>JAQNBH010000008.1:7867240-8467240 GCA_028752905.1 Cladorhizidae sp. MBARI D1340-BT2 | reverse complement strand
TTAGGATAGATATAGATGTCTGATATAATAACAATTATTAGATTATATTTCTTTGTTAGGGCAGGATCTGCTGTTGTGTGCTGTTTTCTTGGTTCGACCCACCCTAGCACGCTTTGCTGGAGGGCTGTTACTTGCTGTGATGGCATTTCCAGGATCAGGGGTTGCTTGCCTGCTGATCGGTTTGGGAACTGTTGGAAAAGGACAAGTAATATTCCTGTCATTCTCTGGGCAGAGAGGGCCGATTTGATCGTGTAAATACCACTGTCATTCAGGAGACAAGCCTTTTGGTTGAATGATGGAAGGAAGCTCACTCCCATCAGGCATCCAATGTGACTTCAAGAGCTGAATCCGAGTTTATTTTGTATCAGCTCTCTCTTTCACATTTCACATAGCAAACACCAGGCTCAAGCGATGTCAAGTGTAAATGATGCAACTTTTTGATGCCGATGATCTTTTTGAAGTGTGGAGCAAAGAAATTTGTCCAGTTGTAAATTGGCACTACAATACTTCCATCCTCATTTGATACTGGCTGTGCTATGTTGCACTGTGCTGAGTCATTCACGACCTTTGCAATGTCACTTAATTTGCCAACTTTTGACCTTCGATACAGGCGCTTGAATAGTCCAAAACACCAATCAGGGGGAAATTTGGTGGAGCACTCTTTGCCATTGAACTGTGAGCAGCCACAGCCACTAGTCATAAACTTGGTTACTAGCTCTTCTTCTTGAGTGTCCACGTCTCTAACTTCAAAATGTACTGATGAAACTGCAGACAACTGCATCATTGCTTCCTGGACCTGTTCGTCATTGGTCAGCTCTCGAACGTCCTCCAGATCATCATCACTCTCTTCACTCCCTTCAGTTTCACTATGAGGTGGCTCAAGTCTGTTAGCATCAACCACATTACCTACAAATAAATGCATCCATTAATTATTATTCTTTTGTATTGTCTAGTAGTGTATGTATTATGCATTATACCTGCTTGTTCGTTCTCTGAGTCACTGTCACTATCACAACCATAGATTGAGGTAAAATAGTCATCAATGACTTCTAGGAGAGACTGCTGGTCTCCAGGACAGAATTTCATTAAGGAATTAATGGCTTCTGCAGCACTCATTCCTTTGTTCGTTTGTTAACTACGCGGGCTAGGAAATCCCCCCGTTTGAGGGGGTTTCCCGTCTTTCCGTATTACGCCGGCAGTATTTTCTCAGCGTTACATTGCAACCCAACCTCGTAAATCAGCGATGTACTTACGGTAGCATCATGTGTGACGATTTTGCCATAAGAATGTAAGTCAATTATCAACATCAAATGTCGCTAATTTTCTCGATAAATCAACTTACACTTACTCACTTGAGCGGGTAAGCTTAAGTTGATTAGCAAGAAACTGCGTTATATATGTCAAGTGAGAGTTCATTGAGTTTATCAACAATCAAGGTGGATGTATCAGGATTGTTGGTGCGATAGGGAATCATTTACTCCTGAGGTGATTTAGGGTTAGGAGATCTGTAGCTAGTATTGGCTGTTGACTACAGCTGGTGTTGCAGTATCCGGCCAGCCCAACCTTAAAATGACCCCAGGTCACTGTATCCTTAGTCTCAGTGACCCCCAAAGTGACCTGGGGAGTCACTGTATCCTAGTATACAGTGACCTACTGCGGGATGGAGTGATGACCCCCTTTCTCGTCAATGATTGGCCGAGGAGGCAGTTCATTTTAGCATAAATAATACTAGATTCAGTGAGGGGAATAAAGCCTCTGTTATTGGAATAGTTAGCCAAGATATTAGTTCTGTCCTATCTGAAGATGGAGTGCAGATGTGTAAGGAAGCAGTGACCACTGCACTTGACTGTAACCACTTTGCTATCCATGATCTTCCAAGGATGCAGTGAGGCAGAGAACAGAGGAATACATTTTAGAATAGCTAGGGGAAAATATTTGTCTTAATTAGTTGAGACCTATCTGAGAATGCAGAGTGCATTTGAACGAGAGAACAGTCCCTCCTACCTCCAAATAGAGTATCCTACCCAAGTTTGTTGAGACTTGTCTTAGCAGGTGTTACAGAGGATTTCAGGTTCAATGCATGATGTGACCCCCCCCCCCCCCACCTTTAGGTGTTCTCATTGACCCCTGTCAAGGAGCATCCTGACAACTGCTGACACCTCTGGAAAAGGAGGAACAACCTGTGGGAATCACGTTGTGACTGCCTCTGACACCTCTGGAAAAGGAGGAACAACCTGTGCGAATCACGGTGTGACTGCCTCTGACACCTCTGGGAAAGGAGGAACAACCTGTCGGAATCTCTCACCTGATTACTCACCTACATCAGAAGGTGTAAAACCACAGAGACCAGAGAAGACAGACTACCCACAAAACCACTACGTGAACTGTGACAGAATCTATAACAGAGAAGAACAGCAAAGAGAGAGAAAGGAAGAAAGAAAGAAATAAAGCGAACGATTAAAAAAGACAATTAAGAGACTGAGTAAGTCTATCATCGAAAGAGATAGATTACTAGTGATATTGTGCTTATTGATATATGTTTTTAATGTGCATTTGAGCCATTGTTTTATTGTTCTTTAATTCCTAACAAGCTCTAGTGAGGGAGTGAGGTTAGTGTATTGGTCTTACCAAGGTCTTGAGGGCAAGAGGTGTGGGTTCTCAGGCAAGGGTTTGGCGTCATCAGAAACTGCTAGTGACTTATAAGAGGTCACAGGGAGAGAGTTTCTGACAGAGTTTCTGACAACCCCCATTCACTGTATAGTGCCCTATCTTGGAATGGAGTACCCTCTCGCTATTCAATGGTCACTGGGAGGCAGTTGATTTGATCATAAATAATACTAGTACTGTTATTGGAGTAGTTAATTGTGTTCTATCTGAGGATGGATTGCAGATTGTAAGGAAACAGTCACCTCTGTGCTTGACTGTGACTGCCTTGCTATCTAAGCATGCAGTTCATTTTAGATACTGATTTCAGTGAGGCAGAGAGAGGAGGGTTGCAATTTAGGGCTAAAATAGTTGTCTTACTTAGTTGTGACCTATCTGAGAATGGAGTGCATTTGAATGAGAAAACAGTGGCCCCTCTTTCCTCTGGATGGAGAACCCTCTCCCAGTTTGTTCTGTCCTGTCTAAGCAGGTGTTACAGTGCATTTCAGGTGCAAATGAAAGGTGCAGTACATGATGATCCCTCTCCCTATAAAATGAGCTGGGGGTTACTATAATTATAGTGATCTACCACCATGGGATGGAATGACCAGCTCATTGAATGAGGCAGTTCATTTGAGCGTAAATTAGACTAGATTTTAGTGAGGCAGACATAAGGATTGCATTTTAATGCAGCTAGACCCTAATATTTGTCTAACTAAGTTGTGACCTATCTGAGGATGGAGTACATTTAAATGAGAAAACAATAACCCCCTGTGCAGCTACGTACCTCTACATGGAGTGACCTTCCGACAGACAGGTGAACACAACATAGAAAAGAGAGATAGCTTATATTATGTAGATATGATCAGTAATCTCTAAAGTGTTCCATTACCTCCACTCCTGATCCATTTATTTTGTCTCTTTCAAAGTCTATCCAAGCTCAATTTCCAGTCAGAATAATACCAGTTTGGAAAGGTCACAACAAACTGGTGGAAAATGAATTTCGTTAAAAAATAATTTTCCACCCACGCACTGACCACATACTAAAATTTTAACGCCTCATGAAATCACTCATTAAATAGCCTAGGGCTTCCTCTAGCCACTGGTACCAATTTGAAATCTTTAGCACTTAGCAATCTGGAGTTATTTATGTGGAGGTTGCAGGGATTCAAGTTTTTGAGGTCCCTCCACTTTAGGTCCCTATAGTTATACCTATGAAATATACTTTAGTATCAAAAGAGAGCACACAGAGAGACCTATCTTTTGAGCTATATATCAAGTCTATACCATGAAGTTTGCAGAATCTATGGAGCTCTAAAGTTGTAACCATAATAAAAATTAAAAATGCAACTGTCCCCCTTAGACATCTTGAGTCAAATACTTACAAACAAAAAAGATCAAAATCAGCTTCCATAGTGTTCAGCCCACAACAGAGCCATAACTCCTAGTGCTCCTTGCTCCTCCTCCTGATAAGCAGCTGGCTGATCTATCTTTGGGGTGGTGGGGGTGGGGTGGAGGTTAGTTCAAAGTTTTTGTTCTTTTTCAGTAGTCAAGTTCTGTACTAAGCACTTAATTGGTGTAATTTCATGATATATTTAGAATAGTGGCAGCTAGGATAGTCCCAGTAAAGTATTCTTACTTGAAATGTTTGAATAGCTAATCAAAAGTCACCAAGTACAGTTGCTAAAGTGAAATAATAAAGCTGGAAAGCAAGTTACTCTCACTCCTGAAGCAGCTTTCTGGCATTTTCATTCATTGATATTTTTAGTATAAATCTGAGGATGGCTGGGGAATTCATAAAATTCCTTTTCAGATACTTGTAAAGATTACCTAAGTTTAAAGTGCCAACTTTTTCTGGGGGCAGCAAAGTCATAACAGTATGGTTGAGTGTGAGTGTAGCCAGCTGCCTCTGAGCAAGTCCACAACCTTGTGATACACTGAAGTGTACCCCCCAAAATAGCCAACCTGCTAGAAATAGTTTTATTGTGGGTGTGGTATGCTGGTATGTTAAAACTGCAACTATATATCACATTTCCTTCTAACTTAATAATCTTCAGGTTTTGTACAGGAGGGAAAACTGCCTGTTGAGAAGATTGCAACAAGTTGTCTATATATAATTATATATATTTACTGCACTAGTAGCTAATGCTTGGTACCTGACTGTTGATAAGGACTTTTTAAATGAAACTGATAGAACCAACCAAGAAAACATGCCATACCAAAAGCTACTTATATAAAGTCAAGTTACATCATACTGCCACCTTCAAGGAATTGGTACGAGTTCACCCAAGAATCCTCGAAGCAAGCAGCAGAGGAAAGCAATGACTCCAGCATCTATACCCTGTATTTTTTCAGCAAGCATTATCTTTGGTCGAAAATATAAGTTTAATAAAAACAATACCGAGTAGTGTTAACTGCATCATATCAGATGCCAGAAAGCAGTTGACTTCTGCTTAAAATAGTGAACCTAATAAAATGTAGATAACTATTGTAACTATTGTTATCACAGTCACTTTGGTGGTACTGACCATCTTTAGGGGGCTGATATGACCATTTCCAAAACAAGCCATAATAAACAATACTCTTCCTATAATCAATTTGAATTATCCTATTTGAAGTTTCGGCTAGATGGTCTAGTTTTCATCTAGCTGAACAGTTGTGAGAAAATTCAAGTTGATTATTGTGGAATAACTATCATGTACTTTGTGACCTAATAATTATGCTAATAGACACCTCTGAGCTGGGACTCTATTGATTAGACTTGTAGCTAGCATTCTATATATAGGGTTCTATTGTTAGCTCAAGGGACTGGGCTGATGTAATTATTATTGTCTGATGGGTCGAATCAGAGAATCACTAAATGTTACATGGTGGCAGCGATCAACTACAGCTAAAACCACCTGAACCCTTCAACTTCAGGAACCCTGTTGAATGGCTGAGATGGGGAAGAAATGCTACAAGCAATCCCACATTGCATCAGCACTAGTAGCAGATGATTCACTCAAACAGGTTAATATGCTCCTCTAATGTATGGGACAAGAAGCAGAGGCAGTTCTGTCTTCCACTAACATTTCAGAAAATTAGAAGAAAGCCCATAACACTGTGCTGTATAAGTTTGAATAATTTTTCCCAAGATACGCAATAACTTTAACTTCGAATGGGCACGATTCAACAGCTGCAGTCAAAGATCAGGGCAAACAGCCGAAGCACATATCATGCAACTATATACCGTAGCAGAGAATTTTGACTGTGGTGGGGATGACAAATGAGATGATCAGAGACCATTTAGTAGTTTGCATACAAGATAGCACACTCTCACGGCAACTACAGATGGACACAGACCTCACACTCGAGAAGGGCAAGAAAAAAAATCGCCAGAGGTAAGCAGTCGAAGAACAACAACACATACTCAAAGGAGAAAACACTAGAAATGTAGGACTAGAGAAATTACAAGAGCCAGTGCTCTCACTGTGGAAATGAACGACACCTTGAAAAAAATGTCCAGCCAAAGAAATGGTATGTTACAAATGTCAGAGAAAAGGCCATTATAACAGCCAGTGCTTTTCTAAGTGAACATTGTCAGAAGTAGATGAACAAAATTAACATGCAACGGTATTGCTGGACTCTATATCAGACAATCCTTCCTCTACATGGGTAAATACTTTGCCTCAATGGGAAAACGAATACCTTAGCTTGACACCGGAGCTGAAGTGACAGCAATTTCGATGGAAACTTACTACCATCTGGACAGACCGCCACTAACTAGGGCAAAGAAAATACTTAGTGGACCCTCCAGCCAACCACTCTAGGTACTCCACCAGTTCATTGGAACCTTCTGCCACAAAAAGAAAACAGTGAGCCAACCAACATATATAATAGATGGACTAAAGCATAACCTCCTAACTATTACAGCACTAGAACTAGCTGTCCGAATAAAAGAGATCCCAGCCACCAGTAATTTAGCCAAGGTCCAGGATCAGTTTCCCTCCCTATTCCAAGGACCGGGGAATGAATTTAAGATACACCTCAACAATGTGAGGCCATATTCACAATATACACCACGACATATATATACCTCTGCCATTACGCCCCAGAGTCCAAAAGGAACTAAACCGAATGGAGTCTTTAGGGGTGATCTCAAAGATGGATGAACCTACCCTATGGTGTGCCAGATGGTAGTGGTGCCAAAGAAGGAAGGAGCACTTTGCATATGTGTGGACTTGAAGCCACTGAATCAAAATGTCATACGCGGAGTGAACCCTTTTACAAAAGTCAACGAAACGCTCATACAGCTATCCGGAGCAAGGGTCTTCAGTAAATTGGATGCGAATAGCAGATTCTGGCAGATACCATTGGCCAAAAGTTCCTACTCCCTTACTACAGTTCTCTTCAACAAAATGAATGCCCTTTGGCATTTCAAGTGCACTTGAACACTTTCAAAAAAGGATGACAATCATCTTCACAAGCCTGAATGGAGTATTATGCATGGATGACATCATCGTCTTCGGAAAAGAAAATCAAGAACACGACACACGACTGACTGCAGTCCTCAAAAAAATCACAACAGCAGGAGGCACACTCAACCAGGATAAATGTAAGTTTAGCCAATGTAAATAGAAATATCTTGGTCAACCTTATTGATGCAGAAGGAATCCGAGTGGACCCAGACAAGAGGTCCACCATCATAGACATGGAACAACCAAGGAACGTATCAGAGCTCAGGCAATTCCTACGGATGACTAATCAACTGGGGAAGTTCTCTAACAGCTTGGCGAACCTCACACAACCCCTTTGCCAACTACTCAGCAAAAAGTCCACATGGCTCTGGGGCTCAACCCAAGCTCTAGCCTTCACCAACATCAAAAGTGAGCGATCTAAACTTTCCGTTCTCTCCTTTTACAATCCAGAAGCACCAACATATGGGTTAGGGGCAGTCTTGGTGCAGAAAAATGAGTCTTCTACTTGGAAACCCATTGCATTGGCATCCAAGTCAATGACTGAGATGGAAAGCCGATACGCCCAAATAAAAAAAGAGGCACTGGCAATCACATGGGAGAAATTTAGCACATATATTTTGGGTACGCCCTTTCTCATAGAAACCGATCACAAACTATTGGTCCTTCTACTAGGAATGAAACACCTTGACTTCCTGCTACCAAAATTACTGTGATTTTGACTACGCTTAGCAAGATATGATTACACCATCACACAGGTGCAAGGAAAACTCCTATTCACAGCTAATATACTGTCAAGGGCTTCTTCATCATCTGATGCCAATAACATCAGCCTCCAAGACGAAGGAGAAGCTTTTATGAAAGTACACATCGCCTACCTGCCAGCTGGAGGAAAAAGGCTCAGCCAGTATCAAAAGAGCCAAGAAGAAGATCCTGTATGTTCATCAGTGATGCACTGCAAAAGGGCTGGCCAGACAAACACAAGATCAAGACAGCGGTCTATCCATACTGGAAATTCCGGGTGCAAACTGACCATTGGTGGAGACAACCTCCTTCTATGTTGAAAACGAATTGTGGTCCCCACAACACTCCAGAGGAGACTCTGGAGAAGATCCATGTGGGATACCATGGAGTCCAGAGGTGTTGACTCATGGCAAATACATCAGTCTGGTGGCCAGAAATCTTCCAAGAAGTAGACAACATGATGAAGCAATGCCCAAAGTACGCCAGGGATGCTATTTCCCGGAGAGAGCCTATGATTTCATCACCACTGCCAGACTATCCATGGCAAATAGTTGGAACCGACCTATTCCATCTCAATGGAGCTGGCCTATTCCATCTCAATGGAGCCATCCACCTACTCATAGTGGATTATTTCAGCAGATATCCGGAAGTGATGAGACTGTCAAGCACCTCCTCGAGCAATATCATTGGAGCACTAAAGAGTAATTTTGCATGAGCTGGGGTTCCCGAAGTTCTAGTCAGTGATAACGGCCAACAATATTCATGACAGGAGTTCATTGCATTGCAGAATGGTAAACTTCAAACATGTCACCAGCAACCCACATTACCCCTAAAGCAATGGTCAGGCTAAACGCACAGTTCAAACTATCAAGAACATGCTGAAAGTGTCTCCAAACCAACCAATGGCTCTCCTGTCATATCGCTCAACAACATCTCCCTTATTAAAGAGCAACTTAGGCCAGAATAGAAGTTCTTGAAAAGCTTTCAGATGAAGCGTTCAAGGAGAAACAAAGACGCAACTACAACTAACACCCAGAACATTGCCCCGACAACCTATGCTAGACAACATGGATGTATGGGTCACCACAAATTCTAGGCAACGCCGGGTCATATGTGGTAGACATCCCCACTGGTTAAATCAGTAGAAACCGTCACCAACTCGACCCAATGCCCAACGTTCCCTCAGAAACAAGTCCTATATACCGAGAACCATGAGGACCGAAAGTCTTTATGACTCGAACCCGAACTGTGACCACCGTTAATCCTCTGGTTTTATTATTGTCTGATGGATTGAATGAGAGAATCAATATATTTTACAATTATTTATATCTACATTATGTCAACTGAGAGTTTGAGAAGGATACTCTTATTTTTAATCTCCATCAATAGTCCAAAACCAACCTAGCTAGCAATACTAAGCATTTTCATAATAAAATCCTAGCTACTTGTAAAATTTCCTATTTCCACATTTATTATTACTTATGACAATGTGTTACTTATGACAATGTGGAATAGTGATGTGTTGATATAGAAAATTATGTAAGTTGAAGGCAGACACCAAGAGTTGGTGGAGCCAGAAGCTATCACAAGTCTCCAGAGAGATTTGTTGCCAGTCTCCAGCAGGTCCTACTACAATCTATGGTTTGTCCTCTGTATAAAGTCAGCTAAACTCTGGAAGAAGTAGCAAGTGGACCCGGTTAATGGAGCCCCTAGTCGCTACGGTAGAGGTGTCCCTCCTCAGCTCGCTAGGAATGAGATTCGCCTGGAGGGGGAGGGGGGGGAGGGTATTGAGTAAGTACTAGGAATGTGTGTGACCGGGGGTCACCGCCTGTTCCGAAAATTGTGCGTAACTTACGGTCATCATACAAAAAGTTGTTGACATGCTGGTAGCACACCCACAGGGTGCCAAATTATTAAGACAGAATTGGGACAAATCTATAGCTAACAAGATAACAGTAAAAAAAAAGTTGACTGAATGGCTGACCTAAAGACTTGTCATTTGATTTGAGCTAAGTTGAAGTGGAATGAAAATAACTTAAGCAGCTTAAATTTTGTTAGTGTCACAGACACACAAATTCAAAAGACACTAGTTCTGTAAGCAGCATATGGTACCTGATGAAATGATCGCACTATTTTTTCTCGCTCAAAATATGGTAAGGGAAATTGTAACTTCTGCGGCTCATACTTAGCTAGGACCCCGCTCGTTGCCCGAAGCGGTCGTCGACAAGTTGGTGTTGCTTGTCCAACATGGTGTTCACTATTGAAAATTGAAAGGTTAGCAGTTGTTTAGCTAGGTCATAGCTGCAAGGGTCAAGGATAGAACTGTGTCATATTGACTTTGTAGTATTGGGGGAAGGGGGTTGGGGGATCGGCTATTGTGGCCACTTTGTTTGTATCCTACTGTTACCCTGCAAGCTTGTAGCGTATACTAGCTCTAGCACTCATCCATGAACTTTAGAGAAGTGTGGCAAACTGCCTCCTGTATTCCTGTGATATGAAAACATTTTTAAAGATCTGTAGCTAATGTGGATTGGCCTTGGCCCTGAATTTCAATGGTAGACAAAAACCTCATCACATATAATACTTACGGCATGTGAGACTAATGGCAGCAGTGCTGCCTTTAAGTATAATATCTCTCTTAATATCTCTCTTTAGAAAGACTTCTCTTAAAGAGTTAAGTGATAACAGGCAGGGCCAGCTTGTCTATAATTCAAGTTAAGTTAACTGGCGTCTCAATAGAGAGACTACTGCACCTAAAATGGGCAGAGCCACACTTGTCTACAATTAGAGTGAGCTAGTTTTATAGCTGAATGCTGGGCTGAGAAGACTAACCCTAAACCCGACAGCTATGAAATGGCATCCAAGTTTGAGGGTTTTTCCCCCTTCCAGTGACAAAAGACTGTGCGAGGTAAATAATGGAAGTCTCTCTATTAGCTATATACTCTGGACAAGACTGAATTGATGGGCAACACGATCACTTGAGCCTCCTTTTCCTTCCTGTTTAATGTGTAATGGTCCATATTGTTCATTCCATATTCCTATTGAAGCACAGTGCAAGGCTGATTTGGTACAGGTATTGGATGTCTTAAACTCAGGCAGTAGTCCTCATGGGGTGTGGTCTTTTTCAAGGGGAACAAGTGCAGCTTGATTATAGCGTCATTGAACTGAAATGCTTAATGTATTATTGTGATGACTCATATGGGACAGCATTTCAACGTGTAGGAGCATGGTCAGTGAGGTGAGGTGTCGTATAGAAACACTATAAACTTAAATTGTACGTATTACCTATGTGTTTGTAAAGGATATGCTTGTTAACTTTCTAATTTTTTATTTTAATTTGTACCGTTTGGCTAGCATGCAGTGATGGAGTCTACAGAGTCAACAACGCTAAAGAATTGCGTGACTGAATTGGAGCTTTCCATAAAAATCAATTTGAAAGACATCGCCACTTTCTTGCACCAAAAAAACATCCTTCTCAGGGAGACCTACGATTCCGTCACTGGCATTAGATCCATGCTGAGACTTGAAGAGAAAGCATGTGAAGTGTTGGGTGTCCTTAGAAACAAAGTGGAGGAGGACAAAGATGTTTATAAAATATTCATGGAATACCTACTCACAAAGCCTCAATACAGTGTGATCGCAAAGACCTTGAAGAAGGAGTATGCGAGTCTAGATCCTGAAGCACCTCCTGCAAAATCGACATCTTATCATAGTAATGAAGGTATTTTTTTGTATCCCATAGTTGACTCGTATGTCAATGTTAGAGCCATGATTGGATGTTGGAATCATAGGCAGGGGAAACTCCAACCAGTTAGGTTGGCAGTTGAGACTTCAGCCAATTCCTTAATGTTGAAGTTAATGTTGATTATACTTTGTGTGGGAATGCCCATATAACTTTTTCTATATTTGAAGCACACCATGTTTGCTTCCCAGTCTCACAATCCTAACAATCCTAGCAATACCTGTGGGGATAATGATTATTAATTTTTATTCATGATTTTAGAGTAAAATTCAGAATTAAAACTAAGCATAATCTTTACAGAATAATCCTAAACTATAATTACTGTTTGGTAATATTTTTTTGCTGAAGTACAAATTGAAGATTTAATATTTTTATGCCTATCAGTTTATGCCGTATAAAAACAAACTGAGCTGATTAGTACTTGATAATTATTTCTCTATTATTTTCGAATTTCTTCACGTTTTGATGGTTTTTTCCTGAAAGATAATTTTTTTTCAGAATGACTTAATTAAAGATGAAATGTTAGAATAACTGAAGAATTCCAGTTCCAACACAAGCCCACAATAGAATCTATGGTTATTACTTGGTACTGAAAGTAACCAAAAGTAATTTGATTACTTATTTACTTAATAATACAAAATACAAATTAATCATAATTGCATAACATATTTTTAATTAATGATTTTGGGGAAGTAATTGTAGTCATTTACTCTTGGTCACTAATTGCCCCAGGGCTGACTATGACCTGCCTTCAATGCCTATAGTACTTTTGTCAGGACGATTAAAACCAGATAGTGCAGGAGTCCCTCTTTTGAGAGTGCACCTACGCAAACAGTTTCTCAAAGGAGATGTTCTTTCACTAGCGGCGGGTGGTGGAGCAATGGGATGGGCCTTCTTTATAATTATTATTGCAGTATAGTTGACGTGAATAGTGCATTTGTTGGCCATAGCCAGACTTGAGTGCATAGTAATCATGACTGGCCATCTTCTATTTTGTTTAAAATGTCAACTCTTATTCCAGGCACTTAAACTCTCAAGGATACATGTAGCTATGGTAGATCAAGAAATGGCAGGTCAAACTCTCAAGGGTCAAGCGATGGTCAAACTCACAGGGGTGGTACCTGTGGTAGGTTTGATAGGAGAGGACAGGCTAATGGCCTTTATGTTGGACCCAGTGTTATATGTATATATAGTTAATGGAATTCATTGATAACAGGTGCTGGCCAAGGGTGGAGGGGAGAGGAGGAGCATGTGCAACAAAAACTTATAAGAAGGCGCCCTATAGCCACGGGTGAGTTTTATTATTTTTTATTGCGTCTGTGTAAAGACTCTTATCAAGCAATAGACCTCTGATGTGTTAGGTGATGTTGAATAAGTATGTAGCTATGTATCATTGGGACTACAATATGATTATCTAGTTCCGTATTTTTTGTTTCTCTGTTTGTTTGTTTACTTGTGAAAAACATGGCTACAACAACTCTCTGAATGCCGATGTCTCATAGGTAACAACAGACATGTAGTCAGTAATGGTGCCACTGACACTTCTTCGGTCAACAGACCCAACCCTGGCAAAGGAAGTAGGTGGAAACTTTTTAAATTGTGTTTTACAAGTCAGTATACCATGCAGAAATTAAGCATTATTACTACCTGATTAAAAGTGACTTTGGAAGTCTCTGAGTATTGAATCTACTGAACCTGTCACGATTCTGTTTGGTAGCTATTACATTATACCATAAATGCTTGTTCTTAAATGCATCTACAGTAAAACCTATTTCGATCCTTCACTTGTTAACTATTTTAACGGCAACTTTATTTGTGGTTTGTTGTGCTTACTATAACCTTTAAAATATAAATAAACTTCTCAAACTATTCATGTCTTTGAATGTAAATACAATAAGCTGCATTTACTATAAGAATCAGTTCAGTTGAAGTAAGCCTATGCAATGCTATGTTGCTATATGTGTACTACAAAACTACGGCAAGAAATCCATCCAGGAGTACTTCCTTGTTCAATGAGCAAAGGAATATAGAATGATTCCTGGTAGGCATAGGTGCCTGTGCAGCCTCCCGAAGAAGAATTTCCAGAAACAGAAGGAAAAGCCAGGAAAGGATTGTTCATGAAGGCAGTTAAAAAAATAATCACTTGCCCTATCCAACTGAAGTAAAGTTTTATAACTATTTTTAATCAATCAGCATATGGGAGTATGTGAGTGAAATACAAATTGTTCACAATTTTTTCCCGCGACAATGTCCAAGTTTGCACCGTATAGCATTTAATCGTAGTGGTCACGACTGTCTCCTCTTGCTCAAGGATCAAGGATCTAGACTATCTCTGACCCAAATATGAGATTTAATATCATGAATAATGTGTTATGGTGTTTGTTTATTGATATTACTGTTTTTGAAAGTAGAACTCGAAGGCAATATTCTTGGAATAGATTTCATATCAGTGCCAGATTTTCAGTTATCCACACAAAAAAATTATTGCTTTCAAAAAAACTACACCAATCATTTTCTCCATTGCTGAAGCTGAATGGTGGAGGAGTTAGAAAGTAGTTGTTGCATTCAGGATCCAAGCTCAACTATCACAAGCAGAATATAATGAATGTGAAAGTTGTATTTAACCTATTCTCTCTGCTATTTTATATGCAACTCGTTTTGTCCATTTAGGCAATAGAAACCTTGGCATTGAGTTTAAACCCAATGAACCTGCAACATCTAACCATATGTATTTTCCAACCATCTGAAAAAGAACGCATAAAACATTAGACACACGAAATATTTAGATGCACGAACACACAAAACGTTTAAACACATGAAATGTATTTGGTAGAATGGATTGTTAGGGAGCTGCACATGGTCGTGCAAGTTCGTGAACTTAGCGAGAAGATTGTTTATTCAACTTACAAGAAACAGATAATTTTATATCTTCATCTTAGACTTAGAGGATTGAAGGCACCAACTATTGTTAGGATCTTGGAGAAGGAGAATATGGCGGTAACAAGGCTAGCACGATAAGGGTGATCTGGTAGTGGGAGACCTAAAATAATGGCAGCCATCTGATAGATTGTTGAAGAGAAAATGCATACTGACGATGAGATGACTGCCTACTAGCTGCACGAGCTTCTCAACAGCAAGGGTTACCCATTGTCAATGAGGATCATTCTGTGAAGTAGAACCTCAATGGGATGGACTTTTTGGGGTAACTCCTACTGCCAGTTGATACGAGATGTAAACAAGGTTCATGTTAGTCTTGTTAGCTTTGGATGCTTAATGCTTTATACTGACTTAATTTCGCTCAGAGCGGGACTGACTTAATAATGCTAACTGAGACAGCTTCATGTAGCTGCGACTTGCTTGATATATGGGAAGAGTGGGGTCTACTAAGCTTGTTTATTTTCAGTTAAGCTGTTAAACAATGCCAAAAGTTTATGCTGAAGCCTGAATGCCCGCCCTGTTGATGTAGTAACTGTTAGTGATCATTCCCCTTGCAACCAAATAACATTTACAGATGCTATTTTATTTTGACTTGATACCATTCCATCTTTATATCCAAAGTTTGGAGTGGGCAAGACAATTTGTGGGAGAGGCATCTGATGGGTTCGAGAATGTCCTATGGACAGACAAATACAGGCCCAGTTTGAAATCATTGACACTCGTTGTAGGAAGATTGGTCAACCTCAAAGAAAATACACTCTTTTTTTGAGTCCTTGTATTTTTATGTCTTGTGAGCAAATCATCTCAAAACTACAAATTGAGGGAAAGGGAGTTGTTTTAAATAAAACATAAAAAAATTAATGACCCTTAGGTGTGGTTGCATAAGTCAATAAAAGACTAATAAAAACAAAAAACAAAAACAATTTTTTACATGAACAGAAATTCATTTCTTGTTGAATTACCTCGAGGCATGTTCTGGGGTGTGGTAGGAGCACATAGATGGCTTGGCTCTACTTGGTGTAGGTTGAGGTGATAATAGGTCACTTGTAATTGTCTTTTCTGCAAAATTGGTCTCCAATAGCTCTAGTTTAGTGCATATGTAATAAAACACCAGCTTCCATTAGCAATAGCACAAATATCTCCCTCATAAAGGGAAGTCCCCACCTTCACTCTACAGGCATCCTCCAGCAGGTTGCCCCACATTACTTTGCCTTGTGGGACAACAGACACTGAGTCCTCCTCCATGGGCCAAATGACTAAAAATAGACAAATAACACCACATCGATCAATTTAATGACAATATATTCTTTTTCCTATCGGATAACTTGGTTGGACAAACAATTCCGTACCACAGTGAAACAAAAGTATTGATCTAAACCAAAGCTGCTACACCTACTGCCTGGTTGTGTACATATATGGAGCCTACTACTTTAGGTCAATGTACCAAAGCAGGCATTTTGTGTTAGGAAATAAGCTATGTCCTGGACTGCTTAGAAAAGAAAGGAAAATAGTTTCATTAGTACAAAAATTGCTTAGAGAGTACCATCAAGTATTCCATTTGTTCTATATAGCTACCCAAAACAAACAAACAACTAAAACTGGAACTCAATTACTGGCTTGAACAGCTTGTAGGGATCTACCAGATTCCAATTACACCAAAGTTATATTATAGCAAGTATGACAGAAATAAAAGTAAGAAGAGGCCACTTACTGCTTATAGACCCTTAAAGCTTACAGATGTGGTTTCCGTCAATGCTTCCCTTAAACTTGTACTGAAGTAACTCGAAGACAAACAACTTTAGCAGACGCTCTCAAAAGAACAAGTAGTTAGTTGAGCTTTGCCAGCTTTTTTTCTCTGTTCACGTGGAGGTCATGCACGCGCCTCTCCTCACACTTAGTGTTTCTAATAAAACGCAGCAAGCAAACAATATTTCTGTACTGTACAATTCTTTAACGTCTCTTTGGTCAATGGTCATGTGTTGCACGTATGTTGGGGTCAAATGCAACGCCAAGTTTTGGTGGACTTGACGTACTGTATAATTCCAGGCCTTTGCGACCAAGCAGCCATTATTGGGTGCATTTGGTTGACTTTTTATCTTAAGTATTCGGGTCATGACAACTTCAGCCTCTGATACTGACCGCTTTGAGAGTGGCAATGTAATATTCTAATTGTTAGCCATTCATTCTCTTATATACAATAAAACTGGTATCTAAATCGGAATCAATTATTTGGCACTTTTTGTTTGGTCAAGCGCTTACTTTACTATCATTTCTTAAGCCCAAGCACCTGCTCGCAAAAATGGAAATGGGTATGGATGACAAGTGTCCTCATGTGTAGTGCATAAAACATGAGGCATTAGTTTCGCCGAACAGTAGTGAGAAGGCAAAAATGGCATATGCAGTGTAGTTTGTTTTGACTTACATTTCTCCCTGTTCAGAAAAGGCAGAGTTGCACCTGAAAAGAGAGGCTAAAGTTGCCTGGGTTTTTCACGAAAACTGGTGTAAAAGTACCAGATTCTGTTTCTTGATTCTCACATGTGCAGCAGCAAAAAATATAGGCGAACAAATGACGATCACGGCTTTTACACCTACAATTATGAGCATGCTCAATTTTAAACGCATGCTCACTTTTGAATAGCTGCTCAGTATTAGGTGCCTATTTTCTTGTTCTTGAAGTTTTTCTTTTCTTGTTGACTGATGGTAAAAGTGCACAGCTTAACAACCGACTTTTACAGTGTTAACTGTTGTGGAAACTGTTTATGTCAAACCTTGTGAAAGCAAATGGGTACCTGGATTGAGATTTTCGCTGAATAGTTTGAAGAGACTTAGATACAGTCTAGATGGGTAACATGAACCCACACTGGCCATGTTTATAGCAAACTGGACCATCAAACTCACTCACTCAACTAGAACAAAAATGACAACAGCATTAGATTGAAAAGGAGTTGATGTACCTATCTATATATAGACCACAACTAGTTGGATGACTCTTTACCATTACACCAATGAGCAGTACAGTATTGATTTTATATGGTAAAGGATTGTTGTAGTCTATATGACCATAATTTTCATGAGTGCGAGTCCTTCATTCTGCATATAATACAGCATATAGGTGAATATGACAGTGTCTTGGACAAAACGATTCACCAGATGACCCTTACCAACTGCTTTATATCAAGAAACAGAACAGTCATGGGTGTGCTTTGGAGCTGGTAATTTTTTAAAGAATGGAGCTACAGTACATAAGTTATGATAGATGATAAACACATATCTTTGAAGATGTTTTTTCACAGTTAGTAAAGTTATCAAGGCACCATGGGATTTTTTTTGAAGAAAATGCAAAAACACCATTTAGGCAGCTAAGAAGGCAAATACAAGGTTTAGCTGAATATATGAGTTTTTTTGTGTGGTATGTGTGTGTGGTGGTGGTGGGGGGGGGGGGGGGGGGGGGGGGTTTCTACATTAACTTTAAAAAGTGCGTATAAACCTTTACCATCTCATCAGAGACAACTTTTCAATGAATCTCCTGAATTGGATGATTATATGGCCGAATCATACACATCTTACTTAATTTATAAATTGTATTCGAAGCATCTACTTGATGAGGAAGCTTTTTGTATGGTCAACTTTCGGCAGCTTTGTAGAAATTGTTCTCACGAGTTATTTTTTAACAAAGTACAAATTGGCAGGCACTGCCGTGTAGTAGGTATTTTTTATCTTTCTTTTAAAAGTTTCAAGAATTCTTTTGGAATATTGATTCAATTGTAAAAACGAACCCCCATGGTCCTTAGTTCGAAACCTGTTGAGACAGTTCAGCATAGATCTGCACTCTGTGGAGGCAACTGTTAAGTATTTAAAGACATGATAACAGCAGCACGACAATAATTACGTGATGGAGATTGAAAACATTTCTAACATCTGCCATGATCAGTGAAGTAGAAAAAGGTATCCTGCTTATATACAGTGGCATATTTTAACCCTTCCACTGGCAGGATTTATATTCTACAAAATGTACGATTTTCACACTTAGCAAGGAGGCTGAAGAATATTACTTACAATCATACAGCTAATGAGCAATTGTAACAAATTTTCCTTGCTTTGCAACAAACCATATGTTGTAAGAAAGAGGATGTAAAAAAGGATGTAAAAAAGTAAAAAAGTTTCTTCAAACTGTTCTTCAGCAGTTGACCAAGTTATAGAACAAAATGATGAATCTTGGTTGCTTAGAAACAAACTATATACATGGATTTGAATATCATTATGGTCACTATAAAACCAGCTTTTGTAATAATTGCCATATTGGCTATTGAAGTGCTGTTGAGCAGTAGTTGACCATGTAGTTGACCATGTTCCTTGGAGAAATTATATAACTTGAATAAATGTTGGTTGCTTAGCAACAGACCACAAAAATGTGAATATCATTGTTTTTAACGTTGTCCCTTTCCTTTTATTGCTCACAAGATGATTCAAATGAGGAACTAGCTATGTTATCAGGTCAACCTTTGGTCACGAACAGTTGACTTATGCTTATTGGACCAAGTCAAGCAATTTCATCACCTTGAAGATTC
This sequence comes from Cladorhizidae sp. MBARI D1340-BT2, assembly GCA_028752905.1. Taxonomy (NCBI): domain Eukaryota; kingdom Metazoa; phylum Porifera; class Demospongiae; order Poecilosclerida; family Cladorhizidae; species Cladorhizidae sp. MBARI D1340-BT2. The sequence goes on along the minus strand of JAQNBH010000008.1, from coordinate 8,448,152 downwards.
ATGAAATGGGTGATCAAAAGGGTGCTATATACTAAGCGCTATTAACCAAGTGCAAGAAACAAAGTAGCAGCTCAGATATCTTCTATATACATTTGAAATGTCAGATATCCCGAGGAGAGAATGCTCTCAGCTCCAGTAGAGCTCAGGCATGGAAGGTGAACAATACTGAACAGGAAAATAGATTCTTAATCTCGTCCCACAGATCCTCTGTAAAAAAAAACTTGTTGAAGTGGGCCCAAGGGTCAAATTCTAATGAAATGGTACATTGGTAAGCTTGTATGTATTCCAGAAACCTGCAACCAGATTTAAGACAGCTATAGCACCACCAGCAGGTGGACAGGGAGCAATATTTCTACCACATCAATAACTATGCCTGCAACAAGCAGGAGGGGTTAGCATGTGGCTGGTGGTTACATTGTAAAATAAACATATCATTCACACCATTGAATAAGTTACATACCAGCAGCAGAGCTCTCATACACCAGTAGTAGATGGACCAGGAGCAATGCCCCAACTGCAACCATGACCATGCCCATGATGAGCAGAAGTAATCATGGGGTCTAGAACATGGGAAGAATATATCTAGTAAACAATTGTACTACCAGAATATGCTATACACATACCAACAACAGAATCTCCAGTAGTTGAATGACCAGGAGAACTAGCTTGACTGCATCCGTGACTAAGCCCATGCTGATTGCCAGAACCAGAATCAATTGCTGGAGAAACTATGTGGAATAAACATATCACTTGATTGCATGACCTGATCCCAGGAAATACTAAGTCATGGTAATTGTGAATCCAGGTTAAGAAAATTTCTAAAATAAGTCATGAACTTCTTCTCCTCGAAGACTTCTGATTTTACGCAATAACCTATTTACCTACCTGTTGACTTTCAGCTGCAGAAGTTGTCTTGAGTTCGGCTAAATTGACATAAAATGATTTCTCTGAGCAATGTACCAAAGGCAAAATCAAATGTCTTTATCAGAGCAAATCAACATTAATTCTAGCTTTCATTTCTGTGTCCTGAGTAATGTTCAAAGTTTCCTCTCATGTATCCATCCAAACCTCATAATTGCTAATAAGTAATAATACAAGGGAAACGGCTTGCACAATCCATCTCTTGGGACAAACCAACTCATTCCTGCAGAGGGGAAGCAATAGCTTAGGTCATGCATACTTTTCAACTCCCTAAATAACATTTCTCTGTGTGGAGAATATTTGATCAGTTTTGTGATCTCACGAGTCATAAACTTTTGATAGGTTTATTCCAACATTAACAGCAAGAGTAATGGAGTGGCCATAAGAGGAGTATGAAGTGTTCTAAGTTCCTCATCTGGTAAAGCTTAGCAATGTCGCCTCTGGCCCCTCCCATGGTGCTGGCTCCATCATAACAGTGTGCATGGATTCATGAGAGAGGAATATTCATTCTACAGAGTGAATGCTTTATAACGCTAACTAACGTTAAAAATCTATCAAAGGCAATTCATATTCTATGGTTTATGTAACAACAAATTTATTCATTACTGATCGAAAACGTTGCTGTCGGTTAGAAACATCTGTGGTTTCATCCATCATCAAAGATTATAAAGGGAAAAAACTAGCAATATCTCTTAGAACATGAATAGCCATAGCTTTCAAAACACCACTTTGTATCTCATGGGAAGTATACTCTTTCATTTTATTCTTCTTCAACTAATAACTGACTCGGGGATCATTTTCCTCTTTTAATGCCAGCATTTGTGGAAAATTTCTATCTTCTTCATTGCCATCCTTGCTTGAAGCAAACTCTGCAAGAATATCCAATGGGGGAAATTATCTTTATCATTGTGAACTTTCTCTTTTACAACCCCCTTGAGAGAGTTGTTAGTTGTGGTAGCTGGGAGTGTTATGGTTACTTCAACACATTGGCAATGACTGAAACTTTGCTCATATTTTCTCAGCACACTTGTTCCATCCTTCCAATTGGAAAAAATGTAGATAGCTAATATTTTTCACAAATATTTGATATGGCAATATTACACTTGACACAGCATACAACTAGTCAGCACTTGATCTTCGCATCATTTCTCCAGTTACACAGGTATGACAATATGCCACATCTCTTGTCTCGTAATTGTGGAGAAATGGCCATTGCCTAAACCATGACCTTTGAAATGGTCTTCAAACAACTTTCGTATTTCCAAAAGACTTTGTGGGCTAAGAATAGCTGTCAGTGGATGATGATGAACTGGTGGTGTAGAAGGAGAGATGGCATTAGCTAGCTAAAAGACTGACATTAGCTGGCTTATGCACCAAAACATTTTTGTTTGGATAACCTCCAGTTAGATGACCTTACCACTTTTGATGATCAATAACTCGATTGCCCCAAAATTGATATGCCAAAGCCTTAGCAGTCTTACTGGAGGCTCTGACCCTGCAGAGGCCGAAATTATCCTAAAAAAATCTGGACAATAACCTTATCTCTGCTAGAATGGATTGTCATACCTTTCCAAGATACTAGAAGTGAAGTTTGATATGATGTTTATCATTAGATACCTTAAGCTGAACATTCACTGTTTACCAATACAATAATACTTTGAGCTTACTCGATGAGATTTCAGACTTCTTAAACATAATTATGGTTGATATTTTACAATTAATTTTGTAGCAATCATTGCATTTTGCGCGACATGGCGGTAAGCCAATGGGATCCCATATATATATAGGCAAATCTCCGTATGCATTGAAGGCCCATCGAAGTCCAATGCAAATATCATATATATCACATGCTCTAAGGTCTATAGTTCAAAGCAACTGAAATCACTTTGTTTTGGCACACATTGAGACATAGTTCAATTTGTGGGTGTGAAGAATTTCATAAGCTAGAACTTGAAAATACTTCACTTATAATGGGTGTGGCTATTTGATTAGGTCTATATAGCAAAAACTAGAGTTATTTTTTCTTTTGAATGAGAGCACACACACAATGATGCATACAAATTGAAATTAAAATTTCCTGCTGGATGTGTTAAATCTATGTTTATGCAAGACTCTTGTAGGAAGAAGGGAGAGAACTCAAGTTCACATTTGGAAATGTCCCTCCATTTAATAGCTATCAGCAAATTAGAGAATTGTACCATCACACAGCAATATCATACATAATGTTTTTAGGGTGGTGTACCCGTGTCCTTTGCATTATTATTGGTGTGACTGTGCTGGGAGCTGTGGTCGGTGTTATGGTCATCTACCAAGTCAGACATGGAGGTATTTTACTAATAGTTCATCATACAGTGTACCTCGGCAAGAATACAGATATATCTTCTGCCATAGCCTTTCTAAATTGGATCATGACTTGTCAATCAGCAGGCAATGTCTATTCCGAGTTGATCCCTAAGATGATTTTGATAGTTCAATAACTGTTATTGAGATAATTGTTTCAGCCTCCCATGTAGTAAATTTACCACAGTCATAATGATAGTGATGTAAGCTTGGTCCTAATATTTTTAAGGCTAATATTTGTTATAGGGATGCCTCCAATGGTGAATAATGAACTGATTCGAGCCATAATTGACAAACCTCCAATAATTAAGACGAAACCTCAAGAAAGTGAAAAAAAGCATCCTTCATCGCATTATGATGCAGTTCCAAATCATCAGGATCCGACTGAGAACACGACTGAGAACACGAACAGTAAGTAATCTGTAATTCCCAATACACTCATTTGCAGAAGGTTAAGTGTATGTATGTGTACAGCTTGTACAGAAATCAAACAACGAAGGCACTTGGAAAGAGAGTTGGGTAAAGTGTCTGATGTCCCAATGAAAAAGTGTGAAGATTTAGGTATCAAACGAGTCATTTGTAATAATCTTGACCGGTCTAAAAATCATAACTATGAGCTTGCCACTGCATACATGAGAAAGCATCCTGAACCATGCTGGGAGAACATAATTCAGGTGTTCTGCGAAGATTTCTTTGATCCATCACTTGCCAAAGAAGTGCAGGAGAAGTATGGAGTTCCAAAACATACATATTTCATGTATTGCAGTGAATAATTCAATAGGTTTTATATATATATTTTTATCCATTTAGTTGCTGTCTTTTGTCATTTCATTGCAATTTTTAGAAAAAGTGTATTAAATAAATTTTTATTTTCAAGTCATAGCTAACATATTAGTGCTTAGTATCAGTCATTAGCATATTAATGCTTAGTGTCTGCTGTCTGTTTTTCATATATTGATTGGATTTAGGAATTGACCATCTATGGGTGATTTTTTGATATTTGAGTTGATCCCAATAACTCAAGTTTGTTGGTTGGCAATCCTCTCACATATAAGGAAGGCTATATCATGGATAGGTCTTGTTAAATTATGCTAGCATAAATTTGAGGATTTTAGTTAACTAAAGAAAATTCACCATTTAGCTAGCATTTTGAGAATTTTGGGCTAAGTGTCGCGATCACATGAACTAGAGAATTGCTGCGTATTGTCAATAACTAGTCACATACAACTTCTAAGGATAGCTCCAAGTGATTTTGGGTTTTCTGAGTCAGACTAAAATGGTTGAGGCTAGATCTGATGATATGGATGGAACTAGTACTGCAGTTATGATTGAGAAACAACTCTATATTCCCTCTCTTCTAGAAAGGTTTAAGAGTCATGTTCTCTCCAACCATCAGGAAGTGATCCTCCTCTGACTGGTGTCAAACAAAGTAAAGGTAGAGTGGCTGCTGAACCACCATCTATTTGCCCCACAAGCAGGATCCAAGAATTCCCCCCCAGTGATGGGTAAAATATCTTGCAACACTAGTCAAGCACATCAAGTCAGGTAAACATACCGATGGACAAGATCACTTAGCTTTGAAAGAATTGATGGAGGTGACAAAGAAAAAACATCATGCTGGAGGAACCTTGGTGATTTGGTTCATGTACAGCAAGTAAAGTTGTTATTTTTAAGGGTGGGGGAACATAACCATAAACTAGTAAGTGTCAATTGTTTTGTGGTTACCTATGTAGATTCTGCAAACTTCATGGTATGGACTTGATATATAGCTCGAAAGTGCTCTCCTTTGATTTTTTTCCATAGGTATAACTATAGCCAAGTTATGTGTGTGAATAATACCTATGTCCAAATTGTGTGAATAACACCCTATATCCAAGATGTGTGCAAATAACACTCCTATATCCAAGACATGTGTAAAGACAATAGTTAATGTATGCATGACTATTGTCAGCCGCATGACCACGTATAGCAGCAACTAGTAGCAGATTGCTAAGCTCAGTATACTTGCACTTCGTCTGTTTTGTGCTGAGCCCTGCCTCACTGAGTCGTGTCAGCGTCTACTCTAAGTGGTCGATGTGTTGTCGCCAGGTCATACTAAACACCACAACATTGCCCATGTAGATTGCTACCTGAATCCTCTACCGGCATCTCATGTAGTTCCCATCAGGGGTGGTCAACTTAATCCATCTGTGAGGTTGTCAGCTCATTTGAAGAGTTTGCTGACTCGCCTGGCAGTGGTACTAGCACTCGTTATCTGATTTGGTAGCTCCGGGGTACTCAATCAATGATAATCAATGTTTGTCAGATCTTTGGAAAGTCTCTCTTTCGATCTTCAAGGAGGTCTGCCAGGAAGTTCAGGGATTTGTCATCTAGGACAGTGGGCAGGTTTGCTATCCAGTTGTTGGCATGACTGCAAAAGTGGTCATATGTAACTCTACATGGTCCATGAAGAACTCCACTTCCGCTGTATCGTTCAAGGTCGGTAGTAGTCTGGATGAATCCCCGTTTTTCTCTAGTTTTTACACCATCACTGCTCTTTGTCGACTTTTCCCAACTGCCTGCTCTCTCTCTCCTCTTGACTCTGATCTTCATTTTTCTGTTGCTTGGGCGCATTCAAGTATATAGTTCCATCCACCTCTCTTGGTCCTTCTGCTGTTTCGCATCTTCTCTCCGTCATTGATCCTCTAATGGTATTAACATGTGCCATTGATGCAATGACATAAAGATAAATCCACATTGGCTGCAATTCGGTTTCCATATAAATATCAGAGATTGTTCTCTCACAAGAGGTAAAGACATTATTCTCCACTGCTTGTCTTTGCAAATGCTGGATGTACCTCATTACTAAACCTCATGTTAAATTTGTAATATTTGTGCAAAGTGTAAGAATTTTCTCCCGTTCCTACCTCCTCACCTCCTTATAGGAGATTACCAAACAACTGAATAATTAATTTCATTTTTACCCAGCTAAGTGTTGTATTTAGTGGACCTTACAGGGATTGTTTCATTAGTGATATTGACTCACCCTTAGCCCATCCTTCTAATACTATTTACACTTGAGTTCAAACATTTTGGGGATGAAAATAGACAACTACTTTCACCTGTTTATGGAGTAGTTTTATCTTTGGAGGACTCGCAAAATAAAAACACACTCAACAAACTTACAGTTGGCATAATAGAGATCTAAGCAGCTCTTTGAGAGTCTGCTGGGTAAACCATCTTCTTTGTTTAGTGCCATGTTTTTCCATTTAGATTATGTTAGATGAGCAAATATCTAGAGCAAATAAAAATTGTTTATCTAGTGAGTCATTCTGTTACAAGAAATAAACATTTACCAACGAGTTTATTGAGAATCTATGGTAAACCAACTACTTTGTATGATGCACGTCACTGCTATTAATTAGATAAGGTGACATGAGCCAGTGGGAATCACTAGCACAGATATATCTGTGAGAAGCCATTCTACTTTCATGCATCTCTCACTCAGCTACACTCTCCATCCATCACACATCACTAATGCTGCCTACAAACAGCAATTTATTTGGCTATGTCTTGTGGATGAAATAGATCCCAAGCATAAGATTCACCACCAACTCCAAGGTGTCTTAATCCCCCTTGTCATAAAGGCTTTGGGCAATCTCTGTAGCCATGCAGAACATCTGTTAATAGTGTATGCTGCCTCCAAATACTTGATATAAGAACTCGCAGTCAGATCCTGATGAGTTGATGAAGGCAAAATATATTCAAGTACCTATATAGTAGAGGAGGTATACCTGCAGACTATAAAAAAATAGAGAAGTGGTACAATTATAATATTTAGCTATAAACTTAGAGAAGCCATTCAAGTTCAAGAGGCAAAGCATATTACATTAATTAAGTTCCTAAGATGGAAGAAGGCAGCCATTGACCTAGTGATGATAATAAACTTCCAATGAATCAATTAATAGAAGAATTACTATAGTATTTCCAAGGTAATATAATGTTTTGGTTTATAAAAAGAGAGAGATTTGTATGCACTAACTGCGAGGGATCCTGGTAATCCTGCTACAACTACACGTTGCTCCGCCAGTCAGTATCAGCAATCTCCATGACGGAAGTCCTTTAACAGTCTATCCACCTGTTACTTGACGACCCAAAATCAGCCAACCTCTTACTAGGCCTGATCACTGATCAATTCAGTTAGGCTTTTATGGTACAAGAGTAAACACAGTGGTACAAAGCGGGTGCACCGTCCCACACTACCACAATAACACGCAATAATACTCCATATACACATAGGCCGTAACTAACTTCTATATCTACAAGTCCCTTTTTTACGAGTTATTCAATCCTCTGACATCACAGTCGTTCTATTATTGCCTTATTAGGTCATTTCCAGAGCTGCTGTGACGTTCACCATTCCTTCCGCCAACCAATCAGATGAGGGCACAAGTTCTTCTAGAAACTTCTTGACCTCGCCCTTAAAAGGTTTCTGTGTACTCACGTGGGCACTTTCTGGCGACACACCCATTGCACATCCTGTCAACACGTTCTTATTCTTGTTCACTGGTTCTTGTTCAGCAACAGTCAGAGGGGGTGCCATCTCTGACATCCCTCCCCCCTTAAATGGAGATCCCTGATCTCTGGACAGTCCATCAGCGTTAGTGTTTGCATAGCCACTACGATGAATTACTTTAAAGTCATATGGCTGTAGTGCAAATGCCCAACGTGCCAACCTGCCATGGCTATCTTTCAATGTAGCCAGATGTGTGAGGGGGTTGTGGTCAGTTTCCACGGTAAAATGAGCACCTTCCAAGTAGATTCGGAAGTGTTGTATTCCCTTGACTATGGCAAGAGCTTCTCGCTCAATAGCCGAGTAGTTGATCTCCCTGGGAAGTAGTTTTCTTGATCCAAACGCTAATGGATGCTTTCACCCTCTTCATTTATCTGGACTTAGTACAAACCCCAAGCCTGTGCCAGATGCGTCTGTTTGTAAAACAAATGGTTTTGTCCAGTCTGGGGTTACTAAAACTGGTGCTCTTGATAATGTTTTCTTCAACTTCTGGAATGCCTCCTGGCACTTTGGTGACCACAGTATGATATTAGGTCTATCCTTCTTCGTTAAGTCCGACAATGGGCTTGCTATGGTTGAAAACTGTGGCACATGTATTACCCACAGAGGCCCCAAAAAGACCTCATCTGTTTCTTTGTCTTGGGTTGAACAAAGTCACGTACCGCTGCTACTTTGTTCTGCATGGGTTTCACAGCACCACCTCCCACTACGTGGCCCAGATAAACACATGTGTTGGCGACGAAGTGGCACTTCTTCTTAATCCTTAATCCAGCCCTTCTCAATCTTTCAAATACCTGGTTGAGATGCCATATGTGCTCTTCCCAAGACGCACTATGCACCAGTATGTCGTCGAGATAAGCGACTGAGTAATTGTGAAGTCCTTCCAGCACCTGATCCATAAGACGCTGGAAGGTTGATGGAGCTGAAACCGGCCAAATGGCATTGTCTTGAACTGGTATTTGCCGAATGGTGTGACAAATGCTGTCTTCTCAATGTCTTCTGGAGCTACTGGGACTTGGTAATATCCCTTGGTGAGGTCCATGGTCATTATGTATTGAGAAGACCCGATGCTATCAATCAGCTCATCAATGTGGGGAAGTGGGTAGGGGTCACCAACAGTGATGGCATTAAACTTGCGGTAATCCACACACATTCTCTTGCAACCATCTTTCTTGTGTACCAGCACTATTGGGGCCGCCCACGGACTTCTAGAAGGTTCGATGATATCTTGTTCCAAAAGTATAGCAATCTCCTCCCTGAGGAACTCTGTGCCAGCCGGTATGGTGGAAGTCTGATTGGAAGTGCATCCTTTGTAGGCATGGCATGTTCTACTAGATCAGTCTTTCCTGGCACATCCTGAATGACATCTCGAAAACTCTCTTGTAACTCTTGTAGTTCTTCTTTCTGTTGGTTGGTTAGGTTGTCGGTCTCTTCTGGTGGCTCCTCCTGCTCATTCACTTCCTCTTCATCCAAAGTCATGAATGCAGCAGGAGCTGGGGATGTCCACCTTCTAATGCTGTTGACATGGAAGGTCCAGAAACTTTTCCCCATCGTACCCAGGTCCACCTGGTACGTCACATCAGTGATCTTCTTGGAGATGATAGTAGGGTCCCTGCCACTGGTTGAGTTTAGCCATTTTTATGGGCCTAAACACCAGCACATAGTCTCCCACCTCAAACTCACGCACCACCGCCTTCTTGTCGTAATGATGTTTCTGTGCCTTCTTTTCTTTGGTCTCTCTCTCTAGAGCCAACTCTCTCACAACCTCGATGTTGCTCTTGAGAGCTTGCACAAACTCTACTGATGTGTTCTCTCCCTTCTCTTCCTTTCCCTTCCAAAATCGAACCATGGTATCTAAAGGCATCCTCATCACCCTCCCAAACAACATCTGGTAAGGTGAGTAACCTGTGGTCTTGCGTACTGTGCCACGGTAAGCATACAACAAGTAGGGAAGACACTTATCCCATTCCACTCCGGGACTCTGCGTTAGCTTCCTCAGTAAGGCCTTTAGGGTAGCATTGTGACGTCAGAGGATCGAGGGTGGTAAGGGGAGTTCTTTATCTGTTTGATGCCCATGGCTTTGCAATAACTCTTCATGGTCTTCGATACAAAATTCGATCCGTTGTCTGTAAGTAACTCTTCCGGGATTCCCACCCTTGATGTTAGGTCAATTAAGCATTTTACAACCGTCTCACTTGTGGTATTTCTCATTGCATAGGCCTCAGGCCATTTAGAAGAGTAGTCCATTACGACAAATATGTACTTATTACCCGCCTTTGTTCTTGGTAAGGGGTCAAATACGTCCATGGCAATTCTGGTAAAGGGTTATCGTATGATGGGTAAAGGGTGGAGTGGGGCTTTGGATAATAAAGCCGGTTTACTCTTTTGGCACACCGCACACGATGCACACATCTTGTTGACATCTGTATTCATCCCTGGCCAATCAACTCTCTCCTTTAGGGCTTTCATAGTTCTCTCTCTACCGAAGTGACCCGCGACTGGTGAGTTATGTGCCATTCTCAAGGCTCTCACTCGCACTACTTGGGGCAGAATAACTAGGGATTTTCCTATGCTTGTATAGGGTTTCCTTTTAAGTAAGCTCTTTTCCCAAAAATACGGACTGTTCTCTTTGCCCACTTTCTCTCTTATATCTTTAAGGGTTGGGACATTTGGGCTTTGCCCAGTTCTTCCAGAGAAATGATGTCCGGCTGGTCAGTCTGAAGCTCTTCCGAACCGGAGGTATCCACAACCTCAGTCTGGTCAGTCTGATCAGTTTCAGAGTTGCTGCTCTCATCGCTGTCTTCTTCCACCGGTGGAGAAGCCGACATGATAGCTCCGTCCAGCTGCTCTTGCAGATGTTCTGCTTTTTCGAGCAAATCTTTTTGTTTCTGCTGGGCACGGGTGACTATCATGCCTGCTTCGGTGGTCGGAGTCGTCGATGGAGAGGTTGGTTCTGGCTCTGGTCGGTCTTCTTCCAGTCTTCCAGTACCCTCTGTAAGTATCTTCGGAAGTGCAGAACATCTCGTCCAGGGGTGTATTTAGGGGGGGGCGGGGGGGGGGGGGCATTCGCCCCCCCTTGTATCATTCTCGCCCCCCCCCTTGAAATTAGAGATATTTTTTTAAATAATGTCAAGAAAGGTGTAATACAAGAAAGGTGTAATAAGCTTATGATATCAGGTTCAAATGATAGGAATGTCAAACTGAGGTTCTTCTTGGTTTTCTCTGCCATACGTCCACAATCTCTTCAAGGTCGCTCTCAGAGAGTACTTCTGGTGCCTCTATAGCAATCCTCATAAGGTGAGAAAGGCTGCAGTCACTTAGAGAATTACGCAAACGAGTCATGATCATCTTCATCTGTGAGAAGCTTCTCTCCACAGAAGCAGTAGAAACTGGAATCGATAAGCAGATGGAGGCAATCTTGTGCAAATTGGGAAACATGGCCTTGAGCATGTCGTTTGAAACAAGTTCTTTCAGCTGTGATGCAGTAGTATCCCGTGGTTGCTTGACTAACAGCTGGCGGAATGTTTTCCACTCTGTAAGTATTTCAGTGGAAATCATGGCTGTCTTCACTGTTTCTGGACTGGACTGAGTTAAAAATACTGAGAGAGAGTGGGAAAGAAGGAGGGAACTGAAGAAGTGACAAACCTACAAAGGAGAACACGTGGTGGTATGTGATGACTTTAAGACCATGACATAATGGACTGAGTTAAAAATACTGAGAGAGAGTGGGAAAGAAGGAGGGAACTGAAGAAGTGACAAACCTACAAAGGAGAACACGTGGTGGCGTGTGATGACATCATGTCTAAGATTAGACTTGAAGACCATGACATAATGGACTGAGTTAAAAATACTGAGAGAGAGGGAGTGGGAAAGAAGGAGAAACAAAAGAAGTGACAAACCTACAAAGGAGAGCACGTGGTGGTGTGTGATGTCATCGTGTCATGACACATGCTCTCCTTTTTCCAAGCAGCTACAATATCATGAGAAATATATGCAGTCTAGCCATAGTTCGGTATAGCATAATGCCATTGGTAGTCAGTCAAAATAGCTATCCTCAGACATTGTAAAAGCAAAAAAAAATATGGGGGGATCTTCCCCCCAGACCCCCCTTTTACGACTTATGAACATGTTAAGAAAATATTAACAAAAATTAGGGCACCAAGTGACCAACCATTTCCACCCCCCCCCCCCCCCTAGAGAACTAGAGAAAAATTGTGTATGAAACCTGTTGTCCATGATTTTGTAAGAAAATGCATGGAATGCAACATAATTCGATTTCACAAAAGCCCACCTCCATTATACGAGTGACAAGTGACTATATCTAATCTATATATGCTGATTGCCGTAGCATGCAACTTCAGCAAATATTTAAGATGGAATGTTGTACTAAAGATTTTAGAAAAAGTGCATGCCATCATAAGTAGCAGCTATATATACAGTTAGTACTGCAAAAATACCTGTGGGTAAAACACTTTCGTACTCCACGCGGAAGCCCAGGGTGCACGTCCCCTTTCCGCACCATCCAGGCTCTCCGCCCCCCCTTATTTTTCCATATCTCAAGTTGGCCCCCCCTTGGCAAAATTTCTGTATACAACCCTGTCGTCCCATCAGCATGTCTTCACTTAGGTGCTCGGACACTCCCACCTGTATGGTTATCTCCTTGCAATCCAACTCCAGGGTCACACTGGCAGCTGGGAACCACTTGTTCCAGTCGGACACTGTATGGTAGGGAATCTTCCACCCAAGGTAGTCATCCTTTCCCACACACCTGGGATGCACCAACGACTTGGTGCAGCCAGTATCCAGCAGTGCACGCACTTGTCTTCCATTCACTTTCAAGGTCTTGGTCCTGTCGGGGAGTGTCTGTCTCGAGAATGAGGCTACCTTACCAAACTCGGCGCGCTCGGTCTTGGGGAGCGGTACCTTGACCCGACAGTCCCGTTGGAAGTGTCCAAGCTTCCCACACTTGAAACACTTCTGTTTTTCAAAATGGTCTTTGGAGTAGGGAGGCGGTCCATTGCTGGTGCCGTTGGTATCACTCTTTCTCTCCTTTTTTTCAGGGAATCGTTCCCTTTCTCCTGGGGTGGTTGACGCACCATGCTGTGTTGAGGGGTAGCTTCTTCCATACCGCTCACCTCTAGGCATTTGATTTCCCAGGTGATGGATGGCTGCTTCACACAGCATGTCGTACGACGAACAATTCAGATTCCTAATCTGAACATCGAGCCAGTTGGGGAGTCTTGCCAACACAAGCTCCATGAGCACCATCTCTCGGGTACCCAGTTCTGGTTTGGAGTCCAGCCACTGATTGTAGCTCTGCTGGAACTTCCGCAACCACTGTTATGGATTGCTTTGGTTGAAGGTCTGCCCAAAAACTACCTTTCTGTAGGTCTCAGTGGAGATCTTGTACACTGATCGGAGCACTTGCTTCACCTTGTCATAGTCGATTTGCTCAGCTGCTGGGAGGGCTGACACCGCTTGTAGACCTGCCCTAGACAAGGAGCCTCTCAGATGAATGGACCACTGGTGCACTGGCCACTCGCTGACCGTAGCTGTTGCCTCGAAAGTGTTGAGGAATGCAGCCATGTTGTCTGTATCCTCAACAAATTTGTGCAACGATAGTCTGGGTGGAGGTGGAGGGGGTGGCGTTCTTGGCCTAACCCCTTGTGCCTGTTCCATCATCCTCTCGAATCGTTCTTGTTGATCTTTCATATTTTGCAGCTCCAGCTCTCTTTGTTCTTGCACTCGGGCTCTTTCTTTCTTCTGAGCACTGGTCTCCTTCTCTCTGAAGGTAGCTTCCCTCTCTTGAAGGGCGTATTCCCTTTCTACTCTGTTCCGCTATAGAATAGACATCTGCTCGAGGAATTGATCCATGATACTTGGCTGTCTTTTGGTTGAAGGTAAGTGTTCTTTCGTTCTACTTCTCAGTGTCCTCAACTTGCTTCGTGCTTCTCGGTCGCTGACATGAACTAGATTGTTTCTGAGCGTTGTTCTTACGTGATACACCCTGCAATGGTGAACACAATCCAATCAAAACCCAGCAACGTTCAAGAAATCCCACCACTGCCACCAATGTGAGGGATCCTGGTACTCCTGCTAGAACTACACGTCGCTCCGCACAGGCAGTATCAGCAATCTCCACGACGGAAGTCCTTTAACTGTCTATCCACCTGTTACTTAGACGACCCAAAATCAGCCAACCTCTTACTAGGCCGCTGTATCCCTGATCACTGAACAATTGAGTTAGGCTTTTATGGTACAAGAGTAAACACAGTGGTGCAAAGCGGGTGCACCATCCCACACTACAACAATAACACGCAATACGCAATACTCAATATACACATCGGCCGTAACTAACTTCTATATCTACAAGTCGTTCTCTTTACGAGCTGTTCGATCCTCCCCCACCACAGTCGTTCTATTATTCCTTATTAGGTCCTGCTGTCACGTTCACCATTCCTTCCGTCAACCAATCATATGAGGGCACAAGTTCTTCTAGAAACTTCTTGACCTCGCCCTTAAAAGGTTTCTGTGTACTCACGAGTGCACTTTCTGGCGACACACCCATTGCACATCCTGTCAACACTTTCTCACTCTTGTTCACTGGCTCCCGTTCAGCAACAGTCAGAGGGGGTGCCATCTCTGACAGAAGTCAAGGATTGAACTATACTTGGTTGAAGAATTCAAACACATAATGTACATGCCAAGTATCATTGTGAGCTGAACCCCATAGAGAGAGTGTGGCCACAAGCAAAATGTTATACGAAGGCTTATTGTAAATTACAAGTTTGAGAAACAACATAGTACCAGCTTTAGACAGTGTATCCATGGACAATTTCCATAACCATTTTAGAAAGGTTAGGCATTACATGTTTGCTTATTTAGAGATTTAGAGGTTATCCAAGGTGGTTTTGACTTTTAAAAAATAAAAAAAGTTATTAAATCACACGGGCGGATTTCTGAACATCAATAATTTGTGCAATCATTCAATTTCATCTTAATTTTATGTTTCATCAATTTTGTTCTTATACAGTAATTTAATTTCAATTATTTGATTAAATTTGGTGATGTACATAGCACTAAGAGTGGCAAACTTATTTACCGTAATATCCAAAGCCAAAATCCGACCGTAATATCCAAAGTGAAAGTGAAATAATTTATTCAAGTTTTGCTCTTTATAGATCTCTTTGGTTTCCAGTATCGAGTAGTAATATTCACAAATTAAAATAAAAATCATCAATTTTGAGAGACTACATATGATTTATTTAAAAACGTCCATATATGAAAGTACTTTCGGTTTCATTAGAAGGGCAAACCTCAAAATATTACACAGTACTCAACATGGTTTGCTAAATAAGGGTTCCTTGTTTGAAGCTTTAATTAGGAAGTTAGAGCCAAATTTCTACTTAAATATAAAATTGCAACTGGATGTCTGGTTGCACTATAGAAACTTTAAACATATATAAACCAAAAAAAATCCTCATAGGGAGCATTCTGTTTTGGGGCAGGATCTGCATAATAAATGTATTATGGAAATGTTTAAGTAGCTATATACATTCAGAGTAAATATTTGTCTTGTAAGGGTTGGTTGGTGTGGCCTTCCTTGGCTATGATGGATAAACAAGAATGACAGAATGCACCTTCACTTCCTTCCAACTTTTTCCAACTCCATCTAGCACCTACACTTCCTTCCGCCTTCCATTCTGTCGCTTTAAAAATTATGAAATTGGTAAAGAGAGGGGGCGGGGGAGATGTAATGCTTACCCTTACAATATAAGCTCTGGTACTGAGCCAATAATGCTTATAAAAATCTGCAGAGGCATTTGTCAGACAACACAGTCAGGAGTAGCTGAGCACTGAGCTTAATCTATACTTCCAAGTATATCTACACATCCAGTGCTGCACTTGGAAAAATCATCATAATCGTATTATTTTCAGTTCTGCTTCAGAAGAGTGAACAATTATCCATCCATTGGCAGGAGGCAGAGTCAGAGGCACAGGGGCACATCATTGATTATTGCAGAAAAAAATGAATGCCTGGAATCCAGTGAGGAATCTTGCATGTCTTTAGAGGAGGCACTCGTAAAACAATATGATACAAACTAAGGAGGTTTATTAATGGACACCCCACATCATGTCTTCAGCATGTATGATCTCTTCTATTCTGGCATTGTGAAAGGTGAGAATGCACCATCACCAACTCCAATGAACATCACCACTGCAGAAATCAGCCGATTAGGTATGAACAGATGCAAAGAGTTACTCCTCCAAGTCAATTTGTCACAGAGGGACTCGGACAGATATCAGTGGAGCTACACATGCAAGCACAATCCCAACTACTTCCCAGGCTTTCTCATTGAAGCTATATAAACTCGATGAAACTCGGTCAGTAAGAACGGAGTGTGAGTCACTTAAAGTCCTTAATTTGAAGTTTGTGAGGACCACTTATCAATTCAATCAAAATAAGCCTCATTGGTGTCCTTGTAAAGGAGACATTATCATCACAGGCTACAAGCACCAACCATCATCAAGTTGAACTAGAAGCTATTTAAATATAAGTTTAGCCTCTTAATCACACCATTAAAAGTTAAAAGCAAAAGATACATGGCATAAACACATTGTCATGTCACCATTATTGTGAACACTAACAGCAACAAATCATAGCAAATTATTGATATAAAACACGCACTATTTTATATATGTATAATATATAGTAAAGCTACATAATCAACAAGTTTCAGAAATTAAAAGGACTCGGTGTTCACTGAGGCTCCACTGTTGACTCCTTGTCCTCATAGAGTGGGTTGCTGGCCCATTCCATCTCTGTTTCAACATCCTTCCTGAGGATAGTTGACATGAAAGATGCACATGTGTACAAATATTTCTAAATAGGATAGAGCTAATGTGATAGTCTCTGGAATGGTGTCTGTTGTGTATGCATGCACACTGCACACATATTTTCATGCAAACAGATGCATTACATTTTCGCACATATTTGCATACATACAGATATGATTTGTTTGATTTTAGAGTTACTGGTTGTGTGGTGGAGCACTCCACCAAGTCAGAGTTTTTTCTAACTTGTTTATTTTAATTTTTTTCATGTCAACTGTGAGTTGGTTGCATATGTGCTTCTAATGCACCACGTGTACTTGGTATATACTAACAGCATGTTAGCTAGCTTGATTAAGTTGTGTTTAGGTATATATTGCTACCTACACCTTTTTTTACATAATTGAGTATTTGTGGACATGGTTATGGAGTCTTCGTGTTCCCAACTTTTTATGAGGGGACTTATTGCATGCAAGTTACATGAGTGCAAAAACAGAGACAGAAACAAAGATAGAAATAAACATAAAAATTCACTCTTGAAGGCAAGTTGTTTTTGCACTTTCAACATATTTCTTCCCCTCTGCGGAAGTAATGATGGGAGTCCTTTTGGAGATAATATTGGCAGCTCTAAGGAGCTGGTGATGTCCTATAATTTTATGCGGGTTTTCACACATCCTTTGGTTTACAACCCAATGAAACTTACTAAGTTTGTTGGGAGTCTTAATAGCAGCCAAAACCATGTATTTAAAAGTGGATCTAACCAATACTATAAAACTGTTGCAGATGCTACATTACATTATATACAGATCAATTTGATCAAGTACCTACAATTAATATACTACGTACTCATTGGAAAGTACCTTGTTAACATTACCTTTATGTTGTTCAAAAGTATGACTATAAATATTTTATTCCTGATGAAGGCTAGAGCATCTAGTTAAAATGTCGAGAGGGTAAAATGATTATTGAGAAGCTTATTGTAATTTCTGTATGTCAACTGACAGTTCATTGATAATATTTTCTAATCGAGTGCCTTTTGGGTATTATGACTATTATATACACTAGGAGCATATGGAATGAAACTTAAATATTATTATCCCGCCGTACAATTGTTTTTAAACTTACAATATTTTGCTCTCCTTCTTATATTTCTTCCACAATAGTTTTATAGCTGCTACCAGAAGAGTGCTCACTGTTACAAGCAAGATCCCTTCCACTACCGCAACACTGCTGCTGGCTATAAGCGATTTATCTGCAAGTGTAACATGAGCATAATATAAGTATGGATATCCATGCATCCTATTGCACTTCCTGAGATGAGAGCAATAAAACTTGTAATTTCATGTCTGAGTGAATACTGTTTAGAGGGAGAGTGTGAGTTACAGCTTTCATGGCTAGAATACAATCAGCCAAAAAGAATGTTTGAAGAGCAGCAGAATTTGCCATGGCTTCTAATGCATTAATGTAAATTCCATTATCTTATAGTTGATAACTTTTCCAACATGACATACTCAATTAAAATAGGAGACTAAACTACACTTTAGGAGGATACCAATATAGTTAGCATATAACCTCCTAGATTCATTCTCCTCCTATGTGAAGTAATCAAGGAGGTGCTTAACATTATTGGAGGCCTTGTAAACATGGTGGGCTCGATCTTACAGCAGATAACCATGATGCAATAGCCACAGGCCTTGTGCTAGGATTTCTACTGCTTAAGTAATTTAGGTTGGGACTGTCAATCCCATGAACATGGGTGTCAAAATATCTCGACATGGATGATAGGCATATGGATAGGTGGAGGTGGCAGCTAATGTGCAGTTGTTGATATCATGGAATGTTAAGCAATGGTGGACAGGTACATCTCACCACTGACTTCTATATAATGCTAACGGTACAAACTGGGGAATTTATTTCCCTTATGGGGTTGACCAAGTGGATGTGCCATGTGCCATATAAATAGTTCCCCTATACAATTCACAGAAAAATTCCTGCAGGAGTGGGATGCCTGCCTGGTATGCCTAACCTAGATATCCTTAGAAGCTCCTATCAATAGCATGGGGGAGGCAAAGTCCCAATCCATAGCCTCGTGGTAATGCCAAAGCATAGTCCCTTGATATTGCCAATGGGCATAGTCGCCCAATGCATAGTCCCATTGTAATACTAATGCATAGTCAACAATGCATAGTCCAATGGTACTGCCAATCCATAGTTCTGCCAATGCATAGTCCCATGGTAATGCCAATGCATAGTCCCATACCTTCTGGATAGCCTCTGATACATAAATCGTGGGATGTTTTATCAGTTTTCGAAGAAGAGTGATCAAGAGAACTCCCACTCACTATATTAACTCTATGCAGATTTTTGGTTATTTTTTAAAAATGCTGGAAAAATTGAAAAGAATTTCATGATCACTAGCAAGAAAATGGCTTGTGAGAAACATGATCCAGTCTATTTTTGTAACAAACTTGTAGTTCTTAGAAGATTACATAGGAAAGGTATATAATGAGCATCATATGGTACTCTGCTGAGTCATGTTTCAAAACATCATTTCTTCCTGCAGCAGAATTTAAAGTCTGTTCAACAGATCGAACATGTGCAAACGCAGCTGATGAATATGCAAATTACAATACTTGCATGTACCTGCTTTAAACATTTTGGCCTTGTTCTGCCTTTGATACTGTGAAACATTTGGATCAGAATGACGATCACTTCTGGTAATTTTGAAGGAGGAATGCTTGACTCTTTGTGGACAATCCACTTTCAGGAGTAGATATATAATTAGATAACAGATGCAGCCAGGCTAATATAGAGTAGAAGTGTTTACGGTGTTTAAAAAAACTCATGGACAGTGATGGTTGACTAACAAAAAAACCCTCTAAGGTCAATGTATATTTTGGGGACAAAATTGGGACAGGAGAAAGAAATTTGGAACTGTCCTGTCAGATTCAGGAATGTTTGCAACTAGGTATGCCATCTGCAGTCAGTGTCCACTATGTAAATGAGTTCCACTCAACCAAGACTATGGAGATAGTTGGGATACATTTATCAGAACCTATTCAACTAAAACAGAAACTACAAACTGTCAACTAGCAGATTGTACCTGCCTAATTATGAGTATGGGCTAATTATGAGTATGGGACTTATAATCATAGTTGAAGATCATTTATGTTTTCAAATCAATTTATAAAAATGGTCCTCCATCAAAAATTGTCAACGATATGTTGTAAAGTCTTACTCTGCAATTATTGCACCACCTTAATCATGCTCATATGATATGGTACAAAATTGTCTATATTCATTGCGTACCTGGTGAGCTAGGGAGATCCTTGATTGTGACAGATACTTCCTTAGAGTATTCTCCATAACCCACACTAGTGGAAGCTCTGACCTGCATATATATGAATAGCTCTTCTTGATCAGTGTAAATCTTTCTGTAGAATATACATGCACAGGGCAAACCTTTAGTTGGTAGCTTGCTGGCTTGATATCTCTTAACACTATACTTTGTGAGTTAGTATGTTGATATATCTGTAAAATAATATATTAAGAGTAGAGATAGTTATAGTTGATGCTTAACAATAAAGTAGATACTATTTATTTAATATCTTAATAACTAGCATTTAGTAGATGGTCTTTCATCATCAGTTTCTAAAGAGTGCAATATGAGTGTTCTGTACAAATATCCAGCTAAGATATATGCATGATAATCACAATGATATTGTGGATCAAATATTTATTCAGCTAGCCAAAAGGAGAGGAAATCACTCAATAAAAGTAAATAGGGTGGCTTAAAATCTCTAATCTGTGCATTAGAATTTTGTACATTTACAAGAAAATGTAACATTTCAAAGCATAAAAATGCTAACTAGGTTGGATTGACCTGTTTGGAAAGAAGAAAGTATGCATCTTAGATGCACTTATTTAACCAATTAACCAATTATAATAAAGAAGTATAGACTAGCTAAATCAACCTTTTCCATTGTGGTAGTTTGGAATAGTAGTATCTCATAATCCAGAATGATTCCATTAGGTTGTGTAGGAATACTCCAAGATGCCACACACACAGACGAAGCCACCACTTTACCTATCACATGACCTGGTGGACCTGGAACTGGATTATAATTGAATAGACTCCAGTAATATTGTATAATATAAAGTACATAGTCAGTGCCTATGAATCTTATTTTTCACCTTGAACTAAGATGAGTGAACATCTGCTATGTGTCCTATGTATTTACTATAAATTTAAAGTAGTGCTGCATAGTTTCTGTTTTTTACCTCCATGGAGTTAATTCTTATACCAAACTGCAGTGTATTTGTATTTAGTTTCAATGACATAAAATTGAAAGAGGTTGAAAAAGTCCCTCCACCCCCCAAAAAAATATAAATTACAGTATACACCATCTTGAAGTAACCACCAGGCACCATGTACAGTAACTATAACCCTCTTCAGTTTGTAACATATAGTGTGTGCTTACCATCTTCAGGAGTGTGCACTTTTTTACCCCGAGAATAGGTTCCAACTCCATACCCAGAGAAAGCAGCAACAGAAACTAAATAATTTGTGTAAGGCTGGAGATCTGTGGAAACATAGAGCATGAAAATAAATAAGATGGTTTCCCTGAGGAAAGGTTTTAATACCTTTATAGATTGTAGATCACTAGCTCTGAGTTAGAAGTGGATGGCAAATGTATAGCACAGCATTCTAACAAATGTCATTATTATATTGACATTATTTGATTTAGCAACATATTTGAATATTAGTGAAATAGATGAGAATTGTTTTGTACTTTAGTGGAAAAAGTATCATTAATATAAATAAATACTAGGCTGCACCAATTCTTATTCACATTTATTGCATCAAATCCAGAATTGAGTCTCCAGTCCCCTCAAAACTCATCAATCTTAACAGCTCTTTCCAAAACAGTATTTTCTCTCCGGAGTAGCTCTTCCTAACTTTTTGTAGGATGGGTTCAGTTAATATTCATTGTGTTTGCCTAATGTGGTATCCACCTAAAATAGTGCCTTTCTGGTTGATTTTAAAATATAATATATATAACTGCTTTAAGATTTATCTTAAATTGAGGAACCACTTCAAAGTAATAAGAAAAAGGTATGTGGTTGTGGCAAGTTGCTATAACAATATGTGGGTGTGGCAAGTTGCTATAACAATACTAACAGCTGAATACATTTTATTTTGGGGCAGCCCTAACTCTTCTCTATCTAATAGCAAGTGAATGTTATTTTGCACCAAAATAGTTATAAGGAAGTGTGTGCAATAAAAGTAAATTAACTTTGTAGATTCCTGACTGATATTTTGACAGTTTCTACTTTAGAGAAGTTTTGTATGTATGCATTTGATCATTTGACAATGTCCAACAGGCTATAGCACAGAACTTAATGAGAAGATTCGGAATATATATCGGTTTATTCCAAAAATATTAAGAAAAAATCTTCTCTACAAAAGATGGTAAAATGAAAAAATCAGGGTTAAAGTTGGGTTAATAAATAAGAACCCAGACCTAGCATTTATGTTTGCAGGATATAGTTCACATACACAATATATTCATCAAACAATCCTCACAAAGAAATCTTCAAATTTATTTGGATGTTTTTTTTGTGTGTTTTGGCAGAAGAATATTGGAATGTCAATGGTATCAGTCCCAAACATTCCAGATGCATACAGAGTGCCTTCTACTTGGTACATCAATCTACTTGGTACATCAAAAGCATTATGCCTCTTTCTACCCTTTTTCCACAAAAGTCAGCATCCTTGTACTCACTATGGGATATTCTGGTATTATCCTTTGTCTGTAAATAGTGTAAAGTATTGCGGGTAGGCTTTCCACCTAAAGCTACAATAATGCTACACAAAAAAGCACCATCACTAAAGTATGCAACAACTAGTGCACAGCCACTCTTGACAGAATCTGCACCACTAGGAAAAGTTTCTTGGGGCAAAATTTCCATACAATGGAATTTTATTGGAATCTCAGGAGTTCCGGGAGGGATATAGGAGGAGATGATGGGAGGATAAAAGGGGAGGATCAGAGAACCGCAGGAGCATCAGCAGTTGGTGAGAAAGGCTCAGAGGGACCAGCTGTAGCTCCTATATGTGTGCGGTGCCAACTTATTCTCAAAAGCTAGCTATGCTACAAGTAGCACAAGGTCAGAGCACATAAATTTCTAATTATAATGGTAGAAAAATCACGAAAATTGGACCCAAAACAGAAGCTAATACTATGATAGGCAAATGGGAATGGCTAGAGCTGCCTTTTTCTTTCTTCCTGGCAGAATTGAGAGAACTAGAATAAGGTTTTTCAGCTGAAGTGGTCAAATGATACTATGAAAATGCTTTTTTGTATTAGTAATACTTGTACAAGACTAAACGACAACAAAAATATGAAATTTTGTATTTTTTTAAGGTGAGATACCACCTAAGTCAAAATCACTTTCAGATGTCACCTTTGGCGCTTTGGTTTGCATCCATGTTGACCACTATCAGTTAGATGAACATTTTACCATACTGTCAGGCAGCCCCACCCTCTAAATGCAGGTAAGACTCCCTGATCATGCATAGGCACCGACCAAGATGTGGGCCATTCGAGAACAAGATAATGCACAAAGAACAGAGAGTGTCATGTCACTTATAGTCTGTAGTATCGCACCTTGACTGTTCATTAACTTGGTATGCAGCAATTAGTCTATTATTAGTCTGTACTATACTTAGGCACAGATATTGCTCTGGCTAAATAAGCCATGCATACGGACAGTGATGAGATCTTTTGTGTTTTGTGTTTTGAGTACTGATTGAGTGTGCTGGAATTGAGTGTGTTTTATTAATCTTTAACTTGCTTTTGCCAGGCATTGGCAGTGAGATAAGCCTTAACAGACAGTTAGGTAGTCAGTCAAGTTAGGGAGTCATCAGCAGTAAATGACTCTTTAACACATATTCACCGAGTAGTACAATATTGATGTGCACAATTTGGCTGGTCATCTAACTGGTTGTAATCAATATGGGTACAGTCATGTTACACATCCTGCATTGAAGTATTGAGGCTTTTTTTGTGTCATTAATGTTGTGCCAATGCATAATGTGACTCCTGATGGTCAACAAACATAGGTAGATTTCTGTTTCAAAACTCTTGTCTACCCAAAAAAGCAGATCTACTCATGTTCTCGAAGTGACATGGTGGAAAGTATCCATCCTTACACAATCTTATTCCAAATGGTACCTGTATCGGTATTGTTATTAAAAACATTTCCCACTTGTGTAAAGAGACATTTAAGAAAAAATGAATAGGAGATAAAATGTTTCATCCAGAAAGATGTTACCAAACTTATGACACTTTCAGAATCATTCATTCCTGAGATTTAATGAACAGAATTCGTAAACTATTAATCATATTATTATAATGTGAATGACATCTGTGAATCATTGTTTTACATATGCTCTGTGTTAAGCTCTAATATGTAAAGAAATATATATGAGCGTGTGTGGAACAATAATAATTACATTCAAAGTACTTTTAAATACATTCATATTTTGGCAATTTGTATTTGACATTTTCAAAAGTATTCGTATTTGTATTGAAATGCATTTCACCCAAAATAATGTAACATTACATTTGACCACCTAGAATTGAAGTATTGGCAGCTAAATTTAACAACTTGTTCTAATTGTTTGCAGCCTCTACAATGCTACTAGTTAAGAGGCTAAATATTTTATACTTTTTAATGTCTAAAAATAATATTTCATAACTGACAGCTAATACATCATAACTTTGAATGTAAAAAAATTGCCATGCATATCAAAACCAACTCATGAACACCCCTCCCAAATATTCAGCAATAAACGAATAACGAAAACCTTGAAAAGCTTCTCTCAGGCAGAAAACCCTTACAATCATGGATTGGATAGCATAAGTAAAATATGTCTGATTGCACACCTGAACAAAAGGCTTGGTTTCTTACTTCCAATATTCCTAAGGCATTACCTACTGAAATATTTCTCAAACCTTGATTCAAACACTACACATTTAAACCTGGTATAATGAGAGTGCACATTTGCAAATCATAGTTCACTCCAAAAATTGCACCCCCCAAACTGCGGCGAGGATATTTCCAAAGTGCCTGGTCTACAGATGCCCAAATTTGGTTTGTAGCTTACCAAGACATTTAGCTGTGATATAACGGAGGCATATTTTTCAACACATCTCCTGTTCATTAGTTCTAAGGCATTTCATTTCCAACCACGTTCTTAACTACTAGATTT
This sequence comes from Cladorhizidae sp. MBARI D1340-BT2, assembly GCA_028752905.1. NCBI lineage: Eukaryota > Metazoa > Porifera > Demospongiae > Poecilosclerida > Cladorhizidae > Cladorhizidae sp. MBARI D1340-BT2. The sequence continues at coordinate 8,423,229 of JAQNBH010000008.1, read as the reverse complement.
ATTTTTCTTCAGATTTGTAGGATTATAATTATTATATATTCAAACAAAACAACAAAACAAAAAACTTACTGTTAATAACACAAAGTTTCTGGCAGCTGTCATAGCCAAACTTGTAATTCATTGTTTTTGTAGTTGCTAGAGTGAGAACAGCAACACTGTATCCAGTTATTATTCCATTCCATTCAAATATATCTGGAGGATCCCATGTCAAGGAAATGGATGTAGAAGAGATGACTTGGATCTTTATCCGAGTAGGATGAGCTGAAGGCTCTGTAAAAATAATAAGTTGTGTCCCATATGTATTCAGCAATTATTATATTACAGTTGACAAGTGTAACAATAATCATATCAAGCTCAAGAGAGATTACTGGACATGTGAGTATAAATATATCAGGTATATTTATGATGATATATCACTCCAGAATAAAGCTTAACCCTTTCACTGGCAGATTTACGGAGGACTTTTTACAAAAATTGACACAATTTCACATTATTTTTTTATAGAGGACCACATGAAGACAAGTACCCAACAACTATATATCAGGTGATAGCTGATGCATGAAGGGACGTTATGGTAAATTGTAGTTGCTTAGCAACAAATCACAGAAATGTGAATATTGTTATAAGAGACAGGAAGTAAAATAAAAGGGTTTATATCGGGTTTATATCATCTCAATTCCATATTACACATGAAACCAGCAATGTTAGCCGGTCAACTTTTGGTCAACAACAACAACTGTTTGTCAACAACAATTTTTTGATTGATTATAACAAACCACAAAGATGTGAATATCAAAATAGGTTGAAAAAGGTTATTTCAGCTCGGTTTCATACACATGAAATCAGCTAGTCAACGTTACTATTTGTCAACATTTTTTGGTCAATTCTATAACAACCCACAAAGATGTGAAAATCATAACAAAGAGGAAGTAAGGGCTACGGTCCATAGTACTGAAAAATAAATAAAAGTATGTGCAAAGTGTGCATAACATAATTATAAATAAATATAGATAAAAAATAAAAGGTTATAGCTGCCATAGCATCACCGTCAACTACGCTACTTCCCAGGTAAGCACAGGCACCTTCTTCCTCTTCTTCACTAACGTCAATCTCGGACAGGCCGAAGTTATCCTCAAATAGGAAGTCTAACGCTTCATCTCTACTAAAGCGGGTCGCCATTTCTTCTTCGAGACCGGGAATTAACCGGAAGTGATGTTTGCTGGCACGTTTACTTCCCTTTCCTCATTCCGTATTTTCCAGATATTCAGGGGTATATTAGAGGCATGCTTTAGGCATATTCGTGCCATTTTTGAAGTTAATACCGCGAACGGTTAATATTTTACGAATTTTTTCGTCGCGGTTAATCCATTTTCGCGACTTAAGTCGCTTATGCCAGTGAGAGGGTTAAAGAAAGGTACTGAATTCTTCTCTGTTCATAAGGCTTGAAAGCTTGAGAACAATTCCAGTACATGTAGCTAGCTAACACACTTTCCACAAAATATTTCCTAAAAATGCAGTAGAAATGCAGACTAGCAGGAAGTGGGTGGGGGAACAGAATTGAGCCATTCCTCCTCTATCCATCCGCTTCTGTTTAAAACATAATAGCTAGTCTTAAAAAAACACCCAACATACATACATAACAGGTTAAAGCTCACCTCTGCCCTGGAGTGTGATAGTATCAGATAACGTAGGGTCACTATCCCCAGCATTGTTGCTCATGTAGATGGTGAAGCTATAGCTGAAGTCCTCCTGTAGATCAGTTATCACAGCTTTCTCGCTGACTATAGGATTTCTTTCACGCTGTGTGGGATAAGGATCATTAGCCATTTCATGCCCCAGCTCAGGAAACAATTTCACAAAGAAATAAAAGAGAGTGGTGTTCATCAATTGGAGATCTAAGTCATCTATGACAGACATGTTCCTCGGTCCCAGTGAGTGACAGATAATGGTATAGTTTGTGATGATGCCATTCCAGTAACGTTGTTGAGGAGGTGTCCATGAAAGTTGGACAGATGTAGGAGAGAGACCAGATACACTGATGTTTTCAACTGCATGTGATGGCCCTGCAAAAACCAAGGTATACAATAAACGGTAATCACTATATAGCAAAAATAATCATTGGCCAAGGTTGTGTAAATTTTGGTTGGTCAGGCAACTAAGTAAAGATTTTTTAAACATATAATTTATAAATACCTCTTTTAAGCAACCCTAGCTTGAGCTGGTACTATTCTGTACTTGATATTGTAATAAAACACAATATTATTCCCAAATACTGGTCATACCACCACGTCATGTCTACTTTATTAGTCTGGCTCAACCTTTCCTGCATGGATCACACACTCTTGCATTAATTATGTATAACAAAACCTTATCATTAAAATCTATAGGTTAGCACATATTACTAATAATTTTCTCTCAATGACCTACTTGTCTGAGGCATCACATAAAACACCGACTTGCTATGAGGTCCTACTCCAACTCTGGACTCAGCAGCCATCGATATTTCGTAAGAATAGAATGAGTGCAAATTGGAGAGAAGAATGGACGTATTTCTGGAAACCAGCTTCCCCGATGAGTTAGTATCGAGAGTTTTGATTTTGATGCGATAATGCAGAATAATGCCATTTTGATGCTCCAGTAATGGTGCATCCCATGATAGAAGCAATGATGTGCTGTTATTCAGAATTACATCCACTGACAATGGTGGTCCACTAGGAACTGGAAAAATAAAGTCAGTTACTCAATAACCTCACCAAAAAAGATTAATTAAAAACATATATTGGAGAAAGTAGTGTCACTCATGATCAAGATTTGACCTGTATTTCAAAATAGCTAAACTATAATTATTTAAATTAAAAACTTGTTTTTTGGGGCCATTATTAAATACTGCCAGCTTTCCTTGAACCCTTCAATAAAGAAGTAAATAAGCATACATTAATATGTAAAAACTGTAAACTTAATCATCTAGCAATCTTCATAGATCCTTTTATCCTTCCTTCTTTCCCCTCTCTCTTCTTCCTTCCTTCCTTTCTTCCTTCCTTCCTTCCTTCCTTCCTTCCTTCCTTCCTTCCTTCCTTCCTTCCTTCCTTCCTTCCTTCCTTCCTTCCTTCCTTCCTTCCTTCCTTCCTTCCTTCCTTCCTTCCTTCCTTCCTTCCTTCCTTCCTTCCTTCCTTCCTTCCTTCCTTCCTTCCTTCCTTCCTTCCTTCCTTCCTTCCTTCCTTCCTTCCTTCCTTCCTTCCTTCCTTCCTTCCTTCCTTCCTTCCTTCCTTCCTTCCTTCCTTCCTTCCTTCCTTCCTTCCTTCCTTCCTTCCTTCCTTCCTTCCTTCCTTCCTTCCTTCCTTCCTTCCTTCCTTCCTTCCTTCTCCCTTCCTTCCTTCCTTCATTACTTCCTTCCTTCCTTCCTTCCTTCCTTTATTTCTTTGTTTCTTTCTTTTCCCCCTTTTGTTTTTAAGTTTATTTTCTGCAACAGATTGGAAAGTGTTGTCTTTTAGAATGCTTGAAGAACCTAAGACACAGAATTTTTATGGTATCAAAAGTAAATGGTAGATAATCCTTAAAGATGAATTTGAAGGCTTTATATTTTCAAACTAAAAATGGCTGAAATGATCATTTAGGATCCTATGTTGCCAAATTGAGTTTTAGCTGCAGCATGAGCATCTATTTTTGTGCTTTTAGAATAATATGGCTCAAAGCGATGTGGGAGTACTACTGAAATCTTGGATTGTAGTTAAGCAGTCAGCAGGTAGTGACTAATGTTTAGTAATCATTTTTGTGTATATACCCATAAAATCAGAACATACATAACTACTCTGCTTGTGTTGTTGTTTATATTTGTAGCCAAACCTTAGCAGAGCATCAGCTACAGCTTCCTTAAAAACAAGCACTAGAGCATTAGTGCCTACTTTCAAACTTATTCACGTATATTTCATAACTGTTGTGTATCACACAAGATAACACACAAGATAACATTATTATTAAACCTCGTTTTGTTGTTTCTGTCATATTCTATTAGAGTCAGTCTCTTGGTAGCGAGTAAGTTACAGATACAGCTTCATCAGCATTACACGGAGTCAGTCTACCATTAACTCTTTCTTTAAACCCTATTTCTAACTACGTGCCACACTACACAATATAGTATATATAGCTGCTATAAGTTTATGTTTCTTTCTGGGACTCTCTGACGCTCTGACTTGAGAAAGTCTTCCACTTTCAAAAATATACAAATAAAAACCAGCAACTTCAAACATGAACAAAAATTGTTTTTATTAGTTCTACCCATAATACACATTAGATGACTCATTACCAACTAATCATTGATGTATGTCTTTTTAATGGTAAATGGTCTCTAAAGCATAGCTCTAGTTGAAATATCGAGAGAATACAATTTCAAGTTGATTAGAGAAGGTTATTGTAATGTTGTTATGTCAACTGATAGTTCATTGAAAAGTAAAAATATTCTTCTTCTTGTATCAAGGTATTTTTTGCTTTTATATGTTGTAGTCACATTGTGGTGGACTACACTAAGTTAGAAGTTCTGCAAGGTCTAACTTAGACCTTCTGGGGCTTCCAAGACTTTTATACTCTGTTTCTTCCTGTTGTACACTGCACATATCACAAAAGGCCATGTCTTTTTGCTATTGTTGGCTGTCGCTGCACAAATTAGCACATGCCATATTTTGTTGATACTCTGGACTATACCTGTGGTCAACCGCATCCTCCTTCAAGACTATTTTTTTAACATTTGCACAATTAATGGCCACCAACCAAACAGCAGATGTTTAAGTATAGGATCAGCTTTAGTAATAGTAGTCCACAAGTTCAAAAGTACAGATCGTTTGTTCTTCTGATAATGAACATTGTACTTTAGCTTGATTGAATCATGGACAAACTTATCCACAAGATAGTTATTACAAACTAACTTTAGTACCAACTCTCCAAGTGTTCCATTACATGTCTAGGACTAATCATTTTTCGTAAATGGACCTTTTGTAGATAGATACATAAATGCTTGAGGATGAGCTTCAAGTGTTTTTTTAATAAAAAATTTAAGGTCTGACCTGCCATTTTATTATCATATTAAAGGATTTAAGGTGTCCATTTGGAGCTAATACACAGCTGAAACCATCACTCAGGAAGATAAGAAGATGAGGTATTTTTATATTATTATGGTATTAGGTATCCATCAATTTGTCAAATGAATATGAGTGTGATATTGAAATATAAATATTATTTTCTGTTAGTTAAACTTACCATTCTCAGGCATTTGTATCTCAATGTGGGCAAATGGGCCCTCCTCGATGGTAGCAGCAGATACACTACAGATGTACTGGTAGTGTGGGTGAAGTCCATCTACAGATTCCTCCACTTTTTCATGGTCCACTAAATCATCATGCTGCACTATTGAGTCCAAGCTAGACAGCACTATGAGGTGGTAGTATCTCAGGACACCATTAATCTGGTCCAGAGGAGGTAATTGCCATGACAGTGTAATTGATGATGGGTCCATGATCTTAGCTAGCATATTCTGTGGTGCTCCAGATGGTGCTGTATAAAATATTGACATATTATTCAATGTCAACAATGGTTTGTACAACTGATGTAATTGAGATATACTGGGGTAAATATAACAGATAAAAATACACAGAGAAATATTTGGATTAAATTTTATGTATATATTTATATTAGTTCGATTTCAGACAATATAACTCTAGGCTAATAAAGACAAATCACATACAGAAAATCACAGAAGTCGTGCTAAATTTCTGGTAAAGTAAAATTTACAGCATTCAAGTACTATATAGCTGTTTCATGAGTAATGGCATGAATCCAGTCACTGTATGGTCCTATTGCAATAGTCACTAGAGCAACTTCAATGTGGTATATGGTGTATGGCATGAGATCCATGAGATAAATAGATGTAGAGTTAGAGAAATACTGAGTGGGCAATAAATCGACATAAGCCAGAGTTAGATTCACTTTGTAGCCAATAATGGGGCCATTCTGTTCTGAGCTTGGAGGATTCCAAGAAACAGTCATGGAATAAGCATCGTGAACTTCAACTGTCATGTCTGTAGGAGGCAACCCTGGAGCTGTATGTATAATGTACATGTACTTAAGAAAAAAGTAACATCAGTAGACATGCTGTTTACCGAAATCTGCCTATTTATTTTACTAAGGTTCAACTGGCCAAATAAGGGAGAAGTGGCATGGACAAACTTTGAATTTCCAACAGAAGTTGACTTGTGATCAACTTCAGCACTATCAAATATTCCTGCTGTTATACCAACACAAATGATATTTACACCATAGCCAATCCATGCAAGTCGGCCAGCTCTGCATTTTTGGTGGCTGCTTAAAAATATCAACTTGGGTATGGCGCATGCACATTGTGCCCATGAATGAGTTTAACTTGCAATGGTCAGCTTCCAGTTATTTCCAGATTTGAATCAAGTTCTACAACATCGATGGCTGGCCTGCTTGAATACCAATTATGTCAACTACTTCAGCTTTCGCTATAAGAAGCTTGTGATCCATTGCATTCAGCGTAACTGTTTTTTTAAATGGCCTATCACTGATTGTGTGGCCAGAGATGAATTTGGAATGCAAGTGTACTACTTCCATCTTTTTGTCATCTACTGAAGCTGTAGTCTTTACATAGCCAAGATGCTAGATAACACATTGATTGTAATAAACAATGGGTTAGCTTCAAGTTGATATCTATGAGGATTAGAAATGAATCATTAAATGAATCTCTATAATTACAATAAATGTGTGATAGGTGTTGTATGTAATGGGCTCAATATTGAAGATTAGGAAATATTAGGTTCAACAGCAACTAAATGTGATTTATCATTAATATACGCATCGCATGTCTACACCTCAACCACTTCCTAGCATGGCCATCTAAAAACTGCTGCAACAGGTCTGCATATAATTATATCGAGTAAATTTTAATTTTTCATAGTTAGGCAATGGAAACAGAAGTATTTAGATGCATCAGAAACTACTAGTGTAATAAATCAAACTCAAACAGCAAGTGGTGTATAATGATACAGGTTAAAATACAGGTATCTAATTAACCTCAACAAACTAACCTTCTGCTGCAGTTCTGACTTGTAGGACCACTGAGGGTCCTTTTGCGATGGTCACTGCAGAAACTGAACACTCGTACAATATAAATGGAGTTAGGTGGCTGACCAAATACTCTGTTGATGCTGGATCGATCTCTATGTCTTCAAGAAGAATCATTTTTGATTTGTTTTCCCACACAGAGAGTGAGAAGTGCCTTAGTATTCCATTGATACTTCCTTCATTGGGACTTTGCCATAATAGTATAAATTGCCTGGAGCTGATTTCGGTGGCTTGAATTGCTTGTGGTGTAACACTAGGAGCTGTTACAAAAATATATAGCAACAAAAATATAATCAAATAACATGTAAAGTACTGTATTATACTACATTTGTACTAAAATCTAATATTAATATAGTTAGAAACAATAGACTTTATATGCATATTGCTATGGTTTTAATTAGCCAATTCAAGAATTTTCTAGCATCTCACCCGCTTCTAGAGTTTTAAATGAAATAGGTTGGCTTTCTGGCCCATGTTCCAAGGTAATAGCAGCAACCGTGATGGAATAGATGTGGTATGGAAGGAGATCAGATATCATGATGTTAGAAGCAGAGTTGGTAAACACTGTGTAAGGATCATCTGATGAGTTTTGCCAAAGACTGACAATGTAGTGTCTGATCACTCCATTTCTGTCCTGAGGGAGAGGAGGTTCTCAAGATGCACTCAGGTGTCTATTTCCCACATGAGATAGAGTGAATGCCCTAGGAGGAGCTGATGGACCTGAAATAATTATTTTAACACACATATATAATAGAGTATATGACAATGCTCAATCACCTTGATTGATGTGCCATAACTTAGCCATACACATAGGTTTGTGTACAGGAATCATGGTTTGCACCAAATGTGTGAATTTTTAACTTACATTATTGTTGTACAATAATTCGGAACTTAAACAATACAAAATACTTATACAGTGCGAGAATTCTTTTTACGCTTGGCTGTGCAAAGATTTTGTGAATGTCATCAAAGACAGAGCCAGAAAAGCATGATAAGCTCACTGTGGATATTGTGGCTGGTTGTTCTTGGTAGAAATCATGGCATACGAGTTGAACATTAAAAACCAGTATGAAGTAAGAGGACACCTATTTTTTCTAGGTGATCGATATGAAGTAAGAACAAAACATTAAAGGACATCTAGGTGATCGATATGAAGTAAGAACAAAATATTAATAGGACACCTATTTTTTCTAGGCTATTTTTTGTAGGTGATTGATATGAAGTATGAACAAAACATTAATAAGACACCTATTTTTTCTAGGAGATCAATATGAAGTACGAACAAAACATTAACAGGACACCAATTTTTTCTAGGAGATCAATATGAAGTAAGAACAAAAATTAATAGGACACCTACTTTTCTAGGAGATCAATATGAAGTTAGAACAAAACATTAACAGGACACTGTGACAGAACGGAAATCTATACTAGCCAAGATTACACTCCTGTCAACTGGTTTGTTTGGTACGCTGCCACCAGGTGACCTCTGATGTGTCACCAATCTACCCTAGCTATATTACTCAAGCTAAGGCAAGCAAGTCTCTCAACAAGAATTGACCTTTATTGCACATACATGCACACGTCTACAGACTCAGTGTAATGACAATCAGATCTAACTAGGCTACAGCCAGTCACTCCAGACATGCCCATACACTGTGCTGTCACACATAAGAGTGACCAATGAGATGCATACAACACATGCTAGCTTAGGTGTTAATTATGGTTTACCAGTTCTATACAATTTGGTTCACACATTAGTCATTTATTCATTCAAGAACAAAACATTAATAGGACACCTATTTTTTCTAGGAGATCAATATGAAGTACAAACAAAACATTAACAGGAACACCTATTTTTTCTAGGAGATCAATATGAAGTAAGAACAAAAATTAATAGGACACCTATATTTTCTGGGAGATCAATATGAAGTAAGCAAAAATTACCAATTTTTTCTAGGAGATCAATACGAAGTAAGAACAAAATATTAATAAGACACCTATTTTTTCTAGTGTTTGCTATTCTTGACTAGAGAAAGAAATATAAATTGGACTATAAGTGGAAGCAAAGAATATTTGGCAGATCTGTGATGAGGGGGAAATGAAATCCATGCAAGTTATTCTTTATAAAAAAAGATTCCAAGTGCCACAGCCAGTTACTCTAATATACTGTAGTATAACTAACATACATCCAAAGTGCATGCCAACATTTAATATATATATTTTTTCCAAATAATATTAATTGGTCATACAAATTATTATTAATTATGGAATAGGAATAGGATGATGTTTAGAGAATGAAAAATTCACAACATAATTATGGTATATTTTTACAGAAGTTTAACATTCCAAATGCACAAATATATTACCTGCTTCCTTTGTTGTTATAACTGTAGGGCTGGAGTAAGGGCCCAAAGCTGAAGTAACAGCTGCAACTACCACAGTGTAAGTGTAGTATGGATGAAGATCTTCCAACAGCTTTGATGTATTATAGACCTTAAAGTTGGTGGTCACCAGGGTTTCATTTTCTGTGTTTGTGAGCATGAAGTATCTGATGACACCATTAGTCTCATTGAGTGAAGGTGGCATCCATTTGACCAGGAAAGATGTAGTAGTGATCAGTTCAACAGAGAGCATAGTTGGAGAAGCAGATGGGGCTATATAATATGAATAAGAATTGTTTTAATAATGCTGATGTCAAACTTAACAGCTTCCTGAAACATATATTTGTCATCTTTTATATAAATAGTATATGGAAAATATCATAGTCATGAGTATGTATATATATGCAAATTATCACAGTGTTATTCTAGTGGAAGTAAAAAATGTCAAAAAACCCCATTTTATTTTAAAAATTCTACCAGAAAATTTTTTTTTCTCAATAATCAACTTAAATTTTACTTATTCGATGTGTACATGCTCCAGACTTCATTAGCAATTATTCCCGATGAATGCTAGAGCATCAAGCCATGATGAGTGAGTAAACTTAAAGTTGAAATCAATGTATCTGTACTGTCAATAAATAGAGATTTGATTCTCTAGACTCTAGAAATAATGTTCTAGATATTTCAAGATAAATAAGTTTAGCTGTAAATTAAAAAAAAGTTTGCTCTGTAGTGAGCTAATATTTAGGCTAGCAGTATTGCAAATATATACTGCATACCTTAGATCTTATTAAAATGCACATAGGATTTGTCCACACAGAATTTGTATCTAGAAATAGCACCTAATCTGCATCAGCTCCATTGCACCTCGAGAAGTGCTTTGTACATTGAATTGTCCAGCTTGGAGAGGACTAGTTAATGCATTCAACACTACATATTCCTTGCTGTTAAAGTTAGAGAGGACTAGAGCACTAATAAGGAATTACTTCAGAAACTCTTTGTAGAACATAAGTCAGTGATTTAGACCAAACATAGCTAAACTAGTTTATACGTTCTGATTTTTTTTCTTATTGGGTTCATGAACTTTCATCATTCGACATTATTGGTTTTTCCATATAGATCTATCATACGCTCCCTTAAAATCTATACGCAGTTTAAGTCTATCCTCATGGATAAAAACGACTTCAGTTATTTTTGTTGCATACATCGTTTATTGAAATGCAAGTGTGGATGCAACCAACATGAATTCAGATTTTTCGAGAATGAAAACTAGGACCACATATGTGTCCACTTTGCTCCTGTGGGCAGCACTTTGGTGTGACAATGACTACAACATCAGTTCAAGCTGAGTGAGTATGTTCATTTCAGGCAGTTTGAAATTTATTCAATAACATAATAATGATTTCAAATTTGTGTGGTCGGTTTCATAGTACTCATATTTTTAGCCACACCATTTTCCAATGATTTCCAATGAACTCATCAGGATGAGAGTTAAAGGCAAGTGGTGCTAATTCAGTTGTGGTAACTATAACTTAGCGCTATCAAAATAAATAATGATATACAATACATGTACCATAAATGCAAAAGTGGTGTGCTCTATAGCAACAGGAGCTGTATAATAATGAGAACATTTAAACAACACCTAATAACACCTCATAACACCTAATAACAAGGTTGAAAAACTGTAACCAGTTCATGAAGTCACTACAAATGTTATTTCTCTTACCAGCCTCAGTTGTATTGAAAGTCACTGGATTTATAAATGGACCTGTTCCAACTCTAGTATTAGCTGCTACAGATAGATAATACTTTGAGAATGGCTTTAGGTGTAGGAGCTGAACTCTGGTTGAGTTAGTGGTGAAAGTGTATGGATTTCCAGCACTCAGGGAGAAAGACACTGTATAATAGAGAATTTCTCCATTTTGTTGGCTGTCCATGGGTGGGTTCCAGGAAGCTTGTACGAGAGAAGAATTGACCACATATACTTTGAGTTCCTCGGGAGAAGATGAAGGTACTATACATATATGGAAACACAACATAATAAAGGTGAATGATTGGTTATTATTTACGTTATATTTATGGAGTTTCTTAGCTTTTGGGATCATCTGTCCTATTTGTTGAATTTACATGATCTGCTCTGTACTGGCATGATAGATTGAGATAGCTAAATAAGTTATTTTGACGGCATTAAAAAACTGTACAGACTTTCTGGTGGTTTTGCAGCAAGATAAAACTGTAATAGACACTTTAGAACCATAAATTTCTCCTTTTGTTTAATCTACCTTTCTTCGTGTTCTGTGGCATATGGTAATCTCGATATGTCTGTTCTCTTTACAATGATATATCTGTTCTACATATTTCCATCTCAGAGCTTCTGGGATAACTCTCTGTGTGTTTATATACAGTGTAACATATATAGTGTTATAACTAGACACTATCTCTGTGACACTATCTCTGCGTGGTTATATTACTATTAGATACTATCTGTGTGATTATATATATATAGTACTACTATTAGACACTATCTCTGTGTGATTATATATATATTATATATATTGAATGACTTCAAAACCTTTTTTCTAAATTGTTTCTTATGACTTTAAGGCCATTTCGGAATTCCAGGACTTTTAAACACTTTCTACTTGTCTTCTTAAGAGGAGTTTAGAAAAAGTGTCTGAAAAGTCGTAACAAACAACAAGTTAGAAAAATGTTTTAAAAGTCATAAGAAACAATTTAGAAAAAGGTTTGTAGTTTGTTACGACTTTTAAGACACTATTTCTAACGTGTATTTTTAAGAAGACAAGTTTAAAGTGTTTAAAAAGTCCTGGAATTCCGAGATGAACATATATTTTTTTATTTATTTATTTTTTATTTATTGCTATTGTCGACTACCCATGAAGATAACAAATTCCACAAAAAGTGGAGAGACTGACGATGATGTTCCCTTTGAAAGCGATGAAGCAGATGATAAATTAGCTATATATACCACGTTAGAGTACTCTCTATAATTTTTTGTAATGGACTTATGGTACGCATCTATTTGAGGGGAAAAAGGTATATAGAAAAAGATAAGATACTTTAAGATGTATTTGCACATTTTATGCTTTTTTGCTGCTGGTTACTACCTTAGCAGAGGATATAAAGCACATTTTGGAGCTGATACTACCATTTAGACTTTAGACAGCCAAGAGTCTGCCAATGTTAGTAATAGCTTATATGTGAGCTATGTTTTGGGGGAATCTTGCTGCCAGCTTTCTTAAAGTTTATTAAACCATTTTATGGGTTATATTCAGAAGTACTAGTGTACAGGAAGAACTAGGTGTATTCCCTGATTAAATGTGTAGTTAAACATTTTGGTTGTGAACATTTTCATTTGACTTACTATCTTCCTCCATCATCACATGAAAAGTGTCACTATATGGTCCTTGAAGTACAGTCACAGCTGCCACCATTACCACATAGGAATTTGCAGGGTGCAAGCTCTGTATGTGTAGAGAGGTCAAGTTCCCAGAAGTGCTATAGCTTGTAGATATTCCTGTGTTGGTATTAGTCAACAAAATAGAGTAACTTTGGATTAACCCATTTCTAGTTGAGTTTTCAGGAGGAAACCACTGGAGAAACAAGTGAGTAGATGTGACATCATTTATGGTAATGTCGATTGGAGCTGTAGAAGGAGCTGAATAGAGGAACAATAATATATGTGCACAAATGTTATAAAATATTTACTTCTGCCATAGTAGTGTGTGCAACTTAAATTAAAGTTTAATGCAGAGCAGGGTGGTCCAGATGAATAGACTGGTGTCCTCCATATTTGTTCTAACTTCTAAGTTGTTGCAACCCTAATAAAAACACTCTTTTTCAAATTATTTCTAGCCCTAGTAACACTACTAGTTTCCCACCTAATACAAGACCTACACTTTTAGCACTAGTGATCATGAATATCTCTTTCTAGCCCCAGCAATACCCATTTTAACCTTAGACATAGTTATGACTATTGTTGGATAGGAAATGTTAGGTGGAAAACAACTTAGACAGTTGACATGGGATTGTGCATGGCACCACTGACCATGCATACACAATGCAGAGTGCAAGATACACATATTAATGATTTACCAGCATTTAGGATTTATAATGAAAAGAACAAGAGTGTTTAACTTATTCATATTGGTGTGTGAATTAACAAACAAGTATAGTTATAGCCAGTAGGAATGAGTACAAATCATGCAGGTACGATACCAATGCTATATTCAACATCCTCAACAAGGATATTTCCATGACTGATGGCACTGCTACCCCAGTATACACTGAAATCAATACAAATCAATATCCATTGTATATACATTTTCAAGCTTATATAAAATTGTACCATCTTCAGGCATCTTCCATGAGACAATCGAGCTGTATGGTCCAATATCTACTGTCTGTGCAGCCATGCTGAGCTGATACTCATAGAATGGATGCAAATCTTCGATTTGTGCAGGAAGTGAATGCAACAAAACTTCTCCTATGAGATGAAATGAATCACTGCTACTGTTCCTTTGGTAGAGTTCTGATATATAATGTCGAATAATTCCATTCCTATATTCAATAGATGGTGGAATCCAGGTCATTTCCACCACAGATGAAGTGATTATAAACACGGATAGGTTGGATGGTGCCTTAATAGGACCTAGCAGGAAAAAAGGTGTTTTCAATTATTTTCATTAGGAGATATCACAAATTAATAGTGAGAGATATGAAGTTGGAGCTTTCTATAGCTTGCTAACACAAGCATGAAACCATGTATATACATAAACATCCATTTTTTTGTTACACAATCCTTGAAAGTGTTCACATCAGGACTGTTATTTACAATTAATATAATTAGCTGTTTTGCACTAAATAAGTATTGCTACAAGTGTGAATCCATAGTGGTTGTGCTATGCTAACTGTAAATGCAAACCTTTTGTTTGTGAATTACTTAGGAGAATGTGTATACTAAGTTACAATTGTTGAAAAGATTGATGGCTTAAGGATTCCTTTTGAATAAGCCAGAGGGTGGGCTATATATTTCAAGGATAAGTCCTTCAGTGTCTCCAAGGCTCTGAGGTAATGTTACAGTGTTAATCATTAGATGTTGAGCTGGAACTACTGTATATTTAGCTTAGATATTAGGGCAGAGCTAACTTCTTGTTCATAGAAATGTTTGAAAGGCTCTTTACTTCCAAGTAAGTGAGTGAGTCAGTCATTATTTATCATGCATCTGTGTGGTCCCATAATGAAACAATCACCTAAAAACAAAAACAAAGTACAAAGCAATAAAGCAAGAAAATGAGTTAATTAAGAAAACAAATATTAAATCCCAAAATTCGGGACTGAATGGGTCTGGTGGAGTGAAAAATATGCAAAATAAATATTGCTCATCTACAGCTCATTAGCAAAACATGATATTTTTCTTGATTGAAAAAAGCAGGACCAAAAAATAGTACTTAATGCCATGATGATGAGAACATTAAAAGGTAGAAATGGGGAACCTCTTTTGGGTTTCGAATTGTAGCTAGTCTATAGATTACCTGCTTCTAGTGTAGTACATGGCAGACTGGCACTATAAGGTCCTGGAAGGATGGTTTCTGCATTCACTTTAATATGGTAGGTTGTATAAGGTGTCAACTCGGTGAGGTTTACTGCAGTCATATTTGTGTGTAGCATGGTGCTGATATTCACCCAGTGTTGACTTGTGGTTACAATACAGCAATAATGACGAATGATGCCATTTCTTCTCTCAACTGGTGGGGCTTCCCACTTGATTTGTATTACTTCAGAAGAGAGAGCTTCCACAGTAAAATTAACCGGTGGAGAAGAGGGAGCTATGTAGAAATGAATATATATAATATAGTTAAGAGATAATATTGAGAGCCTGTTATCTTAACTTCATGTTACCAATTCTTCAATTAGCAACTAAAAATTAACATATGGATACAGTATAGCCAGCCTTACCATCTGAATTGCTCATAAACACAAAAAAAATTCCCCATAACTTCATGAGTTTTCAACAAAACATGGAAATGGAACAATGCTGCATGGATTCTAGGTGTCATTTAAAAGTACTTGTCAAGCAATTGTGTGCTTTTGTGGCCCAAGTTTGCATTATACAACTTATTTGCTACTCTTCCTTATTGTATATAGCATGGATTATTCATTTTATCTCTGAGATTGTGAATACTGACTTTGCTTCACACACAAAGCATTCCATGTCTAGTGTCACTGGTAATCTGAAAGTGGCTAACAGTGATATCGACACATATAATCCCATGTGTTTAGTGAAAAGAGGTAGTCTTAGTGACATCATGAGGCAAGTCAGTGCAGACATGAAAAGAACCATCTAACTAACAAGTAATAGGTAACTCTGTCTCTTAAACCCGTTTTATCTTGTAATTAATTAACACCCTCCTTCCCCCACCCACCTTTTACTGCGTTCATAACATTATACTTCAAAGTTTTGGAATATTTTTCATCCATATTCAACACTAACAAACCGCAGCTGGAATTTGTCCATAATTTGTCCATAGTAAACCAGAAATTCGTCTCAGCTATAACATCTAGCTGAAATGCCAAGAGACAATTTTTAAGCTCGTCATGAAAGTTATTTATTATTATTGTCGTTATTCTATACAGTTATCTCCAGTAAACATGTAAAAATGTTGAATCTTGGTTGCAAGCAATGAGTGATATGACAAACTCAACCTCCTGAAGTTGTATAACTATATAGTCAATGTGAGAATATCCACATATGTGCATAACACAAACATACCATCTTCAAGTGTTTTGACTTGAACACCAGATGTGTATGGTCCAGGAAGAACAGTTACTGCTGACACAGAAATCTGGTAGGTGTAAAAAGGATGCAGAGACTCCAGAGTAAGTTGTGTGGAGGTGGAGATGACATTCATAGAAATATCAGTATCATCCGCATGAACATTCACCATGAAGTACAGTAGTTCTCCATTTAGTTCTTCTGGTTCAGGAGACAGCCATTGGACATTAATGGCAGTAGAGAGGATAAGTTTCACACTCAGATTATTGGGAGGCACAGATGGAGCTATATATAGAGTTTGTAATAATCGTAAAATAGAAATTGTAGTAGAAATAGGGGAAAATAAAGATTTCTTTTACAAATAATGTGAAGTGAGTGTTCAGTTGTTTTTGTATATCCTCGGGACATAAGAAAACTAGGTACTAGTGAAAAGCAGATTATAGTATTTTTCTCATGGAATTCTTACCATCCTGTTTTGTCTGTACTATGAGAGAGTAAGTGAATGGGCCAGTTCCTTCATCTGTTCCAGCAGCAACCAGTATTTCATATCTAGTGTAGGGTGTCAATTCATTCACCAGCAGTTCATTATCAGTAGTGGTAAGCTCTAGAAAAGTGTCATCAGAGAAACTGGTGAGAAGAAGTGTGTAGAGTGTGATCTCTCCATTTTGGTCTTCAGGAGGTGGAGGGTCCCATGCAATTGTTAATGAAGTGGAGGTAGATTGGGTGAGGGTTACATTGGCCGGGGAACTGGAGGGAGCTGTTAATAAAACACAATGAGATGCTCCTTAAGTGTAACAGATAAAAAAACTTACCTGTTTCTAGTGTAGTAACTGCCAAACTCTCTGAGGGTAGGCCAGGATTAACAGTGACAGCTGACACGGTGAAGACGTAAGTGTAATATGGATGCAGGTGAAGGAAAGAATACTGCCACTCCGATGTGTATCTGGTAAATGATCTCCCTGTCACTACCTCTGTCACATTGAGTGTGTAGCTGCGGATGATGCCATTATGAGCTTCCTCAGGGGGAGCCTTCCATTCTATAGTGAAGTTGTTATCAGTTATTTCGAGTACTTCGATTTCACTTGGGGGCAAAGATGGACCTAAAAATGTATAGATGTGTCATGTTGAATATATTTTTGGAGTTATTTCAACAAAACTAGGTCATTAACTACTTAAATAATCTACTCTTCATGTAGCCATTGCCCTCCATATGTTTGCTTTTTTACATTGTGTTGTCAGGAATCAATGTTTTAATACATACTTTTTATATGCAGGAAAAGCCTAAACTTTTTTTTCCATCGATGAGTCATTTCTGAAGATATAAATTTGGTATGACAAAAGGCTAGCAAAAAGCTCTAAGCCAGAAAAATAGTTTATGCAACTACAAAAAATAATCCCCCTGAATCCACCTCACTCTTCATATTATCAAGATATTGGGATACTACCAGAACAATATAATTGGCTCCACTTACCATCTTCAGGCATCTCTACTAGAGAACGTGCTGTAAAAGGACCTAGGCCCACTTGCGTACTTGCAGCTACACTAACATAGTATAAATGAAAAGGCAGCAACTCCTCCAGAACTATCCAAAGCTCCTTAGTATTGTCCCCTTCAATAAGAGTATAGCCATTAACATCATCTCTTTCCTCAAGCAGAACTGTATGGCTGACTATGACACCATTCTGTTCTTCAGCTAAGGGAAATTGCCAAGAGATATTGAGAGCCCTTGGATTTAATATTGATACCATGAGGTTTATTGGAGCTGCTGAAGGATCTGCATAACATGATGAAAGAAACAGAGGGTGGTGAGAGCAGTAAACAGTAAGGAGGATAACAATGAGAAGTGGAGGTTGGGTAGTGGAATAGGGAAATTGGGGGAAAGAATAAATTAAAGTGAGTGAAGAGGAGAGGAAAAAGATAAGATGGAGATGGGATACTGAATGGGAGAGGAGAAGGGGGCAGGATTGAAAGAGTTGAGGGAAATGGGAGAGGGGAAAAGGACAGTATAGGAGAGGGAGACGGAATAAGGAAACATCAGAGACAATGGGAAGAATAATTATAATTATGGAGAATAGGGAGACAGAGTTGATGAAAAGAGGTGGAGGAGATATGAGGATAAAGGGGAAGAATGAAGGAAAGACAAGAAGAAAGTTTGTATAAGATGTACATTAAGGAATTCTATGTGAGCAACACTACCAGAGCAACACTACCATTACCATGCAATTAATACTGACTCACTCTCTTCTAATGTTTTGATAGCAACAACAGGAGAATGTGGTCCTTCATAAACAGTGAAAGCTGACACAAATACCAAATAAATTGTATTTGGGTGCAAACCATTGAAGTGTACAGATGTGTTGAAGGATTCCAAGGTGAAAGACTCGCTATACTTTGTGTCTGTGATATTGATGATATATTTCCTGATGATGCCATTTTTTTCTTCAAAGGAAGGTGGCTCCCAATCAAGATAAAATGCCTGGGGGAATAACATGGACTCTGATAGGGCATGAGGTGGTGCAGAAGGGGCTAAAATATAAAAAGAAAAACATCAGTCAGTTATATATAATAAGTAGCATACACTCAAAAAGCATTTTTTAAATATAGCTGGTACATTTCCAATTCAAAGTGTCAGAATTCTGATAAAGATAATATCAGCCCTTCTTCCGACTCTCTGTGGCCTAAATAGCTCATTCCTCTTTGCCAATGATAGCAAGATCAATGATAAGATTGACCGATGCAGGATTAAATTGTCATTGCCTTTCCTATCACTGCATTCATTCTCATTATGCAGATAATCCCAAGTCATGAACAAGTTAAATAACAGTATAGACCTTGCTGTCATCTACATAGAACTATTATCTATTACAACTTTGATATTCAGCAGCCACATATATGAAGTATAATCCATTATGACAATTACTATCTTTTATATACAACCACTTTTTTAATAATCAACTTGAATTTACTCACTCGACATTTCGGCCAAATGCTCTAGCCTTTGTCTAAAAAAAGAGAGAGGTCGGAAAGATTGCCAGGCTCATAAAATTCCATGACTACAATTTGGCTATCTCTTTTCAAATAATTTGTCTTGTATAAATAAAATGTATCATACGAGTTATGATGAAGTACATAGTATAGTTAAAGTGGGTTATTAGTGGTATATTTAGCATTTCGTTTAACGGATGTGTACGACATCCAAAAAAAGTTCGTAACATTTTTAGCACACTTTTTTTCGAATATCTTTATGCTATTTTTAATTTTTTGTACTGTAATCTGTTGTGGCTTCTATTCATTAGCAATGAGGTACATCATAGGACATCATGAACATCGAAAGCATTGCTTTGAATGTATTGCATTCCTTGAATAGAAATTAGCTCTAGCATTATTATGGCTGAGGCTTTTTTACAATGTAACATGCTGTTAAGTTAACTACCTACCATCTTCTGCAGTCCTTATAGTGATCTCTGTGTAATTCTGTCCTTCCTCAACTGTAACAGGTACTATAGTAATGTGATAGGTAAAGTATGGATGGAGAGACTTCAAAACCACCTCAGTACTGTTCGAGTCCACCACCAATCTGGTTCTTGTCCCAGTTTCCAGTTCAGTGATATTCAGTGTATATTCTCTGATTACTCCATAGTGGGTGTCATTTGGAGGATGAGTCCAGTCAATATGGATGGAGGTAGAGTCGAATGTGACTGCAGTGATATTGGTAGGCATTCCAATAGGGGCTGTAGTAGAGAAATAGTGCCATCCTGTATATTAACACAATAAAACTTCAGGAAGACACAGGCCTATTCTGTTATCCCACCCCCAATTTTACTGCTCTTATTCCCACACCATATCTCAAAGCCTACTTTTAGTTATAGATAAGACTAACCTTCTTCAGCTGTTTGAATAACTTGTAGCTTGCTGCTGGGTCCAGGACCAAAAGTGTGAGCAGCTGCTACCAATCCATATGTTGTGTAGGGCTTCAAATTACTGAAGGTTAGATTAAAGGAGTCCACAAAATATTCCTCTGCACTTGTGTCTCCTTTATCCAGGTCACTGATAAGAACAGAGTACCCCGTGATGATCCCATTTTGTTTGGATAATGGTAGTGCCTCCCAAGACATAAAAATGGATCTTGAAGTGGCTATGAGTTGAAGTATCTCCGGGGAACTCGATGGAACTTAAAAAAATAATTAAAACAACAACATTCACAGGCATAAAAAACAATATGTGTTAAAAAATTCAAACAAAATTTGGATGTGAGCATGAATCTTTTATTCAATATTGCCCAATCCATTAATTTTTATTCAAGACTAGAAACCAGATGCATATTTTTTTCAACCATGTCAGAATTGATGATTGGATGATTTCTTGAAAGTAACTACAGATGTCACGAGTCATACATAGATGACTTATAAATAGATGAGACGTGCTTGTGGCAAATTGAATTGGAAACTTAGAATATGCTAGAATATGTATAAACTACTGTTCTTCATTTAGAATTGCTGCTAATTTAATTACAAAAAGTAAGTTAATTTTCTGAAAAAGGGAATTCTAAGAAGCTTGGATGGACCTGGCCTGGTAACACCTCCACTTTCTACTGACATGAAGCTACTTTGACATGATCATGATGTGAGATGGATAACTACTACCTCTACATAGAGTCATAACATCTATGAAACTTACCATCTTGCGGAGTTTCAACAGTGATGTTATTGCTGAATGAACCACTACCTACTGTAGTAGCAGCCACAGCAATGACATAGGTATAATATGGGTGGAGAGAAAACAAGATATAATGATCACTGCCTGAAATAGCAGTGAAGTGTCTTGAGGTTGGTTCTTCCACGATGTATATTTGGTATCCTCGTAAAATTCCGCTCAGCAGTTCAGAAGGTGGTGAACTCCAAGACAGAGATATGGATGTTGAACTGATAGCAGTGCCGGTTAGGTTCACTGGAGGAACTGTGGGAACTAATAAAATAGCAAGAAAACAAAACAAAAATGGTGGGTAATGCTATCCATTAATATTGACACTATCGGTAATAAGAAACAGATATTATAACAACTAGCAATTATTATTTAGCTACATTGCTAGCAATTTTTGCTAAAATGCCAAGCCAAGAAAATTTAACTCAAATTGTGTAACTATGTATATGCTTCAAATCATATTCATAATCTAAGTAGTAAATATCGTACCATCTTCTTCTGTTTGAGTTTGATGGTATTCACTGTATGGGCCAAACCCAATAGCAGTAGCTGCTGAGACACTCCAAGCATAATCATTGAAGGGAGATAGCATGGAAACTAAGTGGGACACAGAAGATGTGTAGATCAACTCTAATGTGTCATTATTGTTGAGATCAGCAAATTTGATAAGATAGATAATGATAGCTCCATTTTGGTGATCTAAGATAGGAGGGTCCCAGAGTAGGGTGACCGAAGTGGATGACACATTAGCATGGCTGAGCCTGGTAGGCGCACTAGCTGGGACTGTGGGAAACAGAAATATATGTCCAATATAATAATAATACAACCATAATACACATTTTTTAATTGAGTTAAAATATTGGTGCATTGGTGCACGTATAACTACATTGTATAGTGGCTTGTGCAATAGATGTGCATATATAGAAATATATTATGTGTGGCAGGCCTTCATTATGTGCCTATGTCATATTCTAATTGGAGTTAAAAAGTAATAATACCCCCTCCCTTCCCTACTCCCCAACCCAGTAAAAATAATAAAATAATAAAATACTGAACCAACTAACAAACAAGAACCAACCAAAAAGATGAAAAAATAAATAATAATTTATAACATTAAAACAACAACATGCATACGTACATAAGACATAATATTATACGTATAAAACTTATAATAAATCAACAAACAAAACAAAAATAAATAACAAACAGACAGACCGACAGGCGAGGTCTACACACACAATAATAGATAGATAGATAGATAGATAAGATAGATAGATGGATGGATGGATGGATGGATAGATAGATGATAGATAGATAGATAGATAGATAGATAGATAGATAGATAGATGATAGATAGATAGATGATAGATAGATAGACGACAGATAGATGATAGATAGATGATAGATAGATAGATAGATAGATAGATAGATAGATAGATAGATAGATAGATGATAGATAGGTAGGTAGATAGATAGATAGATAGATAGATAGATAGATGATAGGTAGGTAGATAGATAGATAGATAAATAGATAGATAGATAGATAGATAGATAGATTATAGATAGATAGATAGATAGATGATAGATAGATAGATAGATATATGATAGATAGATAGATAGATAGCTAGAGAGATGATAGATAGATAGATGATAGATAGATAGATAGATAGGTGATAGATATATAGATGATAGATAGACGATAGGTAGATGATAGATAGATAGATGATAGATAGATAGATGATAGATAGATAGATGATAGATAGTGATAGATAGATTATAGATAGATAGATGATAGATAGATAGAGAGATATAGATAGATAGATAGATAGATGATAGATTGATAGATAGATAGATAATAGATAGATACACAGACAGATAGATAGATAGATAGATAGATAGATAGATAGATAGATAGATAGATGATAGTTAGAGAAAACATACAAAGACAAACAAACAATAAAAATTAAAAATGATAAACTTTGCTCAATGGAGAAGTTTCATGAGTTTTAATTTGGGTAAAGATATTAGAACTCTGAGGATCCAAGCAAACCAGGGGGGAAGGCAGAGAGATTTAAAGTGTAGAGGAAGGAAAATCATCAAAACATGAGCGAAGATTAATGCTACTAACAGAATCCAAAACATTTAGTTGGCATGATTCAAATCAGAGAAGGATAAATGTAACAGAAATAGCAAGGCACATTACTGTTATTTACCACATTGACCACTACTCTTAATTATGCAATGCATAATTGCTTAAAGGTGTAGATAAAAAATTGATGCAGCATGCCAATTCTTTTTTACCCTTCATGCTACTGATACATGATTATTCCATTATTATCATTACCAGTTATGCCAGTGCTAAAACTTCAAACACATCAAACCAATTAACTAATAGTATATATACTCAAGTAATATCTAGTATTTTCTGATAGATTATCTTAACATGCCATCAAGCTTAAGCATAAAAATGTTAATTGATTATATTTATACCATCCTCTAAAGTGTGGAGAACTACAGGGTTTGAGTAAGGTCCGGTCTTGGTAGTGTGACCTGCAACTCGGATGAGATAGGTTCTATCAGGATGTAGATCCGTAATGAACATAGAAGTGGAAGCTGTGCTTAGGATTCTAGTTCTGTTTGAACCCTCAGTCATTACTTCCACAAGGTACTGCCTGAGAATTCCATTGTGAAGTTGAGCACTGGGAGAGGTCCATGAGATCAGAACATTGTCTGACAGTATTTCATCCACTGTTACATTTTGAGGGCTTTCTCCTGGTGCTACACATGACACAAGAGGAGAGAGAACTGATGCAAAATGTGTTGGAAGAAGAAATCTAAAATGACTTTCATGTTCAAAACCACATTCCTATCACACACACATGCTTTTTGTTCCTAGACACTTTCTATTAGTAGAGGATCAGTTTCCGCCTACTTCAAGGACTTGGTAATTGTTGCACAGGCACAGGCAAATTCCACATAATAAATACCAATTTTTTTTTTTGATACCGTGTAATAAATTGAGAGGTCTGTTTATCTGTTTATATATAGTACAACATGTGAGGTAATATCTACGTAGAGTTGATGAGCCTTACATGCTAAGCATTGATTTCCCCATCCTGTGATCAACAAACAATTTTGGACAGGCATTGGAAAGTTCACTACTAAATAGTGATAGCCATGCAGATAGATCTTGAAGCTGCATTTCAAAGTTTAAAAGACTTACTTGTCTAGCAGATAACCATGTTATGCAGGTTTTTAAGTGTGCTCAATGTGTTTGAAAAGATAAAGTGACAAAAATCACACTTTACCCTCACGACGGTCCCAACATAAGTTTTAGCTGAGTTTTTGTTTAATTAAAAAGTGTCTCAAAACAATCCAAACACTTTTATAGTCAGAACTGGCTTGGTTGTAGGGATGAGAATGTTAAGCTAAACATAGTTGAACCTTTGGAGGGTAGGGGGAAAGGGAGAGGTGGCAAATAAACTGGTATAGAACGAGGGTGTGTGAGAAATGCACACATACACTTAAACAATGATTTTAGAAACAAACAAACAAATATATAACTATGACTGGCCAAAAAAGCAAAAAAAAAAGAATGTTTACATGTTGGCACAAACAATTTTATGACATTTCCCATTAAAGTCACAAACATGGATATAATACAGTGATTGGGGTGTGTGTTTTAGATGGAAAAGGGTCATAAAAGTGGTTCTCTCTAAATGGGTAAACTTCCCTTTCATTTTTGAACAGTCAATCCAGTATAGTTTAAACAGTTTGTTTACTGCTGTTTAATTAAAGACTCCCTCAATATTGTGCCAGGGGAGTCCTCACAAGCAAACTGAACAGAAGAGATAAAACTCTACTATGAATTATTGTCTTATTGTTGTACACTAGCTAGACAAGTTAGCTCATAACTATACCTTGTTGTCATTTAGTTATTACTGTCACTCAAAGATCGGCTACAATCTTCTTAAGAATTGTTGCACAAAAGCAATATAGGTAGTAATGCAGAACCGTGTTAATTGCAAAATCATGTACTTGCTATAGAGTTCTTGAGTTCTTACCCTTTTACTTATCATTTGATTAAGTCATCTGATACAGTGGTGAAGGATTCAAGGCACACAGGGAATTATTAGCTGCTCAGACCAGTGTTTACATGGCTATCAAGGTGATATGACCTTTTGGGGTGGGATGGATTTTTGGTGATGGCATACTTTCATTGCAGGCATACCTCAAGAATGCCAAGCATGTTTGTCAAAACATAATCATTTAAAGAGAAGTATTTTATATGTTGTTTTTTTCTCCATAGAAAAAGCGTCGCATCTTCATAAACTTGACAGCATAAAAATAGGGTTATGGCCAAGCCTGCAGTCAAGCTGTAGCCATGCAATTGTCTTATAATGATAATCTACAGTTTCACCAATTTACCGTCTTCATCTGTCTTTGCCAAGAAAGTAGCTGAAGAAGGGCCAATTCCTTTGTCGTTCACAGCTGCCACTTGGAAAACGTAACTAGTATAAGAAAGTAGCCTGGTTATTACCACCTGATTTGAATCGGATGTGACATTAGTGGTGATGTTTGGTCCAGCAATGTCAACAATGGATCCTAGATATGATGTGATATTGCCATTCCTGAATTCAGCACTTGGTTCTTGCCAAGTAAGATTCAGAGATGTAGGTTTGCTACCAATGAGTGATATATTGAATGGAGCTCCTGATGGAACTACAAAATTAAAAAATTACAGAATAATAATCACATATAAGTTTTTCTCTACCCCACCAAAAAATCTACTATGCCTAAACCTCAATATAAAGTTCACATTTTTATACTATTAGTAGAAGTTTGCAAATAAAACCAGATACTAGTCAAAAGATATAACCACACACTATACCAGATAATTGAATGCGGTGATAAAATAATTTTACAAAGTTTTGCATTTTGGTAAGAAGTTTGCATTATATTTCTACTTACAGTGGAGTCAAATTAATGGGCCATATTTAAGATCTGATAACTTTTTCCTCATAGCTTCTATTCTATATATACAAGTTAAATCATAGAAAGAATATTATAAAAAAATTCAAGTAGACATGTCAGAGCACTGAAGCTATGGGTATACTCACATAGCATACCATCATACCACAAGGTGATGCTTAAAAAGCTCTCATAAGAAGGAAGGCTTTAGGAAATTGGATAAGAACACTGTCATATGATTGAGGAATCTGCAAATGCAGCTAGGAATGCAGCTACGAAGAAAGATAATGATGACTAGATCCCTATGTCCGAGTAAGATTTGGGAGATAGATGTTAAAAGACCAAAAGAATAGATATTTTTTGGTTTGTATGTTATATAATGGACATGAACAATAAAAAAGTTAAATCAACTTTACACCAAAATTAATGTGATTAACTTGCCAAAAGATGAATTGGTGGGCGTAGCATACCTAATGAATGCAACTTGTACATCACATATTCATGCATTTTAAGCACCTTTTTCCAGAAAGTGTCTGTCCATACTTTAACTCTATAATGTACTATACAGTTGGGAAGCATATATAGCATACCCCAGATGTTACAATTTGATTATCTTCAGAGAATTGTCGTGTAAAAATTTGGTGATACTCACCGAGATTTAGGCATTTGGAGATTCTACATTTCATTTAAAAGTTTGTAACTACAATGCGTAACTTAGTGCAAGTTTATTACATACCATCCTCCTGTGTTGTGATGTAGACAACTTCAGAAGAGTTTCCCCTACTGACAGTGACTGCATAAACTCTACATCTATACACATAGTAAGGATGGAGAGATGTAATGGCCATAGATGTATTAGTGGCTATATGAGTCCACAATCTCCCAGTTTCCTGCTCTCTTATCACAATGTGATACTCTCTGATCTGCCCATTCCTGGCAACCACATTCGGTGGGATCCACTCCAGATAAATAGAGGTTGAATCAGAAGCGAATGCACTGACTATAATTGGACCTGCTGATGGAGCTTTTGGAAATAAAACAACAACAATTGACATAATATTATCAATGAAGTTACTGAACTTTTCCCTATGGCTACATAAGCAAACATCCAACTATGCAATCATGATAAGCTACATTCACATGAGTATCCAGTTTCACATATTCTATAGAATTACCTATCAGAATAATACAATTGCCTGCTAGTACATAAAAATTAATATATTTTATATTGTCTAGAACAGCGGTCCCCAACCCCCGGGCCGCGGCCTGGTACCGGTCCGTGGTTCTGTTGGTACTGGGCCGCACATCCTCCACTTGTGGGAGGAGCTTAGGGCTGTGATGTCACGATATTCGCAAACAAACGTCTTTCGAAGGTTTCTTTGCGCGGGGCAAAAGAGATAGAGAGAAAACAGAAGAAGAGCCTACGATTTTAAAGAAAAAGAAAGCTGCATTTATCAGACAATACCAGGAGTCCTACTTAAAAATTAATATGGATTTATTTCAACAGGTTGTTCAGATTCACCAAGCCCGCTTTGCATAATATGCGGCGACCGGCTCTCGAACGAAGCAATGAAACCTTCAAAACTACTTCGCCACCTGGAGAACAAACATTCTGCCTTAAAAGACAAGCCTTTGGAGTATTTTGGAAAAAAATGTTTTGAAATTTATCTTATGCTGAATGATTTACGTTTATTACTACATTTAGAATAAATCAGTTTTTATACCGGTCGCGTCATTTTATTCTGTTGTAGGCCTATTTATCCCTCACATCTTGGAGGCCGGTCCATGAAAATATTGTCAACCGGTCCGTGGTACAAAAAAGGTAGGGGACCGCTGGTCTAGAACACTATATTTCTAAATTATGTTGATAGTGTAGTAGAGTATAATTATGCTCCAGTAGGACCATATTATCTACAGTACACTAAACTATCTTACCATCTTCATCTAGTTGGACCACGATGCTTAAACTGTATGGACCAAATGCCACTGTCTTTGCCTTAACTTTAACCGCATATTGATAGTAAGGATGAAGGCTGGATAGTGTCACATCAGTAGTGTTAACAGAGACATCAAATATCCTATGAGTATTAAGCTCAGAAGATGTGATGGTGTAAAAGCGGATGAGTCCATTTCGTTTGTCTGAAGGAGGTGGCAGCCATGATAGTGTGAGCGACTGAGAAGTCATGCTAACCACTATTAAATTTTGTGGTGGACTTGTAGGTGCTGCAAGTTTATAAGATTAAAGGATTCTTAATGAAGTATACAGAAATCAATTTAAACATCATGAAATTTATTAATCTGAATTTTTTTCTAGCCACATTAACAGAAGAATTTTTCAAACATGGACAATGATGACACATCAATGCCAAAAATTACAAGTGCTCACCTTCTTCAAGAGTTGTAGCATCCACAGGTACAGAATATGGCCCATTTCCAAAAGTGTGAGCAGCCACACTAAAGCTGTACACATAGCCAGGGTGTAGGGACCCAATCCTCAATATATCACCAACAGCTACAAATGTCCAATTCTTCCCAGTGTTTGTTTCAGTTCCAATGATGATGTAGTAGCTGATGATACCATTGATGTGGATATCTGGTGGAGGGGACCAGTGCAGCCACAGCAAGGTAGAGCTCTTAACTACAGTGTAGATGGCAGTTGGAGCAGATGAAGGAACTGAAGGATGAAAGGAGATATAATGTCAAACAATCGTAGCCTTATACTTTATTTAGCTACTAACCATCTGGCAAAGTCTTGAACATAACAACCTCACTTGCTTCCCCATACCCAAAGCTGTTTCTAGCATACAGTTTGCAACTGTACATGGAAAACTCTTCCAAAGTAGATGGGAATACATAAGTGGACTGTGCAGGAGCAATTTCAATCACAACATCGGAAATGTTGAATGTGTTTTGTGTTGCAACAATGCGGTATCCAGCAATTGCTGTCAGGTTGTTTAGGAAGTTGACTACTGAATGATCCCAGGACACTCTGGCTGACCTTCTGGAAACTTTTGATATTACAACATCAGTGGGTCGAAGTGGAGCAACTGTATAATAAACAACATCAAGTATAGCTACACATGTGGGTGAGAAAATGTTATTTTAATTGAGTCAGTTCAACGTATTAATTATGTTCACTTCACGAAAGAGAATGTTAAATGGGGAGCATAATCACACGACTTCATTTTCACATTATTTATATGAATGTTAGCAACAAAACAATATCTGAACATTGTTGTACAACTTCTCATATGACATGGTTGTCTCGAGAAATCACCAAATTTTTCCAAGGGAATGTTTTCAAATGAAAAACAATATTAGATATTACCTTCGCATGTGTAATTGTCAACATTCAGTCTGTATCCATTGTTGCAAGAGCAGTGGTAACTGCCAGCAGTGTTGTTGCAGTTTTCTTGACACCCACCATTGTTTGTATCACATTCGTTAACATCTGTTTACAGAGAAATTTATATATATATATATATTAAGCTTTTCAAATTGCATGCATAGCTTTTATCCAGCCCGGCTTATGAACTAGTGTGATCAGAATCATGGGAAAAACCCACCACTAACCCAAATCTAAGGCCATGCTACATCACAGATTTGAACATCTGTGTTGGCCAATTTTAGTCCAAGAATAATATATAGGTATAATATACATGTATCCTTCCAAACATACCTCGACACTTATGAAGGTCCTCTTCCAAGTTGTAGCCATCTCGACAGGAGCAAACATAACCTGCTACTTCATTAGTACATACCTGATTGCAGTCTCCATTGTTGGACAAACACTCATTCACATCTGAATAAAAAGATAATTTTGTGGTCTTGTCATGTGACAAAGTCACATAATATAACAAAGAAAAATATATATAGCTTCAATTCTTGAATTATCTTGTCTGAGCTGATTCTTGTGCACAAGTGGAAATAAAATATAAATGATTCCTACCATATTTTTTTAAATTATGCTGTTTTTATTACATATATATATATAAAGTGCATATATATATAAAGTGATGGGCCATGATAAAAGTTTTCACATCGCAATAGTGTCTCAACTGATCTATTACCATGACGCACAGAAATGTTTCTACTGAACAAGTAGCAATATCATGCCTGAAGACAGAAGTAGTTGTCAATGTCAGAAACACAGAGATTGGCATTGACAGTTATGTCTGCCAACATCGAAGAGTTTCTGTAGCACATCTTTGCATTCATGGAGATGCAGTATGTCCTCTGCTTGCAAATGACAGAAAAAGAACAAGAACAACTCCTATAATATGGTTTGCTGTAATTATCAGAACAGGATGAGTAATAGAAGCCACTTCTAAAACTGATTTTGATAATAACATCAGAATACTGCTAGTAAAGCTGAGTAAAGCATGTTGACCTCAACTCAGTCTTGCTAGCTCATAAACTGTATAGCAAACTGCATATAGTAATTGGAGACTTCAATCTTCATAGCACCCATTGGGGATACAAGAAATCTAGCATTGATAGGGAAGCTGCTGGAAGAATGCATGGATGCCAACCATTTTAGTCTTATCTGTCATACTAAATTGCCAGCCTCCTTCTACAATGCCAGGTGGAAGTGTGGCTATAAACCATATATTGTTACTCTCAGCAATGACATTGCTGCTTGTAAGAAACTAGTTATAGATC
The DNA here is from genome assembly GCA_028752905.1 of Cladorhizidae sp. MBARI D1340-BT2. Classification (NCBI taxonomy): domain Eukaryota; kingdom Metazoa; phylum Porifera; class Demospongiae; order Poecilosclerida; family Cladorhizidae; species Cladorhizidae sp. MBARI D1340-BT2. Next base: position 8,392,589 of record JAQNBH010000008.1, on the reverse strand, counting down.
CGGTACCACAAACACAATGGCATCCAAGTAAATGCTGCAGTGGTAGACAACCACTGCACCATTTAGAAGGCCCTTGAGCTTCGAAAAGGCTAACTGGGAGGGATATATGTGGGAACTGGGTTGACAGTTTAATTAAACACATTAAACCATTACCAGTGCACCACATCTGGTTTGTCCAAAAAAACAGCCTAAACAAAGACCCCCAATCTTGCGGGGCACATTATATTCAATAAACAAAAGGCCAACTGCTCAACCTCAAACAACACATCAAAGGTAGTCTGGTAACCGGTGCAATTTTTGTAGACGAATCAGCATCATATGACAACATCAACCTTAGACATAGTGCTATTTATGTAGGCTAGTCAGCATCATATGACAACATCAACTATAGATATCTTCTGAGAGATAACAAAAGACATCTTGTTAACAAAGTTGATGGAAAGTATGCTTCAGAATTGCTGATTATTGGTTGAATTACATAGGAGGCACATCAGGTGTTGAAGACAGAAAAATGGTATTCTCCAAGGGACCATTTTGCATTATTGCAAATATAATAACTACACGAATGAGGAACGCATGGATCACTGCTTTTTTATTTGCTGATCACCTGAATGTCATTGACCAAAGCACAAATTTTAACAAAATTGAAGTAACACTTTCTGAGGCCTTGTGCAATTTTGTCCTACCGAAGAAAATCTAGTTCATGCAAATGCATAAAAGACAATAGTTTGCACATTCCACCTTAGAAACTGTGATACCAAATACCAATTAAATATAACTTGGTCTGGAACCAATCTATCTTAGAACCACCTTTGAATCATATTTAATTTTTAAGCATCACTTTGAGAAGACGAAAGCAAAACTGAGCACATGAAACAACATTCAAAGTAAGCTTACTAACCAAGATGGAGTGCAAACACAAAAACATTGCATTGCAGTGGCCTTGCCAGTGCTATTCCACCACCAAATATGCCTGCCTGCTTGGAATTTTTTTAATCGCACCAAGAAGATGGACATTTTGAATACAAGCTGCCAATGTATTGCATGCTACCAAACAACAGCAATCTGGTGGGCATTGTACCTTCTGATATAAGAAGAATGGTAGCAGGCAGCAAAAAAGCCACTTTAGCAAGCATCAAACAAGAAGCACTCTCTGTATGATCACATGCTTGCATCCAACTGCAGAGAAACTTTATGAATTTGTGTTACTCATTTGGAATCAACACCTTATGAATCCCACATGCCTTGTGGAAAGAGAGGCTTGCCATCTCACACAACTCTCAGCGATGTAAATCCAACCTGACGCAAACCTCTCATCCATAGAGTTTAAGTGCAACTGGGAAACTTAAGGCGGTGCTAGGGGTCAGATTTAAATTTTAATTTTTTTATATTTTTTAATTTTTTTAAATCTCACCAACTATGCTTCAACATACTGGAAAGGTGGATTCCAAGTTACAGAAGATTTGGATGCTCTATTCTGGACTTACAGTGGCTTTTGCATACACCATCCGCCCAGGAAGGCGATCAAGCCTACCTGAATTCAGGGGGGACAATGGCATTTTTTTCCCCTTCCTTTTTCCCCCTTATGGTTACCACTTTAGAGCTGCGTAGATTCTGTACACTTCATGGTATGGACTTGATATATAGCTCAAAAGATAGGCCTCTCTGTGTGCTCTCTTTTGATACTAAAAATATGTCCATCATATGACTGTCCTCTCATATCGTCAACTTCAATACCATGCTTATTGAGAAGATCAATAATACCAGCAGCAATGTTTTCTCCAGTAGCCCTTTCGAGGTGGAGAAAGTCCAATGGATATGCGGCTGAGCTTGAGCAAGAAGATACATAAAGACAAAATTTCCTTATTTTGCATGCTTGTGTCTGTGACCTCGTCAGCCATAACGCTGTAATATTTTGAGGTTTTTAATGGACCTAAAAGCTTTTCACGCAATATATCTGCCATAATACTTATAATTTCATTTTGTATTACTTTAGATGTGTATTGCTGGTTCTTCTCTCCTAGTTGAAGATGATCCCGTATTATTGGATCGTACTTGGCAACATATTCGAGCAAAGCTAGAAAGTTACCTCTCTTTCCAGAAGGATTTGATGTCATGCTCTTTATGGCCCAGCATAGGAAGCCCCTGCATGCTGCAAAATTTAACAGCATCAACAATAGCTGAGAGGATGTGTTTATTTCGGTTAGAGGTTGTGTTAGACATTTTCTGGATTTTACAATCTATTCTGGTTTCTAGATTTTTTAATATCGTCAGGAATAATTTTGCAGCATGTAAAGCATCTTGGTGATATTGAAAATCCCCATGATTAGTTAAATACCTATCATTTTTACCCTTTGCTTTGCTGAAACTTTTGAAAGGTTTTTTCCACTAGAATTCCCAAATAACCCTTCGTAATTTGTCCAAACACTACACAATATTTACAGTAACTTCCTTCATGTGAGGGTGAATATGACAACCATTCGAACTCTTTTATCCATGACTTCTGAAATGTTAATTGTAGTTTCTTTCCCTTCTTTATCACTTCAAAGGTTGCAAACTTTGAATGTTTGCCTTCACTCTTCAAAAATTCATGTTTGTCACTATCCGACAAGGAACTTATTGGTATCATCCTACCAGAAGCAACAAGTCCAATATCATTGATACCTGTACTTCTACTTCCCGTTTCCATGAAAGCTGTTTGCAAAGAACTAGCATCATTAGAATCTGAAGGAATGGACTGGCACACAATGTCAGTTTCTTTAACACCTTCTTCAGGTCTCATGATAACCTCACATCCCACTAAATCCAATTCAATATCTGAACTGGCATGAGCAGGGCCAGAAATGCTACTTTTTGTTACCTCTTGATATGGTCCTGAAGTATCTCCAGAAGAAGAGAAAGAGCACTGATGTAGTCTCTTAGGTGACAAACTATCACTTATGGAATGGTCATGTTCAGAGCCAGAAGTGACTCCAAAGGATGACAAAGAACACTGACGTAGTCTCTTCATTTTTAGCCTCTGAGTTCTGATTTGATACTGTAGCACATATTAAACCATGTGATTGCCAATTGCCACAGCACATTCATCATGTGGTTGGTAGCCTAAGACCACCAACCACATTGCACTCTACTCAACTATATTATGCAGATTTTCTAATCCTACATGCAAAAATGTTTTGTCCCTAAACTAAATAGACCAAGAAAGTATTTAAGCTTAAGCACATGTAATGTGTTCATTAAAGATTTATAGACTGAAGGAGGGGGTTTAAACCCCGAAACCCCCCCTGGATCTGCCCCTGCTCCCATTGCACTTCGATGGTGCTACATGTACTTTGAAATACTTGCAGTGACATTCTGCAATGAAATGACATGTGTATTATGGACACACAAACATGCAGGAGTTAACAGTTTCCATTATACATTTAATGGTTAATCTTACATTGAGCACCCCCCCCCCCCCCCCCATCCCCCCCCCCCCCCCCCCCCCCCCCCATCCCCCTCACCCCCTCTACTCATCTGGCTAGCCCCACTGCCTTTGTACAGCCACAGATTATTACTTCTTTTTATTTTTAATATTATTTATATTTATCTTGGGCTTTTTTTAAAAGTTTTGTTGCTGATTTAGTTATTATTATTATGCTAGTTTATTATTCCCGAATTTGGATCTCTAGCATGCCTTTAGATCTTCCTTTAACTTCGCTGTGGATTCAGGACCCGTGAACACCCAGTGCACACATGAGCACCTACTTCTTGCAGTGAATTTATTCTCTCTGATAGCATGAGTACTAACTAGCTCACTTCCCACTTCCCTCCCCCCCCCCCCCCCCCACCCCCCCACCCCCAACCCCACCCTGTCCCCACACATACGCACCCCAATTTGCCAAGTGTGCAAACTTCCCCTTTCCATCTGACTCTATTCCCATACTGTGTGTATCCACTTCACTCACCATTGATGTTAGATGACCATATTAAATGAGGATAGTCTTTACTCTATTTCATTGATGGTATAGTTCATCTAAACTCAATTCGGTGTGCTTTCTCTATATATCTCTTACTTTTCAGTTTCTTTTCAGGTATAAAAATGTGTGACTGTACTATTTTTGACTGTAAATGTACTGTTACTACCTAGCTGGTTATGTAGCTACAGCTCTTGATGTATTTCAGTAATATTATGTATTTACAAACCTACAAAAATTGGCCAATGTTCTCATACACATCTGGACAAAGATTAGAGTTAGCTCTAACAATGTAATAATTTGCGAAAGAAAGTTATTAGTTGGTCAGTAGTCTTGTAGGTCTTATATTTTTCACGAAATAATTGTAGAGGTAAGAGAGACGAAACTCTATGGTGAAAGTTGCCAGATTTTGTGTACTCTTTTCCAATATTTTCTGACTGTCAACCTGATCGTAGATCTTAAAAAAGTATATGGTGTCAAACATTTCACTTAATTTTGAGGTTAGGGGGGCGATACATAATTTTTACAAAGTGTTATAAAACCTTATGGTTCTGACTTTAGAGCTCCATCAATTCTGCATACTTAATTCTATGAACTGGATGTATAGCTCAAAGATAGCTCTCTCTCTCTCTATCTGCTCACTTTATATACCAAAAAATGTTGCATAGGTATAGCTGTGCTCAAGTTACAGGCAATCAAAGTTGAGTACCTCAAAACCAGCATGTCCAAGTTTTCTACAGTTCCAGAACCCAATTGGAAAGTGCTAGGTATTAGTACCATGGCTAGAGAAATCCATGCTAAAACATAAGTATGTGGTCAACTGGCTGATGGAAAATTAATTTTAGGAAATTGATTTTCAAACAAATTAGATATTTTTTCTCCCTCCTAAAATTATTTCCTAGTCATGCTGATTACAAAATATGTCTAGTTTGTGTGGTCTGTTCCTGGTAACATTCTTAGTTGGCATTGAACAAGTGGATCATCTTACCTTCTGTGGTATATAGAAGAGCAGGATGCAATAAGAGATTGTGTTGTTTACTACTTTCACCTGACCATTAATTAGAAATTTTGCTGACAGAAGAATGGTTGTGATATTAATATGCACTAAGTTGCCTACAAGCTGACTGATAAAAAAAACTAATCCGAAGCACCCACAGCTTAGGTTATTGTCAGGGAAATACTCTCACCTGACAGTGGCAGAACCAGCAGGTGGTGTTGACAGCAGAACATCACTATCTGTGGGATTAACAAAGGGAAATATACATGTGAAAGAACAAGCCTCTCATGTGAATGAACAAGCCACTGATGTGAGCAAACAAGCCACAACCACACCACAGACAACTAGCAAGAACACTCACCTGACTGAGGAGCCTGTGGCATGGGGTGACCCAGGTGAAGCTGATTGGTCCAATCCAGAGGTTGGCAAGGAGACCAGTAACCACTGATAGAAAGAGTATAAAAGGAGACTATGGATAAGATAAAAACACGCTATGGCCTATGCCCAAAAGAACTGATACCTGATTGTTGAACTTTAAGAACTGTTGTAAGAACTTTGTTGATAGTGTTGATTGACACGGTGTATGTGTGATTCTCTATCTGTATTTAATATCTAACATACTTGTTTCAAGTGGGTAGCCAGTATCTCGGGGAGAGATACTGAGTTTGGCTTGGGATAGGATTTCTAGCAGGTGGCTAGGAATAGGTCCCAGGCGTCGGATGAAAGAGTGGATCTGACTGAGCAGTTAAAGTGTCTGTTTCAGCAGAAGGACGACTTTCCGTCACATTGGTGGCAGCGGTGGGATCTCTAGAGAAGGATCAGAAGAGAAGGATCTCTAGAGAAGGATCAGAAGAGAAGGATTTCTAGAGAAGGATCAGAAGAGAAGGATTTCTAGAGAAGGATCAGAAGAGAAGGATCTCTAGAGAAGGAGTTCTAGAGAAGGATATCCAGGAGTCAAATAGCTAAGGACTCGAGGTAGAGTTGAGAAAGCTGACGGATTACATAGGGGAAAGTGTTCTCTTGTGTTGGGGTTAATTACTACAACCCGAGGTGAGAGGTTGAAGTAGTTGTATCTTTTGGAAGATTGATTGTCAAGGACATTTTGAGTGTTTTATTAGTCCCTCGGGACAGGTGCATATCTCTTTTACTTATCAGTTTAGTAGTTTTGGTGCTACTAATATCCTTATAATATTCGTATTGTGCATATTTTTGGTGGTTTTTGTGCCACTAACGTTTTCTTTTCAGCTCTCTCATCTCTTTGGAAGATATGTCGTATCCAGGTGAGGACCGGCAGACAAGAAGCCAGACGGCAATGAGCTTCGCTACACCAAGGGAAATCCGCGAAGGCGGCCCTCCTGAAGATTTATCTGTTGTAACGCCGCTTCCCTCTGAAGAAGGAGGATTTGCAGGAACGCAAATGATGACAACTTGGCTTCGAGCGGATGAAGCCAGGACACAGAGAGAGGAGGAGAGGATGCAGCGCGATGAACAGAATCGGCGCGAAGACCGCGATCGACAAGAACAGCGGGAACGAGAGGAAAGAGACAGGCAATGCCGCGATGAACAGAATCGGCGCGAAGACCGCGATCGACAAGAACGGCGGGAACGAGAGGAAAGGGACAGGCAATGCAATCAAGAAGAGCGATGGGCAGCGTTGGTGGAGATGATGCGAAGGTCACCTGTCGAGGCAGCAAGAGCACCTCCACCGTGCCTACCCCAATTGTCATTACAAAAATTTGACGAGACAAGGGATGACATGGGAGCGTTTCTGGATACATTTGAAGTGACAGCCAGGACAAATAGATGGCAGGAAAACCTCTGGGCAACCTATCTACGGAGTGCATTGTCAGGCCAGGGAATGGTTGCCATTTCTTCACTGACTACCGAAGACCAGACATCCTACGAGGTCGTGAAGCAGACTCTGCTGTCTGTGTACCAGGTCACTGAGGAAGCATATAGGAAAAAATTGTTTGATACACCGTTCGACTCCGCTAACTCAGATGCGTGGTTCCGCAGCCGCAGCCAGACTTTTGACCGTTGGTTGCACACCAGTAAGAAAAATATTCATGATTCTATTTTATTCGAACTTACCTTGCAGAAATTACCTCGGTGGCTAGAGGTGAAAATGCGCCAGCAAAACCCTCCCACATATAAAGATCTCCAGGAGATGGTGGCTAGGCATATCAACACATCGGGCCCCGAGCGCAGACCTGAACAAAAAAGGCGTCAGCAAAGTCCACCCCGAGACATCAGACAATTCCGAGAAACCACTGGGAGACCCGCCTACAACAAACAAATGGAGAAAGGTGGTAGTAATACTCAGGTTTTTGGTCCAGCAAAAGATTTAAGACAACTGACGTGTTTTAAATGTGGGAAACCAGGTCATTTTAAAAAAGACTGTAGGGTCAAGTTAGAAAGTGGGAATTGTGCAATCTCTATGGAGAAAAACATACCTGCATGGTCTAGACCCGTAGAAATAAATGGGAAGCCTGTGATTGCGTTGTTGGACACAGGTTGTTCAAAGTCCATAGTTCACCCTAGGTGTGTGAGGCAAGAGGATTACTTGCCCTGGACTATCCCATACAATACAGCCAGTTCCAAGATAGCGCGCTTTCCAGCCGCCAAAGTAACCCTACGAGTAGATGGGGGGAAGAAAGTAAATATGGCAGTGGGAGTAAGCAGTCACCTAACATCTGACATGCTCTTAGGCCATGACATTCCTTTTTTTCACCGTTACCTCAGACAAGCACTGAAAGAAGAGATCCAGAAAGAAGAACAACCATCTTCACCCACTTTCACGACCACTGAGCAGAGCATGGTGACGACCAGAGCCCAGGAGAAGGCTCAGAAGCAGCAGGAGTGTGCTGAAGCTCTCCAACAAGAGCTGGAGGAAGCTGTCGTGCGTCCATTGGCACTCAGTGACAGTGAATGTGAGGTGGAGGAGGAAGAGGATGAACAGGAGCTAGATCCAGTCATAGTGGACGGTGCGAGGGATGAATTCAGCCCAGCTGACTCTCTCTCTTTGGAACTGCCAAATGACGCTAGGACTGATGATCACCCTACACCAGAGGAGGAGATTCAAGCTGATAGCATCTCTTCAGAACAGCTGAAACAAGAACAATGTACCGACCCAACTCTAGAGCGAGTGCGGGAGAAGGCAAACATAGGAAGTCCCTATTTCAGGAAAAATGGTATGCTAATGAGACAACCTAATTCAATACAGGGAAAGGATCTCATGGTACTACCTGAGATGGCCAGAGAGAACGAGGAGAGAGCGCAAAAGGCCCAGCATGATAGAAAGGCGACAGCCCGGACATTCAAGGTGGGGGATTTTGTTTTAGTCTACAGACCCACTGTTAAGAATAAGATCCTTAATGAATGGCAAGGTCCCTTTATGATTAGTGAAAAGGTCACTGAAGTTACTTATAGAGTGGACACAGGTGCATGTGGGAAGAGAGTTGAGACTTACCACATCAATGCCATAAAGAGGTGGTCTTCCCCAGCCCCTGCAGTGTTTGTGGCAGATGAGCAAGAGATGGACAGCATGCCTAACCCTGAGCTAGACCCAAAACCCAAACTACTCTCACTAGAGCAGAGTAGGCAGTTAGCTCAGCTGAAGGAGAAGTTTTGTGAGGTGATACAAGATGTGCCAGGTCTGACCTCATTAGTGGAGCATGAGATCAGAACGGGAAATGCCCCACCTGTTAGGTTGCCTCCTTACCGATTAGCACACAAGGCTCAAGAGTTTTTAAGGGATGAAATACAAACCCTACTCTCCCAGTCTATCATAGAGCCTTCGAAGAGCCCTTGGGCAGCCCCCATAGTGTTGGTCCCCAAAAAGGATGGAGGTACCCGGATGTGCGTGGACTACCGTAAGCTAAATGCGGTAACCACAGGAGACCCCTATCCCATACCTCATATAGAGGACTTGATAAATGAAATTGGCAAAGCTAGGTTCATCACAACATTGGATCTTACCAAAGGCTACCATCAAGTACCTGTAAACAAAAGTAGCCGAGAAAAGACGGCGTTTATCACACCATATGGTAAATACCAGTTTAGAACCATGCCCTTTGGGTTAGTGTCCGCCCCTAGTACCTTCCAAAGGCTGATGGATCACATATTACATGGCATCCATACCTTTGCCACAGCTTACCTGGACGATATCTTGATCAGAAGTGATACCTGGCCAGAACATCTCGACCACTTGGACGAGGTATTCAGAAGACTTCAGAAGGCAGGTCTACATGTAAAGGAATCGAAGTGTGACTTTGCAGTCAATGAATGTGAATATCTGGGGTACATGGTTGGGAATGGACAGCTTAAACCAGTAGAGGGGAAAGTACGAGCAGTCAAGGAATATGCTAGACCTAGTAATAAGAAACAAGTACGTGCTTTCCTGGGTCTCTGCGGGTATTACCGTCGGTTTATACCCTCATTCTCTACTATAGCTACCCCCCTGACTAATTTAACCCGTAAAAACAAAGAAAACATTGTTAAATGGTCAGAGGAATGTGAACAAGCCTTTACCCTTTTAAAGGAAGCCCTAGTGAGTAAACCAGTATTAGTAACCCCTGACTGGTCTAGTGAGTTTATTTTGCAAACTGATGCCTCTGACTCAGGCCTAGGCTACGTGTTAAGCCAAATAGACAGTGATGGGGCCGAGCATCCGGTGGCTTATGGGTCAAAGAAACTGTTACCCAGAGAGACCAAATACTCTGCTATAGAGCGTGAGGCACTAGCCATAGTGCAGGGTATTCACCATTTCAGAACCTATCTGCAGGGTACGAAGTTCACGGTCGAGACGGACCACAACCCACTCACCCGACTTGGACACCTAAGAGACTCGCACGGGAGATTAGCAAGATGGGCTCTGGCTCTACAACAGTACGAATTCGCCGTTAAGCATCGAGCCGGAACAGCCAATGCTAATGCGGATGGATTGAGTCGCGACGGGTCGCGAGGAAAGGAAAGGGGAGTGTCAGGGAAATACTCTCACCTGACAGTGGCAGAACCAGCAGGTGGTGTTGACAGCAGAACATCACTATCTGTGGGATTAACAAAGGGAAATATACATGTGAAAGAACAAGCCTCTCATGTGAATGAACAAGCCACTGATGTGAGCAAACAAGCCACAACCACACCACAGACAACTAGCAAGAACACTCACCTGACTGAGGAGCCTGTGGCATGGGGTGACCCAGGTGAAGCTGATTGGTCCAATCCAGAGGTTGGCAAGGAGACCAGTGACCACTGATAGAAAGAGTATAAAAGGAGACTATGGATAAGATAAAAACACGCTATGGCCTATGCCCAAAAGAACTGATACCTGATTGTTGAACTTTAAGAACTGTTGTAAGAACTTTGTTGATAGTGTTGATTGACACGGTGTATGTGTGATTCTCTATCTGTATTTAATATCTAACATACTTGTTTCAAGTGGGTAGCCAGTATCTCGGGGAGAGATACTGAGTTTGGCTTGGGATAGGATTTCTAGCAGGTGGCTAGGAATAGGTCCCAGGCGTCGGACGAAAGAGTGGATCTGACTGAGCAGTTAAAGTGTCTGTTTCAGCAGAAGGACGACTTTCCGTCACAGTTATCTTGAGCTACAGAACTTACTTAGTTGTGGTTTTCAATACAGCTCTTGACTAGACAATGCTAAGAAAGCTATAGCTACAAACTACAGTTCTGTTAGCAGCTGCACTGGTCTTAGGCTAAGACAAAGAAGGAAATCTACTGATAGAAACTACAGCGCTATATAGTTGTTACAACACTCCGCAAATTTAGCGCCGAGATATGATTAATTTGGAAATAGTTGTCATGAGGCATTTTGGGGGAATTTTTTTTTACGGAAAAGTCATACTCAATATTTAAGAGGCTAATATGAGGTGTAAAAGTAAGTAAACAAAAACATGTTAAGTTTAGTAGTTAAAAGTCGAAGTGGTGATAAAGGGTGCACTTAAATTGTCCAAGTGAATTAATGTAAGCACATGCGCTACTTCGTTATGTTTTAGCAAGTGAAAGGTTGTGGAGTAAGGCCTCAGAGGTTTCAAGTTACTTTCTCATCCATCACTTGGCATCGAAGGTGCACTTTGTCTCCCTGCAAAGAAGAAGGTTCGTACTATACAGTCTATGAAAAAATGAGTGGTAGTAGAATGAACACAAGAAGTAGCTACCTACATAGATGAGATATTATATCAATAACAGTGGGTGCAGTAGCATTTCTTAGCTTAGTGTAGCTTACAGCATTCTGTGTGGTGGTAGTTAAGCATCCTTTTTTGTGCTTGTCACCCTGGTTGGCTCAGTACCTTGGGGTTATAAGTGTATCTAGTCTTTAGTTACAATCCCAGTATGTTTTTTTATTTGATGACAGTACGTCCAGGACTCTTAGTAAGTGAAAAATCTTATAGGTATGCTAAAAAATTACAAACAATTGTACATGTGTACCTACATAGCTAGCTACCTATTTATCATTTTCACAGAATCTAAATGACGTTATCTGACTGGAGAAAAGTTGCGATTTCTTCAGCATTCTTGAAGAAGTTCATTGTCATGAGAAAGATCATATTGGTGAAAAGAAGATGGTTGCAGAGATACAGAAGGAGTTAATTTAATACACATCATTGAAACCAAAATAAATATAGTATGTTAATATAGGACTATTTTATAAGGTATCTAGAGTGTAAGACTGCTTGCCACGAGCTGTGTGTGACAAGTTTATTGCTTGTGTGGAGTTTGTCATTCTAACAAGCCACAGACGCACCCCTGAAACCAATATTATCATCTAAATTTGTGACTCGAGGACAGGTAATTAATCTAGATAAATTATGACCCCATTATAACTTTTTATTTGCTGCATATGGAACTTGTGATGAAATATATCTTTGTATTACATAGATAGATCTAATTGACATGAGAGATCGGCTAGATGGGACATACAGATGGATAGGCCTCTACGTGATCACTGGTCCAAGTTTCATGTCCTGTTCACTCTGTCAAGGAAACCTGCTGCAGAGGTGGGCCTGAATCTACAGAATAAGGTCTTTGCCTTCCTTGGAACACCTCGAATTTTGTACTCAGACAATGGACATGAATTAAATTGTGCATAACGTAGTGAAGGAGTGGCCAGGGGAAGTGACAATAGTGAATGGCAGACCCAGAAATCCAAAATGTCAAGGAATGGTAGAGCAAGGTAACAGTGTTGTAGAGAGAATGATCGGAGCTCGCTTTCAAGAGGATTAGAGTGGCGACTACCCTCTTTGGTCAGAATGGCCACCATCCATCCAATGCACGGCAATAATGGATAATGTTTTAGTGAATGTGAGCGCTAACGACTTGCCCCAGCCCCAAATGCTTTATTTGTGCTGGCGTCGAGCACTACTACGTCCCGCTAATTAGTGGTCCAACAACCACACAATTACATTAGGCCAAAAATCAACACCACTCCTGTTGCTGTCTAACCCGTAGTTAGCAAATGAGAGCAGGTAACAACTTATACAGATAACAATGACACAAACAAGGTGTGCAGTCCTTTACAAAAACTCAATTAAATCCGATCTCAATAAATACAGTTCTCCTACTCTACTCTACTCTAACAGTTCAGTCCTTTTATAATAATACGAGCTGATCGTCTCCGAGTCCTCAGCTCTCTCATCAATTCCATTTAAGGTCATGTTGAGTGGCCTTTCTGACGTGGCATCGACCAATCACCTTCTTCTTATAGAAGGTCGTAATCCTCTGGTGAGTCTTTCCTGCCAACTCCACCACTACCACTTCCGCTGGTCTGCGGACATTGGTCGTAATCTCCCACCACGTTCCCATTCATCTCTGCTACTTTGTGGTCAGTCAGGGTTGGGTTAGCAATGCTGTCAGTCAGGGTTGGGTTGCCTGACAGTGAATGCATATTAATAATGATTGTATCTAATTGTACATTACAGATCAGCTCAATTCCACTATTTATGGGACAATGAATACAAGCCCATATGAAGTAGGCCAACCCCCTAATCAAAAAAAAAATTCTGGTATCCATGGCACAAAGATTTTGGAAGAGGATGTTGAAGATAGACAAATTGAAGGGGATTCTTCTCACCAGTCCAATATCCACGGCACAATGATTTTGGAAGAAGATATAGAGGATTTGAATGCAGAGATATTCAAGACTGAAGATGACCACAAAAGTGACTGGAATACTTGGTAATTCCCCCCAAAACACTTGAAACTTCGCCAAGAAGCTGATAAACGATATCACCAGAATGCTGAGAAATTGAAACTAAAATATTGTAAATCCAAATAAAAAAGGTGATGCTATTCAACTCAGGAGATTTTGCTAGCATAAGAATTCCACGGATTGACCGGACCTCAACTGATCTCCATCGACTTACTTGTATCATTGTTGAGTGACTTGGTTCAAAATATCATTTATATCGATTGAGGTTTGTTGACTATAATATTATTCTGTGCCAATATTTCCATTATACTTTAAAGGCAGCATGCTCCATTTATACAGCTTTTTTATCTGCTTGTGATGAAATTACTACACGTAAAATTTATCAATTTAGGTACAGCATTTTTAATGATGTATAGTGGGGCCAATGTGCTCAGTATTTTGTGATTCCCTTCCTCCCTTATGAAGCCCTATAATGGAAATGCCGTGCCTTTCAATTGCTAGCATAGATGGTTATTAAATTTGCATACTTTATCCCTGTTTGTTTATATTGTAGGAGTGAGCATAGTATACTTCACAAGTGCTATGGCGAAGGTGATTTATAGCTCTACTGTGGAAGGCTCAATTTATGTCACCTACATTATCATTACATGAAGCAGCCAAGTTATCGAATCCACAAAACGACTTTCAAGGTGGGCATTGCAACTGCAAGACAAGTTGCAAGAATCACCGTTGTGTTTGCCAAAAGAAAGGTGCCACATGCTCTTCGAAATGCCATGGTGGAACCACTTGTTATAATCAAACACTTTCACCCGAAAGCACATCAAAATAGTCTAGGGAACCTATATCTTACATGTCTCCCCCATCGAAGAAAGCGAAAGAAATTGGCACAGTTTCGGGATCAGAGTCTGACAAGAATGAAACCTCACTTGCAAATCTTCATATGCCTGGTGAAGAAAAAAGTACTCCAATCACTATTCTCAACACTAAACCAATTCGCACTGCCAAATATTGGCTACCTCGGTTTTTCCTTACCTATGGAAGACAAGAAACTTCTTGAAGGAAATGGGTGGCTAAATGATAAGCACATTAATACCGCACAAAAGCTTTTGCTGAAGGAGTTTCCAGGAATTAATGGACTATAGAACACTCTTTTGGATCAGGCAAACAAGTGGGATGAAATGGAGTCCAAATTCTAAATGAGAACCAGAACCACTGGGTTTGTGTTTCGACATTGAATAATCCAGACACAATACACAGCTTGAAAAAAAGAGCCAGTAAAGGTTTGACAAAGCAACTTTGCTCGATCTTACACAGGTGCTCAGATGCCATCACTGTTTAGGCAATGCCATCTCAAATTCAGAAAGGTGCGGCAGACTGTGGACTATTTTCAATTGCAACTGCAACTGCTCTATGCCATGCAGTCCCTCCCAATGCTATATACCATTTGGGACCAGTCAGGCATGAGGAACCATCTTATTAAATGCTTTGAGAAGGGGGTAATGGCACCATTTCCTGGATGACTTCTAGATATCACAATCGGTATAAGTACTAAACATTTTGACATTATTATATATATATAGCCATGATTCATTCCCTATCATCAATTTGCCATAGATTTATAGATGGCGGAAATTCTTATATAATTTTGGACAATCTGAGTATTGCACAATCTATAGATTGAGCACCAATCTATAGATTGGCATGCATCTAGAAATTCATAGATTGTGCAGTACAATCTATAAACGGGCCAGATTTCTAGAAAGAGCAGAACATATATAATTATTATAGTCTTTTAGAATACATTTTCATTTCAAAGGCAAAAGTAACAGCAGTACTTTGCCATGAATGTTAAGTTTTACTGATTATTACTGCATGCTACACTGCCACAAGAGGTATGTGTGTGATTGTATGTGTGGAAAAAAATGTTACCTTATGTTATCAATCTTTGTATGTTTTATAGTTGTAATGTATAAATGAGAGAAAAGAGGGAAGGCACATTCATGATGGCTTGAACACAAGCGATATAACTGGTGTTGTAGATAAGATGTTACCATGAATACTGATAATGCTGATGCCCATGGGTATCTATAAAACATGTTTTTGACATCAAGTAACTACAATTTATGATTACCAACACAACATTAGATTTATTTAGCTTTATAGAACTATCAATTCCACCAAACACAAAGGAAACCCACAAAAATGGAATTAGAAATAGCGTCAACTCAAGCAGCAAACCAAAATAGATTATTTCTCGCTAATTATCTGAGACATTTATTATTTCCCTTATTACCATGCCTTAGCTATTGTCAGTGAAATCTCTGACAGGTAGTTTTCTGGCTCCTGCAAACCACAAGATGAATGGGGAGAACGTGGCAAACCACACCAATGCAGAGAACGTGGCAAACCACACCAATGTGGGAAGATATAAACTATCGCGAGTTCGACCTCGGGAGGAGAACACAGATGACGAAACTCTTGCGAGGATTCGGGAGCAAGCTCTTGATAGGTTGCCACGCAGTCACCTTGGAGACAAGTGACGTCAAACTGAACAAGTAGATCGTAATTATAAAAGGACTGAACTTTGTATACTATAGAGAGAGGGCGTTAAAAAGTGAGAGTTGTCTTTATTGAGTATGAATTGTTATTGAGTAAGAGCACTTGATTGATTCGTTATCCTTGGGATATATTAGCACTAGACTCTTGCTAATCAGTGACACGGCAAAGGGTGCTGTGTTTGTTGTTAGGTCTGAAGAGAGGTTCTAGCCAGGGAGGTTAGAAGAGGTTCAGGCGTCGGACCGGGAACTTGGATCTGGCAAGAGCAAAGCGCGTCTTGGCCAGAAAGAAGTTTCGGTTACAGCTATAGTGCAGGAAGTCATAGATGTCCATAAAAGTAGGTCTTGTTTAAAGCTAAATAAATCACCTGAAACAGATTTCTGTGATGTCAAAATTAAAGTTTAAGTTTACTGAAATCTGTGGTCAATGAAAATAATGTTGCCATGGCAACCTGTTCATTAGTTAATAAGGCCTTGATTAATTAATCTTTGATGTATAAAAATAGCTATAACTTGCTGTGAGTTTGAGCTTGGGATTTGTGTGTGTTTAATGGCTGGTTGAAAGTAGATATGATGAAAAATCTATTTTCCTGCGCCTTTTTTTTATAGGTCTATGAAATTGAGTAGAAAATTTTCTTGCAAGTGAGCTTAATGTTATGTATGGTACATTTAATCGTCAGTAAAACTTTAAAACAATTTTTTTTTTATAATTCTTTTTACAGAGTAAATGGTCGTTAATTTAGTTCAGTTTCAGGGACACGACGATGACTTTTGTACTTTTTTAAAGCATCTGCATTTCTTTTCCAACCATTACCTCTTCTCTATAGGCTCTGTGGTACTGCCGTATTTTTCTGAAATACTTTTTCATCAGCAGAATACATTGCAATAAATTATATATAATATTTCTGCAAACCATTAAACTAGTAATCACAATTGGCTGTTTTGCTTGAACCCACACACGTTCAATGGGATTTAGTTCGCAGTGAAATGTTGGCAGAAATATTGCTCTGTGCCCCCTGCTTGTGAAAGCTCTTCCACCTTTGATTTCTGAGTTTGAAAGTCATCCATTGTCTCAAGCTTCTTGATCATGCCTTCTTTCAACATGCCACTAGTGTTAACATTGCGTTCTTGGAGAACTTTTCGCAGGCCCTTCTGTTTATGACTTGCAGTTACCATTTTTTGAGGCAATTCATTCCAAACAGTGTCTCTCTGGAAAGGTTGCTTTCCTCCATCTTCCACATTCATTTTCCGAGTGTTTAATGCATCTTCAGCAAAATTAATGCACAATGACCAGAACTCTGGTGTCAAATATGAACACAATGTTGTGAGCTACAGGCAAATATTTTGCTTCTGCAATTTTAATGGAAAATTCAACCTGCTCCATAAATCGCTCACTATTCCAGTATCCTTGACCAAGTGCTCCGAACTTAAAAACAACTCTTGCTGCCATAGGAATATCTGAGTGTGTTTCCTTAGCTTCATCATGTTCGTGTGGGGTTAGACGAAGGAAGTCATTGTGTTCATCAATGAAGTCACTGATCATCAAACCATGACCAGCACCTTTGGGATGAATAGCCAACTTTCCCTCCTCTGCCCATTGCCATGACTGGCCTTCATTGGCATGAAAGCTTGTTTGATTTATCGTGGTATAATAACACCAAGCGTCGCAGTGCATCTGGATTGCCAATAGTTTCCTCAGTCGCTCCATCTTCACACAAAGGAGGTGGCAAGTGAGTTAACTCCAAGATTTCAATTTTCTGCAGATACATTGCGACGATATTCTCTCACGTCATCACGCTCATGACCGTCAAAGTATACGGCTTCCTTTTGAGATGTAGGTTAGAAACCAAGATCATGCAGCCACTTTCTGGCTGTTCGTGGAGTGATGGAACGAGGAAAACCAGGGGGTAAGTGAGAATTTAGTAGCATCTCTGAATTGACCCAGGTTGCAAATTTTGCAGCAGTCATAACTGGCTCACCTTTCCTGTAAACATTTTACGTAACCATGCCAATGCTTTCAATCTGCAGTCTTCATCATCCACAACATATGGCCGAATGTGCTTGCCTTGTGCTGATCCAGTAAACTCTCCCTTGCACTGGTAGAAATCTTTCCTCCAGCCTCTGATTGTCTTTTCATTGAACCACTTTTCATTGAACCACTAAACCAGCTTCAGTAGCTGCAGCAACATCGGTAGGACAAAACACTTTCGAAATGTATCCATTACGCTAATGGATATCATTCCAACAGTGTCCTTTGGCTGGCAGTGCATCCACTCACTATATGCCTCTTGTGCATCATCTTCTGAGAAAGGAGATTCGTTCTCTGGCTCAGACTCATCTCCAGATGATGCCAGGGAGTGTAAACAATTCATCAAGCTCACCAAAAATGCTTGAATGTAAGTCAACTTCCTCCCTCCGCTGTTTAGCAGCTCTTGCTACAGCTG
The DNA here is from genome assembly GCA_028752905.1 of Cladorhizidae sp. MBARI D1340-BT2. Classification (NCBI taxonomy): domain Eukaryota; kingdom Metazoa; phylum Porifera; class Demospongiae; order Poecilosclerida; family Cladorhizidae; species Cladorhizidae sp. MBARI D1340-BT2. The sequence continues at coordinate 8,374,470 of JAQNBH010000008.1, read as the reverse complement.
CTTTGTCAGCTTGACGCTTCCTGTTGGACCATCGCGACTTCTTTGATCCATCCTCACTCATAGTCACCTCCAAAAGCTTGCTATACTTCAGAGAAAGAAGCTAACAGTTCAGCCGCACAAGTTGTCATGGAAACATGACATGCCCACTTTTCGTACTCGACTAAAATCCCATAAATTATGCACGATGTGCAGCTAAAACTGGTATCATTTTAAAGGAAATTTTAAGCTCAGCATTATGGTGCAAGAAATTTTAGGAAAAAAGTAAGTATTGGTAAGTCAGAGTAAAAAGTTCGCATGGACATACAACTTCCTGCACTATATATCTGGCTAGATAGCTAGCTGCATATTTCTTGTAGTTCACTTTTCTTGCCTTCATTGTTAGCACTTGGCACTATCAACTGTGAAAAAGCTTCCTCAAGCTCTGGTAATGCTTTTACAATCCATCTGTCTATGTTTCTGTAAGAGAAGCAGCAACACAAAAGTCGAGTATTTTATTTTGATATCAAGAAATCACTTCACCAATACTGTACTAATTTTAAAAGCAGTACAATATTGGTAAATATGTTATGGTAATGGGTCGACTCATATTTTTCTGTGGCAGCTTCATGTCAGGAAAAGAATCATCTCTATTCCATGGCCAGTAAGCAAGAGAAAGAGCAACCACAACCACAACCACAACCACACACAACTACAAAGAGGAAGCCACAGACACAGCTCTGAAGGGAGAAAGACAATGAACTATTGTTATTGTAATGATAGTATAGATTCTAAAGGGATCTGATTGGTTGTTTATGTCATGTGCTAGTTAGAGTGTAATAGTTAGTATAAAAAGACTGGGCCAATGCCCTAAGAGAGAGAGAAAAAGAACCGAGTAGAAGGAGAGAAACTCAAGTGGAGTGAAGGGCTGTGAGAATAGATCATTGGAATGAATATCTATTATGCTGTAGTATATAATTATATCTTGGAAGCTACAGGGTTTGGACCAGTCTCTCAAACTAAGAGACACTGGAAGAACGACTGGTCTAGATAGATTGTCTGGTAGCCCAATAGTCAGACATCAGTATCTAGGCATCACGAGAACTTACCCTTGGGTAGAGCAGGGATCATCTACTCTTATTACTAGTATAGGCCGAGGCAGTAAGACCTACAGAGGTAGAGGGTAATTTCACCGACAGTGGTGGCAGCGGTGAGATAATTCTCTCATCCCTAGGTGAGAAAAGATCCCCGACCAGCCTTAGCTAGTGGAGGAATAGAGTAGCTAGCTGGAAGATAGAGCTTAGGCGCAGCCCTGAAGCTTGAAAACACCCTTCCACCAGTCAGCGAAGAGATGTGGGCATCATTAAATTTTATTTTCTTGTTTCTTGTGTGTATGGGTGTTTATGACCTATTCACTCAGGTCAGGAGAACAAACTCCCTGAGCAACGCAGTGCCAAGGGATCCACATGGCCGAGGACGATGATACCCCACAAACGAGCAGATTCGACCGGTTCATGGACCACTGGTCAGAAATTGAGGAAGTCCGAGACAGGAGGGAGGTCGAACGAAGGACAATAGACCGAGACCGCCACGACAGACAGCACGACCAGCAGGATCGGATGATGAAACCGCTGGCCGAGGCTCAGAGAGAGAGACGGGCAGCAGATAGAGCACGCTCACCACCCGCACCCCCCAGGTTAACAGTTCAAAAGTTCCAGGAAAGTCATGATGACATGAGTGCCTTCCTGGACACTTTCGAGTCAACAGCAAGGGCAGGGGCTTGGCCAAACCACCAATGGGCCATCATATTGAAAGGTTCTCTATCAGGAGCAGGACTGACCGCGGTGGCCCAGCGATGCCAGCCAACAACCAAAATGACTACGAGTCAGTCAAAGTCGAACTGTTATGCGAGTACCGTGTGACAACCGAGACCTACAGACAAAAGATGTTCGAAACCCCATTCAACACAACCAGCCCCGAGGCTTGGTTCGCAAAGCTTCGTCAACACTTCCACCAACGACTAGCCTCCTCTCTCCACAACCCAGCCGATACAATGCTGATGGAGAATACCTTGGCAAGGCTGCCAAAATGGCTTGAGGCTAGAATGAGAAACGTCAACCCGACCAAATATGACGAGCTCGTGGAAGTGGTGGGTCGAAACCTCTCCAACCTGCCAAGGAAGGAAGGAGATGAGCACAGGTCGACCGGAAGAACATCACAACCATCTCGATCTCTCCGCCAGAACAACCTAAACCACACGCCACAGAGGACAGAGAACTCCGAAGGTTTTCAGGGAGATACCAACCCCGAGGTGGGTATCCAGTGGGAAAGGAACAAAACCCCAACCCGACACACCTGAGTGAAGTGACATGTTTTAGATTTAATCTGCTGAGTCACTACAGAAAGGACTGTAGTGTTAAGCCAGAATGAGCCCAGCAGTGCGCAGGAACACCGGGACCCTCCTCATCGAACAAATAGCTAAGACAAGCCAAGATAAATGGCAAGGAGGCCGTGGTGTGGCTGGACACCAGCTGCACCAGGTCGCTAATCCACCCAAGATGCCTCAACCGAAATCAGAGGCTGGGATGGCGAATACCATACTCGACAGCCAGTGCAAAGGTCACATGGTTTCCGGCCATGAGGATCGTACTGGAGATAGGAGGAAGAAGGACTAATCTCGTGATGGGCGTTTCCACATACCTCCAGACGGACATGCTGGTGGGCCTAGACATACCTGAACTAGCGGAACTCGTAGGAGGCTAGATGGTCTCAGGGAATACGGAAAACCCTGGAGACATGAGCCGCGAAGGAGCATTCAAATCGATGAGAGCCGAGACCTCGAAAATAACTCAGAATGCAGAAAAGGATAGAAAGCAACACACCTGGGACAAAGTCCAAATTTCTAGTCTGGAAGAACCTTCGAAGGGAGGAGCCTACTCCCTCACCCCCCCCTTCTCCTGTGAGCTTGGCACTTCCGCCAGAGCCCCAGGAAAGAGAGGAGTTGCCTTTGCGGTTCGAAGACGATCTATTTCGTCAACCACAATCGAAAGAACTGAAAGAAAAGAAGAGTACCACCTCATGGTGGCCAGAGAAAGTAAGTCCTGAGGAACTAAAAGACATGCTATGGACAGACCCCATACTACAAAAGGCCTGAGAGGACACCGATTCGAACCAGGAGAAATACCAATGGGAGGATGGACTGTCAGTGACCCTAACCCTGACTGAGGACACTCCATCCATAGCTGTGACAACCGAGTGCTTAATGAATAAGAGTAGTGAGAACTCACATGATAAGGAGGATGTGGTTAATTGTTTGTCAACCACAAGAAGCTATAGAGAATATACTAATGAGACCACATATGATAATTCTGATTACCATTCAGCAAACAGTGAACGATCTGATTGGCAGAACGTTGGAGACAGAAGGCCACCCGAAATGCCCTTACAAGGTCATTTCAGGAGTGCCCAGCCAGAGGCTGAGGTGTGATGATGTCATCAGCTGGATAATTATAAAAGAGGTGGACTGTGAAAAGAGTAGAGAGTTAGTCTAGAACCAAAGTTGTAATTATGTATTGAGAACTGTATTGAGTATTACTGAGTTGTATTATTCTGAAAGGACGGCACACCTCGTTTGTGCTTTAATTACACCTATTCTCATTAGTTGGACTAGACGGTGTTCGACTAGGTCCAATACCAGGGCACACAGACATAAGAGTGTGTCTGATTTTGGCTCCAGGGTCAACTGTGATAGGAAGATTACAGTTGGGCTGGGGCGACGCGGCTGTCCTTACTACACTGAGCTAAATCAGCTAGCGTAGGGAAGAGTGTCGAAGTAGACATTCACAAAAGGAAGCTGACATGGACTATTGATCAGGAAACCGATCGAGCAATGGGGACAACCCCTCATAATGGTGCCGCCAACCAATCGAGCAGAAATACTACAACTCGCTCATAGTTCCCCAATCGCAGGACACTTTGGGCAAGACCGGACGATGAGCACTATTCGGAGGTCTATGGATTGGCCGGGTCTACACAAGGATATCGGTGAGCTCTGTAAGACATGTCCTAAATGTCAGTATGCTAAACCAGCAGCCCCCCAATATGCCCCCTTGCATTCTTTGCCCGTGATAGGGCAACCTTTTAAACGTTTAGCCATGGATATTTTTGGTCCCTTAGGGAAACAAATATGTTTTGATGGTGATTGATTATGCCACAAAATGGCCCGAAGCTTACCCGATACCAAACACCACATCAGAAACCATCATTAGTTGCCTTCTAGACCTCACAGCTAGGATAGGTACACCCAAAGAGATTCTTTCTGATAACGGTTCGAATTTTATATCCCGAACCATGAGCCAATTCTGTAGCCTCACATGCATTAAGCAAATCAGGACCTCCCCATACCACCCTCAGACGGATGATATGGTGGAAAGTTCAATGCCACTTTGAAGCAGTTGTTAACGAAGCTAATTAAAATAGCTAGATGAAAGGGAGTGGGATGATTATCTTCCCTTTATCTTGTGGTCGTACCGAGTCACAAAACACAGAAGTACTGGGTTTCCCCCCCATGAGCTTGTTTATGGGAAACCTATGAACACACCAATTGACCAGTTAGCTAGGGTCTGGAAGGGAGAAAAACCAGAGGAAGAAGTCAGAAATTTGAGAGCAAAGTTAGAAGTGGTAAGAGAGATGGCTTTTGCAACAGAAACGAAAGCTAAGATTGGGCATAATAAACAGAATGATAAAAAGGCCCGTTAGAGGATATTTGAGGTGGGAGACAGAGTGTTGGAAGCTCAACAAATTGATAAATGAATGGCAGGGGTCAATGACAATTGTGAAAAAAACTACCGAGGTAACTTTTCAAGTCACTGCAGGTGAGGGTTCGCAGGGACTCCATGTCTACCACGTGAATGGGATGAAGGCATGGCATTCCCCCATTTCGACCACGTTGGTGGCCACAGAGTGCACCTCAGCCAATGACTCTGGACCTGAAAGATCACCGACAACGAATCACCTCGATGAATCGCAAGAGAAAGAGCTGGAGCAACTCACGGAGGAGTTTGCAGGATTGTTCAGTGACAAACCAGGATGGACGGATGTGGTAGAACATGTCATTACCACTGGAGATGCATTCCCCATCCGGCTGCCCGCCTACAGATTAGCCCATACATCGACTGATCGACAATGTTGGAGGATCGAGGTGGATATCCACCATAAACCTGACAAAGGGGTACTGGCAAGTACCCATGGAGAGGGCGAGTCAGCCAAAGACAGCATTCGTCACTCCATGGGGAAAGTACCAATTTACCGCCATGCCCTTTGGTCTAGCCTCCGCCCCCTCAACATTACAACGATTGATGGATGACATACTACTAGATACCACATCTTGCAGCCCCCTCTCTGGATGACGTGATCATATACAGTTCAACTTGGAAGGAGCATTTACAACATTTAAAAGCTGTGTTCCAGAGACTGGACCAAGCAGGGTTGCCAATTCGCCATAAACGAATGCATCTATCTTGGACATCAGGTGGGGTTTGGTAAATTTCAGCCAGTACAGGCCAATGTGAATTCGTTGCACAACCCAAGACGAAAAAAGACATATGTGACCGGATTTGCGAAAACCCACCTAAACGGGGGAAAGCATTAATTGAGATATTGCCGTTTTATTAATTTTTTTTTTAAAGACGATTTTTTGTTGTTTGTGCCAATGGCTATAACTATCCTTTATATATAAACCAGTGGCAGTCATAAGCCCAGGCGCTATTTCTAGAAGGAGAAATAAGCCTTTACTGTAAGATAGGTCGATACTTACCGTTCGTGAACGGAGGCGTTGCTATGCTCTTTTCGCGCACATTAGGCGCGCTAAGTTTGGTTGCAATCACGTTATCCCGATGTCCAGTTCACAGAACGTAGCCAGCGCTCTCAACAGGTGGGCCAGGGAAGGACGAGACCTGGTAGGAAGCTCTGATGAACACGCCCTCAATGAACTATTAGCAGATTACTTCACCTTGGATGGGCCAAGTATGGTAATATTTACACCCTCAATAGATCATTGAATTTTACTGTACACAGGCACTGAAGACAACGAGTTCAATGAAGTAATAGAATCTGATGGTAACTTTCAAAGCATGATATAATACGAAATAATACTTAATACCATAAAAAATACATTAAAATGAAATTTAGAATCTTCAGAAGATGATGACTGTGGTGATGAAGATCCACCTCTCTTCTCCACTCTTGAGGACCTCTTCTCACCATTGAGCGGACACCCATCCCAGACTCCATCATCACTACCACAGCCTTCTTCATCAATAGCACTTGAGCCAGCAGCACTTCCCTTTATTGTAGGTGTAACACATGGCATCTGCATAATAAACATGGCTATTATTCCATTAGGATCCCAAACTTACAGCATTCTTGCTGAAGGGGTGTGGCTGTATGATGTTTAAAGGAAAACCATGCTCCTCACAGTTTACTGCAAAGCACTACCAAGACGTGAGAGACCAATGTGCATCACTGAGCAGGGAACAGGTCGATATGGTAATCCTGGGACAAATTATGGCTAATATTAATAATGAAGACACAGTAGGGGAAGGATCACACCATACCACATTACCATGGCAGAGGTCCAGGATAGTCTTCTATCACCATGGTTTGAGGATTTGCAAGGTCACCTTCCTTATGCTGCATAGTATTGGTAGGTACAATGTCATACTATACTGTGGGAAATATTATTACAGTACAACAATGTACCATAACACTCCAGGAATAGACAGATTTAAATCCCTCAAAATCCACTACACTGCTGTGGGTCTGACTACAAGAGAACATGGCAACCACAAAAGGCTACCTCACAACAGACTGCTCTTGGCTGTCACCAGGAATGTAGTCAGGTTTGGCTTGCTGAAGCAAAAATACAGAAGGACAAAGGTCGGGTGCCTACAAGACATTGCTGATGTTGTCAACAGTTCCACAAAAGTGAACAATGCCCAGTTGGTGGGGAGGGAAGACGGAACTATTTTAGTTCCACAGTACAACTGGGCAAACTACTTCACAAAGTACTACAGGAGACAGGCATTTGTTGGGATCAAGACATTTCACCACTTGATGTTCTCATCAAAAGAACCAGGAGTTGCTATGGTCAGGACAGGGACGGATGCGATAGAGAAAAGGCTGCCTCTTCTAGTGGAACAGTATAAAGACTGGAAGCCACATAAAAATGAACTCCCCCCCACAATTATACCAGAAGGTCTTACTCCAGAAAGGAAGAAATACCTTTTTGAAAAAATACGAGAATTCTGTCCCCCTCATTGTCAGGATATTGTTTGTCCTGATCCAAGTCCTGCAACCAGAAAGCCTCTCCCAATCAACTGCACCTTGCCTCCTCAGAACATAACCCCATCACCTAAAAGAAGATGTCAACTTTATTCATCATAGCTTCTTATTATATCATAAACTTTGTACATCATAACTAGTTAGCTATCAAACATTATTTTCTAGCAGATAAGTCACATGAAAATGTAGCAAACATGTTTAACTAGAAGCAAGCTAGCAATAATAAGAGGTGAACTTACCATAATTTATTCTCAACTTGTTTCTAAAGAATCAATAAAGTTCAACTTTGTTACAGAAGCAAACTACATAAGATTAGATATCAAACATAGTTAATCAACTAATTCTACAACATATACAACTCCTAACTAACTAATCTGCTACTTACCGCTGCTTAGAACGAGTCCTTACTCCAGTCGTCCATACTATTCTTCCATCTTTTTAGGCCGAGGGCGTGGCAATAGCTGAACAAAACTACGCAAGATTAGCCAAACATAGCTGATAAAATCTTTCTACAACTCCTAACTAACTAATCTGTACCTTACCGCTGCTTAGAAAGAGTCCTACTCCAGTCGTCCATACTATCCTTCCATTTTTTAGACCCTGAGCATGGTAATAGAACGCCAAGGGCGTGGTAATATCTCTAATTACACGTTTACGGAAGTATACGGCTTCGTTTCGCCTGCACCCTGACAACGCTTTATAAACGCAATAATCCTATTGTTGTACTTGAAGGAGCGCAACTATTCATGCTATAGCTCGAAGGAAACATTATCAAACAGTTTCAAACTTTTAGGATATGATCATTAGGTATCATAGGTGCCGATTATTAAATAATTTCACTTTTTTAAAAATCCCGTTTAGGTGGGTTTTCGCAAATTCGGTCACATATATACAAGCGTTTTTAGGGATATGCGGATACTAACGCAAATTTATCCCCAACTATCGCCATTCCCCTTTCAAACGGAGGCGAACCACATCGAGTGGTCAAAGGAGAAACAGACAGCATTCCACACTCTGAAGCACCGATTGATGCACTACCCGATCCTAAGAACACCACAATGGGAGCGGAAGTTTTATCTGCAGACCAACGCCTCCAGTTCCGGGATTGGGTATCTGTTGTCCCAGCTAGACAACGACCCACTCGCTTATGGTTTCAGGAAGTTACTAGCCTGGGAGACCAGATATTCGGCAATCGAAAGGGAAGCCCTAGCAATTATTGAGGGCATCAACCACTTCCGAATTTATTTGGAAGGCACCAAATTTGAGATACAGACCGATCACAATCCATTAACCTACCTGGACAGGATGAAGGATAGCCATGGGAGGATTGCCCGATGGCGGATGCAGATGCAACAATTCGACTACGATATCACCTACCGTTCTGGTGCGAAAAATGGCAACCCTGAGCCGAGAGTTCGACTCACGGCTAGAGGAGGGGAGATGTTAGGAAAAGAATCATCTCTATTCCCTAACATGGCCAGTAAGCAAGAGCAAGAGCAACCACAACCACACACAACCAGAAAAAGGAAGTCACAGACACAGCTCTGAAGGGAGAAAGACAATGAACTATTGTTATTGTAATGATAGTATACAGAATAGAAGATTCTAAAGGGATCTGATTGGTTGTTTATGTCATGTGCTAGTTAGACTGTAATATATAGTTAGTATAAAAGGACTGGGCCAACTCCCTAAGAGAGAGAGAAAAAAACCGAGTAGAAGGAGAGAAACTCAAGTGGAGTGAGGGACTTGTGAGAATAGATCATTGGAATGAATATCCATTATGCTGTAGTATATAATATTATATATTAACCATAATATATATTTATATCTGGGAAGCTACAGGGTTTGGACCCGAGACCAGTCTCTCAAACTAAGAGACACTGGAAGAACGACTGGTCTAGATAGATTGTCTGGTGGCCCAATAGTCAGACATCAGTATCTAGGCGTCACGAGGACTTACCCTTGGGTAGAACTGGGATCATCTACTCTTAGAGTATAGGCCTAGGCAGTAAGTCCTACAGAGGTAGAGGGTAATTTCCCCGACACTTCACAGTAAAACACCACAGGTTCTTCTCGGGTGACACAATTTCTGCTAGTTGGCCACTTTCTTGGGCATACCCTGATTAAGGAGGCCTCAGAGGAGATTGTATTTGATGTATTTAGGTATATCATGATAGCTCTCAGATCGATCAAGGTGATATTCTAGTGCCTTTCCACATCAATGATAAGTTTTGTTGCCTCGTCCAGTTTCATGATGGTTGCAACCTCACCCCAAAGTTTGATTGTAAATAGCAAGCCAATGTTTAAAAAAACACCAATCAGCATGAAATATGGACCCTTCACATATTAGATGTCATCACCATCACCTCACTGCAATCTAGTCACTGGTTAAAAAGATATTGACATCCAGCAGAAGCCACTGATTATTCTTCTCCCTCTTCTCAGCTGGAAAATCCACAAAATGTAGAGCTCCATTTTCCACCTTAACTAGGCAATGTTCAAACATTAGATGTCGAGCGAAGCCATGTGGCAATGTATGGGTGGAAGCAAAAGTTTATCAATGTAAGTATATATATATATATGCACACATGCCCGAGGATAAAAGCCTAGATATCCTTTTCATCAGTTTCTACAATGCTCTTCTGCTCTTCATCACTCATTTCTTGCTCCTACTTTTGTAATGCACTTAACACTCACATAGCATTGCAATCAAGAGCATGCACAGAATTACGATGTTGCAGTTCACACATGTATATATGGAGGCCGTTGTACATACATCTAAATTTATTGCTCCATTTGATGACCATTTGTATATAATAATTATATACATACATTACGTATGCTTGAGGTAAGTATGCTTGAAAGAAATATTTTCAATGCTGTTTAAAACAGTGCTTAAATTTTTGATTAACATTAGAAGGGCTACCTCCCACTGGGTAGCACCAACTAGAGCCTGTGTGGCTGGCATTCTGCGAAGCAGACCACATGCAGTCCCAGTCAGGTTCAGAGCAATACAGCACAGTTAGAGCCTTGACAGCCAGTCCTAGCATTAGATATACCTGGGTGTTTCCAGTGTTGCAAGCTAGCTATATAGCATTATTTACACTTCCTATTATGTCCACCATGCATCCCCACAACTCATTTCAAAAATAAAAATAAATAAAGAGTACATAATAAGAAGGGAAAAATAAAGCCAAAAAAATTAATATATAATTATAATATATTATAAAATAATAATAATAGTAGTAGTAGTAGTAGTAATAGTAGTAGTAGTAGAGTAGTGGTAGTACTAGTAGTAGTAATAGTAGTAGTAGTAGTACTAATAAATCACCGATAGAATGGAACACAACTCAATTCCTAAATCCATATGAAAAACAGACAGCAGACACTAAGCATTAGCTAATATGCTATGATTGGATTTTTTTTTGAAAAAGTTGTTTTTAATTGATACACTTTTTCTAAAAATTGACAAAAGACAGTAATAAAATGGATAAAACAATTAAAAATATAATTATATAAATCCTATTGAATTATTCACTGCAATACATGAAATACGTATGTTTTGGAACTCCGTACTTCTCCTGTACTTCTTTAGCAAGGGATGGATCGAAGAAATCATCGCAGAACACCCGAATTATGTTCTCCCAGCATGGTTCAGGATGCTGTCTCATGTATGCATTGGCAAGCTCATAGTTATGATTTTTAGACCAGTCAAGATTATTACAAGTGACTCGTTTGATACCTAAATCTTCACACTTTTTCATTGGGACATCAGACACTTTACCCAGCTCTCTTTCTAAGTGCCTTCGTTGTTTGATTACTGTACAAGCTGTACACACATACACACAATTGACCTCCTGAAAAAGTATGGGTATTACAGATTACTTACTGTTCGTGTTCTCAGTCGGATCCTGATGATTTGGAACAGCATCATAATGCAATGAAGGATGTTTTTTTTCACTTTCTTGAGGTTTCGTCTTAATCATTGGAGGTTTATCAATTATGGCTCGAATCAGTTCATTATTCACCATTGGAGGCATCCCTATAACAATAAACAATATTAGGACCAGCTTACATCATTATCATTATGACTGTGGTGAATTTACTACTTGGGAGTCTGAACAATTATCTCAATAACAGTAATTGAACTATCAAAATCAGCTCAGAGATCAACTCAGAATAGACATTGCCTGCTGATTGACATGATAGACAAGCCATGATCCAATTTAGAAAGGCTATGGAAGACATGTCTGTATTCTTGCCGAGGTACACTGTATGATGAACTATTAGTAAAATACCTCCATGTCTGACTCGGTAGATGACCATAACACCGACCACAGCTCCCAGCACAGTCACACCAATAATAATGCAAAGGACACGGGTACACCAACCTAAAAACATTACGATGAAAATTTATATTGCTGTGTGATGGTACAATTCTCTTGCTGCTATATAATAAATGGAAGGACATTTCCAAATTTGAACACTTGAGTCCTCTCCACTTCTTCCTACAAGAGTCTTGCATAAACATAGATTTAACACATCTAGCAGGAAATTTTAATTTCAATTTGTATACATCATTGTGGGTGTGCTCTCATTCCAAAGAAAAAATAAATCTTGTTTTGCTAGTTTTTGCTAGACCTAATCGAATAGCCACACCCATATAAGTGAAATATTTTCAGTTCAAGCTTATGAAATTCTTCATCAAATAGTCACACCCACAAATTGAACTATGTCACGAAGTGTAAAAAACAAAGTGCTTCACAGTTGCTTTGAATTATAGACCTTAGAGCATATGGTATATATGATATTTGCACTAGACTTCAATGGCATACGGCTATAATATATGGGATCCCATTGGCTTACTGCCATGTCGCACAAAATGTAATGATTGCTATTAATTGTAAAATATCAACCATATGTTTAAGAAGTCTGAAATCTCATCGAGTAAGCTCAAAGTATTATTGTATTGTAAAACAGTGAATGTTCAGCTTAAGCTATCTAATGATAAACATCATGTCAAACTTCACTTCCAGTATCTTGGAAAGTTATGACAATCCATTCTAGCAGAGATGAGGTTATTGTCCAGATTTTTTAAGGATGATTTCAGCCTCTGCAGGGTCAGAGCCTCTAGTAAGACTGCTAAGGTTTTGGCCATATCAATTTTGGGACAATCGAAACTGGTATTGATCATCAAAAGTGGTAAGGTCATCTAACTAGTAAAGGTCGCCCAAACAAAAATGTTTTGATGCGTAAGTCAGCTAGTGTCAGTCTTTTAGCTAGCTAATCCATCAGGGCTTGTGGTAGAAAGTTTATCTCTCCTGCTATACCAACAGTTCATCATCATCCACTGACAGCTATTCATAGCCCACAAAGCCTTTTGGAAATACAAAAGTTGTTTGGAGACCATTTCAAGGATCATGGTTAGGCAATGGTTATTTCTCCACTATGATGAGGCAAGAGATGTGGCATATTGTCACACTTGTGTAACTGAAGAAATGGCAAAGTTTCAGTCATTACGGTACCAATGTGTTGAAGTAACTATAACACTCCCAGCTACCACAACTAACATTGTCGAACAACTCTCTAAAGGGCTTGTAAAAGAGAAAGTTCATAATGGGATTATGTTGATAAAGATAATTTCCCCCATTGCAGAGTTTGCTTCAAGCAAGGATGGCAATGAAGAAGATAGAAATTTTCTGGGATTAAAAGAGGAAAATGATCCCCAAGTCAGTTATTGGTTGAAGAAGAAAAAAATGAAAGAGTATACTTCCCATGAGGCATTATAAATCATTCACTCTGAAGAATGAATATGTGACCTGGCAAGCAAAAAGGGCCCTAAGGAAGACAGTTGTATTTTTTTAACTTTTTTTTAAAACGTGTGGTTACAACAATTAGAGCTCCGTAGATTCTGCAAACTTCATGGTATGGACTTGATATATAGCTGGAAAAAAAGGTTTCTCTCTGTGTTCTCTTTTAATACTAAAATATGTTTCATAGGATAATTATAGGCAAGTTACTAGACCCTAAAGTGGAGGGACCTCAAAAACCTGCATCCCAAAGTCCCCATCCAGAATAACTCCAGATTTTTCAACGCCTTCAATTTTGCACCCACGCGCTTGACCAAGTAATAAATTTTTAAGCTCATATCTCCCCCATAGATTTTTTTAGTAGATTCTTTCCATTCAAATGAAAGAGTATGAAAAGAGATAATTATATTAAAAGTTGATTAATACTAAAATATGTTTCATAGGATAATTATAGGCAAGTTACTAGACCCTAAAGTGGAGGGACCTCAAAAACCTGCATCCCAAAGTCCCCATCCAGAATAACTCCAGATTTTTCAACGCCTTCAATTTTGCACCCACGCACTTGACCAAGTAATAAATTTTTAAGCTCATATTTCCCCCATAGATTTTTTTAGTAGATTCTTTCCATTCAAATGAAAGAGTATGAAAAGAGATGGCCCAGTTATGTGCACACAAACTTGAAATAACTCATTTTGAGGCGAGCTCTGAAACTTTTGAAAAAGGTGATTGAATGCTCTAGGGCTTCCTCTAGCCACTCATACCAATCAATTTTTTGGCACTTAGCAATCTGGAGTTATTCTGGATGGGGACTTTGGGATGCAGGTTTTTGAGGTCCCCCCACTTTAGGTCTAGTAACTTGCCTATAGTTATCCTATGAAACATATTTTAGTATCAAATGAGAGCACACAGAGAGAACTATCTTTTGAGCTATATATTAAGTCCATATCATGAAGTTTGCAAAATCTACGGAGCTCTAAAGTTGTAACCACAAGTTGGAAAAAAGTTAAAAAAATACAACTGTCTCCCCTTGGGACCTTTTTGCTTGCCAGGTCACATATTCCTCTCTCATGAATCCTTGGACATTGTTATGATGGAGCCAGCACCATGGGAGGGGCCAGAGGTGATATTGCTAAGCTTTACCAGATGGGAAACTTAGAAAAATTTATACTCCTCTTATGGCCACTCCATTACTCTTGCTGTTAATGTTGGAATAAACCGAACTTAACCTATCAAAAGTGTATTAGACACAACTCATGAGATCATAAAACTGATCAAATATTCTCCACGCAGAGAAATGTTATTTAGGGAGTTGAAAAGTATGCATGACCTAAGCTATTGCTTCTCCTCTGCAGGAATGAGTTAGTTTGTCCCAAGAGATGGATTGTGCATGCTGTTTCCCTCGTATTATTATATAAATCCTGCCAGTAGAAAGTCTAGAACAAGCCACTGTATAAGCAGCAAACCTTTTTCTACTTCACTGATCACAGGAAAGAGGTTAGAAAGTTTTTCAATCTCCATCAAGTAATTATTGTCGTGCTGCTATTGGCATGTCATTAAATATGATATCCTTTAACAGTTGCCTCCACAGAGTATACTGAACTGTCTCAACCATGCAAGTATATAAACTTTGAACTAAGGACCATAGGGTTCGTTTTTGCAATTGAATGAATTTAATTATGTTCTAAAAGAATTCTCGAAACTTTTAAAAGAAAGATAAAATATAACTACATGGCAATGCTTGCCAATATTCAGTTTGTTATAAAAAAAAAATTCATGAGAAATATTTCTATCATTCAAAAAGCTTCCTCATTAAGTACATGCTCCTTATACAAGTTATAAATTGGTACGATGTGTATGATTCTGCCATATACCCATCGAAGTTTAAGTATAATGAATTCCAATGAGGTGACTCATTGAAAAGTCATCTCTGATGAGATGGTGAACGTTTATACACACTTTTTAAAGTTAATGTAGAAAAATTCCCCCCCCCCCCCACCCGCCACCACCACACACACATACTTTAAAAAATGCTAAAACTTGTATTTGCCTTCATAACTGCCTAAGTGGTGTTTTTGCATTTTCTTCAAAAAGCCTCCCAGGATACCTTGATTCCTTTCCTAAGCTACCAATAGATCCCCCCAAAAACTGTGAAAAAAAAATCTTCAAGGATATGTGTTTATGCACCTATCTCTGTTTTCCCAACTACATAACTTATGTAGAGTAGCTTCATTCTACACCCATGACTGTTCTGTTTCTCGATAAAGCAGTTGGTAAGGATCATCTGGTGATTAGTTTTGTCAAGACACTATCATATTCACCCATATGTTGTACTATATGCAGAATGACTGACTTGCACTCAGTTCTCTGTATGATTTATGGAGTTTTACATACTGGGGAACTAGTTACCAAGTCCAAAGAAAGTTGTAGTTGATTACAAAAACATCAATCTTTGGTTGGTAGGTCCAATAGAAGGAGGCTTTAGCTGACCTTGCATGGGAATAGTCAACATAGCAATTGGTATTATATTGATTTTTGGTGTGTAGTGGACAACATAGTGTACATGGGAATGTTCTGTAGGTTTTTCTTTCAATCAGGTTTTTGTTTTTGTTGCTAACATTTCTACCAAATATATTTAAAAAAATTAACATATATAGGCAGCAAAAACAAAAAGCTGATTGAAAGGGAAATGTACAGAGCAATAACAACAAGATATGGCATGTGCTGATGTGTGTAGTGCACAACAACAATAAATGCTTGAACTTAGTGTAACTCTCCACTGCTTAACTATATAACATAGAGAAGAAAAAAAGGAACAAGTGCCTAAAAAATGTGGTCAAAAAGAAAGAATGTAGTGAAAATTATGGAATCTAATTGGTTGTGATCTATATATAGGTACATGATCTCCTTTTCAATCCAATGTTGTTCCAATGTTGTTGTCATATTTGTTCTAGTTGAGTGAGTGAGTTTGATGGTTCAGTCTTGCTATCAACATAGCCAGTGTGGGTTCATGTGACCCATCTAGACTGTATCTTTATACATTTAAGTCTCTTCAAACTATTGAGCAAAAATCTCAATCCAGGTACCTACAAGGTTTGACATAGACAGTTTCCACAACAGTTAACACTGTAAAAGTCAGTTATTAAAAGCTGTGTAGTCAACAAGAAAAGAAAAACCTCAAGAACAAGGACCTAATATTGAGCAGCTACTCAACAGTGAGCATGCATTTAAAATTGAGCATGATCATAATTGTAGGTGTAAAAAACGTGACTGTCATTTGTTTGCCTATATTTTCTGCAGCTGCGTATGAGAATAAAGAAACAGAAGTTTGGTACTTTTACACCAGCTTTTGTGAAAAAAACAGGCAATTTTTAGCCTCTCTTTTCAGTTGCAACTCTGCCTTTTCTGAATGGGGAGAAATGTAAGTCAAAACGAACTACATGCATGTGCCATTTTTGCCTTCTCACTACTGTTCGGCGATACTAAGGCATCATGCTTTAAGCACTACACATGAGGACACTTGTCGTGCATACCCATTTCCATTTTTGCAAGCAGGTGCTTGGGCTTTTAAAAAATGACAGTAAAGTAAGCGCTTGACCAAGCCAAAAGTGCTTAATATTGATTCCAGTTTAGATACCAGTTTTAAGGTATATAAGAGAATGAATGGCTAATAATTAGAATATCATATTGCCACTCCCAAAGCTGTCAGTGTCAGAGGCTGAGGTTGTCACGACTGAATACTTAGGTAAAAACTCTACCAAAATGCATCCCAAAATGGCTGCTTGGTCCCAAAGGCCTGGAATTATATAGTACAAGAACACCAAAATTTGGCATTGCATTTAAACCCAACGTACGTGCAACACATGACCATTGACCAAAGAAACATTGAAGAAATGTACAGTACAGAAATATTGTTTGCTTGCTGCATTTTATTAAATTGTATTGCACACTAAGTGTGAGGAGAGGCGTGTGCATGACCTCCACGTGAACAGGAAGAAAAAAAAGCTGGCAAAGTTCCAAACTAGCTACTTGTTCTTTTGAGAGCATCTGCTAGAGCCGTATATCTTCGAGTTACTTCAGTACAAGTTTAAGGGAAGCATTGATGGAAACCACATCTGTAAGCGGCTGTAAGCAGTAAGTGGCCTCCTCTTACTTTTATTTCTGTCATACTTGCTGTAATATAACTTTGGTGTAATTGGAATCTGCTAGATCCCTACAAGCTATTCAAGCCAGTACTTGAGTTCCAGTTTTAGTTGTTTGTTTGTTTTGGGTAGCTAGAACAAATGGAGTACTCGATGGTACTCTCTAAGCAATTTTTGTACTAATGAAAGTATTTTCCTTTTTTCTACACAGTCCAGGACATTGCTTATTTACTATTAAGAAAAACACAAAATGCCTGCTTTGGTACAATGACCTAAAGTAGTAGGCTCCATATACTTGCACAACCAGGCAGTAGGTCTAGGAGCTTTGGCTTAGATCAATACTTTTGTTTCACTGTGGCACAAAATTGATTATCGAACCAAAAGTTATCAAGAATATATTTTTGGACATGTCATCAAATTGATCGATGTGGTGTTATTTGTCTATTTTTAGTCATTTGGCCCATGGAGGAGGACTCGGTGTTTGTTGTCCCATGAGGCAAAGTATTGTGGGTCACCCTGCTGGGGGAAACTTGCAGATGAAGGTGGGGAATTCCCTTTATGAGGGAGATATTTCTGCTATTGCTATAAAGAAAACGGAAGCTGGTGTTTTATTATATTATTTTACATATGCACTAAACTAGAGCTATTGGAGACCAATTTTGCAGAAAAGACAATTACAAGTGACCTATCACCTCACCCTACACCAAGTGGAGCCAAGCCATCTATGTGCTCCTACCACACCCCGGGAACATGCCTCGAGGCAATTCAACTGGCATCAAAGATGGGACTACAAACCAAGAAATGAATTGCCGTTCATTTTTTTTTGTTTTTGTTAATTAGTCTTTCATTAACTTGTCTTTTGTTGTTGTTTTTAATAGACTTCTGCAACCACATCTAAGGGCCATTAATTTTTATATCTTTTATGTACAACAATTCCCTTTCCCTCAATTTGTAGTTTTGAGATGATTTGCTCAAATGACATAAAAATGCAAGGACCAAAAAAATTAAGTATATTTTCTTCGCAGGTTGACCAATCTTCCTACAACGAGTATCAATGGTTTCAAACTGGGCCTGCATTTGTCTGTCCATAGGACATTCTCGAACCCATCAGATGCCTCTCGCACAAATTGTTTGCCCACTCCAACCTTTGGATATAAAGATGGAATGGTATCAAGTCAAAACGAAATAGATCTGTAAATGTTATTTCTTTGCGGGGAATGATTACTAACAGTTACTACATCAACAGGGCGGGCATTCAGGCTTCAGCATAAACTTTTGGCATTCTTTAACAGCTTAACTGAAAACAAACAGGCTTAGTAGACCTTTAACCCCATATAGCAAGCAAGTAGCAGCTGCATGAAGCTATCCCAGTTAGCATTATTAAGCTAGTCTCCCTCCGACCTTAAGCACCCAAAGCTAACAAGACTAACATGAACCTTGTTTACATCTCATATCAACTGGCAGTAGGAGTTACCCCGAAAAGTCCATCCCATTGAGGTTCTCTTCACAGAATGATCCTCAGTGACAATGGGTAACCCTTGCTGTTGAGAAGCTCGTGCAGCTAGTAGGCAGTCGTCTCATCGTCATTATGCATTTTCTCTTCAACAATCTATCAGATGGCTCCCATTATCTTAGGTCTCCCACTACCAGATCAGCCTTATCGTGCGGTTTTCACGATAGTGCTAAACCTAGCCTTGTTACCGCCATATTCTCCTTCTCCAAGATCCTAACAATAGTTGGTACCTTCAATCCTCTAAGTCTAAGATGAAGATATGTTTCTTGTAAGTTGAATAAACAATCTTCTCGCTAAAGATCACGAACTTGCCCGACCATTGCAGCTCCCTAACAATCCATTCTGCCAAACACATTTCATGTTTTAAACGTTTTGTGTGTTTAAATGTTTTGTGCATCTAAATATTTCGTGTGTCTAATGTTTTGTGCATTCTTTTTCAGATGGTTGGAAAATACACATGGTTAGATGTTGCAGGTTCATTGGGTTTAAACTCAATGCCAATTTTTTTTTTGCTTCTATTGTAATTGCTTCCTAAATGGACAAAACGAGTTGCATATAAAATAGCAGAGAGATTAAGTTAAATACAACTTTCACATTTACTATAATTATTCTGCTTGTGATATCTGAGCTTTGATCCTGAATGCAACAACTACTTTCTAACTCCTCCACCATTCAGCTTCAGCAGTGGAGAAAACGATTGGTGTAGTTTTTATGAAAGCAATAATTTTTTGTGTGGATAACTGAAAATCTGGCACTGATATGAAATCTATTCCAAGAATATTACCTTCAAGTTCTACTTTCAAAAACAGTGATATCAATAAGCAAACACCATAACACATTATTCATAATATAAAATCTCATATTTGGGTCAGAGATAGTCTAGATCCTTGATCCTTGAGCAAGAGGAGACAGTCGTGACAACTTCAATGATTAAATGCATATGGTGCAAACTCGGACATTATCGCGAAAAAGAATTATATATAATTGAACAATTTGTATTACACTCCCATACTCCATATGCTGATTGATTAAAATAGCTATAAAACTTTACTTCAGTTGGATAGGGCAAGTGATAATTTTTGTAATGGCTGACTGCCTTCATGAACAGTCCTCTCCTGGCTTTTCCTTCTGTTTCTGGAAATTCTTCTTCGGGAAGCTGAACAGGCCTACCAGGAATTCCTTTGCTCATTGAACAAGGATGTACTCCTGGATGGATTTCTTGCCGTAGTTTTGTTGTAGGCATATAGTGATGTATCAGTGCATGGCACTCGATTGCTTACTTCAAAAGAGTTGATTCTTATAGCAAATGCAGCTTTATTTACATTCAAAGACATGAATAGTTTGAGAAGTTTATTAATATTTTAAAAGTTAAGTGTAAGCAATATAATATTACAACAAGCCACAAATAAAGTCGGCGTTCAAAAGGTTAACAAGTGAAGGATCGAAATAGGCTCTATTTTTTTTTTACTGTAGATGCTTAAGAACAAGCATTTATGGTATAATGTAATAGAGATAGAGACTACCAAACAGAATGGTGACAGGTACAGTAGATACAATACTCGGAGGCTTCCATGAGGACATAAAGTCACTTTTAATCAGGTAGTAATAATACTTAATTTCTGCATGGGACTGACTCGTAAAACACAACTTAAAATGTTTCCACCTACTTCCTTTGCCAGGGTTGGGTCTGTTGACCAAAGAAGTGTCAGTGGCATCATTACTGACTACATGTGTGTTGTTACCTATGGGACATCAGCATTCAGAGAGTTGTTGTAGTCACACGAAAACAAACAAACAAAGAAACAAAAAAATATGGAAGAAGATAATCATATTGTAGTCATACTGCAAACAATGTTTCATACATACTAACTAGTCAATATCACCTTACACATTAGAGGTCTATTGCTTAATAAGTCTTTACACAGACACAATAAAAAATAATAAAACTCACCCATAGCTACAGGGAGCCTCCTTATAAGTTTGGTAGAGTGTCGAAGTAGACATTCGCAAAAGGAAGCTGACATTCTCCATGCAGAGAAATGTTATTTAGGGAGTTGAAAAGTATGCATGACCTAAGCTATTGCTTCCCCTCTGCAGGAATGAGTTAGTTAGTCCCAAGAGATGGATTGTGCATGCTGTTTCCCTCGTATTATTATATAAATCCTGCCAGTAGAAAGGCTAGAACAAGCCACTGTATAAGCAGGAAACCTTTTTCTACTTCACTGATCACAAGAAAGAGGTTAGAAACTTTTTCAATCTCCATCAAGTAATTATTGTCGTGCTGCTATATTGGCATGTCATTAAATATGATATCCTTTAACAGTTGCCTCCACAGAGTATACTGAACTGTCTCAACCATGCAAGTATATAAACTTTGAACTAAGGACCATGGGGTTCGTTTTTGGAATTGAATGAATTTAATTATGTTCTAAAAGAATTCTCGAAACTTTTAAAAGAAAGATAAAATATACCCACTACATGGCAATGCTTGCCAATATGCAGTTTGTTAAAAAAAAAATCATGAGAAATATTTCTATCATTCAAAATGCTTCCTCATTAATTAAGTACATGCTCCTTATACAAGTTATAAATTGGTACGATGTATATGATTCTGCCATATACCCATCGAAGTTTAAGTATAATGAATTCCAATGAGGAGACTCATTGAAAAGTCGTCTCTGATGAGATGTTGAAAGTTTATACACACTTTTTAAAGTTAATATAGAAAAATATCCCCCCCCTGCCACCACCCACCACCACACACACATACTAAAAAAATGGCTTAAAACTTGTATTTGCCTTCTTAACGGTGTTTTTGCATTTTCTTCAAAAAGCCTCCCAGGATACCTTGATTCCTTTCCTAAGCTATATACCAATAGATCCCCCAAAAAACTGTGAAAAAACATCTTCAAGGATATGTGTTTATGCACCTATCTCTGTTTTCCCAACTACATAACTTATGTACAGTAGCTTCATTCTACACACATGACTGTTCTGTTTCTCGATTGGAAAATAAAGCAGTTGGTAAGGATCATCTGATGATTAGTTTTGTCAAGACACTATCATATTCACCCATATGTTGTATTATATGCAGAAGAATGACTCACACTCAGTTCTCTGTATGATTTATGGAGTTTTACATCCTGGGGAACTAGTTACCAAGTCCAAAGAAAGTTGTAGTTGATTACAAAAACATCAATCTTTGGTTGGTAGGTCCTATAGAAGGAGGCTTTAGCTGACCTTGCATGGGAATAGTCAACATAGCAATTGGTATTATATTGATTTTTGGTGTGTAGTGGACAACATAGTGTACATGGGAATGTTCTGTAGGTTTTTCTTTCAATCAGGTTTTTGTTTTTGTTGCTAACATTTCTACCAAATACATTAAAAAAAATTAACATATATAGGCAGCAAAAACAAAAAGCTGATTGAAAGGGAAATGTACCGAGCAAGATATGGCATGTGCTGATGTATGTAGTGCACAACAACAATAAATGCTTGTTAGTGTTGACTGTGTATAGACTTAGTGTAACTCTCCACTGCTTAACTATATAACATACAGAAGGAAAAAAAGGAACAAGTGCCAAAAAATGTGTTAAAATGAAAGAAGGTAGTGAAAATTATGGAAAGAGTCATCTAACTGGTTGTGATCTATATATAGGTACATGATCTCCTTTTCAATCCAATGTTGATCCAATGTTGTTGTAATTTTTGTTCTAGTGAGTTTGATGGTTCAGTCTTGCTATGAACATAGCCAGTGTGGGTTCATGTGACCCATCTAGACTGTATCTATATACATTTAAGTCTCTTCAAACTATTGAGCAAAAATCTCAATCCAGGAACCCATTTGCATTCACAAGGTTTGACATAGACAGTTTCCACAACAGTTAACAATGTAAAAGTCAGTTATTAAGCTGTGCAGTCAACAAGAAATGAAAAACCTCAAGAACAAGAAAATAGGCACCTAATATTGAGCAGCCTACTCAACAGTGAGCCAAAAATTGAGCATGATCATAATTGTAGGTGTAAAAAACGTGACCGTCGTTTGTTTGCCTGCAGCTGCACGTGGGAGAATAAAGAAACAGAAGTTTGGTACTTTTACACCAGCTTTCGTGAAAAAACCAGGCAATTTTTAGCCTCTCTTTTCAGGTGCAACTCTGTCTTTTCTGAATGGGGAGAAATGTAAGTCAAAACAAACTACATGCATGTGCCATTTTTGCCTTCTCACTACTGTTTGGCGAAACTAAGGCCTCATGCTTTATGCACTACACATGAGGACACTTGTCGTGCATACCCATTTTTGCGAGCAGGTGCTTGGGCTTTTAAGAAACGACAGTGAAGTAAGCGCTTGACCAAGCCAAAAGTGCTTAATATTGATTCCAGTTTAGATACCAGTTTTATGGTATATAAGAGAATGAATGGCTAACAATTAGAATATCACATTGCCACTCCAAAAGCTGTCAGAGGCTGAGGTTGTCAACACTGTAAAAAGTCTACAAAATGCATCCCAAAATGGCTGATTGGTCCCAAAGGCCTGGAATTATACAGTACAAGCCCACCAAAACTTTGCATTGCCCAACGTACGTGCAACACATGACCATTGACCAAAGAAACATTGAAGAAATGTACAGTACAGAAATATTGTTTACTTGCTGCATTTTATTAAATTGTATCGCACACTAAGTTTGAGGAGAGGCGCATGCATGACCTCCACGTGAACAGAAGAAAAAAAGCTGGCAAAGTTCCAAACTAGCTACATGTACTTGTTCTTTTGAGAGCGTCTGCTAGAGCTGTTTGTCTTCGAGTTACTTCAGTATAAGTTTAAGGGAAGCGTTGACGGAAACCATATCTGTAAGATTTAAGGGTCTGTAAGCAGTAAGTGGCCTCCTCTTACTTTTATTTCTATTATACTTGCTATAATATAACTTTGGTGTAATTGGAATCTGCTAGATCCCTACAAGCTGTTCAAGCCAGTACTTGAGTTACAGTTTTAGTTGTTTGTTTGTTTTGGGTAGCTAGAACAAATGGAATACTCGATGGTACTCTCTAAGCTATTTTTGTACTAATGAAAGTATTTTCCTTTTTTCTACACAGTCCAGGACATAGTATATTTACTATTAAGAACAACACAAAATGCCTGCTTTGGTACAATGACCTAAAGTAGTAGGCTCCATGTACTTGCACAACCAGGCAGTAGGTCTAGCAGCTTTGGCTTAGGTTTCACTGTGGCACGAAATTGATTGTCGAACCAAAAGTTATCCGAGGGGAAAAAGAATATATTTTTGGACATGTCATCAAATTGATTGATGTTGTGTTATTTGTCTATTTTTAGTCATTTGGCCCATGGAGGACGACTCGGTGTTTGTTGTCCCATGAGGCGAACTGTGGGGCACTCTGCTGGTGGATGCCTGCAGAGTGAAGGTGGGGAATTCCCATTATGAGTGAGATATTTCTGCTATTGCTATAAAGATAACGGAAGCTGGTGTTTTATTATATTATTTTACATGTGCACTAAACTAGAGCTATTGGAGACCAATTTTGCAGAAAAGACAATTACAAGTGATCTATCACTTCACCCTACACCAAGTGGAGCCAAGCCATCTATGTGCGTCTACCACACCCCGGAAACATGCCTCGAGGCAATTCAACTGCCATCAAAGATGGGACTACAAACCAAGAAATAAATAGCTGTTCATATAATTTTTTAATTTTTTATTAGTCTTTCATTAACTTGTCTTTTTATTGTTGTTTTTAATAGACTTCTGCAACCACATCTAAGGGCCATTAATTTTTTTATGTTTTATGTAAAACAATTCCCTTTCCCTCAATTTGTAGTTTTGAGATGATTTGCTCAAATGACATTAAAATGCAAGGACCAAAAAAATGCTCGCTATATGGGGTTAAAGGTCTACTAAGCTTGTTTGTTTTCAGTTAAGCTGTTAAAGAATGCCAAAAGTTTATGCTGAAGCCTGAATGCCCGCCCTGTTGATGTAATAACTGTTAGTAATCATTCCTCGCAAAGAAATAACATTTACAGATCTATTTCGTTTTGACTTGATACCATTCCATCTTTATATCCAGGTTGGAGTGGGCAAGACAATTTGTGGGAGAGGCATCTGATGGGTTCGAGAATGTCCTATGGACAGACAAATGCAGGCCCAGTTTGAAACCATTGACACTCGTTGTAGGAAGATTGGTCAACCTGCAAAGAAAATATAGCAGCTGCATGAAGCTATCCCAGTTGCCAGTCTCCCTCCGAGTTAAATGAAGTCAGTATAAAGCCTTAAGCACCCAAAGCTAACCAGACTAACATGAACCTTGTTTACATCTCATATCAACTGGCAGTATATAGGAGTTACCCCGAAAAGTCCATCCCATTGAGGTTCTACTTCACAGAATGATCCTCAGTGACAATGGGTAACCCTTGCTGTTGAGAAGCTCGTGCAGCTAGTAGGCAGTCGTCTCATTGTCAGTATGCATTTTCTCTTCAACAATCTATCAGATGGCTGCCATTATCTCCCACTACCAAATCACCCTTATCGTGCGGATTTCACGATAGTGCTAAACCTAGCCTTGTTACCACCATATTCTCCTTCTCCAAGATCCTAACAATAGTTGGTGCCTTCAATCCTCTAAGTCTAAGATGAAGATATGTTTCTTGTAAGTTGAATAAACAATCTTCTCGCTAAAGGTCACGAACTTGCACGATCATTGCAGCTCCCTAAAAATCCATTCTGCCAAATACATTTCATGTGTTTAAACGTTTTGTGTGTTTAAATGTTTCGTGCATCTAAATATTTCGTGTGTCTAATGTTTTGTGCATTCTTTTTCTGATGGTTGGAAAATACACATGGTTAGATGTTGCAGGTTCATTGGGTTTAAACTCAATGCCAAGGTTTTTTTGCTTCTATTGTAATTGCTTCCTAAATGGACAAAACGAGTAGCATATAAAATAGCAGAGAGAATAGGTTAAATACAACTTTCACATTCACTATATTCTGCTTGTGATATCTGAGCTTTGATCCTGAATGCAACAACTACTTTCTAACTCCTCCACCATTCAGCTTCAGCAATGGAGAAAACGATTGGTGTAGTTTTTTTGAAAGCAATAATTTTTTGGTGTGGATAACTGAAAATCTGGCACTGATATGAAATCTATTCCAAGAATATTGCCTTCGAGTTCTACTTTCAAAAACAGTGATATCAATAAGCAAACACCATAACACATTATTCATGATATAAAATCTCATATTTGGGTCAGAGATAGTCTAGATCCTTGATCCTTGAGCAAGAGGAGACAGTCGTGACCACTTCAATGATTAAATGCTATAAATGCCATATGGTGCAAACTCGGACATTATCGCAAAAAAGAATTATATAAAATTGAACAATTTGTATTACACTCACATATTCCATATGCTGATTGATTAAAAATAGCTATAAAACTTTACTTCAGTTGGAGATAGGGCAAGTAATAATTTTTGTAATGGCTAACAATCGCAACTGCCTTCATGAACAGTCCTCTCCTGGCTTTTCCTTCTGTTTCTGGAAATTCTTCTTCGGGAAGCTGCACAGGCACCTATGCCTACCAGGAATTCCTTTGCTCATTGAACAAGGATGTACTCCTGGATGGATTTCTTGCTGTACTTTTGTTGTAGGCATATAGTGATGTATCAGTGCATGGCACTCGATTGCTTACTTCAAAAGAGTTGATTCTTATAGCAAATGCAGCTTTATTTACATTCAAAGACATGAATAGTTTGAGAAGTTTATTAATATTTTAAAAGTTAGTGTAAGCAATATAATATTACAACAAGCCACAAATAAAGTCGGCGTTCAAACGGTTAACAAGTGAAGGATCGAAATAGGCTCTTTTTAAAAATTTACTGTAGATGCTTAAGAACAAGCATTTATGGTATAATGTAATAGAGATAGAGACTACCAAACAGAATGGTCACAGGTACAGTAGATACAACACTCGAAGGCTTCCATGAGGACATAAAGTCACTTTTAATCAGGTTGTTAATTTCTGCATGGGACTGACTTGTAAAACACAATTTAAAATGTTTCCACCTACTTCCTTTGCCAGGGTTGGGTCTGTTGACCGAAGAAGTGTCGGTGGCATCATTACTGACTACATGTGTGTTGTTACCAATGGGACATCAGCATTCAGAGAGTTGTTGTAGCCACGATTGTCACACGAAAACAAACAAACAAAGAAACAAAAAAATATGGAAGAAGATAATCATATTGTAGTCCTACTGCAAACAATGATTCATACATACTAGTCAACATCACCTTACACATTAGCTTGATAAGTCTTTACACAGACACAATAAAAAATAATAAAACTCACCCGTGGCTACAGGGCGCCTTCTTATCGGTTCTTGTTGCACATGTTCCTCCTCTTCCCTGCACCCTTGGCCAGCACCTGTTATCAATGAATTCCATTAACTATATATACATATAACACTGGGTTCCTTGTAACATAAAGACCATTAGACCATTAGCCTGTCCTCTCCTATCAAACCTACCACAGGTACCACCCCTGTGTGTTTGACCATCCCTTGACCTTTGAGAGTCATGTTCTAAGAGACATTGCTACTTTTCTCCGTTTATAACCTAGATGATGGTTGAAACCACAGATGTTTCTAACTAGCAATGTTTTCGATCAGTTACAAATAAATTTGGTGTACATGAACCATAGAATATGAATTGCCAGATTCTTTGACATTGGTTAGCATTATAAAGCATTAACTCTGTAGAATTAATATTCATCTCTCATGAATCCATGGACACTGTTATGATGGAGCCAGCACCATGGGAGGTGTCAGAGGCGACATTGCTAAGCTTTACCAGATGGGGAACTTAGAAAAATTTATACTCCTCTTATGGCCACCTCTTATGGCCACTCCATTACTCTTGCTGTTAATGTTGGAATATTAATGTTGGAATAAACCGAACTAAACCTATCCAAAGTGCATTAGACACAACTCATGAGACATAAAACTGATCAAATATTCTCCACGCAGAGAAATGTTATTTAGGGAGTTGAAAAGTATGCATGACCTAAGCTATTGCTTCCCCTCTGCAGGAATGAGTTATTTTGTCCCAAGAGATGGATTGTGTTGCTGTTTCCCTCGTATTATTATATAAATCCTGCCAGTAGAAAGGCTAGAACAAGCCACTGTATAAGCAGCAAACCTTTTTCTACTTCACTGATCACAGGAAAGAGGTTAGAAAGTTTTTCAATCTCCATCAAGTAATTATTGTCGTGCTGCTATTGGCATGTCATTAAATATGATATCCTTTAACAGTTGCCTCCACAGAGTATACTGAACTGTCTCAACCATGCAAGTAGACTTTGAACTAAGGACCATAGGGTTCGTTTTTGCAATTGAATGAATTTAATTATGTTCTAAAAGAAATCTTTAAACTTTTAAAAGAAAGATAAAAAATACCCACTACACGGCAGTGCTTGCTAATTATGCAGTTTGTTAAAAAAATAACTCATAAGAACAATTTCTACAAAGCTGCCAAAAGTTGATCATTCAAAAATCTTCCTCATTAAGTAGATGCAGGTTATAAATTGGTACGATGTGTATGATTCTGCCATATACCCATCGAAGTTTAAGTATAATGAATTCCAATGAGGAGACTCATTGAAAAGTCATCTCTGATGAGATGGTGAAAGTCACTGTTCTGTTTCTCGATTGGAAAATAAAGCAGTTGGTAAAGATCATCTGGTGATTAGTTTTGTCCAAGATACCATCATATTCACCCATATGTTGTATTATATGCAGAATGAATGACTCGCACTCAGTTCTCTGTATGATTTATGGAGTTTTACATCCTGGGGAACTAGTTACCAAGTCCAAAGAGAGTTGTAGTTGATTACAAAAACATCAATCTTTGGTTTGTAGGTCCTATAGAAGGAGGCTTTAGCTGACCTTGCATGGGAATAGTCAACATAGCAACAAGATAGTTGGTATATACTGATTTTTGGTGTGTAGTGGACAACATAGTGTACATGGGAATGTTCTGTAGGTTTCTCTTTCAATCAGCGTTTTGTTTTTGTTGCTAACATTTCTACCAAATACGTTAAAAAATTAATTTTTAAACATATATACATAGGTAGCAAAAACAAAAAGATGATTGAAAGGGAAATGTACAGAGCAATAACAAGAAGATATGGCATGTGCTGATGATGTGTGTAGTGCACAACAACAATAAATGCTTGTTAGTGTTGACTGTGTATAGACTTAGTGTAACTCTCCACTGCTTAACTATATAACATACAGAAGGAAAAAAAGTACCAAAAAAATGTGGTCAAAAAGAAAGAACGTAGTGAAAATTATGGAATCTAATTGGTTGTGATCTATATATAAGTACATGATCTCCTTTTCAATCCAATGTTGTTCCAATGTTGTTGTCATATTTGTTCTAGTTGAGTAAATGAGTTTGATGGTTCAGTCTTGCTATCAACATAGCCAGTGTGGGTTCATGTGACCCATCTAGACTGTATCTATATATATACATTTAAGTCTCTTCAAACTATTGAGCAAAAATCTCAATCCAGTTAACCATTTGCATTCACAAGGTTTGACATAGACAGTTTCCACAACAGTTAACACTGTTATTAAGCTGTGCAGTCAACAAGAAGAAAAAACCCTCATGAACAAGAAAATAGGCACCTAATATTGAGCAGCTACTCAACAGTGAGCATGCATTTAAAATTGAGTGTGATCATAATTGTAGGTGTGATCATCGTTTGTTTACCTATATTTCCTGCAGCTGTACGTGTGAGAATAAAGAAACAGAAGTCTGGTACTTTTACACCAGCTTTCGTGAAAAAACCAGGCAATTTTTAGCCTCTCTTTTCAGGTGCAACTCTGCCTTTTCTGAATGGGGAGAAATGTAAGTCAAAACGAACTACATGCATGTGCCATTTTTGCCTTCTCACTATACACTGTTTGGCAAAACTAAGGCCTCATGCTTTATGCACTACACATGAGGACACTTGTCATGTATACCCATTTCCATTTTTGCGAGCAGGTGCTTGGGCTTTTAAGAAACGACAGTGAAGTAAGCGCTTGGCCAAGCCAAAATGCTTAATATTGATTCCAGTTTAGATACCAGTGTTATGGTATATAAGAGAATGAATGGCTAATAATTAGAATATCACATTACCATTCCCAAAGCGGTCAGTGTCAGAGGTTGAGGTCACGACTGAATACTTAGGTAAAAAGTCTACCAAAATGCATCCCAAAATGGCTGCTTGGTCCCAAAGGCCTGGAATTATACAGTAACAACATGCCCAATAAAACTTGGCATTGCATTTAAACCCAACGTACATGCAACACATGACCATTGGCCAAAGAAACATTGAAGAAATGTACAGTACAGAAATATTGTTTGCTTGCTGCATTTTATTAAATTGTATAGCACACTAAGTGTGAGGAAAGGCGCGTGCATGACCTCCACGTGAACAGAAGGAAAAAAGCTGGCAAAGTTCCAAACTAGCTATTTGTTCTTTTGAGAGCGTCTGCTAGAGCTGTTTGTCTTCGAATTACTTCAGTACAAGTTTAAGGGAAGCGTTGACGGAAACTACATCTGTAAGCTTTAAGGGTCTGTAAGCAGTAAGTGGCCTCCTCTTACTTTTATTTCTGTCATACTTGCTATAATATAACTTTGGTGTAATTGGAATCTGCTAGATCCCTACAAGCTGTTCAAGCCAGTACTTGAGTTCTAGTTTTAGTTGTTTGTTTGTTTTGGGTAGCTAGAACAAATGGAATACTCTAAGCTATTTTTGTACTAATCAAAGTATTTTCCTTTTTTCTACACAGTCCAGGACATAGCTTATTTATTATTAAGAACAACACAAAATGCCTGCTTTGGTACAATGACCTAAAGTGGTAGGCTCCATATACTTGCACAACCAGGCAGTAGGTCTAGCAGCTTTGGCTTAGATCAATACTTTTGTTTCACTGTGGCATGAAATTGATTGTCGAACCAAAGTTATCTGAGGGGAAAAAGAATATATTTTTGGACATGTCATCAAATTGATCGATGTGGTGTTATTTGTCTATTTTTAGTCATTTGGCCCATGGAGGAGGAATCAGTGTTTGTTGTCCCACAAGGGCAAAGTACTGTGGGGCATCCTGCTGGGGGATTACCTGCAGAGTGAAGGTGGGGAATTCCCATTATGAGGGAGATATTTCTGCTATTGCTATAAAGATAATGGAAGCTGGTGTTTTATTATATTATTTTACATATGCACTAAACTAGAGCTATTGGAGACCAATTTTGCAGAAAAGACAATTACAAGTGACCTATCACCTCATCCTACACCAATGAGCCATCTATGTGCTCCTAGCACATCCCAGAACATGCCTCGAGGCAATTCAACTGGCATCAAAGATGGGACTACAAACCAAGAAATGAATTGCTGTTCATATATATATATATATTTTGTTAATTAGTCTTTCGTTAACTTGTCTTTTGTTGTTGTTTTTAATAGACTTCTGCAACCACATCTAAGGGCAATTAAAAATTTTATGTTTTATGTGCAACAATTCCCTTTCACTTGATTTGTAGTTTTGAGATGATTTGCTCACATGACATTAAAATGCAAGGACCAAAAAAATAAAGTTGCAGGTTGACCAATCTTCCTACAACGAGTGTCAATGGTTTCAAACTGGGCCTGCATTTGTCTGTCCATAGGACATTCTCGAACCCATCAGATGCCTCTCCCACAAATTGTCTTGCCCACTCCGATATAAAGATGGAATAGTATCAAGTCAAAACGAAATAGATCTGTAAATGTTATTTCTTTGCGGGGAATGATTACTAACAGTTACTACATCAACAGGTCGGGCATTCAGGCTTCAGCATAAACTTTTGGCATTCTTTAACAGCTTAACTGAAAACAAACAAGCTTAGTAGACCATTCACCCCATATAGCAAGCAAGTAGCAGCTGCATGAAGCTATCCCAGTTAGCATTATTAAGCCAGTCTCCCTCTGAGTTAAATTAAGTCAGTACAAAGCCTTAAGCACCCAAAGCTAACAAGACTAACATGAACCTTGTTTACATCTCGTATTAACTGGCAGTAGGAGTTACCCCGAAAAGTCCATCCCATTGAGGTTCTACTTCACAGAATGTGATCCTCAGTGACAATGGGTAACCCTTGCTGTTGAGAAGCTCGTGCAGCTAGTAGGCAGTCGTCTCATCGTCAGTAAGCATTTTCTCTTCAACAATCTATCAGATGGCTGCCATTATCTTAGATCTCGCACTACCAAATCAGCCTTATCGTGCGGATTTCACGATAGTGCTAAACCTAGCCTTGTTACCGCCATATTCTCCTTCTCCAAGATCCTAACAATAGTTGGTGCCTTCAATCCTCTAAGATGAAGATATAAAATTCTCTGTTTCTTGTAAGTTGTATAAACAATCTTCTCGCTAAAGGTCATGAACTTGCACGACCAATTGCAGCTCCCTAACAATCCATTCTGCCAAATACATTTCATGTGTTTAAACGTTCTGTGTGTTTAAATGTTTCGTGCATCTAAATATTTCGTGTGTCTAATGTTTCGTGCGTTCTTTTTCAGATGGTTGTAAAATGCACATGGTTAGATGTTGCACATACATGTTGGGTTTAAACGCAATGTCAATGTTTTTGTTGCTTCTATTGTAATTGCTTCATAAATGGACAAAACGAGTTGCATATGAAATAGCAGAGAGAAAAGGTTAAATACAACTTTCATATTCACTATATTCAGCTTGTTATGGCTGAGCTTTGATCCTGAATGCAACAACTACTTTCTAACTCCTCCACCATTCAGCTTCAGCAATGGAGAAAACGATTGGTTTAGTTTTTTTGAAAGCAATAATTTTTTTGTGTGGATACTGAAAATCTGGCACTGATATGAAATCTATTCCAAGAATATTACCTTAGAGTTCTACTTTCAAAAACAGTGATATCAATAAGCAAACACCATAACACATTATTCATGATATAAAATCTCATATTTGGGTCAGAGATAGTCTAGATCCTTGAGCAAGAGGAGACAGTCGTGACCACTTCAATGATTAAATGATTAAATGCTATAAATGCCATATGGTGCAAACTCGGACATTATATAAAATTGAACAATTTGTATTACAATGGCATACTCCATATGTTGATTGATAAAATAGCTATAAAACTTTACTTCAGCTGGATAGGGCAAGTGATAATTTTTTTAATGGCTGACAATCGCAACTGCCTTCATGAACAGTCCTCTCGTGGCTTTTTCTTCTGTTTCTGGAAATTCTTCTTCAGGAAGCTGCACAGGCACCTATGCCTACCAGGAATTCCTTTGGCTCATTGAACAAGGATGTACTCCTGGATGGATTTCTTGCCGTAGTTTTGTTGTTGGCATATAGTGATGTATCAGTGCATGGCACTCGATTGCTTACTTCAAAAGAGTTGATTCTTATAGCAAATGCAGCTTTATTTACATTCAAAGACATGAATAGTTTGAGAAGTTTATTAATATTTTAAAAGTTAGTTTAAGCAATATAATATTACAACAAGCCACAAATAAAGTCGGCGTTCAAACGGTTAACAAGTGAAGGATCAAAATATGCTCTATTTTTTTATTACTGTAGATGCTTAAGAACAAGCATTTATGATATAATGTAATAGAAATAGAGACTACCAAACAGAATGGTGACAGGTACAGTAGATACAATACTCGGAGGCTTCCATCAGGACATAAAGTCACTTTTAATCAGGTAGTAATAATACTTAATTTCTGCATGGGACTGACTCGTAAAACACAATTTAAAACTTTTCCACCTACTTCCTTTGCCAGGGTTGGGTCTGTTGACCGAAGAAGTGTCGGTGGCATCATTACTGACTACATGTGTGTTGTTACCTATGGGACATCAGCATTCAGAGAGTTGTTGTAGCCATGATTGTCACACGAAAACAAACAAACAAAGAAACAAAAAAATATGGAAGAAGATAATCATATTATAGTCCTACTGCAAACAATGATTCATACACACTAGTCAACATTACCTTACACATTAGAGGTCTATTGCTTGATAAGTCTTTACACAGACTCAATAAAAAAATTATAAAACTCACCCATGGCTACAGGGTGCCTTCTTATAGGTTCTTGTTGCACATGTTCCTCCTCTTCCCTGCACCCTTGGCCAGCACCTGTTATCAATGAATTCCATTAACTATATATACATATAACACTGGGTCCCTTGTAACATAAAGACCATTAGACCATTAGCCTGTCCTCTCCTATCAAACCTACCACTGGTACCACCCCTGTTTGTTTGACCATCCCTTGACCTTTGAGAATCATGTTCTAAGAGATATTTCCCTTTATAACCTAGATGATGGTTGAAACCACAGATGTTTCTAACTGACAGCAATGTTTTCGATCAGTAACAAATAAATTTGGTGTACATAAACCTTAGAATATGAAATGCCAGATTCTTTGACATTGGTTAGCGTTATAAAGCATTCACTCTGTAGAATTAATATTCCTCTCTCATGAATTCATGGACACTGTTATGATAGAGCCAGCACTATGGGAGGTGTCAGAAGCTTTACCAGATGGGGAACTTAGAAAAATTTATACTCCTCTTATGGCCACCTCTTATGGCCACTCCATTACTCTTGCTGTTAATGTTGGAATAAACCAAACTAAACCTATCAAAAGTGCATTAGACACAACTCATGAGATCATAAAACTGATCAAATATTCTCCACGCAGAGAAATGTTATTTAGGGAGTTGAAAAGTATGCATGACCTAAGCTATTGCTTCCCCTCTGCAGGAATGAGTTAGTTGTCCCAAGAAATGGATTGTGCATGCTGTTTCCCTCGTATTATTATATAAATCCTGCCAGTAGAAAGGCTAGAACAAGCCACTTTATAAGCAGGAAACCTTTTTCTACATCACTGATCAGGACAGACGTTAGAAAGTTTTTCAATCTCCATCAAGTAATTATTGTCATGCTGCTATTGTCATGTAATTAAATATGATATCCTTTAACAGTTGCCTCCACAGAGTATACTGAACTGTCTCAACCATGCAAGTAGACTTTGAACTAAGGACCATGGGGTTCGTTTTTGCAATTGAATGAATTTAATTATGTTCTAAACGAATTCATGAAACTTTTAAAAGAAAGATAAAAAATACCCACTAATGGCAGTGCTTGCCAATATGCAGTTTGTTAAAAAAATAACTCATGAGAACAATTTCTATAAAGCTGATCATTCAAAAAGCTTCCTCATTAAGTAGATGCAGGTTATAAATTGGTACGATGTGTATGATTCTGCCATATACCCATCGAAGTTTAAGTATAATGAATTCCAATGAGGAGACTCATTGAAAAGTCATCTCTGATGAGATGGTGAAAGTGACTGCTCTGTTTCTCGATTGGAAAATAAAGCAGTTGGTAAGGATCATCTGGTGATTAGTTTTGTCCAAGACACTATCATATTCACCCATATGTTGTATTATATGCAGAATGAATGACTCGCACTCAGTTCTCTGTATGATTTATGGAGTTTTACATCCTGGGGAACTAGTTACCCAGTCCAAAGAAAGTTGTAGTAGATTACAAAAACATCAATCTTTGGTTGGTTGGTCCTATAGAAGGAGGCTTTAGCTGACCTTGCATCAACATAGCAATTGGTATATACTGATTTTTGGTGTGTAGTGGACAACATAGTGTACATGGGAATGTTCTGTAGGTTTCTCTTTCAATCAGCTTTTTGTTTTTGTTGGTAACATTTCTACCAAATACATTAAAAAAATTAATTTTTACACATATAGGCAGCAAAAACAAAAAGCTGATTGAAAGTGAAATGAACAGAACAATAACAACAAGATATGGCATGTGCTGATGTGTGTAGTGCACAACAACAATAAATTCTTGTTAGTGTTGACTGTCTATAGACTTAGTGTAACTCTCCACTGCTTAACTATATAACATAAAGAAGGAAACAAGTGCAAAAAAATGTGGTTGAAAAGAAAGGTAGTTAAAATTATGGAAAGAGTCATCTAACTGGTTGTGATCTATATATAGGTACATGATCTCCTTTTCAATCCAATGTTGATCCAATCTTGTTATCATTTTTGTTCTAGTTGAGTGAGTGAGTTTGATGGTTCAGTCTTGCTATCAACATAGCCAGTGTGGGTTCATGTGACCTATCTTGACTGTATCTATATACATTTAAGTCTCTTCAAACTATTGAGCAAAAATCTCAATCCAGTTAACCATTTGCATTCACAAGGTTTGACATAGACAGTTTCCCCAACAGTTAACACTGTTATCAAGCTGTACAGTCAAAAAGAAAAGAAAAACCTCAAGAACAAGAAAATAGGCACCTAATATTGAGCAGCTACACTGCAGCTACTCAACAGTGAGCAAAAATTGAGCATGATCATAATTGTAGGTGTAAAAAACGTGACCGTCGTTTGTTTGCCTATATTTTCTGCAGCTGCACGTATGAGAATAAAGAAACAGAAGTCTGTCATTTTTACACCAGCTTTCGTGAAAAAACCAGGCAATTTTTAGCCTCTCTTTTCAGGTGCAACTCTGCCTTTTCTGAATGGGGAGAAATGTAAGTCAAAACGAACTACATGCATGTGCCATTTTTGACTTCTCACTACTGTTCGGCGATACTAAGGCCTAATGCTTTATGCACTACACATGAGGACAGTTATCGTGCATACCCATTTCCATTTTTGCGAGAAGGTGCTTGGGCCTTTAAAAAACGACAGTAAAGTAAGCGCTTGACCAAGCAAAAAGTGCTTAATATTGATTCCAGTTTAGATACCAGTTTTATGGTATATAAGAGTAATGAATGGCTAATAATTAGAATATCACATTGCCACTCCCAAAGCTGTCAGTGTCAGAGGCTGAGGTTGTCACGACTGAATACTTGGGTAAAAAGTCTACCAAAATGCATCCCAAAATGGCTGCTTGGTCCCAAAGGCCTAGAATTATACAGTACAAGCCCACTAAAACTTGGCATTGCATTTAAACCCAACGTACGTGCAACACATAACCATTGGCCAAAGAAA
Source organism: Cladorhizidae sp. MBARI D1340-BT2 (assembly GCA_028752905.1). Lineage (NCBI taxonomy): Eukaryota > Metazoa > Porifera > Demospongiae > Poecilosclerida > Cladorhizidae > Cladorhizidae sp. MBARI D1340-BT2. The sequence continues at coordinate 8,337,593 of JAQNBH010000008.1, read as the reverse complement.
CATTGAAGAAATGTACAGTACAGAAATATTGTTTGCTTGCTGCATTTTATTAAATTGTATCGCACACTAAGTGTGAGGAAAGGCGTGTGCATGACCTGCACGTGAACAGAAGAAAAAAAGCTGGAAACGTTCCAAACTAGCTACTTGTTCTTTTGAGAGCATCTGCTAGAGCTGTTTGTCTTCGAGTTACTTCAGTACAAATTTAAGGGAAGCGTTGACATAAACCACATCTGTAAGCTTTAAGGGTCTGTAAGCAGTAAGTGGCCTTCTCTTACTTATGTATTCGCTATAATATAACTTTGGTGTAATTGGAATCTGCTAGATCCCTACAAGCTGTTCAAGCCAGTACTTGAGTTACAGTTTTAGTTGTTTGTTTTGGGTAGCTAGAACAAATGGAATACTCGATGGTACTCTCTAAGCTATTTTTGTACTAATGAAAGTATTTTCCTTTTTTCTACACAGTCCAGGACATAGCTTATTTATTATTAAAAACAACACAAAATGCCTGCTTTGGTACAATGACCTAAAGTAGTTGGCTCCATGTACTTGCACAACCAGGCAGTAGGTCTAGCAGCTTTGGCTCAGGTTTCACTGTGGCACGAAATTGATTGTCGAACCAAAGTTATCCGAGGGGAAAAATAATATATTTTTGGACATGTCATCAAATTGATCGATGTGGTGTTATTTGTCTATTTTTAGTCATTTGGCCTATGGATGAGGACTCGGTGTTTGTTGTCCCATGAGGCAAAGTACTGTGGGGCACCCTGTTGGGGGATGCCTGCAGAGTGAAGGTGGGGAATTCCCATTATGAGGGAGACATTTCTGCTATTGCTATAAAGATAACGGAAGCTGATGTTTTATTATATTATTTTACATGTGCACTAAACTAGAGCGACCAATTTTGCAGAAAAGACAATTACTAGTGACCTATCACCTCACCCTACACCAAGTGGAGCCACGCCATCTATGTGCTCCTACCACACTCCGGGAACATGCCTCGACGCAATTCAACTGCCATCAAAGATGGGACTACAAACCAAGAAATGAATTGATGTTCATATAATTGTTTTATTTAAATTAGTCTTTCATTAACTTGTCTTTTGTTGTTGTTTTTAATAGACTTCTGTAACCACATCTAAGGGCCATTAATTTTTTTATGTTTTATGTACACAACTCCCTTTCCCTCAATTTGTAGTTTTGAGATGATTTGCTTAAAATGCAAGGACCAAAAAAATAAAGTATATTTTCTTTGCAGGTTGACCAATCTTCCTACAATGAGTGTCAATGGTTTCAAACTGGGCCTGCATTTGTCTGTCCATAGGACATTCTCGAACCCATCAGATGCCTCTCCCACAAATTGTCTTGCCCACTCCAACCTTTGGATATAAAAAACGAAATAGATCTGTAAATGTTATTTCTTTGCGGGGAATGATTACTAACAGTTACTACATCAACAGGGCGGGCATTCGGGCTTCAGCATAAACTTTTGGCATTCTATAACAGCTTAACTGAAAACAAACAGGCTTAGTAGAACTTTAACCCCATATAGCAAGCAAGTAGCAGCTGAATGAAGCTATCCCAGTTAGCATTATTAAGCCAGTCTCCCTCCGAGTTAAATTAAGTCAGTATAAAGCCTTAAGCACCCAAAGCTAACAAGACTAACATGGACCTTGTTTACATCTCGTATCAACTGGCAGTAGGAGTTACCCCGAAAAGTCCATCCCATTGAGGTTCTACTTCACAGAATGACCCTCAGTGACAATGGGTAACCCTTGCTGTTGAGAAGCTCGTGCAGCTAGTAGGCAGTCGTCTCATCATCAGTATGCATTTTCTCTTCAACAATCTATCAGATGGCTGCCATTATCTCCCACTACCAAATCACCCTTATCGTGCGGATTTCACGATAGTGCTAAACCTAGCCTTGTTACCACCATATTCTCCTTCTCCAAGATCCTAACAATAGTTGGTGCCTTCAATCCTCTAAGTCTAAGATGAAGATATGTTTCTTGTAAGTTGAATAAACAATCTTCTCGCTAAAGGTCACAAACTTTCACGACCATTGCAGCTCCCTAACAATCCATTCTGCCAAATACACTTCATGTGTTTAAACGTTTTGTGTGTTTAAATGTTTCGTGCATCTAAATATTTCGTGTGTCTAATGTTTTGTTCAGATGGTTGGAAAATACACATGGTTAGATGTTGCAGGTTCATTGGGTTTAAACTCGTTTTTTTTGCTTCTATTGTAATTGCTTCCTAAATGGACAAAACGAGTTGCATATAAAATAGCAGAGAGAATAGGTTAAATACAACTTTCACATTCACTATATTCTGCTTGTGATATCTGAGCTTTGATCCTGAATGCAACAACTACTTTCTAACTCTTCCACCATTCAGCTTCAGCAATGGAGAAAACGATTGGTGTAGTTTTTTTGAAAGCAATAATTTTTTGGTGTGGATAACAGAAAATCTGGCACTGATATGAAATCTATTCCAAGAATATTGCCTTCGAGTTCTACTTTCAAAAACAGTCAATAAGCAAACACCATAACCCATTATTCATGATATAACATCTATTTGGGTCAGAGATAGTCTAGATCCTTGATCCTTGAGCAAGAGGAGACAGTCGTGACCACTTCAATGATTAAATGCTATAAATGCCATATGGTGCAAACTCGGACATTATCGCGAAAAAGAATTATATAAAATTGAACAATTTGTATTACACTCCCATACTCCATATGCTGATTGATTAAAAATAGCTATAAAACTTTACTTGGATAGGGCAAGTGATAATTTTTTTAATGGCTGACAATCGCAACTGCCTTCATGAACAGTCCTCTCCTGGCTTTTCCTTCTGTTTCTGGAAATTCTTCTTCGGGAAGCTGCACAGGCACCTATGCCTACCAGGAATTCCGTTGCTCATTGAACAAGGATGTACTCCTGGATGGATTTCTTGCCGTAGTTTTGTTGTAGGCATATAGTCATGTATCAGTGCATGGCACTCGATTGCTTACTTCAAAAGAGTTGATTCTTATGGCTTTATTTACATTCAAAGACATGAATAGTTTGAGAAGTTTATTAATATTTTAAAAGTTAGTGTAAGCAATATAATAATTATTACAACAAGCCACAAATAAAGTCGGCGTTCAAACGGTTAACAAGTGAAGGATCAAAATAGGCTCTTTTTTTTTTACTGTAGATGCTTAAGAACAAGCATTTATGGTATAATGTAATAGAGATAGAGACTACCAAACAGAATGGTGACAGGTACAGTAGATACAATACTCGAAGGCTTCCATGAGGACATAAAGTCACTTTTAATTAGATAGTAATAATACTTAATTTCTGCATGGGACTGACTCGTAAAACACAATTTAAAATGTTTCCACCTACTTCCTTTGCCAGGGTTAGGTCTGTTGACCGAAGAAGTGTCGGTGGCATCATTACTGACTACATGTGTGTTGTTACCTATGGGACATCAGCATTCAGAGAGTTGTTGTAGCCACGATTGTCACACGAAAACAAACAAACAAAGAAACAAAAAAATATGGAAGAAGATAATCATATTGTAGTCCTACTGCAAACAATGATTCATACATACTAGTCAACATCACCTTACACATTAGCTTGATAAGTCTTTAAACAGACACAATAAAAAATAATAAAACTCACCCGTGGCTACAGGGCGCCTTCTTATAGGTTCTTGTTGCACATGTTCCTCCTCTTCCCTGCACCCTTGGCCAGCACCTGTTATCAATGAATTCCATTAACTATAATACATAATAACACTGGGTCCCTTGTAACATAAAGACCATTAGCCTGTCCTCTCCTATCAAACCTACCACAGGTACCACCCTGTGTGTTTGACCATCCCTTGACCTTTGAGAGTCATGTTCTAAGAGATATTTCCCTTTATAGTAGATGATGGTTGAAACCACAGATGTTTCTAACTGACAGCAATGTTTTCGATCAGTAACAAATAAATTTGGTGTACATGAACCATAGAATATGAATTGCCAGATTCTTTGACATTGGTTAGCGTTATAAAGCATTCACTCTGTAGAATTAATATTCCTCTCTCATGAATCCATGGACACTGTTACGGCACCATGGGAGGTGTCAGAGGCGACATTGCTAAGCTTTACCAGATGGGGAACTTAGAAAATTTATACTCCTCTTATGGCCACCTCTTATGGCCACTCCATTACTCTTGCTGTTAATATTGGAATAAACCAAACTAAACCTATCAAAAGTGTATTGGACACAACTCATGAGATCATAAAACTGATCAAATATTCTCCACGCAGAGAAATGTTATTTAGGGAGTTGAAAAGTATGCATGACCTAAGCTATTGCTTCCGCTCTGCAGGAATGAGTTAGTTTGTCCCAAGAGATGGATTGTGCATGCTGTTTCCCTCGTATATTATATAAATCCTGCCAGTAGAAAGTCTAGAACAAGCCACTGTATAAGCAGGAAACCTTTTTCTACTTCACTGATCACAGGAAAGAGGTTAGAAAGTTTTTCAATCTCCATCAAGTAATTATTGTCGTGCTGCTATTGGCATGTCATTAAGGGGACTACACCTGAAAAACTTTGGAGGTTTAAAAAATTTTTTTTTGTCAGTTCAAACTGTTGCTGTACATATCTACTAGCCAATTCTAAAGTTTTAGAGCTATTGGATGCTCCATTTCAAAGTTATGATGGTTTTTGTCCATGCATTTCTTATTGATTTGAAGAGAAACCAACAAGGAACACTAAAGGGGGGGACAGCACCATTTTTTAAATTAAAACAAATAAACTTGTGGTTACCACTTTATAGCTCTGTAGATTATGTAAACTTCATGGTATGGACTTGATATATAGCTCAAAAGATAGGTCTCTCTTTGTGCTCTCTGTTGATACTAAAATATTTTTCATGGGTATAACTATAGCCTAGTTACTGGACCTAAAGTGGAGGGAACCTCAAAAACCTGAATGCCTGAACTGGCAGTATAAATATCTCCTGATTGCCAAGTGCTAGAGAGTTGAAATTAGCACCAGTGGCTAGAGGAAGCCCTACTCTATTCAATGAGTGTTTTCATAAGGCGCTAAAATGTAAGTAGGTGGTCAAGCGCGCGGGTGGAAAATGAGTTTTATGGATTATTAACGAAATTCATTTTCCACCCACGCTTGACCACGTACTTAGATTTTAACGCCTAATAAAAACACTCATTGAATAGAGTAGGGCCTCCTCTAGCCACTGGTGCTAATTTCAACTCTCTAGCACTTGGCAATCAGGAGATATTTATACTGCCAGTTCAGGCATTCAGGTTTTTGAGGTTCCCTCCACTTGTAGCTCCTGTAACTTGGCTATAGTTATACCCATGAAAAATATTTTAGTATCAACAGAGAGCACAAAGAGAGACCTATCTTTTGAGCTATATATCAAGTCCATACCATGAACTTTACGGAATCTATGGAGTTATAAAGTGGTAACCACAAGAAGAAAAAGGGGGGGAAATACATGTGGGTCACTCTCCCCCAAAAATGCAACTGTCCCTCCTTCAACACATTATTGCCAGGAATTTTGAAAATCTATTTTGTTCTGATTTTGCGGCGAACATACCTTTGCCACACTTGACTCAATTTCAATATTTGAGGATTCATTTGAGAGCTCTTTTAGTGATCTGTGATATAACGGTTTGATATTTTTTTAAACTTGAAGCATTGCCGAGTTATGGTGATTAGAAGAGGTGACTGTCACAGATTTTGCGTTTATTTTGTGTGGTTGGAAATGAAATGCCTTAGAACTAATGAACAAGAGATGTGTTGAAAAATATGCCTCCGTTATATCACAACTAAATGTCTTGGTAAGCTACAAACCAAATTTGGGCATCGGTAGACCAGGCACTTGGGAAATATCCTCGCCGCAGTTTGGGGGGTGCAATTTTTGGAGTGACCCTTGCCTTTTTGGATGTATCTTCTAAGAAAATGTGCCTATAGAGACATTTCACATATTATCTTAAAGCATACAGAATGAGCAACAAGTTGGTATCAAAAATATCTTCACAGAAGAAAGGGAGGGAAAGTTATGATGGCTACAAAAATGCGTTCAAATTTTGGTGGTTTCAGGTGTAGTCCCCCCTTTTAAGTATGATATCCTTTAACAGTTGAGTATACTGAACTGTCTCAACCATGCAAGTAGACTTTGAACTAAGGACCATGTGGTCAATTGAATGAATTGAATTATGTTCTAAAAGAATTCTTGAAACTTTTAAAAGAAAGATAAAAAATACCCACTAACGGCAGTGCTTGCCAATATGCAGTTTGTTAAAAAAATAACTCATGAGAACAATTTCTACAAAGCTGCCGAAAGTTGATCATTCAAAAAGCTTCCTCATTAAGTAGATGCTCCTTATACAGGTTATAAATTGGTATGATGTGTATGATTCTGCCATATACCCATCGAAGTTTAAGTATAATGAATTCCAATGAGGAGACTCATTGAAAAGTCGTCTCTGATGAGATGGTGAAAGTGACTGTTCTGTTTCCAGTTGGTAAGGATCATCTGGTGATTAGTTTTGTCCAATACACTATCATATTCACCCATATGTTGTATTATATGCAGAATGAATGACTCTCACTCAGTTCTCTGTATGATTTATGGAGTTTTACATCCTGGGGAACTAGTTACCAAGTAAAGAAAGTTGTAGTTGATTACAAAAACATCAATCTTAGGTTGGTAGGTCCTATAGAAGGAGGCTTTAGCTGACCTTGCATGGGAATAGTCAACATAGCAACATGATAGTTGGTATTTACTGATTTTTGTTGTGTAGTGGACAACATAGTGTACATGGGAATGTTCTGTAGGTTTCTCTTTCAATCAGCTTTTTGTTTTTGTTGCTAACATTTCTACCAAATACATTAAAAAAATTAATTTTTAAACATATACAGGCAGCAAAAACAAAAAGCTGATTGAAAGGGAAATGAACAGAACAATAACAAGATATGGCATGTGCTTGTGCTGATGTGTGTAGTGCACAACAACAATAAATGCTTGTTAAGGGGGTCCACTACCCCCCCAAAATTTTTTTTCTTCCCCCCCCCCCAAAATATAATGACAGTACACGCAAGATGCTGCCTTCCAAATTGGAGAAGATTTGGATGCTCTATTCTGGACTTATACTAACTTGAGTACTCCCGATTTGCGAAGAAGACGCTTCACGTAATAGTGAGTTTCAATGGCCGACAAGGGAAGCAAACCAGTAATTCTGGTCATCCCCTTAGGAAGCGGCCTATATAGGACAGACCAAACTTCCACTCCCTATTCTTGATTTTTCTAGTATGTATATGTATACCACTTTTGGTGTTCTTTTAACCCTTTCACTGCTGCAGGTAAATACGCCCTCTGTGCTGGCTTTTTTTTGAGGAAAAAAGGTGATTTTGAAATCAATGCCCAAAAAAGACTAAGAGGTTATTTTCAAATTCTTTTTGTGTGTTTGGGTGGGCAAGAGGTTGGCCTATGGGGGAAAATTGAAATTTGGTATTTTGAATAATTAGGTGGTCATGTGACCTAATGGCGGCCATATTGGATTTCCCTTTTATCATCAAATCGGTGATAAAAACTACTTTTTCTCCAAGAAATTCTTATGGGATGCCGTTTTTTTCACTGGATAATGATGAAGATACATAAAATGAATAAAAATCATTTATACTCCACACAACCTTCTGGGATCATGGAATGCAGGTATTTCATGTTCACATGCATATTTTCTAATGTGTTTTGAACATTTATCTGGCTATGTAACCCTTAGCAGCCATATATTTTGGTCACATTGATGTCATTTCAATCTACAGACATGGCATTGTCACCTTGGCCCTGTGCAGGGCCTCCCAAGTCGAGCAAATCATCAGTCTTGTCTATGGAATACTCCCAATCACTGTCGGCATTATCGTAGTCAACTGTTGGAAACGAATTACCTGTATCGTCCAAATCAAAGTTGCCCACTCTGTCTGGTCCACAACTTTGTTGCCTGCTGAGGCCGCGCTCGCATCATTCCGCTGCCTACCGCTGGGAAACATGACTTTCCAAGTGGAAATCATCTCTAGTTCATAGAAAAAAACAATGGCTGAGTGCACGCGGAATTTAAAAAATGATTATTTTCACATACCCGGTAGTACCGGGTACGCGCAATTCAACGATATTTTTTTCTACCCGGTACTACCGGGTATGCGCAGTGAAAGGGTTAATGGTATGGTCAATTGAACCATAGAAATACTATACTAGTCCTTAAAATGCCTGTCCCGAAAAAGTATATATTTTTTGGCCAAGGATGTTCTCTTTGCTTCATATTTGGAGTAATCTGTTTCATACTTTGTAATTTCCCCTTTGGTAAGTTGTGAAATCCCAAAGTAAACTAGTCTCGAAATATGACCGTGCTCGTGAAATCTTAAATGTTCACTAAGTCCAGATCAGTTGTAGCTGGGTAGTTGGCACAGCACCAGAAGGTAGGTGTGTGTATTGGTACACATCATACAAGATTTCAAAAAAAATTCTGAAGCTGAGAGAAGTTGTGGTTTTTTTGGTGGTTTTTTTTGGGGGGTAGTGGATCCCCGTAAGTGTTGACTGTGTATAGACTTAGTGTAACTCTCCACTGCTTAACTATATAACATACAGAAGGGAAAAAAGGAACAAGTGCAAAAAAATGTGTTAAAAAGAAAGAAGGTAGTGACAATTGTGGAATCTAATTGGTTGTGATCTATAAATAGGTACATGATCTCCTTTTCAATCCAATGTTGTTCCAATCTTGTTATCATTTTTGTTCTAGTTGAGTGAGTGCGTTTGATGGTTCAGTCTTGCTATCAACATAGCCAGTGTGGGTTCATGTGACCCATCTAGACTGTATCTGTATATACATTTAAGTATCTTCAAACTATTGAGCAAAAATCTCAATCCAGTTAACCATTTGCATTCACAAGGTTTGACACAGACAGTTTCCACAACAGTTAACACTGTTATTAAGCTGTGCAGTCAACAAGAAAAGAAAAACCTCAAGAACAAGAAAATAGGCACCTAATATTGAGCAGCTACTCAACAGTGAGCCAAAAATTGAGCATGATCATAATTGTACGTGTAAAAAACGTGACCGTCGTTTGTTTACCTATATTTTCTGCAGCTGTACGTGTGAGAATAAAGAAACAGAAGTTTGGTACTTTTACACCAGTTTTCGTGAAAAAACCAGGCAATTTTTAGCCTCTCTTTTCAGGTGCAACTCTGTCTTTTCTGAATGGGGAGAAATGTAAGTCAAAACAAACTACATGCATGTGCCATTTTTGTCTTCTCACTACTGTTCGGCGAAACTAAGGCCTCATGCTTTATGCACTACACATGAGGACACTTGTCGTGCATACCCACTTCAAGCAGGTGCTTGGGCTTTTAAAAAACGACAGTAAAGTAAGCGCTTCACCAGCCAAAAGTCCTTAATATTGATTCCATTTTAGATACCAGTTTTATGGTATATAAGAGAATGAATGGCTAACAATTAGAATATCACATTGCCACTCCCAAAGCTGTCAGAGGCTGAGGTTGTCAACACTGTAAAAAGTCTACAAAATGCATCCCAAAATGGCTGATCGGTCACAAAGGCCTGGAATTATACAGTACAAGCCCACCAAAACTTGGCATTGCCCAACGTACGTGCAACACATGACCATTGACCAAAGAAACATTGAAGAAATGTACAGTACAGAAATATTGTTTGCTTGCTGCATTTTATTAACCCTCTCACCGCTGTAAGCGGCCATATGGCGTAATGGACTTTAAAAACCGCTAATAAATCGATCGCTTGGCCTATAGTCATAATTTGCATACCACCGGAAAGAGCAACTATTACTCTATATGACGTCCAAAAATCACATCCGGAAACGTCCGATTAGTTAACGAAAAGTACGTGCAACTACCGACCGTTCGCGGTTTTGACGACCTAAAAATGAGTGGATGTTTAACGCTTAAAGAAGTACTTTCCCTGGTTTCTAGCAAGGATTTTGCTCTCATTGAGGATGAGTCAGAGGAAGAAGAAGGTGAAGAAATATGTGGCTACCTTGGAAATGCAAGTTTTGATCGTGCAGCAGTGCATTCTTTAGCCGCTGTAGTTGACCCTACTTTAGACCCTCAGGATTCTTCCTTTTGCTATTACCAGCTCTCTAGTTATAATGAAATTGATCAGGAAGCCTTCTCAGGTTAGCTAAAGTATCTACATATTTGTATTTGCATGTTCTTTCTCAAATAGTTGAATTTCAATAACATAATAAACCATTGTATTACTGGACTATAGAATCATATGATCAAATTTTGTCAAAAACCCACCGCTATATATTGCTATATGCCTAAATTATTATGACTAATGTTTACTAAATGCTAACTAAATGAGTAAATATATTATAAACATTTTTTGTTGATTTAATGTTAGATATTGATAGAGAAATTTAGCATAATGATATTCATATTTTGTGGTTGATAATGTAATTAACTAATGAGATCACATTGTTTATAAACAATGGTGCTATCACATGACAAAATTACAACTGATATGAATGGATTGCTGATTTTATAATGATTTTTTTTTGGTAGCTGGTATACTTTAGGGAAAATGTCCAGGAAAGTCAGCGGTGAAAGGGCCAAATATGAAGCAAGGATGTTCTCCTTGCTTCATATTTGGAGTAATCTGTTTCATACTTTGTAATTTCCCCTTTGGTAAGTTGTGAAATCCCAAAGTAAACTAGTCTCGAAATATGACCGTGCTCGTGAAATCTTAAATGTTCACTAAGTCCAGATCAGTTGTAGCTGGGTAGTTGGCACAGCACCAGAAGGTAGGTGTGTGTATTGGTAAACATCATACAAGATTTCAAAAAAAAATTCTGAAGCTGAGAGAAGTTGTGGTTTTTTTTGGGTTTTTTTTTTGGGGGTAGTGGATCCCCGTAAGTGTTGACTGTGTATAGACTTAGTGTAACTCTCCACTGCTTAACTATATAACAACATACAGAAGGGAAAAAAGGAACAAGTGCAAAAAAATGTGTTAAAAAGAAAGAAGGTAGTGACAATTATGGAATCTAATTGGTTGTGATCTATAAATAGGTACATGATCTCCTTTTCAATCCAATGTTGTTCCAATCTTGTTATCATTTTTGTTCTAGTTGAGTGAGTGAGTTTGATGGTTCAGTCTTGCTATCAACATAGCCAGTGTGGGTTCATGTGACCCATCTAGACTGTATCTGTATATACATTTAAGTATCTTCAAACTATTGAGCAAAAATCTCAATCCAGTTAACCATTTGCATTCACAAGGTTTGACATAGACAGTTTCCACAACAGTTAACACTGTTATTAAGCTGTGCAGTCAACAAGAAAAGAAAAACCTCAAGAACAAGAAAATAGGCACCTAATATTGAGCAGCTACTCAACAGTGAGCCAAAAATTGAGCATGATCATAATTGTACGTGTAAAAAACGTGACCGTCGTTTGTTTACCTATATTTTCTGCAGCTGTACGTGTGAGAATAAAGAAACAGAAGTTTGGTACTTTTACACCAGTTTTCGTGAAAAAACCAGGCAATTTTTAGCCTCTCTTTTCAGGTGCAACTCTGTCTTTTCTGAATGGGGAGAAATGTAAGTCAAAACAAACTACATGCATGTGCCATTTTTGTCTTCTCACTACTGTTCGGCGAAACTAAGGCCTCATGCTTTATGCACTACACATGAGGACACTTGTCGTGCATACCCACTTCAAGCAGGTGCTTGGGCTTTTAAAAAACGACAGTAAAGTAAGCGCTTGACCAAGCTAAAAGTGCTTAATATTGATTCCATTTTAGATACCAGTTTTATGGTATATAAGAGAATGAATGGCTAACAATTAGAATATCACATTGCCACTCCCAAAGCTGTCAGAGGCTGAGGTTGTCAACACTGTAAAAAGTCTACAAAATGCATCCCAAAATGGCTGATTGGTCACAAAGGCCTGGAATTATACAGTACAAGCCCACCAAAACTTGGCATTGCCCAACGTACGTGCAACACATGACCATTGACCAAAGAAACATTGAAGAAATGTACAGTACAGAAATATTGTTTGCTTGCTGCATTTTATTAAATTGTATCGCACACTAAGTTTGAGGAGAGGCGCATGCATGACCTCCACGTGAACAGAAGAAAAAAAGCTGGCAAAGTTCCAAACTAGCTACATGTACTTGTTCTTTTGAGAGCGTCTGCTAGAGCTGTTTGTCTTCGAGTTACTTCAGTATAAGTTTAAGGGAAGCGTTGACGGAAACCATATCTGTAAGATTTAAGGGTCTATAAGCAGTAAGTGGCCTCCTCTTACTTTTATTTCTATTATACTTGCTATAATATAACTTTGGTGTAATTGGAATCTGCTAGATCCCTACAAGCTGTTCAAGCCAGTACTTGAGTTACAGTTTTAGTTGTTTGTTTGTTTTGGGTAGCTAGAACAAATGGAATACTCGATGGTACTCTCTAAGCTATTTTTGTACTAATGAAAGTATTTTCCTTTTTTCTACACAGTCCAGGACATAGTATATTTACTATTAAGAACAACACAAAATGCCTGCTTTGGTACAATGACCTAAAGTAGTAGGCTCCATATATATACTTGCAACCAGGCAGTAGGTCTAGCAGCTTTGGCTTAGATCAAGACTTTTGTTTCACTGTGGCACGAAATTGATTGAAAACAAACAACCTTAGTAGACCCTTCACCCCATATAGCAAGCAAGTAGCAGCTGTATGAAGCTATCCCAGTTAGCATTATTAAGCCAGTCTCCCTCCGAGTTAAATTAAGTCAGTATAAAGCCTTAAGGTGGGAAGAGGGCTGAAAACACATATTTTTTCAAAAAAATTGTTTTTTTGGCCCAAAAGGGTTCATAGTTTGTCTGGAGTTTGAGTTTCAAGTTTCAGAGCAAGTGAATACTTGCATCAGAAGATATAGCCATTTTTATACAGTGCATTATTATTCCATTTCATTTCACTTCACATTGGAAGAGGTTCTCTCCCAGTCTCTTACCTGGCTACAATCGGGCGGTCGGCGATGATCGCCTACCCAAAATACAGTTTTTATATATCAAAATGTTGCCAATTTCATTGAGACCCTTACCAGTCGTTTGCGCAATGAATTGGCCAGGTGGGGGGGGGGGGGGGGGGGGGGTAGTGCGCAACCAGCACGTTTTTTTAGGTCACGTGTTTTTTAGTCGGTTCGCCAGAATCACTTGAAACTTTCACACTGTTGAGTTATGGGGAAGAGAACAGAGAAGCATTTTAAACAGAAAGGCCAAGGATTCAAGAAGAGTGACGACAAGAAGAAGAAAGCCCTACAGGCGGCTGTTGTTGAGCCTGTCACAGTAGCCGCGCCAGGCAAGTTTTAATGTTTATCTCCGTACTAAAAAGTTACTAGCTGTTTTCTTCCTTTGTTAGTGAGTCTCTTGGATCCTGTAGGTGGGGTAGCGCCTTCTGTGAACCTTGCAATCAATTGCAAATGTCTGAAGAGAGGCCAGTTCCATTTGAGACTATGACCAGTGACTATGACCAGGAAGAAGTAGGCTCTCATGGATCGTTCAGCTGCTTCTGTGGCTGTTGCTACTGGATCTACTGGCTCTACCTCTTTGGACTCTGGTGGTGTTGGAGAACTAGGTAAGGGTAATCGTATAATAAACTTAGATAAGCTTAGAGAGGTCATAGAAAGGTGTAATAAGTGTATTCAATGTGGTAACTGAGCTCCCTTGCAACTGAAGCCCGTAGGGCAGGCATGGTGTCTCATTTTTACTTTTTTACAAATTGTAGTAACACTCAAGACATCTCAAACCCTGTATCTGTAGAAGCATTCTTTGAACATCCAGTCAGTTACTGGGTGCTCGCATTGCTGGAATTAGTCATTCTGGTCTGGAAGATATCACTGCAGTCATGGATATGTTGCCCCCTCTTGGTTCCACTTGTTTTTTTTTTATATACTAGGTCAATAGGGAGTGACGCAAATGCAGTAACAGAGTACTTATTATGTTGGATGCCGCTCATAGGTTACATGGAGTGACGCAAATGCAGTAACAGAGTATTATGTTGGATGCCGCTCATAGGTTACATGATTTTTGTAGGGTTAGGCATGAAGACATCATTGATGTTAGTATTACTGTTGACGGCACATGGCTTAGACAGGGCCACAAATCAAATTATGGCTTGGTTGCGGTGATGTCTTGGGACACTGGAGAAGTTTTAGATTATTATCTTATGTCTAAGTTCTGTCAAGCTTGTGCGCGAAGACCTGAAGATGAAACAGAAGCAAGTTACACAGAATGGTTTGAGGGTCACAAGGTAAAAATTGTGAAGCCAATTTTGAAGGCTCTTCGGGTTCTGTGGAAGTTGTAGGAACACAAACTTTTTTAGCGTTCAGTGGAGAGACTGAAGCTTAGGTACACACACATAAATTAGTGATGGGTATACAAATGCACATAAACGGTTGTTGGAAGTCGAGCCTTACGGTCCTAGTGTCTTTGGGTGGTGCTAGGGGGGTTAGTCATGTGTCTATAGTTAAAATGCAAACCTACTATAGGGGAGCTATTAGAAAGGACAACCTAGAGGGGATGATTTGTGATGTGAAAGCGATTTTTGATCACTCTTAGTCAACTATGGAACATCCCAACACGAGTATTGTCCTACAGGAGTTTTGAGTTGGTGTAAGTTTAATCCAGCTTGTGCTAAAGGTGAGGTACCACCAGTACCGATAGGCCTATGATTCCTCTGGACAAGGCTAGGAGGTTTTTGATAAATTAATGTCCGAGGATCTTTTGTGCAAATGTTTAGGTGGTTATACACAACCAAAATGAGTTTAATTCTGTTGTGTGGAGTAGAGCGGGTAAGACAGCACATATGAGTGCAACAAGTGTCAGGCTTGCTGTCGAGAGGCAGCAGAGTTCAATGGAGGGCGGAGCATTGTATGGTCCTGACATGGGGGACCTGTAACATTTTATTTTGTTATGTGTCTTTTGCTTTCTATTGTCAAACAGAGATTACTGGAAGATACTTTTGTTTATATGTCTTTTTGTCAAGCTTAGGAATTAGTGGAGGATGACTTGTTTGTGTTCTATTGTTTTTCAGGGATTACTGGAGGGTGTCGGAAGACATGTGTGGAGGGTGACGATGGATGGACCTGGGCATGGGAGCCCTGCAATTGATGACGTGTTTATGTTTGCTAATTCAATATTAGCAAAGCAACATACATGTAACAAGTCTGATGTGTCTTTAATTTATGTGTATGTATATATATATATATATATTGTTGGTTTTCAGGTTGTAGTTAGGATGTAGGATACTGCTGTTGTTGAAAAAATAAAGGACTGTGAAAAGTCAAACATTTTGTTTGTACACACACAATTCTAGTCTAGTAATGAGGGATGTATTCTGGTGAACTTCAAGGCTCAATATCTCTGAAGTGATTTTTGAAAAACCGTTCAAATGATAACTTGAATATTTTTTATCCTTTCATTAAAAAAAATATATCATTTGAAAGTAATTTTTATATTCTACAACTTGAGCGAGAGTTTTTGTTAGATAGCATTACTAAAAAAGACCTATAGATGAAAATGTAACGTGATGTCATAAAGCTATGTTCAGAAAATGAGACAAAAAAAACTTTTTTTCAAAATTTCAAGACGCACAGTTTGTACTCATTATGATTGACTAATAGACCGCCTCGCAAAGGTCATTACTGCAACGTGGTTTACTTAAAACGGCTTACAGTCCGCACTGGAAGAGCCTATAATGAGCTAGGAAAAAATTATGGCTAAACAAAATAACAAAAGAGACTTATCATTAGAAAGTACAGACTGCAAGCTATAATTTGATATATAAATCGGGAAACTAGAGTGAATGCGAGCAAAGATATGGTACTTTATATGAGACTACGCGATACGCAGCCTTCTTTCCCCCTTAAGCTAACAAGACTAAAATGAACCTTGTTTACATCTCAAATCAACTGGCAGTAGGAGTTACCCCGAAAAGGCCATCCCATTGAGGTTCTCTTCACAGAATGATCCTCAATGACAATGGGTAACCCTTGCTGTTGAGAAGCTCGTGCAGCTAGTAGGCAGTCGTCTCATCGTCAGTATGCATTTTCTCTTCAACAATCTATCAGATGGCTACCATTATCTTAGGTCTCCCACTACCAGATCAGCCTTATCGTGCGGATTTCACGATAGTGCTAAACCTAGCCTTGTTACCACTATATTCTCCTCCAAGATCCTAACAATAGTTGGTGCCTTCAATCCTCTAAGATGAAGATATAAAATTCTCTGTTTCTTGTAAGTTGAATAAACAATCTGCTCGCTAAAGGTCATGAACTTGCACGACCACGTGCAGCTCCCTAACAATCCATTCTGCCAAATATATTTCATGTGTTTAAACGTTCTGTGTGTTTAAATGTTTCGTGCATCTAAATATTTCATGTATCTAATGTTTCGTGCGTTCTTTTTCAGATGGTTGGAAAATACACTTGGTTAGATGTTGCACATACATTGGGTTTAAACGCAACGCCAATGTTTTTTTTTGCTTCTATTGTAATTGCTTCCTAAATGGACAAAACAAGTTGCATATGAAATAGCAGAGAGAATAGGTTAAATACAACTTTCATATTCACTATATTCTGCTTGTGATGGCTGAGCTTTGATCCTGAATGCAACAACTACTTTCTAACTCCTCCACCATTTAGGTTCAGCAGTGGAGAAAACGATCCGGTGTAGTTTTTTTTAAGCAATACATTTTTTGTGTGGCTAACTGAAAATCTGGCACTGATATGAATATTGCCTTAGAGTTCTACTTTCAAAAACAGTGATATCAATAAGCAAACACCATAACACATTATTCATGATATAAGATCTCATATTTAGGTCAGAGATAGTCTAGATCCTTGATCCTTGAGCAAGAGGAGACAGTCGTGACCACTTCAATGATTAAATGTATGGTGCAAACTCGGACATTATCGCGAAAAAGAATTATATAAAATTGAACAATTTGTATTACACTCACATACTCCATATGCCGATTGATTAAAAATAGCTATAAAACTTTACTTCAGTTGGATAGGGCAAGTGATAATTTTATTTTATTTTATGGCTGACAATCGCAACTGCCTTCATGAACAGTCCTCTCCTGGCTGTTTCTGGAAATTCTTCTTCGGGAAGCTGCGCAGGCACCTATGCCTACCAGGAATCATTCTAAATTCCTTTGCTCATTGAACAAGGATGTAATGGATTTCTTGCCGTAGTTTTGTTGTAGGCATATAGTGATGTTGCTCATTGAACAAGGATGTACTCCTAGATGGATTTCTTGCCGTAGTTTTGTTGTAGGCATATAGTGATGTATCAGTGCATGGCACTCTGTTGCTTACTTCAAAAGAGTTGATTCTTATAGCAAATGCAGCATTCAAAGACATGAATAGTTTGAGAAGTTTATTAATATTTTAAAAGTTAGTGTAAGCAATATAATATTACAACAAGCCACAACAAGCCACAAATAAAGTCGGTGTTCAACGGTTAACAAGTGAAGGATCGAAATAGGCTCTTTTTTTTTTTACTGTAGATGCTTAAGAATAAGCATTTATGGTATAATGTAGAAACTACCAAACAGAATGGTGACAGGTACAGTAGATACAATACTCGGAGGCTTCCATGAGTACATAAAGTCACTTTTAATCAGGTAGTGATAATACTTAATTTCTGCATGGGACTGACTCGTAAAATACAATTTAAAAAGTTTCCACCTACTTCCTTTGCCAGAGTTGGGTCTGTTGACTGAAGAAGTGTCGGTGGAATCATTACTGACTACATGTGTGTTGTTACCTATGGGACATTAGCATTCAGAGAGTTGTTGTAGCCACGATTGTCACACGAAAACAAACAAACAAAGAAATGAAGAAGATAATCATATTGTAGTCCTACTGCAAACAATGACACATACATACTAGTCAACATCACCTAACACATCAGAGGTCTATTGCTTGATAAGAGTCTATTGCTTGATAAGAGTCTTTACACAGACACAATAAAAAATAATAAAACTCACCCGTGGCTACAGGGCGCCTTCTTATAAGTTTTTGTTGCACATGCTCCTCCTCTCCCCTCCACCCTTGGCCAGCACCTGTTATCAATGAATGCCATTAACTATATATACATATAACACTGGGTCCCTTGTAACATAAAGGTCATTAGCCTGTCCTCTCCTATCAAATCTACCACAGGTACCACCCCTGTGTGTTTGACCATCCCTTGACCCTTGATAGTTTGACCAGCCATTTCTTGATCTACCATAGCTACTACATGTATCTTTGAGAGTTTTAGTGCCTGAAATAAGAGTTGGCATTTTAAACAAAATTGAAGATGGTCAGTCATGATTATATTATGCACTCAAGTCTGGCTATGGCCAACAAATGCACTATTTATGTCAACTACAGAGTACAGCAATAATATAAAGAAGGCCTATCCCATTTCTCCACCACCCACTGCTAATGACAGACCATCTCCTTTGAGAAACTGTTTCAGTAGGTGCTCTCTCAAAAGAGCGACTACTGTTGGTTTTAATCTTCTAGACAAAAGCTCCTAGGCATTGAATGCAGGTCATAGTCAGCCCTGGGGCAATTTGCGATCACTAATTTAAAATAGGTTATGCGATTATGATAATTTTGTATTTTGTATCGTTAAGTAAATAAGTAATCAAATCACTTTTGGTTACTTTCAGTACCAAATCATTATTAATAACCGTGATATTATATTCTATTGTGGGCTTGTGTTGGAACTGCCATTCTATAGTTTTTCTAACATTTAATCTTTAAGTTATTCTGAAAAAAATTAATCTTTCACGAAGAAAAAAATCATATAGTTTGCAACGTGAAGAAATTTAATAATTATGAAAATAATTGAGAAATAATTATCAAGTATTAATCAGCTCAGTTTGTTTTTATACGGCATAAACTGATAAAATAAACTGATAAAAATATAAATCTTCAATTTGTACTTCATGTTATTAGCCAAAAAATATTACCAAACAGTAATTGTAGTTTAGGATAATTCTGTAAGAGTTCTTTTAATTCTGAATTTTACTCTAAAATCATGATAATCATTATCCCCACAGGTATTGCTAGGATTGTGAGACTGGGGAGCAAACATGGTGTGCTTCAAATATAGAAAAAGTGATATGGGCATTCCCACACAACGTTTAATCATAACAGCAGCTACACTAACTTCACCATAAGGAATTGGGTGAAGTCTAAGCTGCCAACCTAACTGGTTGGAGTTTCCCTGATTACGATTCCAACATCCGATCATGGCTCTAACATTGACATACAAGTCAACTATGGGATACAAAAACACACCTTCATTACCATGATAAGATGTCGATTTTGCAGGAGCTGCTTCAGTATCTTGTCTCGCGTACTCCTTCTTCAAGGTCTTTGCGATCATACTGTATTGAGGCTTTGTGAGTAGGGATTCCATGAATATTTTATAAACATTTTTGTCCTCCTCCACTTTGTTTCTAAGGACATCGAACACTATGCATGCTTTCTCTTCAGCTGTAAGCGTGGATCTAATGCCAGCGGTGGAATCGTAGGTCTCCCTGAGAAGGATGTTCCTTTTGTGTAAGAAAGTGGCGAGGTCTTCAAAATTGATTTTTATGGAAAGCTCCAATTCAGTCACACAATTCTCTAGCATTGTGGACTCCGTGGACTCCATCGCTGCATGCTAGCCAAAAGGTACAAATAAAAAAATGTATAAAGTTAACAAGCATATTCTTTAAAAACACAGGTAATACGTACAATTGTCGAAGTTTATAGCGTTTCAATACGACACCTCACCTCATTGACCATGCTTCCTACAGAAGTGTTGTCCATCTGGAAATATTAGCTATCACAATAATACGTTAAGCACTTTCAGATCGATGACTCTATAATTTCAAGCTGCACTTGTTCCCCTTGAAAAAGACCACACCCCATGAGGACCACTGCCTGAGTTTAAGACATCCAATACCTATACCGAATCAGACCATGCACTGTGCTTCAATAGGAATATGGAGTGAACGCATGCACCAAAACATTAAACAGGAAGGAAAAGGAGGCTCAAGTGGTCAGGTTGCCCATCACTTCAGGCTTGTCCAGAAGATATAATAGAGAGACTTCCATTATTTATCTCACAGTCTTTGGTCACTGCAAAAACACACTTCATACTTGGATGCCATTTCATAGCTGTCAGGTTTAGGGTTAGTCTTCTCAGCCCAGCATAAAGCTATAAAACTAGCCCACTCTAATTGTAGACAAGCGTGGCTCTGCCCATTTTAGGTGCAGTAGTCTCTCTATTGAGCGACCAGTTAACTTGAATTATAGACAAGCATGGGGTCCTGCCTGTTATCACTGAAGAGAAGTCTTTGTAAAAAGAGATATTATACTTAAAGGCAGCACTGCCATTAGTCTCACATGCCGTAAGTATTATATGTGGTGACCATAACTAGGTTTTTGTCGACCATTGAAATTCAGGGCCAAGGCCAATCACATTAGCTACAAATCTTTAAAAATGTTTTTCATGTCACAGGAATACAGGAGGCAGTTGGTCTAAAGTTCATGGATGAGTGCTAGAGCCAGTATACGCTACAAGCTTTCAGGGGAACAGTAGGATACAAACAAAGTGGCCACAATGGCCGATCCCTCCCCCCCCTCCCCCCCCCCTCCCCTTCCTCCAACACTACAAAGTCAATATGACACAGATCTATCCTTGACCCTTGCAGCTACGACCTAGCTAAAAAACTGCTAACCTTTCAATTTTCAATAGTTAACACTATGTTGGACAAGCAACACCAACTTGTCGACGACCGCTTCGGGCAACGAGCTTAAATGTGGGAGGTCCTAGCTAAATATGAGCTGCAGAAGTACAATTTCCCTTACCATTTGAGCTAGCAAAAATTGTGTGATCATTTCTCCAGGTACCGTCTGCTACTTACAGAACTAGTTTCTTTTGAATTTGTGTGTCTGTGACACGAACAAAATTTAAGCTGCTTAATTGATTTTGATTCCACTTCAACTTAGCTCAAATCAAATGATAAAGTCTTTAGGTCAGCTAAAAATCACCATTCAGTCAAATGATCAACTTTTTTTTACTGTTATCTTGTTAGCTATATAGATTTGTCCCAATTCTGTATTAATAATTTGGCACCCTGTGGGTGTGCTTCCAGCATGTCAACAAGTTTTTTTATGATGACCGTTAAAACACACGCACAATTTTCGAAACAGGTGTGTCGGAGGATTATTCGGTAACCCTGTCGCACACATTCTTAGTGCTCAAATACTTAGTATCAGCCCCCTTCCCGGGCGAATCTCTTATCCTCTAGCGAGCTCGAGGAGGGACACCTCTACCGTCAGCAACTAGGGGCTCCACTAGCGGGGTCCACTTGCTACTTATTCCAGAGTTTAGCTTGGCCATGGCTGATTTTATACAGAGGACAAACCATAGATTGTAGTAGGACCTGCTGGACAATGGTAAGAAATCTCTCTGGAGACTTGTGATAGCTTCTGGTTCCAGCTGTTGATGTCTGCCTTCAACTACATAATTTTCTATATCAATACATCACTTAATAATAAATGTGAAAGAGGAAACAGGGAATTTTACAAGAACATAGCTAGGATTATATTATGAAAATACTTAGTATTGCTAGCTAGGATGGTTTTGATCTTATTGGACTATTGACGGAGAGATTAAAAATAAGAGTCAAACTCTCATTTGACTTTCTCAATAATTTAATGATTTTTCATTCAACCCATCATTCAACCCATCAGACAATAATAAAACCAGAGAATGAAAGGTGGTCACAGTTCGGGTTTGAGTCATAATGACTTTCGGTCCTGAATTGGTGTCATGGTTCTCGGTAGGACTTGTTTCTGCGGGAGCGTTGGGCATCGGGTCGAGTTGGTGACAGTTTCTACTGATTTAAAGAGCACCACATATGACCGAGACTCATTGGACGGAAACACTATGTGTCCCGGTATTGCCTGTGAATTTGTGGTGACCCATACATCCATGTTGTCTGGGATAGGTTATCGGGGCAATGTTCTGTGGCACTGGTTGTAGTTGCGTCTTTGTTTCTCTTCAATGCTTCATTCTGTTCTTGAAAGTTTTTCAAGAACTTCCATTCTGGCCTAAGTTGCTATTTAATAAGGGGGATGTTAGTCCGCAGACGTCTTCCCATTAAGAGCTAAGCTGAGGATAGGTTGCACCATGGGAATGGTGTTGAGCGATATGTCAGGAGAGCCATTGGTTGGTTTGGAGTCTCTTTCAGCATGTTCTTGATGGTCTGAACTGTGTGTTCAGCCTGACCATTGCTTTGGGGGTAATGTGGGCTGCTGGTGACATGTTTGAAGTTGTACCATTTTGCAATGCCATGAACTCCTGTCAAGAATATTGTTGGTCGTTATCACTGACTAGAACTTCGGGGACCGCATTTCATGCAAAAGTACTCTTTAGTGCTCCAATGATATTGCTCGAGGAGGTGTTTGACAGTCTTATCACTTCTGGATATCTGCTGAAATAATCCATATGCGTAGTTGGGTAGCTCCATTGAGATGGAATAGGTCGGTTCCAACTTTTTGCCATGGATAGTATGGCAGAGGTGATGGAATCATACAGCTGTAGGTGCTCTCTGGGGAGTGGTATCCCTGGCGTACTTTGGGCATTGCTTCATCATGTTGTCTACTTCTTGAGAGATTACTGGCCACCCAGCCCTGTGAAGGCAGCTCTTCAGGTGGGTAACTAGGTGGTGAGATAGCCTTGTGAGGGCAGCTCTTCAGGCGGGTGACTAAGTGGTGAGCCAGCCTTGTGAAAGCAGCTCTTCAGGTGTGTGACTAAGTGGTGAGCCAGCCTTGTGAAGGCAGCTAGATGAGGTGAACTTTCAGTGTCCGTCTGGCTTGCACGTGATAACTGTAAGGACTGTGTGCACCATGGAAGGAAATTGGAGGCCTGACCCACGACGACGGCTAAACTGTCGCAGTCCAGGTATGTGTGCTATCTCTCTAGGTATGCTCCCTCTTATAGAATTATCAGGTGGGTGACCAAGTGGTGAGTCAGCCTTGTGAGGGTAGCTTTTCAGGTGGGTGACTAAGTGGTGGGCCAGCCTTTTGAGGACAGCTCTTCAGGTGGGTGACAAAGTGTTGAGCCAGCCTTGTTAGGACAGCTCTTCATATGGGAGACTAAGTGGTGATACAGCTTGTGAAGGCAGCTCTTCAGGTGGGAGACTAAGTGGTGAGTCAGCCTTGTGAAGGCAGCTCTTCAGGTGTGTGACTAAGTGGTGTGCCAGACTTGTAAGGGCAGCTCTTCAGGAAGGTGACTAAGTGGTGAGTAGGCCTTGTGAGGGCAGCTCTTCAGGAAGGTGACTAAGTGGTGAGTATGCCTTGTGAGGGCAGCTCTTCAGGAGGGTGACTAAGTGGTGAGTAGGCCTTGTGAGGGCAGCTCTTCAGGAAGGTGACTAAGTGGTGAGTAGGCCTTGTGAGGGCAGCTCTTCAGGTGGGTGACTAAGTGGTGAGCCAACGTTGTGAAGACAGCTCTTCAAGTGGGTGACTAAGTGGTGAGCAAGCCTTGTGAAGGCAGCTCTTCAGGTGGGTGACTAAGTGGTGAGCCAGCCTTGTGAGTGCAGCTTTTCAGTGGGTGAATAAGTGGTGATCCATCTTTGTGAGGGCAGCTCTTCAGGTGGGTGACTAAGTTGTCAGCCAGCCTTGTGAAGGCAGCTCTTCCGGTGGGTGACTAAGTGGTGAGCCAGCCTTGTGAAGGCAGCTCTTCAGGTGGGTGAATAAGTGGTGATCCATCTTTGTGAGGGCAGCTCTTCAGGTGGGTGACTAAGTGGTGAGCCAGCCTTGTGAAGGCAGCTCTTCAGGTGGGTGAATAACTGTTGATCCATCTTTGTGAGGGCAGCTCTTCGGGTGTGTGACTAAGTGGTGAGCCAGCCTTGTGAGGACAGCTGTTTTAAGCAGGCAATTATATTTGATATATAAAACATGCACCCACATGTACCTAACTTGGTTGTCGCCCAACTCAAACATATGTGGTAAGTTTCCCTTCTACTTGCAGGTCAATGCCAGTCAGGCTTGGCTTGCTGGAGCCACACACCCCAATCATCTGAATGTACATGCCTAGACATCCTGCGCTATTGATTAGCTGCAAATCTTTACACCTGACCATCCTCCAACACTTGCATTAAAGGGAGACACAGTATGGGATGATGATGTGTGGACTTGTTGCAGGGCAGTGGGGGACATCTGGATGGCAGCTAGCATCAGCGCTTGTTATAGTCCCATGAGTTCATCCCTTTCCTCTTTTTCACAAACCACACCCACAACATATACAAATCTGACAAAATGAACTTTGACTTGCAGTACTAAAATAGCAAACCATGGCACTCTCTACGCTAACAATTACAAAGAGATAAGTGCAGCACTAATCTTAAATGTCATGGGGAGAACTATGGTGCATGATGTGTGTGATGTGTGTGTGTGTGTGTGTGTGTGTGTGTGTGTGTGTGTATAGCTTCCTGGCTCACAATTCTTACACATATCTCCACTCCCACTAAACTGGCTACACACTCACTCTTCTGTCGCGTTGGTAGGTCACAGCAACTCTAATCTCCTTCCTGTCCACGTGGATGGCAGCGTTCTCCACATTGTGCTCGATATGATCAATCATTTCTCCTTGCTCCTCAACTAGCAATGCCATGTCACAAAATATCTCATGAAGTTCCTAGAAAAGAAATACAACTCGGGTATTAAGAAGGTGTGTCTTCCATATTTACCCCGACCAGTGCACTATATTGCATTGCACATAAGTATGCTAACTACATGGGTTGAGTTGAGAATTATTTTAGACTAGAATTTTAACAGCAAGCAGCATTCAGTTTGTACCACATCAAGAGCTAGCCATCGATTTAGTTCAAGTGTATAATATAGTAGGAGGTGCTTATAGAGTATGTACTTATAGAAGGTAAAACATTGTCTATACATGCCTGCTATTCACCATCAAACCAGCTTATCTTAGAGAAGCCACAGCAAATGCTTACACAGTACACCCGCAAACAGCATGGAAATGATTGCAACAATATGTGGTCAGAATCCAATCACACTACATATGTAGTGTACAGTGGAAGTCCTGGATTTACTAGGGGCATTACATATGTAGTGTACAGTGGAAGTCCTGGATTTACTAGTGGCATTACATATGTAGTGTACAGAGGAAGTCCTGGATTTACTAGGGGCATTACATATGTAGTGTACAGTGGAAGTCCTGGATTTACTAGGGGCGTTATATATGTAGTGTACAGAGTAAGTCCTGGATTTACTAGGGGCATTACATATGTAGTGTACAGTGGAAGTCCTGGATTTACTAGGGGAGTTACATATGTAGTGTACAGAGGAAGTCCTGGATTTACTAGGGGCATTACATATGTAGAGTGTACAGTGGAAGTCCTGGATTTACTAGGGGCATTACTTATGTAGTGTACAGTGGAAGTCCTGGATTTACTAGGAGCATTACATATGTAGTGTACAGAGGAAGTGCTGGATTTACTAGGGGCATTACATATGTAGTGTACAGAGGAAGTCCTGGATTTACTAGTGGCATTACATATATAGTATACAGAGGAAGTCCTGGATTTACTAGTGGCATTACATATGTAGTGTACAGAGGAAGTCCTGGATTTACTAGTGGCATTACATATATAGTATACAGAGGAAGTCCTGGATTTACTAGTGGCATTACATATGTAGTGTACAGAGGAAGTCCTGGATTTACTAGGGGCATTACATATGTAGTGTACAGTGGAAGTCCTGGATTTACTAGGAGCATTACATATGCAGTGTACAGAGGAAGTTCTGGATTTACTAGGGGCATTACATATGTAGTGTCACAGAGGAAGTCCTGGATTTACTAGGGGTGTTACATATGTAGTGTACAGAGGAAGTCCTGGATTTACTAGGGGGATTACATATGTAGTGTACAGAGGAAGTCCTGGATTTACTAGTGGCATTACATATGTAGTGTACAGAGGAAGTCCTGGATTTACTAGGGGCATTACATATGTAGTGTACAGAGGAAGTCCTGGATTTACTAGGGGCATTACATATGTATTGTACAGAGGAAGTCCTGGATTTACTATTGGCATTACATATGTAGTATACAGAGGAAGTCCTGGATTTACTAGGGGCATTATATATGTAGTGTACAGAGGAAGTCCTGGATTTACTAGGTGCATTACATATGTAGTGTACAGAAGAAGTCCTGGATTTACTAGTGGCATTACATATGTAGTGTACAGAAGAAGTCCTGGATTTACTAGGGCCATTACATATGTAGTGTACAGAGGAAGTCCTGGATTTACTAGTGGCATTACATATGTAGTGTACAGAGGAAGTCCTGGATTTACTAGGTGCATTACATATGTAGTGTGCAGAGGAAGTCTAGGGGCATTACATATGTAGTGTACTGAGCAAGTCCTGGATTTACTAGGTGCATTACATATATAGTGTACAGAGGAAGTCCTGGATTTACTAGGGGCATTACATATGTAATGTACTGAGCAAGTCCTGGATTTACTAGATGCATTACATATGTAGTGTACAGAGGAAGTCCTGGATTTACTAGGGGCATTACATATGTATGTACATGTAGTGCACAGTGGAAGTCCTGGATTTACTAGTGGCATTACATATGTAGTGTCACAGAGGAAGTCCTGGATTTACTAGTGGCATTACATATGTAGTGTACAGAGGAAGTCCTGGATTTACTAGGGGCATTACATATGTAGTGTACAGACTGGATTTACTAGGTGCATTACATATGTAGTGTACAGAAGAAGTCCTGGATTTACTAGTGGCATTACATATGTAGTGTACAGAGGAAGTCCTGGATTTACTAGTGGCATTACATATGTAGTGTACAGAGGAAGTCCTGGATTTACTAGGTGCATTACATATGTAGTGTGCAGAGGAAGTCCTGGATTTACTAGGGGCATTACATATGTAGTGTACAGTGGAAGTCCTGGATTTACTAGTGGCATTACATATGTAGTGTACAGAGCAAGTCCTGGATTTACTAGGGGCATTACATATGTAGTGTACAGAGGAAATCCTGGATTTACTAGGGGCATTACATATGTAGTGTACTGAGCAAGTCCTGGATTTACTAGGGGCATTACATATGTAGTGTACAGAGGAAGTCCTGGATTTACTAGGGGCATTACATATGTAGTGTACAGAGGAAGTCCCGGATTTACTAGTGGCATTACATATGTAGTGTACAGAGGAAGTCCTGGATTTACTAGGGGCATTACATATGTAGTGTACAGAGGAAGTCCTGGATTTACTAGGGGCATTACATATGTAGTATACAGAGGAAGTCCTGGATTTACTAGTGGCAAACAACAGGACTGGCTCGCTGAGAAGAACAGCTGGATCAGCCTAACACCTGAACAAGCACTCTCCGTACACAGGACCTATACCAGTGACAAATCACTCAACCAGCTCAAGTATTGCTATCTCCAAGCAAAGCAGAATGTGAAGTATACCTACAGTATACTAACCCTGACTCCACATCAGCATGTCCACTAGATGTGTAGTATACTAACTAACCCTGGCTCCATCAGCATGTCCACTAGATGTGTAGTATACTAATCATGGCATGTCTACTAGATGTGTAGTATATTAACTAATCCATCAGCATGTCCACTAGATGTCCACTAGATGTGTAGTATACTAACCCTAAAATTTTCTTCGAGAAATAGGATTTCCTGGTGCCTTGCTTCTATTTCTGCAAGGGCTAGTCTCTTCTGGGCAGTGTCAATTAAGATCTAGACAGCAACATTGCAAGAAGACAATCACACACAAAAATATTATCACACTAGACAGATGCATCATGATGACACTGCAAGTACCACACGCACATCTTGTGTGAAGATAGTGGGATTGTCAGACTCCAGCATCTGCTCCACCTCGTCCTGAGTCACCCTCTTGCCAACTGCATTACAACACATGCACACGCACGTTACCTTAGAGGGGAAGTACTACAAGCCGAGTCACAGAAGCTAGCACACTGCAGCCTCTCAACTTCATGTTGGTCAGACATCGGTCCTCTCAACTACATGTTGGTCAGACCTCGGTCCTCTCAACTTCATGTTGGTCAGAGCCGGTCCTCTCAACTTCATGTCGGTCAGACCTCGGTCCTCTCAACTCCATGTTGGTCAGCCTTGGTCCTCTCAACTACATGTCGGTCAGACCTCGGTCCTCTCAACTTCATGTTGGTCAGACCTCGGTCCTCTCAACTACATGTCGGTCAGACCTCGGTCCTCTCAACTTCATGTTGGTCAGACCTCGGTCCTCTCAACTTCATGTTGGTCAGACCTCGGTCCTCTCAACTTCTTGTTGGTCAGCCTCGGTCCTCTCAACTTCATGTCGGTCAGACCTCGGTCCTCTCAACTCCATGTTGGTCAGCCTTGGTCCTCTCAACTCCATGTTGGTCAGCCTTGGTCCTCTCAACTACATGTTGGTCAGACCTCGGTCCCCTCAACTTCATGTTGGTCAGCCTTGGTCCTCTCAACTACATGTTGGTCAGACCTCGGTCCCCTCAACTTCATGTTGGTCAGCCTTGGTACTCTCAACTACATGTTGGTCAGACCTCGGTCCCCTCAACTTCATGTTGGTCAGCCTTGGTCCTCTCAACTACATGTTGGTCAGACCTCGGTCCTCTCAACTTCATGTTGGTCAGAGCCGGTCCTCTCAACTTCATGTTGGTCAGACCTCGGTCCTCTCAGCTTCATGTTGGTCATACATCGGTCCTCTCAACTTCATGTTGGTCAGACATCGGTCCTCTCAACTTCATGTTGGTCAGAGCCGGTCCTCTCAACTACATGTCGGTCAGACCTCGGTCCTCTCAACTTCATGTTGGTCAGCCTCGGTCCTCTCAACTTCAAGTCGGTCAGACCTCGGTCCTCTCAACTTCATGTTGGTCAGAGCCGGTCTTCTCAACTTCATGTTGGTCAGCCTTGGTCCTCTCAACTTCATGTCGGTCAGACCTCGGTCCTCTCAACTTCATGTCGGTCAGACCTCGGTCCTCTCAACTTCATGTTGGTCAGACCTCGGTCCTCTCAACTTCATGTTGGTCAGCCTCGGTCCTCTCAACTTCATGTTGGTCAGCCTTGGTCCTCTCAACTACATGTTGGTCAGACCTCGGTCCTCTCAACTTCATGTTGGTCAGAGCCGGTCCTCTCAACTTCATGTTGGTCAGACCTCAGTCCTCTCAACTACATGTTGGTCAGACCTCAGTCCTCTCAACTTCATGTTGGTCAGACCTCGGTCCTCTCAACTTCATGTTGGTCAGACCTCGGTCCTCTCAACTTCATGTTGGTCAGACCTCGGTCCTCTCAACTTCATGTTGGTCAGCTCACAATCTATTTAAATAAATACTCACTGTATTTCAGTTGTCTCTGGATCCTGTTTTTACAGCGCTCCCTGTACTCTTCTTGAATATCATTATATTCACTCAAGAGTTCATGGAATTTCCGAGACAAAGTCGAGTACTGCATAGGAACAGCAACAACAAAGACAACCACTTGATTACAGGACACTCATTGTTGAGGACCCGACCTGCCACTCAAAAGTGATCCATTACCTCAACCAATGTAGGAATATGGTAAAGGGGTGAGAAACAGAGGAAGATATACAATAGAGGGGGAGGTAAATAGTTGAGATAGAAAATAGAGGGAGAAAAATGGGGAGGGGGGGGGGGAATAAATCGAGGGGAGAGGAGGAAATAAATGGAGGGGGAAATAAATAGAGGGGAAAATAAATAGAGGGGAAATAGAGGGGAAATAAATAGAGGGAAAATAAATAGAGGGGGACATAAATAGTGAGGGGAAATAAATAGTGAGGGGAAATAAATAGAGGGGGAAATAAATAGAGGGGGAAATAAATAGAGGGGGGAAATAAATAGAGGGGGAAATAAATAGAGGGGGAAATAAATAGAGTGGAAATAAATAGAGGGGGAAATAAATAGAGGGGAAATAAATAGAGGGAAAATAAATAGAGGGGGACATAAATAGTGAGGGGAAATAAATAGAGGGGGAAATAAATAGAGGGGGAAATAAATAGAGTGGAAATAAATAGAGGAGGAAATAAATAGAGTGGAAATAAATAGAGGGGGAAATAAATAGAGTGGAAATAAATAGAGGAGGGATTAAGTTTCTTTTTTTTACCCTTAGGCCTACAGGACAAGGTCATGAATCTGACATAATCAATTAAGTGTGGAGGACGAAAATGACGAAAATCACGGATACATGACTTACACATTAATAGTCATTATAAATCGTGATGGGCTTCTTTTTTCTGACCACCCTTTACCATTCTCCCTTTACCATGCCACCATAACTACTTATCAATATTTCATGCGAGACCATGGAGACCTGGCTATGGAGCCCTGGCTAGCTATGGAGACCTGGCTATGGAGACCTGGCTATGGAGACCTGGCTATGGAGACCTGGCTATGGAGACCTGGCTATGGAGACCTGGCTATGGGGACCTGGCTATGGGGACCTGGCTGGCTATGGGGACCTGGCTATGGAGACCTGGCTATGGAGACATGGCTATGGAGACCTGGCTATGGAGACATGGCTATGGAGACCTGGCTATGGGGACCTGGCTATGGAGACATGGCTATGGAGACCTGGCTATGGAGACCTGGCTATGGAGACCTGACTATGGAGACCTGGCTATGGAGACCTGGCTATGGAGACCTGGCTATGGAGACCTGGCTATGGAGACCTGGCTATGGAGACCTGGCTATGGAGACCTGACTATGGAGACCTGGCTATGGAGACCTGGCTATGGAGACCTGGCTATGGAGACCTGGCTATGGAGACCTGGCTATGGGGACCTGGCTATGGGGACCTGGCTATGGGGACCTGGCTATGGGGACCTGGCTATGGGGACCTGGCTATGGGGACCTGGCTATGGGGACCTGGCTATGGGGACCTGGCTATGGGGACCTGACTATGGGGACCTGGCTGGCTATGGGGACCTGGCTATGGGGACCTGGCTATGGGGACCTGGCTATGGGGACCTGGCTATGGGGACCTGGCTATGGGGACCAGGCTATGGGGACCTGGCTATAGGGACCTGGCTATGGGGACCTGGCTATGGAGACCTGGCTATGGAGACCTGGCTATGGAGACCTGGCTATGGAGACCTGGCTATGGAGACCTGGCTATGGCTATGGGGACCTGGCTATGGAGACCTGGCTATGGAGACCTGGCTATGGAGACCTAGCTTCCAAAAGGTTCAGCTACCAGCAGCTTTTTCTAAACTAAAAATACTTAAATATTGTGGATCATGTCTTGTATAGATACTGATGTGGAGACTGAGAGCGTGAGTACAATTTTGACCGATAATTTATATATATATATATATATATAGATATTAGCATGCAGTAGAAGTGAAGTTCATATGGAGTTGCAGAGAACTTGGTGCTATTGGAAGTTGAACTGACTGGGAGAGAGAGGAGAATGGAGGTGTATTCTGCCTTAGCTTCAAGTGAACACTTGTATGTCTAGTATGATTACGAAAAGAAGTATAACAGATATGATAGATACTATCTGTGCAATGCAAAGGTGATACGGGTCCAACTTACCTACAAGACAAGTTAAAAAAGAGATTCATGAAAGTATAAAAAAGACTCATGGCTTTGAATACTGTACTATCATCAATAATGTACATCCAAAACATTCTTACTTGATCCAAGCTGCCAGTTTCTCTAATGCCCATGAAGTTTAGGATCCATCCTATGATGGGCAGGTACATCTTGGACTTGAAGAAAGCAAATTTTGTAGTCACTTTATAATTAGATCTATTCCCTCAGGGAGACAAACAATATACTTAGCTAGCTCAGAGAAACAGGCTTAACTACCAGCTAGTGTCAGAAAATAGCTAGCTACTAATATAAGAGCTAGCTATTAGCTAAATCTTAGCTTATAGCTAAGCTCAGACGTCATTGTAGTCCACTATATTCAACAACTTCAACGGCAGATACTAGTGAAAAAAGGTGAGAAAACAATATGAAAGCTCAACTCAACATAGGTAATACTATTGAGGCATCTTTAGCTATGAGCAAAAACTCAGCAAGTAGTAAGCTACGCACTAGGCAGTTACCTGAACAAAATTTGAAGTCTCTCCAGCAAGCCTAACCATGTTCTAATAGGTGACAGGTTCAACAGAAATGCTATAGCTAAAAGATCGAGAAACTTACTTGTCCAAAAAGATTAGTTTGTGTTCCAGTAACTATGGGAGTACCTATGGCTATTTTGAACTTAACTCCATCGTTAGAGTACGAGCCTGAAGTACTGCTAACTTAACTCTTTAAAAAATGCATGAGTAAAATAGTATCACCCCTGTGCCTGTTTTTTTTTTAAATGGACGTTGTCCTAACAACAATTTTTTTTAAATTTGGTCCCTCATCCGTTAAGGGTTAGTAAAGAGGGGGGGGGGGTAAATAATTGAGGGGAAGTAGTAGGAGGGCTATGTCACATTATACAGTTTTATGAGATATCATGTACATATTTATCAAATTCAATGACAGCCAAATTGACAAGGATGCTGAGATGTGACATGGTAGTGGGACACACAGCTCCTCCTAGATTGTAGCCTGATTACAGAGATGACATGTATACAGTCAACTCAGCCAGTGCTCTCATCACATGGACCAGGGAAGGCCTCGACATGGTGGGAGGACTCTGACATGGTGGAAGGCCTCGACATGGTGGGACTCTGACATGGTGTGAGGGTTCTGACATGGTGAGAGGACTCTGACATGGAGGAAGGCCTCGACATGGTGGGAGGGCTCTGACATGGTGGGAGGGCTCTGGTATGGTGTGAGGACTCTGACATGGTGTGAGGACTCTGGCATGGTGTGAGGACTCTGACATGGTGGGAGGGTTCTGACATGGTGAGAGGACTCTGACATGGAGGAAGGCCTCGACATGGTGGGAGGGTTCTGACATGGTGGGAGGGCTCTGGTATGGTGTGAGGACTCTCACATGGTGGGAGGGTTCTGACATGGTGTGAGGGCTCTGACATGGTGTGAGGACTCTGACATGGTGGGAGGACTCTGACATGGTGTGAGGACTCTGACATGGTGCGAGGACTCTGACATGGTGTGAGGACTCTGGCATGGTGTGAGGACTCTGACATGGTGGGAGGGCTCTGGCATGGTGTGAGGACTCTGACATGGTGTGAGGACTCTGGCATGGTGTGAGGACTCTGGCATGGTGTGAGGACTCTGACATGGTGTGAGGACTCTGGCATGGTGTGAGGACTCTGACATGGTGGGAGGGTTCTGACATGGTGTGAGGGCCCTGGCATGGTGTGAGGACTCTGACATGGTGGGAGGGCTCTGACATGGTGGGAGGGCTCTGACATAGTGTGAAGGCTCTGACATGGTGGGAGGGCGCTGGCATGATGGTGGGAGGGCTCTGGCATGGTGGGAGGGCTCTGGCATGGTGTGAAAGCTCTGGCATGGTGGGAGGGCTCTGACATGGTGGGAGGGCTCTGGCATGGTGGGAGGGCTCTGGCATGATGGGAGGGCTCTGACATGGTGTGAGCTCCGATGGTCACATACTTGTGCAGTAGTATATGGTTTCACCACGGAACTATGCACCTTCACCTCACACTTTCCTAACAGAAAGTTTGAAACGAAATTACCACAACGAGTGCTTACTGGAGGGTAACTTTTTTATGTCATAGCTAATAGCTCAGTTCTAAACTTTAAGGGGATGATCTTCATTGGTACCAATATATATTAAAAATAAGTTTCTATATTAATTTCGATAAAAGAACTTGCAAGGTTTCTTAATCTGATCTAGCGTTCATGCACACAATATTTGAACTGACTGCTACACGATCAATAAGGGACTAATAAATAATGATCAACTCAGCCACTCCAGGTCAGTGCATAGCTAGCATACACCTGAGCCTAGTGCATTGCTAGCACATACCTGAGCCTAGTACATTACTACATACCTGAGCCTAGTGCATTGCTAGTACATACCTGAGCCTAGTGCATTACTAGCACATACCTGAGCCTAGTACATTACTACATACCTGAGCCTAGTGCATTGCTAGCACACACCTGAGCCCAGTGCATTGCTAGCACACACCTGAGCCCAGTGCATAGCTAGCATACACCTGAGCCTAGTGCATTGCTAGCACACACCTGAGCCTAGTGCATTGCTAGCACATACCTGAGCCTAGTGCATTGCTAGCACATACCTGAGCCTAGTGCATCACTAGCACATACCTGAGCCTAGTGCATTGCTAGCATACCTGAGCCTAGTGCATTGCTAGCACATACCTGAGCCTAGTGCATTGCTAGCACATACCTGAGCCTCGTGCATTAATAACACATACCTGAGCCTAGTGCATTGCTAGCACATACCTGAGCCTAGTGCATTGCTAGCACATACCTGAGCCTAGTGCATTGCTACCACATACCTGAGCCTAGTGCATTGCTAGCACACACCTGAGCCTAGTGCATTGCTAGCACATACCTGAGCCTAGTGCATTGCTAGCACACACCTGAGCCTAGTGCATTGCTAGCACACACCTGAGCCTAGTGCATTGCTAGCACATACCTGAGCCTAGTGCATTGCTAGCACATACCTGAGCCTAGTGCATTGCTAGCACACACCTGAGCCTAGTACATTACTACATACCTGAGCCTAGTGCATTGCTAGCACACACCTGAGCCTAGTACATTACTACATACCTGAGCCTAGTGCATTGCTAGCACATACCTGAGCCTAGTGCATTGCTAGCACACACCTGAGCCTAGTGCATTGCTAGCACATACCTGAGCCTTCTTTATTCTGAAGTATGCTCTGTTCCTGTTGGGTCCTTGTTCATCCTGCTCCACATCACTTTTCATCCCTACAGTATAATCAATACAGTTATATACAGCCTCCATTCCATTCCTCAGCGATAGGGTGTAATTAAACACAGTTATATACAGCCTCCATTCCATTCCTCAGCCATAGGGTGTAATTAAACACAGTTATATACGGGCTCCATTACATTCCTCAGCCATGCAGTAATGTGTATGTGCACTTCATTATTTAGCATTACAGTATAACTAGCTCTCCCAACCCTCCAGTTCTAACTTCCCCTCTGATTGTAACCATGTGGCTGAGTCTCAATCGACTGTAACTGCTCCACCAACTACATCCACATCAAATTTAGAGCTGGAATAGCTCGGCTAGCCAGAGTAGAACTCTGAATGCAAATACACCAGCTGCAGTTAGTTGAAGAACCGGCTCCACTAATACAATAGAGCTATGCTGTAGGTCAGCAACAAAACTTATAGTTAGGGATTTAGAGTGTTTTTAGGTAGGCCTGGGTGTCTGTGCAGCCAGGTAGGCTGGGTGTCTATGCAGCGAGGTAGGCTGGGTGTCCGTGCAGCCAGGTTAGGCTGGGTGTCTGTGCAGCGAGGTAGGCTGGGTGTCCGTGCAGCCAGGTTAGGCTGGGTGTCTGTGCAGCCAGGTAGGCTGGGTGTCTATGCAGCCAGGTAGGCTGGGTGTCTATGCAGCCAGGTAGGCTGGGTGTATATGCAGCCAGGTTAGGCTGGTTGTCTATGCAGCCTGGTAGGCTGGGTGTCTGTGCAGCCTTCCTCAGCAAGAAGAGCTTCAAGAAACAATATATGACCAGAAAGAGTCCCTTGAAGATAGCAGTTGGCTATTCACCCCCCCCCCCCCCCCCCCCCCAATAATTATCAAAGTGGAATTTGTATAATAGTAATAGTAACCGCTCCAATAGTATTGGCAGGTTAATTAGCTACTGCAGTTCATAGTACAGAAGTATATGCAGGAACCACCTCACTCTCAACCCTCAGCACAATCCCACATTTTCTAATTATATGCAGGTTCCACCTAAGCTGCTAACTCAGCTCAAATACATTTCTTCACTATACGTATGTGTGTAGAAAGGGGTCACCTAGTGCCAGGTGGAGCATCAGGGGTCACCTAGTGCCAGGTGGAGCTCAGGGGTCACCCTTGAGGCAAGGCGGTTCTCTTGATGCAGTCACACCGCTTTATGACTGGCTGCCAACTGGTTCTCCTCCAGTTGTCAGAGGGCCACTTTGTGTTTGGTTCTCCTCCAGGTGGTGGGTGCAGTCTGTCATACTTTGCAAGTCCCATCGTACTCCTCCCAGCATTGCTAGGACTCGTGTCGCGAAGGGGAAAGTTCCGGAGTCCGCAGGATTTCCAGGTGAGTTGGCAGTCGGGTAACTGTCCATGGTTGTTGAAAAACTGAACTTGATTAGCTAGTAGTCACTCAGACATCGTATACTTGCTGTCTAGCGAGCTAGAAAAAAGTCCATAGGTTGAGAGAGCGTGCAGGTTTTTATACATGGTATCAAACATCGATATGTCCGGTCAAGTTAGATAATTTAAAAAATGCTACAAATTACTAGCTGTCGAGTTAGGAAACTGGGCCAAACACGACACTGTATGTTCAACAGAGCATTCTGAATTATAATTTGGATATGTACGTACACTCCATGACTAACTCACGGCTGCCACCTGATTGTTGCAGGCACTCATTCTGGACATGCCTAGTTTTGTTTTCTCACCCACCCACCGGCAACCAACAAGTAACCCGCTCAGACTCTTACATTTAAGTCGGCTATGAACTCGATGCGAGAGATTCGTTATGTGAGTCATCACCTGGCTGGTCTCCTCATTGGCTTCCTTGTTGGTGAGAGAAGCCAGGGCGATGCTGTATTTAAATCCGCTATGAACTCGATGCGAGAGCTTCTTTATGTGAGTCATCACCTGGTTGGTCCCCTCATTGGCTTCTCTGTCGTTGACAGAAGCCAGGATGATGATGTGGTATATCTTGATCATCTCCAAATCTTGAATGATCTCACTGATTGCCTTGTTCAGCTCATCCACCTGTGTCGGGGTTATACACATGCATAGCAACTATGTATTGAATGTGACTAAGTAGGACCATTATCTCAGACAGGACACTCAAGGGACGGTCAATCAATTAACTAACACTTTGACCTAGTGATGGAACTACCAGACACAGGCCAGTCCTAGTGATGGAACTACCAGACACAGGCCAGTCCTAGTGATGGAACTACCAGACACAGGCCAGTCCTAGTGATGTAACTACCAGACACAGGCCAGTCCTAGTGATGGAACTACCAGACACAGTCCAGTCCTAGTGATGGAACTGACCAGACACAGGCCAGTCCTAGTGATGGAACTACCAGACACAGGCCAGTCCTAGTGATGGAACTACCAGACACAGGCCAGTCCTAGTGATGTAACTAGTAATGTAACAGTGTAGGTAAAATGGGTCAACGTATGCTGAAACAGGATGCATGCCTATATATAAGGATGTATTATCCATACACTATGTCACCCATCCTAAACTTTGAACTGGTTATTCGTCCTAATGACATAGTCATCATATTTGCTTGGAATACAAACAGCGAAGATTCATGTGAGGAGGAAGTTCAGAGACACAAGCAAGAATAGGAAAAAAACTGGCTCCCCCTTAGCCAGGGAAGAAGGCTAAGCTATGTCAAGTAACAAGATGGTAGTCTCAAGGCATGAGGAGAGATCAAGAGTGAACCATGCAGCTTTGGTAACTACCAGACACAGGCCAGTCCTAGTGATGTAACTATCAGACACAGGCCAGTCCTAGTGATGGAACTACCAGACACAGGCCAGTCCTAGTGATGGAACTACCAGACACAGGCCAGTCCTAGTGATGGAACTACCAGACACAGGCCAGTCCTAGTGATGGAACTACCAGACACAGGCCAGTCCTAGTGATGTAACTATCAGACACAGGCCAGTCCTAGTGATGGAACTACCAGACACAGGCCAGTCCTAGTGATGTAACTACCAGACACAGGCCAGTCCTAGTGATGGAACTACCAGACACAGGCCAGTCCTAGTGATGGAACTACCAGACACAGGCCAGTCCTAGTGATGGAACTACCAGACACAGGCCAGTCCTAGTGATGGAACTACCAGACACAGGCCAGTCCTAGTGATGGAACTACCAGACACAGGCCAGTCCTAGTGATGTAACTACCAGACACAGGCCAGTCCTAGTGATGGAACTACCAGACACAGGCCAGTCCTAGTGATGGAACTACCAGACACAGGCCAGTCCTAGTGATGGAACTACCAGACACAGGCCAGTCCTAGTGATGGAACTACCAGACACAGGCCAGTCCTAGTGATGGAACTACCAGACACAGGCCAGTCCTAGTGATGGAACTACCAGACACAGGCCAGTCCTAGTGATGGAACTACCAGACACAGGCCAGTCCTAGTGATGGAACTACCAGACACAGGCCAGTCCTAGTGATGGAACTGACCAGACACAGGCCAGTCCTAGTGATGGAACTACCAGACACAGGCCAGTCCTAGTGATGGAACTACCAGACACAGGCCAGTCCTAGTGATGGAACTACCAGACACAGGCCAGTCCTAGTGATGGAACTACCAGACACAGGCCAGTCCTAGTGATGGAACTGACCAGACACAGGCCAGTCCTAGTGATGGAACTACCAGACACAGGCCAGTCCTAGTGATGTAACTACCAGACACAGGCCAGTCCTAGTGATGTAACTACCAGACACAGGCCAGTCCTAGTGATGTAACTACCAGACACAGGCCAGTCCTAGTGATGGAACTACCAGACACAGGCCAGTCCTAGTGATGTAACTACCAGACACAGGCCAGTCCTAGTGATGTAACTGACCAGACACAGGCCAGTCCTAGTGATGGAACTACCAGACACAGGCCAGTCCTAGTGATGTAACTACCAGACACAGGCCAGTCCTAGTGATGGAACTACCAGACACAGGCCAGTCCTAGTGATGTAACTGACCAGACACAGGCCAGTCCTAGTGATGGAACTACCAGACACAGGCCAGTCCTAGTGATGGAACTACCAGACACAGGCTAGTCCTAGTGATGGAACTACCAGACACAGGCCAGTCCTAGTGATGGAACTACCAGACACAGGCCAGTCCTAGTGATGGAACTACCAGACACAGGCCAGTCCTAGTGATGGAACTGACCAGACACAGGCCAGTCCTAGTGATGGAACTACCAGACACAGGCCAGTCCTAGTGATGGAACTACCAGACACAGGCCAGTCCTAGTGATGGAACTACCAGACACAGGCCAGTCCTAGTGATGGAACTACCAGACACAGGCCAGTCCTAGTGATGGAACTGACCAGACACAGGCCAGTCCTAGTGATGGAACTACCAGACACAGGCCAGTCCTAGTGATGTAACTACCAGACACAGGCCAGTCCTAGTGATGTAACTACCAGACACAGGCCAGTCCTAGTGATGTAACTACCAGACACAGGCCAGTCCTAGTGATGTAACTGACCAGACACAGGCCAGTCCTAGTGATGGAACTACCAGACACAGGCCAGTCCTAGTGATGTAACTGACCAGACACAGGCCAGTCCTAGTGATGGAACTACCAGACACAGGCCAGTCCTAGTGATGTAACTACCAGACACAGGCCAGTCCTAGTGATGGAACTACCAGACACAGGCCAGTCCTAGTGATGTAACTGACCAGACACAGGCCAGTCCTAGTGATGGAACTACCAGACACAGGCCAGTCCTAGTGATGGAACTACCAGACACAGGCTAGTCCTAGTGATGGAACTACCAGACACAGGCCAGTCCTAGTGATGGAACTACCAGACACAGGCCAGTCCTAGTGATGGAACTACCAGACACAGGCCAGTCCTAGTGATGGAACTACCAGACACAGGCCAGTCCTAGTGATGGAACTGACCAGACACATGCCAGTCCTAGTGATGGAACTACCAGACACAGGCCAGTCCTAGTGATGGAACTACCAGACACAGGCCAGTCCTAGTGATGTAACTACCAGACACAGGCCAGTCCTAGTGATGGAACTGACCAGACACAGGCCAGTCCTAGTGATGAACTGACCAGACACAGGCCAGTCCTAGTGATGGAACTACCAGACACAGGCCAGTCCTAGTGATGGAACTACCAGACACAGGCCAGTCCTAGTGATGGAACTACCAGACACAGGCCAGTCCTAGTGATGGAACTACCAGACACAGGCCAGTCCTAGTGATGGAACTACCAGACACAGGCCAGTCCTAGTGATGGAACTGATCAGACACAGGCCAGTCCTAGTGATGGAACTACCAGACACAGGCCAGTCCTAGTGATGGAACTACCAGACACAGGCCAGTCCTAGTGATGGAACTACCAGACACAGGCCAGTCCTAGTGATGGAACTACCAGACACAGGCCAGTCCTAGTGATGGAACTACCAGACACAGGCCAGTCCTAGTGATGGAACTACCAGACACAGGCCAGTCCTAGTGATGGAACTACCAGACACAGGCCAGTCCTAGTGATGGAACTACCAGACACAGGCCAGTCCTAGTGATGGAACTACCAGACACAGGCCAGTCCTAGTGATGGAACTACCAGACACAGGCCAGTCCTAGTGATGGAACTGACCAGACACAGGCCAGTCCTAGTGATGTAACTGACCAGACACAGGCCAGTCCTAGTGATGGAACTACCAGACACAGGCCAGTCCTAGTGATGGAACTGACCAGACACAGGCCAGTCCTAGTGATGGAACTACCAGACACAGGCCAGTCCTAGTGATGGAACTACCAGACACAGGCCAGTCCTAGTGATGTAACTACCAGACACAGGCCAGTCCTAGTGATGGAACTACCAGACACAGGCCAGTCCTAGTGATGGAACTACCAGACACAGGCCAGTCCTAGTGATGGAACTACCAGACACAGGCCAGTCCTAGTGATGTAACTACCAGACACAGGCCAGTCCTAGTGATGTAACTGACCAGACACAGGCCAGTCCTAGTGATGGAACTACCAGACACAGGCCAGTCCTAGTGATGGAACTACCAGACACAGGCCAGTCCTAGTGATGGAACTACCAGACACAGGCCAGTCCTAGTGATGTAACTACCAGACACAGGCCAGTCCTAGTGATGGAACTACCAGACACAGGCCAGTCCTAGTGATGGAACTGACCAGACACAGGCCAGTCCTAGTGATGGAACTACCAGACACAGGCCAGTCCTAGTGATGGAACTACCAGACACAGGCCAGTCCTAGTGATGGACCAGACACAGGCCAGTCCTAGTGATGGAACTACCAGACACAGGCCAGTCCTAGTGATGGACCAGACACAGGCCAGTCCTAGTGATGGAACTACCAGACACAGGCCAGTCCTAGTGATGTACATAACTACCAGACACAGGCCAGTCCTAGTGATGGAACTACCAGACACAGGCCAGTCCTAGTGATGGAACTACCAGACACAGGCCAGTCCTAGTGATGGAACTACCAGACACAGGCCAGTCCTAGTGATGGAACTACCAGACACAGGCCAGTCCTAGTGATGGAACTACCAGACACAGGCCAGTCCTAGTGATGGAACTACCAGACACAGGCCAGTCCTAGTGATGGAACTACCAGACACAGGCCAGTCCTAGTGATGGAACTACCAGACACAGGCCAGTCCTAGTGATGGAACTACCAGACACAGGCCAGTCCTAGTGATGGAACTACCAGACACAGGCCAGTCCTAGTGATGGAACTACCAGACACAGGCCAGTCCTAGTGATGGAACTAGTAATGTAACAGCGTAGGTAAAATGGGTCAACGTATGCTGAAACAGGATGCATGCCCATATATAAGGATGGATAATACATATACTACAGTATGTCACCCATCCTAAACTTGAACTGGTTATTCGTCCTAATGACATAGTCATCATATTTGCTTGGAATACAAACAGCGAAGATTCATGTGCGGAGGGAGTTCAGAGACACAAGCAAGAATAGGAAAAAAAAGGCTCCTCCATAGCCAGGGAAGAAGGCTCAGCTATGTCAAGTAACAAGATGGTACTCTCAAGGCATGAGGAGAGATCAAGAGTGAACCATGCAGCTTTGGCAAGGTACTTCCAGCCTGCCACGCAAGGCCCAATTCATCATCGTTGCCTAATACCTTATTAAGCGACATGAAACTTTAAAAACGGCTAGGCACTGAATATGGCCATACACACATGGTCTCTACTGGTTTGTCTCTTCAACATAACTAGATATTAAAATCACCTTCTCAATAATTTTTATTCGCTCGACGTTTTGACTAGATGCTCTAGTCTTGAAGACTAGAGCATCTAGTCGAAACGTCGATTGAATATAAATTGAAGTTGATTATGAGAAGGTGATTTTAATGTTATTATGTCAACTGAGACTCATTGAGAGTTAACTAGATATTGCTGCTCAGCTTTCCTGCTCTCTCCTAACATGTGCATTTGCTCTCTTCCTATTTCAATGTTTTTCTTGGCACTGCTCAGGGGCACTGCATCGTCTGATCGTTCAATTAAGTCAACTCTCTCCTGCAATGTTCCCTTTTGCCTCGGCCAGTGTTGCTGTTGTCGACAGTGCTCAAGGATTCCTCTTTTCTACCTGCACGTTTACTGTATATACACTTATAAACTCTCAATGAACTCTCAGTCGACATAATAACATTAAAATCACCTTCTGAATAATCAACTACAATTTTTATTCACTCGACGTTTCGACTAGATGCTCTAATTATTCCTGATGAAGGCTAGAGCATTTTAGTCAAACGTCGAGTGAATAAAATTTGAAGTTGATTATTGAGAAGGTGATTTTAATACGCTTGTAGTTTGTTTCCAGGCCCTCCCTCTCTGATATTCGTGTCACTGGTCAGGCCCTTCCTCTCTGATATTCCTGTTTGGTCAGGCCCTTCCTCTCCGATACATATTCCTGTCACTGGTCAGGCCCTTCCTCTCTCATATTCCTGTCACTGGTCAGGGGCTTCCTCTCTCATATTCCTGTCACTGGTCAGGGGCTTCCTCACTGATATTATTAATTCTGTTTATCTCCCAAGCACATCTCGATGGTGCTGCAGTCTTTCTTACGCCTCTGCTCCTAGTAGGTTCCCTCCTCCATCTGTTTCCCCACGCAGAGAATGGCAGTGTGTGTGTTTACCTTACCATCATGACAAAAATAGCATATCACACCTCCATGGCTATAACATGTTCATGAATTAGTAGCCATGTCAGAATGGAACTCCATCATCCTTTCCTGTCAGCTACTAACTGTTGTCACTTG
Organism: Cladorhizidae sp. MBARI D1340-BT2; assembly: GCA_028752905.1. Lineage (NCBI taxonomy): Eukaryota > Metazoa > Porifera > Demospongiae > Poecilosclerida > Cladorhizidae > Cladorhizidae sp. MBARI D1340-BT2. The sequence goes on along the minus strand of JAQNBH010000008.1, from coordinate 8,294,297 downwards.
CAAGTGCAGTCAGTTTTCTTTCCTCTAGCTTCTAATCTGCTGCCGTTTTCACTATAACGACCATTCCTGATTTACATAAGCCCACTCTATTTAAGGCATGTGACCCGTTCATATTCTTTAACATCTGAATGAAGAGTAAATACATACACATAGATACATACATACATAGATACACACATATACACAATACATAGATACATACATATAATATTATACATACATAGATACATACATATAATATTATACATACATAGATACATACATATAATATTATACGTACATAGATACATACATATAATATTATACGTACATAGATACATACATATAATATTATACATACATAGATACATACATATAATATTATACGTACATAGATACATACATACATAGATGCATACACACACATACATACATAGCTACACACATACATACATATATAGACACACCATGCATGGCAATACTAAGTTCTCCACCCACCTCCCCACTGAGGGCTCGCTTCGCTCATCAATCACCTAACCATGCCCCTTAGCACCCTAGCAGCTGGGGCAGTCTGTCTAGACAACGGAATAACTAACATCTGGACTGTAGAGGTTTGGTTTCTATGCAAATGACCACAAACCCACAAGTGGAGTACTGGGACGTGTAATTGTTAAATTGGAGCAAACCAATCTGGCCTCCGTGGACTGTCAAGTTCCACAAGGACTTCCAAGCTTTCGTAGTGACGTGGACAGCACTAGAGGGACGTCGACTGGTTCTGACAATTTTTTTAAAATTTTAATGTCACAATTATCTTTAAATAAGGTAGTTAGCCATGGCATGGGTTTGGGAGAGTAACGTGTGAAGTTCAAGATATTTTAGACAATGCCAAGTGGATCTCTGCTAGTCATTATAATGAAGAGTGAGAGTGAGTGTGTGTGTGTGTGTGTGCGTGCGTCGTGCATATGTGTGTGTGTGTGTGTCTGTGTGTGTGTGTGTGTGTGTGTGCTGATGGACTTGGCCATATTCGGGCCTACCCACATGTCATACATAATTGTAAACCAGTTGATTCCAGTTGACTCCAGGCAGGTTTTAGGCCCTAGCCCTAGCCCCCAAAGCTTTAAAGCACCCATAAACTAGGGCAGATGCAGGGGTGGCACTGAGTGCAAAGTTGTAGATGGAGGAAGAGGAAGGGAGACATTGTAATAGCAATGCACTGCCAGTGTTTCATACAGTGTTTGCATACGGTATATGGGTATAAGGTTGAATAATGATATAATGCTTGTATAAGGGTGCTTGTATAAGTGTATAACCTGGTATAAGCTTATAAAACTTGTATTGTAATGCTAGTATAAGGGTATAAGCTTGGCATAAGCTTATAAAAGTGTATTATGCTTGTATTGTAATGCTAGTATAAGGGTATAAGCTTGTATTAAGGGTATAAGCTTGTAGGGTATAAGCTTGTGTAAGGATACAAGCATGTATAAGGATATAAGCAGGTTATATAAGGATTAAGGATTAAGGATGTAACACTTTCTATAAGCTGTAAAAGAGTGCTTAGCTTGTGTACACTGAGCCCTCAGGATAATGGACAGATTGCAGCTAATAAGGAGTGAGAAGCACTCTTTTCCACCTAGGCTGCATTTTGCTAGGCCTGTCAATTCTGTTGTTTATTCACGTGTTTGTGCTCAAATACTTCTGCTGCTTATTTTGCCTATCATGTTAGCAACCGCTTGCCATGGAGCTTGCCAAGGAGCTTCACTAACTCTTCATGATGCTCTTATTGGCTTGGCTTCTGCTCTTATTTATGCAAAATATAGGTCAAAGATGAATGAGAACTTCTAATTTCACAATGCAAAAATACAGCTTTACCATATTTGCATAGGAAATACCAACATGAAATACAAGATTATAGGGAACAAGATGTCCCCGACTTTAGTCAGCATGGAAATTTGTAGTTTTGTTCTCTCTACACATAAACCAAACACAGAAAGACCCACGCACATATAAAGCATAAGGCAGCATTCGCAACACGATGCAAAATCTCAAAAGAAAGAAAGTTGAAATACTCCAGCGCTTTTGCCTTTTATGTCAGATCTGCGGTGATCTTGTGAGAATCATGACAACGTGTCTTGTGTTAGACGCAGTACAGCTAGGCCTGTTGTGAAGCTGGTGCAAACCAGGTGCATTCCTATCTTATTAAGTCCGCTACACGGGAGACACATATGAACAACTAATTAATGCATTTACCCCATCAAAAAATGCGTTAAAAAATGCATAAAAAAACTCCTTGTCACCCTCCTCTCCTTCAGCAGAGTAGTCTTCATAGCAGCTTTGTTGTTGCTGTAAAGAAATGCACAAGAGAGAGACACAGGTTATTGACAGACACACAATACCGACACTGGTCCCAGTGAGCATCAAGTGAAAGTATAATGCCACAGGAAATGACACCACACTATAGGTCCTTTAACCTACACAACTGCGAGCAACTGTACGCCAAATTTAAACCAAAGTCGGGTCTTACAGGTGCTTTGCATGCATACTCCAGTTTTCCACACTATACCTATAAAACAGGTTGGTAACCAGGCTGTAGCAGATTAAACGTGCACCAAGGAACAGCTCATTAAATTTCAAAATGTAAAAGGGCAACAAGAAGGGCCTGCATTTTTTAACGCCAGGTTTTCAGTCAGCATTGGTGTCATCTTCCATGTACACCTCTCCCATCTGTTTTGTAGAGAGAGAGATTTTCGAGTTTTGCTCATGGTGACTAACAGAGGCATGTGGGAAATTGTCATGGTTATTGTGGTATCCCACTGGTGACATGATCGTCATCACGCCCATTAATTCATTACTGTAACTGCTTAGGAGGAGCATCACTTCACCTCCCTCTGTTGAGCGTAAGGGAAGAGGTTACCACACACATATGTATATATGGAGCGCTGCTATTGGAGATGAGTTACCTTCCGAGAGAGAGTTGGTGCTTTTGGATTGGACTCCAACAACAAAAACTTCCAAGACCCATCACACACCTGTCTAGTATGCTACAGGAAGTGAAGAGCTAATCCCAAAAACTCTACACCAAATGTAAGCGATCATAGCATGTGCGCAAAGCTTGTACTCATTTTGAGATGGACCACCCACCACGGAGCATGCTGGTGAGTGTTCTGTTGGTGCAGAGATAGCAGCTCACCAAGCAGCAGCAGCTGCAAGTAATGATTTTGCTGCAAATCTATGGAAGAGTTGTACAATTGGCAAGGTCAGACAGAGGTCACTTCAAGATTTGACTAAGAATGTGTGCGACAGCTCCCCCCTTCGAAATATCCCCTTCGATAGAATTTATTTGTACCGAAACAGTGTCAACATAATATTAATAAATGGAGGTACTTATAATGCTATCTGCAGTCAACTCGTAGAGGAGATACAAGTATAAGGGCTGCTATCAAAACAGTCGTTTTACTGGCAACAATCACTAACAGAGGACCCTAAACTCAAGTGGAAGTTAGTAAACTAGGGATCCAAGGCCCATCACATAGGCACAACACAACACCTAGTTTTGCATTCGGAGGAGACACAGTCACACATCTCGGTTTTGACTTTTCTGGCTGTTATGACTTCCTTGAAAAGCTTGTGAAATTTGGCAACTTCCTCCAAACACTTACTTAAGTCTTGTATGAGGATAGTCTTGATAAGCACTACAGAACTGGTTTGTTTATGCTTGGCAAGGGTTCTCCAAGATTTCTGTGGCACCTTTTATGTTCACAATATTGTAATGCTCACTAGACTTGCCCATATTCTTGTGTGTACCACACCAAGAAGCAGGCTAGAGGCATTACACACTCTACACAAAACATATAAAAATCTGTTCCTACCACCGACTACACTCAAAAACTTTACCGCACATAATCAATAACTGAACATGTCAAATGCTTACCAGACGTTCTTGGTTATCTAGCTAGCCACACAGAAAAATACTGCACTTGGCAAGTTCTGTCTTTCATTTATAATTTTTTATAATTTATAATTCATTTTGACTGCTTACCATGTGTTTCAGATGCCCAATTCTGTCTTTTAATTTATACGCCATGTCCAATGAATTTCATAGGTTGTCCACTACGGACGTACCATACTTTTGACCCCGTAAGACGAAACCCGCAATGCATAGGTGGGGTTTTGCAACACCGCAATAGACGCAACGCGTTGCGATGCGGTGCGTCGTTTGCGACATAAGAACGTGTCGCTCTGCGCCACCACGCCGCTACGACCCAACGGATTGGTTGTCTTTATTTTGTTCTATCAACTAAAATGACGAGGAAAGACTGGTTGAGGCTGTCCGGACCTTTCCTTGCCTGTGGAAAGTATCCAGCAAGTCCTACAGGGACTTGAGGTCAAGGTCAAGGGAGAATGCGTGGAAGGAAGTGGCAGGTGAAGTAAGTTAACTCTATTTGTATAACCTATAAGTAGTATATATATAGCACCTAGCATAATGTCCTGTGTTTTTGATGCTAGCACCTTGCTAGTAATGTCCTGTATTTTTTATGCTAGCAAGCTAGTAATGTCCTGTATTTTTTATGCTAGCAAGCTAGTAGTCCTGTATTTTTTATGCTAGCAAGCTAGTAATGTGTATTTTTTATGCTAGCAAGTTCTGTGATTTTGATGCTAGCAAGCTAGTTATGTTCTGTGATTTTTATGCTAGCAAGCTAGTAATGTCCTGTATTTTTTATGCTAGCAAGCTAGTAATGTCCTATGCTAGCAAGCTAGTAATGTTCTGTGATTTTGATGCTAGCAAGCTATATAGTAATGTCCTGTATTTTTTATGCTAGCAAGCTAGTAATGTTTTGTGATTTTGATGCTAGCAAGCTGGTAATGTTCTGTGATTTTGATGCTAGCAAGCATGCTTGTGTGATTAATAGGTTGGAGAAGGAGTGACTTCTTAAGAGTGCAGTAAAAAGTGGAAATTACTGCAGTTAATAGGTTGGAGAAGGAGTAGACTTCTTAAGAGTGCAGTAAAAAGTGGAAATTACTGCAGGACCACTTTGTCAGGGAGCTCTGCAGCTTAAAAAAGAAAAAGAATGGAGATGGAGGCCCACTCTACAAATCTTATTGGCCTCTATTCGATATTTTACTTTTTTTGATGGATTCTGTCAGACACAGATCGTAAGTATACTTAATGGTTATGAATGAATGTTTTGACAACAATGTAGCTCTACTATACTATAAATATACTGCTTGTTTTTTCAATAGTACTTTCTCAAACTTTGGTGGGGATCAGAACAACTCTGGGTCTATGTGTACGCAGGATTCTGTCGACATAAACGATGTTCCAGACCATGATCTAGATGACAGGTATTATTATTGTCTACATGAAGGCTTATTTTACATGAAAACATCATGCTTTTTAGTGTGATGGATGCTGACACTGGAGTCTCTGATTCCACATCTTCTCCAAGCCAGCATAGCAGGTCGACCTCCTCTCAACAGAATACATCACAGCCTGCATCACAACCTTCCTCATCGAGGACACGTCCTGCAGTGCGACAAATGCCAGCTTGTAGACGAGGGAACAAGGAAGACAAACGGGATGAACTCATTTGCAGGAGCCTTCTCAATTCCCATGAAAGGCGGGAATTGAGGGAGAAAGAGGTCTCAACGAGTAAAGAGATGAAACCCGGTATCCACTATGGGCTTGAAGTTGCAGATACCTTATCAATATTTACTCCTCGACAAAAAGCCATGGCAAAATCCCAGATACATAAAAATTTATTTGAGATTGAATTTCCCCCTGAACAATGCCCTCCTCCTCCTCACAATGTTTATCAACCAGACTATTATCAACCAGACTATTGATTCCCTCCTTCCCATAATGTGCATTTTCAACCACATCTAATCAATTTTGAACAAGATCAACCACACATCTATTGACATAATAAATCAAACAATCAGGCCAAACAATGCTGTGAACTATGTAGTGATAAAAATAATAGGTAGTTAATTGTGTTCTGCGTACATGTATATATTGCCATGATGCTTGTCCAATAGTGCTGGTGAAGTACTCCTTGTAGCTGTTGCGAATGGAGGCAGAAGACCTTGAATGCCTGAAATTGAATGGATTGTATTAAAACTTACGACAAAAGAATGAAAATACCTGTACCTGTTGCTACTGGTGCGTGATACTGATATCATGCCAGTGCATAGATCATCATCTTCACCTGTCAACCAGCTATCGAGTTCCCAGCACCATCTTCCCCATCAATAAAACCCGGAAGACAGTACACAGATGATTCTGTACTGCGCAAGTAATTGTGCAGGGCCTTTGTATAAATAACAACTCGGTCTGTCTGGGCAATAATAGGCCTCCTGAAGATGCGCCAGCTACACACGCCAGAGTACCAACCATTTGTTTACATTAAATTATATAATCAGCAAAGGCACACATACCTATATAGCAGCCAGTATGCCAAAAGCGTTCTCAATTATTCGCCTCGCCCGACTGAGTCTGTAATTAAACACGGCTTGCTCCTCTATAGACAAACAACTATTACATGTCCATTCTTTAGAAGGTAGATGAGATAACATACCGGGCAGGTTCTTTCCAGGATATGGCCGTAACATATATTCCCGGAGAGGGAATGCCTCATCTCCTACAATTACATAAGGAAGTTCAGACTGTTTGTACCCGGAAGTGGGCTTGGACCAGGCAATGACAATTGGCTGCTCTCTAGTGCCCTCCCGAACTCTGAATTTGCAAGTTCCATCACTGTGGCGGCCAACTTGGCCCAAGGTAAACCTATATAGTACATACTAACAGAAATAATAACAAACAATAATGCACATGAGTACCTATAGTGAGTATCGCAGACTGCAAGCAGCACTACTGAATGTGTCCCCTTGTAGTTGAAGAACGTTGATCCACTATTTACAGGGGCCGCTTGCACAACAATGTGTTTACGTCAATTGCCCCTATTTATATAAGAAATAACTGAAATATGGAGTGATTGTTCATGACAGCTAATTTTACCTATACAATACATCTTGTTGAACTCGCTACTTATCCCAAGCCACTCAGCTGCACATGATGGGGCCTTAACATATTCCTTATCCAGCTGAGTCCAAATAACTTCACAGGTCTCTTTTATTATATTACACACTGTCGACCGCCCCTTACGGAAGTTGAACGACAGAGTCTGAGACACCTAGTAAATTTGTCTGCAATTAAAACCAATTAAAACCAACAATTTAATTCACATCATACTACCTTTGAGTTCCCTGTGGCAAGATAGCGGAGTGTGAGGGCCAACCTCTCTGCAGGTAATATCTCTGCTCTTACAGAGCTGTAATACCTCCGGTGAATAAGGAAAGGACTGTCCTATTCATGAAATGAAACTATTGCTTGATAATTTGAGGGAAACATCAACCATGGCACCTACCATCTGTAGAAGTGAGTTAAACCTCTCCTTCAATATACGAAGATACCTGAAGTGGGACTCTGAATCAGTTAGCCTTATCTCTTGGAGGAGATTGTGGTATACTCTCCCTGTAACCTCCTTCGTGAAAAAATAGGGCGCACCCACATTCTTCTTTTACTCTTCTTCTTTCTCCTCCTTCTCCTCCTCCTGTTAGCTAGAACCAAAAGAAGCTCAAGCTCCTCATCACTGGCTATCAACAACCATAATGGGTGGAGTCAACTCAGGGTTAAAGTGCACATTTGAATCGACGCGAACGCGTTCATGGTGAACCGCGAGCGGTGCGTTGCGACAAGCAACCCGACATATATCGACGCAGTGCCGTGCGACGCGGAGGCATTGCGTCTATTCAGAATATAATTATGGCAGTCCCCTACCCACGCGAAAAGAATCCTAGTTCTTGGTAGACAAAACTCCCTCCTCATCTATACCAAAACTCCCTCCTCATCTATACCAATAGTAGACAATACTAACTAAACTATAGACCTATATGTATGCATATCACTACGTAGAACCCTTTACCTTGACGATCCCTTACCATGCGCATGTCTATTCACATACAGTCAGTTCTGCATACATCTCTTACATGCAACTTGTTTTATTAATCCTGTTACATCCTTTGTTAAGAGACGGCGCAACGCGCTTGACTATGTATGCAGAACTCACTGATAGCATCTTATAACTACCACACCTCACCAGCAAGAGTGCTGGCTGGAGGATAGAGAGTTTTTCTATTTGGAGCCCACCACATGGCAGTAAACTGTCCCTACCCGGGCTGTGACTTCGCTACCACAGATGGACTGGCCCCAGCAGTGGTACCTGCCCTCCTCAATGGACATATGCTGGTCCACAGCCAGACTGTCAGAATCAAGCCGACCCCAGTCCGCCGACCAGAGATCGCGGCTGGGGGGACCACAGAAGGATGGCACTACTTTTTAACCAGATGGAGGGCCTACTCCTTGGCCGTTCGTCTGGTAGGCACGGACATCCCGATCCAACTGCTCGAGTGCCTCGACCCGAAACTCCGCCGCGATGTCACCCGCAACATCGTCGACACCGTACCAATCGAGATGCACTCTGAGGCCGACCTCCTCGAGGCGATCAAAGCCCTGGCCGTCCAGGAAGAGAACCCGAAGGTGGCCCGTGTTGCCCTCTCCCGGATGGTCCAGGATCGAGGTGAGACAATCAGATCGTTTGCAGCTCGACTTCGCGGCCAGGCTGAGGTGTGCCGATTTGTGATGAAATGCACCGGCTGCGAAGTCCTGAACAACCAGGGCGAGCAGAGGGTGGCAGACCAACTCTGCGTTGGGCTGGCCGACCAAGACATCCAGGAAGATCTCCTGAAGGACCCCAACCAGGCCATGACCGTGGAGGAAACCATACGGTTTGTCGAGGTGAGGGCCGCAGGCAAGCGATCTGCGGTCACCATAACCACACCCACCTCGGCAGACGCCATCCACGAGGGGACCGACCAGGAGGACGCTCTACCAAGCGGCCACAGGCAGCAGCAACGCCAGCTGACGCCTCGCCCATCACCAAGGCCCACACCTACCAAACCCGGCCGCCCGCGGAACCTCACACCTCGGGCACAACCACGGAACCAGCCCAACCCGAACAAAGGGCAACCCACCGATACCAGGCCACACAACACCTCGAAGGCCACCTGCTGCTTTTGTGGCCACCAGGGCCACGTAGAGAGGGCACGCACGGCCATTAGGAGAACCCAGTGCCCCGCCTTCGGTTCCACCTGCTCCTCATGTACCCGCCCCAACCACTACGCACACCTGTGCTGACACCCCTCGAAATTCAATCTATATTTCTACAGTATGTCCCTGTTTGTAGCATGTTTTCATGTTGCATAACCTTTCTACAATACAACTGGCAAACAACGACAGAGCAGGAGAGTGCCATAAATGAAAATATCCTCACCATGACAGAGGGCACCCTACCCCACCAGTCCTGGGACTCCTCAGCCGGCACATGGATCCAGTGGCGATCCCCACCCCAACCAAACCTGGAGGTGATGGTGTCCTCACACGCAGAGGACTTCAGGGCACATGGCCACACCCTCAGGGAGGAGTGCCACAACCTGCCCACAACTGCTCTCGCTGACACGGGATGTCAGAGCTGCCTGGCCGGACCAACACTCATGCAGGGCCTCAACCTCAGACACCACGACCTGATACCAGCCACTCTGGCGATGAACTCGGCCAGTGGCAATCCGCTACCTATCATAGGGGCAGCCCTACTAAGGATCAGGACCCGCCACTCCAACAAAGCGACCAGGCAGATGGTGTACTTCTCCCCACTAGCCACCAAACTTTATCTGAGCCTGGCAACTTGTACTGACCTTGGGCTGATCGCTAAGGGGTTCCCCCTCTGTACGCCGACGCCACCTTCGGGGAACGGCACGGGTACATGGGCGACCCCTGATCAGCCACTGTCGCAAGTCCAGGACCTGCAGACCAGACCTGTGGACCTGCAGACCAGAACCAATCGACCTGTGAGCAGACCAGACATCCCACCCCAGATGAGCACCCCAGCGGACCTGCAGGCCAGACCCTCGGGACCCCACACTCCATCAGTGGTGAGCCAGCTCGCACACACCCCACCCAGACCCTGCTCATGCCCAACCAGGGCACCCCCCCCAGACAGACCCACCTCCCTGCCCTTCCCAGGTACGGAGGAAAACCGCCACAGGCTTGAGCGTCACTTGCTGGACTTATACTCAGCAAGTGCGTTCAATGTCTGTGAGCATCAGCCCCTCCCAATGATGTCTGGACCCCCCCTCTCCCTGAGCATCAACCCAACCGCCACCCCCAAGCCTTGCCACACCCCCATCCCCATCCCCATCCATTGGCAGGATGAGGTGAAGGCAGGCCTTGATAGGGACGTCCGCCTTGGCGTGCTGGAGAAGGTCCCCCTGGGTACGCCCGTCACTTGGTGCCACCGTATGGTCATCTGCACCAAGAAGAACGGGTCGCTCAGGAGGACCATCAACTTCCAACCCCTAAACCAGCACGCCACGCGTGAGACCCACCACTGCCCCTCCCCGTTCCACCAAGCTCGAGCCATTCCACGCAACACCAAGAAAACCATCTTCGACGCGTGGAATGGCTACCACTCGGTGGCCCTCAACAAGACAGATAGACACTTTACCACCTTTATTACACCATGGGGAAGGTATAGGTATCTTACAGCACCCCAAGGCTACATCGCCTCGGGTGACGCCTACACGGCGCGGTATGACGCCCTCGTCGCCTCCGTGATGTCCAAAACCAAGTGCATCGACGATGCACTGCTCTGGTCGGACGACATCACGGGGGCCTTCCACCAGGCGACTGAGTGGCTCCACATATGCGCCGTGAATGGCATAACCTTGAACCCGCGCAAGTTCCACTTTGCTGAGGACACAGTGGAATTTGCCGGGTTCACAGTGACCCCCACCGAAGTTCGCCCAGCGGACAAGTTCCTCGTGTCGATTACCGACTTCCCGACACCCACCAGCATCACCGACATACGGGCCTGGTTTGGCCTTGTAAACCAGGTCTCGTACGCGTTCGCGATGACTGCTGCGATGCTCCCATTCAGAGCCTTGCTCAAGCCATCCACCCCTTTCGAATGGACGGACGAACTGGCCGAAGCATTCGCCACCTCCAAAAGCCACATCTGCGAGCGCATCAGGGTCGGCGTCCAGATCTTCGACAAAGACCGTCCAACCTGCCTGGCCACGGATTGGAGCAAGAGCGGGATCGGATTCTGGCTGTTTCAAAAGCACTGCCAGTGCCCATCCCGTGACTTGTTCTGCTGCCAGGACGGTTGGCGTGTCACCCTGGTGGGCTCGCGGTTTACCCACTCAGCAGAGTCTCGCTACGCCCCGGTGGAGGGGGAGGCTCTGGCTGTGGCCGACGCGTTGGACAAGGCCCGACACTTCGTCCTCGGGTGCAAAGATCTCACCGTAGCGGTTGACCACAAACCGCTGCTGAAGCTCTTTGGAGATCGCTGCCTCGAGGACATCCCCAACCCCCGACTAAGGAACCTGAAGGAGAAGACCCTCCGTTACCGGTTCCGGATGGTGTACATCCCTGGCGTGAGAAACCATACCAGCGATGCTCTCTCACGCCACCCATCCGGAACACGGACACCTCCCAGATTTCACCTCCCCGATGATGTGGCAACCCCCGACCCAGCCTGCCCAGGAAGCCTCGACTACCCCGTTGACACCACTCACGCACTAGACGAGGACGACGGACTACCACTGGCTATCTGCGCAGCAACTTCTACCATCCCAATAGCTTGGGAACAGCTCCAGATTGCAACCACGTCAGACCCCACCATGCAGGACCTCATGTTTTACGTTGAGGAAGGACCACCAGTTGACAGGCACATGCTCCCCGCGAGCATCCGTGCCTTCTTCCCAATTCTAAACGACATCACCATCATCGACGATGTCGTGTGCTACGGTGAGCGAATCGCCATTCCCACCTCCCTCCGACCTACGTGCCTGGCCGCCCTTCACGCCGCACACCAAGGGACAAGTGGCATGATAGCCAGAGCTACCTCATCGCTCTACTGGCCAGGCCTGACCGCTGACATCGCCGCCACAAGAAACAGCTGTCCTGCGTGCAACAGCAACGCCCCATCCCAACCGGCTATGCCGTCAACTACACCCGAGGAGCCAGAGTATCCCTTCCAGCACATCTGTGCGGATTTCTTCCACCACGAGGGATCCGCATACCTTGTACTGGTCGACCGATACTCTGGCTGGCCAATCGTCGCCCCCGCCACCAATGGAGCCACAGGACTCGCCAGCATCCTGCGGGACACATTCGCTACTTTCGGGATCCCCGCCACACTCACATCGGATGGCGGACCCGAATTTGCTGCCCACTCCACCAGGGAGCTTCTGACCAGCTGGGGCGTACACCACCGAGTCTCTTCAGCCTACAACCCTCACTCCAACAATCGGGCGGAGACCGGGGTAAAGACCATCAAGCGACTGATCGCGGGCAACACTGGCCCGGGCGGATCCCTCCAGACGGCATTCTTCAAGGCCCTGCTCATTTACAGGAACTGCCCCAGCCCGGACACAAAGATGTCCCCAGCGATATGCCTCTTCGGCCGCCCCACCAGGGACCTGCTCCCCAACATCCCGGCCCGACTCAAACCATCCCAGGAAACACCCGACCGACTCCAGCACCGAGACCAAGCCCTTTCCCGCCGACAGACACTTGGCCGCGCCCGGTGGGACGAGCACACCCACGGCCTCTCCCCCCTTCGTTGTGGTGACAGAGTATTCGTCCAAAACCAGACAGGCCGTCACCCAACGAAATGGGACAAGACCGGAGTCGTCGTGGAGGTGCTCCAGTTCCACCAATACCAAGTGCGGATGGATGGAAACGGCAGGCTGACCAAGAGAAACCGCCAATTTCTCCGCAGACAGAGCAACAAACCCCCCCCACCCGACCACCCTTTCCAGCGACGCCTGCCAGACCAGATATACCCTGTGCGACCACTACCCAATCCAACCCAACCCACCCATAACCCACTAACCCCAATCACTATGCCACCTACCCCCCTACCCCCCCCCCTGCCTCAGATCCAACCCCAACCACCGATGCACCCTCCAGACCCGACGCCCCAGACCAAAGTCAACACACCCGTGCGCACTCCGGACCCGACGCCGGACCAACTTGTACCACCCTTCATCACACCTGCAAACCAGCGGTCATACGCGGCAGTGACCGGCACCCCAACCCCACCCCTGCGTCGAATACAACCTGACCCTGGAAACCTGGCCAGGACCCCAACCCCCGCCCTACCCGAGACTCCCACCCCTATCCCCGAACCCAGAAGAAGCAAGCGAGGCCCGAAGCCCATCCTATGCTATGGACAGTCAGTCCCCCTGACGTCGGACTTGGGGGGAGATAGACAATACTAACTAAACTATAGACCTATATGTATGCATATCACTACGTAGAACCCTTTACCTTGACGATCCCTTACCATGCGCATGTCTATTCACATACAGTCAGTTCTGCATACATCTCTTACATGCAACTTGTTTTATTAATCCTGTTACATCCTTTGTTAAGAGACGGCGCAACGCGCTTGACTAAATAGTCCTGTTAATAATGCTAGGCCTGTTGGCTCACCTGAAGGGAGAAATGTGAAGAAATCTATTGACCGCTCTAAAAATATTGGTTTGAAAGAGAGCGACTCTCTTTTTGATACCAAGTCTGATGTAGATAGTATGTTGTCCTTCCTTGCTGGATGTGTTGGGGTTGTGTTTGATGACGCTTTTAGGTTAGGACATCGTTTGTATTCTTCATCAACATCTCGACCGAGACCTCTTTGATCAAACTGTATTATAGTGTATGGGACAATCTTTCGGCTGCACGTAAATTGCATGAATACACTATTCCCAAATTGTTTGACTTACCACCTGATATATATACATCAGGCAAGGACTAAACGTAGACTTGAAGCTGCTGCCTTGACATCGAATCCTCCTTCTTTCACCTCCACCATCTCTCATTCTGATTCTACATCATCTTCCACTTCCACCTATACTACTACTACTATGACTACTGCACTATTATCAGATGTTCCCTTGATTCCTACACTTCAACCGTAATGTCTCGTTTTGTCACTTACAATTGTAGGGGTTGGACATCTGGCTCAACATTTATAGGTAAACTCTTAGATTCCCATGATTTTTGCTTCATTCAAGAGCATTGGTTATTTCATGATCATCTATCAAATTTGAATATCAATCAAGATTTCTTATCTCATGGAATCAGTGGCATGGATTGTTCTTAATTAACTTGTCAGAGGTAGGCCATATGGTGGATGTGGAATCTTGTATATAATCGTAAATCTCTCTTACCCATGATTACTATCATAAATTCAACCTCTACCAGATTTTGTGCACTCTCTTTTATCACTTCTTCTCTCTCTACTCTTCTTATTTGTCTATTATCTTTCTACTAACTATGGCACTCTGGCTTCTCATGACTATTTTTTTGAATCGCTTGGAGAGCTGAGTGATTTTATAGAATCGAACTCATTTGACAATATGATCATAGCTGGAGACTTCAATGTTGACTTTTCACGTTATAATGCCTTTTAGTCTCTTTCATGGATCATTTTAATCTCTGCTCTGTTGATACATCTAGTTCCTCAACTGTGCAGTTTACATATGAAAGAGATGATGGTAATGTTAGGTCATGGCCCGATCATATTCTGAACCTTGGTCACCACTCAAATCTTCTCTCTGACATTAGATGTTACACTTGGCTGATAACTTCTCTGACCACATTCCTCTTGCTTTCAATTTTAACCTTTCAGTAGATAGTCATCCTATTACCCATATGCCTCAATATCCTTCTACCTCCAGTGTTCCCAAGGTAGACTGGTCCAATGTATTATCTAATCATATCACCTCCTACTGTCAAGCAATTGCTGAAACCTTACCAGCTATTCCTTCAAGCATTCTTAATTGCAATGAAGTGATTCATCTTGATTTTATTGATAGCTGCTGTGAGAAACTTCTCTGCTCTTGCCTGCTTCCCTTTGAAACATGGAAGGTCCATGGTAGTCTGGTTGTAATGAACATGTTTCTCCTTTTAAAGCTGATGCCACTTGTTGGAATCACATATGGGTAGAAGCTGGTTGTCCCTCCACTGGTGTTCTCTCCCAGATCAGGAAGCTGACCAAACACCGTTACAAGTATGCTGTTAGATGATTAAAATGGAACTGTGACACTATCATTCGTCAGAAACTGGGTTGTGAGTTAGCATCCTCCAACCGTAGCTATTTCTGGAATGAAGTTAAGAAGCTCAAGCACTCAACTTGTGGAAGGCTTTCTTCTTCTTCTGTGGTAGATGGTTTTTCCAATGATGAAGAGATTACTGGTGTTTTTGCCTCTAAACTAAGCTCTATTCTCAATTCTTCTGCTACATCTGACTTGAACAAAATCAAGAATGATATATTATCTTCACTCTCCTCTTACGATCTTAGCTGCATTCAAGTTACATCAGAATCTGTTAAAAAGAGTCTTGAAAGTCTTAAGAGAGGCAAGTCTGATGGTACGTTGTTCACATCAGATCTGCTTATTCATGCATCTAGTGTTCTTCCTGACTGTCTTTCACAGCTTTTTACTACCATATTACGTCAGGGTTTATGCCCAAGATGCTGAGGGACTGCACACTTGTTCCTATTCTTAAGAGTCACAAGGATCCCACCAACTCTGACAATTATCGTCCAATAGCCGTAGCTCCGAATCTCAGTAAAGTTCTAGAATGGTCCTTTCTGCATCAATATGGCTCGTATCCCTGTACCTCTGACTTGCAGTTAGGTTCAAAAAGGGACTTTCATCTGACTTCTGCTCTGGCATTTTGAAGAGTATTATTTCAACGTATAACCACAATGGTTCTATGCTTTCTGGATGCTAGCAAGGCCTTTGATAGAGTAGATCACTCACATTTATTTGAGCTTCCCTCAAAAGGGATTTACCTCTTCCCCTTGATTTCTTTTAGCTTGGTACAGAGATCAGGACAGCACAGTTCGTTGGAATAGTACTCTGTCACATCCTTTCAAGGTCAGTAATGGTGTTCGTCAAGGTGGAGTTTTGTCTCCCGATTCTTTTCACTGTCTACCTGGATGTACTCATTTCTAGGTTATGCTATTTCTCTCATTACTTTGTTGGAGTGCTCTGTTATGCAGATGACATTGTTTTGCTTGCTCCTTCCCTAAATGCACTTCATATTCAGCTCTCTATTTGTGAACAGTTCTCTAAAGATTATCTTGTACAATTCAATACTGCCAAAACTCAGCTACTTTGTTTCACTCGCTCTCAACTGACTGCTTGCTCTGCTGGTTCTGTGCATTTCTTAGGTGATCTGCTATATCCTTCAGCAACTCTGATACCTATTTAGGTCACACTCTGTCCAGCAATTTGAGTGATTCTGATGATATTTCTAATGCAATCAAGGTCTTGTATCGGAAAGCTAACTGTGTCCTTCAGACTTTTTCTCCCTGCAGTCCTGTCATCAAAACCTTATTGTTCGAGACATACTGTATGTCACTCTCTGGAGCAGTCACTTGGAATCTTAGTTGCAAGCAGTTAGGGTCATTAGAGATCGTGTTTAACAACATCCTGAATTTTTTTTGGAACCTACCGAGACAGGCACACACCATGATTGTACATCAAGTTGCTGGTGTCCCCAGTGTATTTAACCATTTAATCAAGAGGTTGTTTCATTTTATTGAACGAGCTAGCAAATCAGATTCATCTCTCATCAGACACATGTATGATTATTGCCACAATAAAGTCTACACCACACTTGGTTTTAACATTTTGAATTATTCTCGATATTACAAACATTATTATATCCAAGATGTCAACTGTGCTGAAACTGTTCGTTATTTGTGCATGTTTTGTTCTCAATCTCTCTCCATTAAGTCCATGATACACTCCATTTGTTGTTATTGATCATCTTCTATCTCTCATATTGTAATGTAATCATTGAACCTTCACTGGTGTGTTATCCAATTATAATAATAATAATTTGGCACCCCCGTGCAATACCAAACTTTTAGCATATAGGTCCAGTCGACACAATTCCACTAAGTGCACTCCATTTTTGCTCGTCTATGGCAGAGAAGCTCGCCTTCCTATAGACATCACAATAGTGAGGCTCACCTAGAGCAAGAGCTAGATCTCGCAACCAGAGTTGAGCGTATGCTAGAGATACAAAAGAATCTTGAGAATGTGCTTGCGAACATACAGAAAGCACAGTCCAACTAAGCATAAGACACATACTAAGGTGACGACAAGGTGCTCATTGAGTCCAAGAAAAATTAAGGTCGGAAAAATGAAGGTCGGAAGGGGGGACAACTCGAGATTAATTTTAAAGGTGCTCCGTATATATACCTTTGCTGAAGACGTTGGAAAGGGAGTAATAATGCCCAAGGCAAAATTCAAGATTTGGCATGATCCAAAGTCAGCAAGACTCGATCAGCAACTGGTTAGATTAATAGTATAAAACTAATTAAACATTGTGGGGTGAGCCCGATTAATTAAGCTTCGGGTGCAGCTGCTGGGTGTGTATACAGTGGCATAGCTACTGACATTATTTGGCATGCTCATATGTCAAATTGTGTTTGTGTTAAAACAAATCAGGATGACACACCACATCAACCTGGTCCTGTGAATGATCCTCCAGCTGGTAAACCTCCTTGCTCATTTCAGTCTCAATCTAAGAGGAGGAGGGAAGATGGCTCTCGAGATGGATTCATCCCTAGAATTGTTTTTGCTATAACAGAAAAAATGGAATACTCTAAAGCGATCCATGGTGAAAACATTGAAGAATGGTGAATGGCTTACTGACGAGCATATTGTGCTAGCTCAGGAGGTGCTAAGAAACCAATTTACTCATGTTGATGTTTACAGTTACCATTCTTAAGTCAAGATGATGGTTTTATACCAGTACAGGATGAAGGTACGTATCTGAGGGCATGTCCCTTGTTAAAATGATCATAATTGCCTTTTTTAATATTTGTTTCACCTTGAAGGTATTCAAATTCATCACGTCAGTGGTAATCACTGAATTACTTCCTGAAGTATTGGGAGGGAAATTGCTGTATATGACAGCAGATTCAAAGGTGATCTGAGCTCGTCTTTGACACAAATCAGTAAATAAGAGCTGATTGATCAATGAGGATGGAGAAGAAGTTGCCCCCCATCTTATGGTGAATGTTCCACCAGTTCAGCAACAGAGTGGGGTAAACAATTGCGGTTATTTGCAATAGCATTCGCTCTGCACAAATTCCTAGGCGACAATTTGGAAGATATTGAATTTGACCAGTGTCAAATGAGAGACCATCTCCTAGACTGTCACATTTTCCGACCAAACTAAAGTGTGGGTATAGGTCTAAGAACTTCCCATACAGAGAGATTGAACTATTCTGTACTTGCCTGATGCCGGAGATGTATGGGGAAACGATGATCGATTGTGAATGATGTGAGGTGTCGGCCTTTCATCTGCCCCTGATTCCACTGAACATTGGTGTGCTGCACCTCATGCAATGCAAACTCATCATAACTTCAACACACTAGCTATAGCTTTTTTGTTTGCTGTTCTGATTCTTCAATATTATATAATGTAAACAGTGCCATTTAAATATATTTTTTGATAATAATATAGTCATAAAATACTTGGGTACTGGGTTTCGCTTTTTCTAGCTAACATTATACATAGGGGTGCTTTTTTCCCTAGGATATTAGGTATGGGGGTGCTAAAATTCCTAAGTCCTATATAAGGGATGCCAAATTCCAGGATTAAAAAAATCCTAGGACATTTGGAATGGGGATACTGGGGTGCCATATTTCCTGTGACACCAGCCCAAAAGAGCAATAAATTGAAGTATGGTTTAATTGAATTTTAATGTAGGGTGCTTTTTTGAGCTGTTGGTATATACTTAAAGTAAGTTTCCCCATGATGTCTGAATATAGTAATGGGGAAATAAAATTATACTTTTTTTTTGGACCCAGGGAGCCCCCCTTAAAAGGTAATTGGTATAGAAACGACAATGACTTGTGAAGAGGATATGGATTCCGAACACTCATTTCTCAGTCCCTCTGTGACAAATTAACTTGGAGGAGTAACTCTGCACATCTGTTCATACCTAATCGGCCGATTTATGCAGTGGTGATGTTCATTGGAGTTAGTGATGGTGTATTCTCACCTTTCACAATGCCAGAATAGAAGAGATCATACATGCTGAAGACATGATGTGGGGTGTCCATTGATAAACCTCCTTGGTTTGTATCATACTGTTTTACGACTCACTGGTTCCAGACATGTATTTTTTCAGCTTTCACTGCAATAATCAATAATGTGCCCCTGTTCCTCTGACTCTGCCTCCTGCCGATGTATAGGTAATTTTGCACTATTCTGAACTGAAAATAATATGATGATGATTTTTCCAAGTGCAGCACTGGACATATTTAAGTTGTGTAGATATAGATAAGTTCAGTGCTCAGCTACTTGTGACTGTGTTGTCTGAGAAATGCTTCTCTGCAGCTTGTTATAAACTGAGAACTAGAGCTATGTCCTATGGGCCAGCTTGTGGTGGATTGATTACATCCCCCCCCTACCCTGCCTCATGACCATCCCTATGCGGCGGTAAGTGCGTCACTTTATGGGCCCCAGGTGATAAATTGAAGCCCCCATTAGGCCACTTCCCTCACGGTCGAGTCCGGCTCAGTGTACCAATTAATAATTTCGAAAGCTGGATGGAGGAAGGAAGTGTGGTGTAGGAAAATGAAGGAAGTGAAGGAGCATTCTCCCATTCTGGTTTATCCGTCATAGCCAAGGCCATGCTACCAACCCTACAAGACAAATATTTACTCTGCATGTATATATATAGCTACTTAAACACTTCCATAATAAACTTATTTTGCAGATCCTGCCCCAAAACAGAAATGCTCCTCATGAGTTTTTGTGTGTGCTTTAATATATAGGATTAAAGTTTCCAATGAATTTCACTGCAGTATGTTCTTAATGTTATGAATAAAACAACTGTATGTTTTTCAAATTAACTTTTTCAAGAATTTATTTTGAAGGAAAAGAATGTTTCCAGTTTAGCTCCGAAGATAGATTTTAGTTGTAAATTATCAATGACTAGATGAACACAAAAGAGTTCTCTGAATAGTATCCTTGATATTTATAATCTATTCCCATTAAGTTAGCTTTTTTTTTTAGAGGCCTTAGATATCTGACAGTATACTTTCGTTGATCAAATGACCATGTTGCTAACTAATTACTGAGTTGTACTAAATACCAAGGGGAGGGAACATTAGAACAATTTTACACATGGACATTTAAAGTGGTGTGCACGAGTTATTGCAAACCAAGTTTGCCCTGATTTTAAGATATATTTAATTGTAGGCAATGAATTGTTCAGATCAATACACGGCAGAGAGACCCATAGGCGAGGGAGCCTGGCCTCTAGTACTGTCCAGACAGGATGGGGGAGGGAGTTCACAGCTGAAGACATTGCTGATAATGCTTCCAGGAAACAACTTAAGCATGATGGGGTATTACAAATCTTAACAACTTTTGACTGGGTGGTATTAACATGTGCCACTGAATGAGTTTAACATACATTCCACAATGGCTGCAATTTGGTTTCCATATAAATATCAGAGAGTGTTCTCTCACAAGAGGTAAAGACATTATTCTCCACTGCTTGACCATGCAACTATTGGCAGATGTACCTCATCACTAAACCTTATGTTAAATTTGTAATATTTGGGCAAAGGATAAGAATTTTCTCCCGTCCCTAACCTCCTCACGTTCTTATAAGGAGTAAACCAAATCACTGAATAATAAAGGTCCAAGTACATTTTTACCCAGCTAAATATTGAATTTAGTGGACTCTACAGGGATCCTTCATCAATGGTATTGACTCTCCCTTATCCCATCCTTCTGATGCTATTTTCGCTCGAGTTCAAACATTTTGGGGATGGAAATAGATAACTACTTTCACCTGTTTATGGAGTAGTTTTATCTTTGGAGGGCTCACAAAATAAAAACACACTCAACAAACTTACAGTTGACATAACTAAGCAGCTATTTGAGAGTCTGCTGGGTAAACCATCTTCTTTGTTTAGTGCCATGTTTTTCCATTTAGAAAATGAGGAAATGTCCAGAGCTAATAAAAATTGATTATCTAGCGAGTCATTCTGTTACAAGAAATAAACATTTACCAACGAGTTTAATGAAAGTCCACGGTAAACCAACTACTTTGTATGATGCATGTCACTGCTATGAATTAGAGAAGGTGACATGAGCCAGTGGGAAAGTCTAGCACAGATATATCTGTGACAACCCATTCTACTTTCATGCATCTCTCACTCAGCTACACTCTCCATCCATCACACATCACTACTGTTGCCTAAAAACATCAATTTTTGGGGGATGGCTTGTGAGGATGAAATAAATTATGAGATTCTCCACCAACTCCAATGTGTCTTAATCCCCCTTGTCATAAAGGCTTTGGGCACTCTCTATAACCATGAAGAACATCTGTTAATAGTTAGTTATGGAGGTATGCTGTCTACAAGTACTTGATATAGGAACTCACAGTCAAATCTGGTAGAACGATATTCACAGCTTGAATGTTAATTTTCTTAGTTTGCAAAATATATTATTAAAGTATGTAGCAGTGGAGGTATAAGATACCTGCAGACTACGAACAAATGGAGAAGTGGTACAATAATAATAAGTCATAAACTTAGAGAAGCCGTTCAAGTTCAAGAGGCAGAGTATTGTATAAAAGATGGAAGAAGGTAGCCATTGTTGACCTACTGATGATACTAAATTCCAATGAATCAATTAATAGAAGAATTACTATACATGTAGTTAATATACTAGTTTGTATTAACTCTTTAAGCCCCTGAGCGTTTTTCAAATTTTTCTCATATTTTACCTTCTTGTTTAAAATATTTATAATTTAAAGGGAATATTGCAAAATGGGTATAATCTAAAAGTTAATGAGCCATACTATTTTTTTTTAATTTCAAAAGATTAATATACCACACCCATAACAAATTTGTTGAACTTATTAAAAAAATTAGGAATCAATATTCGTTCCGATTTCTTCAAATTTTTGTACAACAAAGTTCCTTTTTATGACCTCAAACTATTACACAACCATCAATCATCACCACTGAACAATTTTTTTCCCATTGAAGATGTGTGAAATAATTATGATAAATTTCATTATTTTATATTGCCGGTATTGGCATAAAAATGTATGTATAAGATTCTCATTTTGATCTCAAAAAATATGTACATGTGTGTGTAGTATGGATATGTACTAAACTCTGTAATATAATTTATGTATATGTACTAAAACCTAATGTTAGATCATACTTACTCACATGACCACAAAGCCACACCCATCTACGATTATGGTCAATAACAATAATTATATTTCTAGCAGAAAACAGATCAAGTTCCTAATATGGTCACATTGACTAGAATGCCAAACGTTGAAGCAGTTTCTGTTGGGTTCAAAGCAAAGATACATATCACATGCAACACACTTCAATCTGGTGCGGTGTCGGGGTTTCTTCAATATTTTGCACAAAGGTGAGGAGCCCTAATACTCTGGGAGATAATAAGATTTTTCAGAACCATCTCTTAGGTCACATAACCGAGTTACCAAATTCTCCCGAAATGCTTTGTGAGTACATTTTTTGCGTTCTTCTTCAGGTAGGTGGAGTTTTTACAGAAGATATGAATTGGTCACCATTACGTCCAAAAAATGCCAAAAAAGGTGCACCAACACTTTCGAGTCTTGCATAGAATATTGTAGTAAGATATGGCCTGGTCCGTAAGGTCAACACCTCCCATATATTTGTTGTACTCTACTATAGAAGGAGGAATCTAGACTTCCTTACGCAATAATTGACCAGATTTATCTTTCATTTGCCGTATCACTTTATCATTACCTGTGGCAGTATGCATAGTTGAAGCCACAGTTACTACTTTAGTGTCTTTTCACATAACATACACTAAGCTTTTGTCCCTAACCCATCGACCTTCTCCCCATTCAGTACACGAATTTGCTAGTTCAGTCTTCAAAGATTTGAGACATTTAGGATCATTACGACATTTTATATCAATTGTACCACATGTGATTTGGAGATACTCTGTCTGCATGTAATACCTGAACCTCCTCCACTGTTATATTGACCTCTAGGTTGGGTATTTCCTCGTATTCTACCGCTACATTCTACCCCTACTTCTCCACAGACCATGTCATCTGCGAGAACGTTGTCCTTGAATACCTCTTCCAACTCTCCTTCTAAGAGGCTGTTCTTCCTCAGAAGATGGTGAAACTGAGGGTACTGGAGTTACTTCCAGAGCAAATTCAACAGCAGTGGCATTGGATCTATATAACAATTGCTAAACTCTAGCTCTCCAAGTAGAGAGCTGTAACCCTAGCTATCTGGACTTACCCAGTAAATGTATCTCCATCAAAACCATCTTCAGAAAGGAGTCCTCACTGCTGCTGCTATCCAAAAGTCTCAAAACCTCTTCCAAACCCAAGGTAGTAGCTGTTACTGACTGAGTAGTGGGCATTGAGCCAGTTGCTATCTTGTTAGGATAGCTAACAGAAGTCTTCTCTAAGTTTGAACAAAATGTATTGGATACCCCTTACCAAGTATTTTATGTATTTGAATATATTATGCATCCAGGATGCAGAATTTATTTATTATAATTAAATTGGTAAGTGCACCCGTATCGGCACAAAAATCAATGGGTCAAGTTAAGATAACATATAAAATGCTTCCTGTATTTAGATTTGTACTAATTCCTAATATAACTAGGTGTATTATGTATGGTTATTATACATAACAGGAAATAGTGTTCTAGCTAAAGTATTGCTATTGGTAATAATTAGCTGGTTGTTCCATCTATGTGAACAACTTGTGTATGACAAATCAAAGAGACTTTTACACTGCACTATCTGGTAGCATTAGAGCATGTAAACCAACAAGTATAGCATAGATAGGAAGGGAAAGTATTATTGTTGATTTATGATGTAGGCCAGCTTCTTATTCTCTTCCTCACTTCGTGGCTATCACCGAATTTTTGAGTCTATATGTATATCCAGATTCTCAGCTCTGTATTATACTGCTTGTGTGATGATTGATCAACTTCAATCTCTTGGCATCACCGATATTTTTGTGTCAAATAGTACAATTTTATGCATATTCTGATACTGTGATAATTATGTTTATCTTTTTACTCCAGTTACCTGAAGAGAGGCCACTAATTTCAGCACTATCAACTCAATGGAGAGCCAATTAAAAGAATAAAATATTTTTTTATGCACAATGATTGTAGAATACAGATATTTCAGCAAAGCAAGTTTATCTAGCTTTATTGTCCCATAACATCTGATAAGTTCATACATCCATCATGTTTCTCATGATGAACCAATGTACTTCACAAAACTATTACTAGGTGTTTTGCACACAGGTGATCTAGCAGATATCATTAAGATAAGTAATCTTGTTTTGGACTTCACTGAATAAAGTGGTGATTGGTATGGAAAAGACGTGCCTGTTCCTGATGCACCAGTGACAGACGAATTTCTTTTGCATTTTTCAAAGTCATTTTTCCAAGAATTTCAACATTTATTTCAAAGGAAAAGAATGTATCCAGTGTTGCTCTGAAGAAAGATTTAGGTTGTAAATTAGCTGGATAGTTCCATGGCTAGATGACCAGAGTGAGAGTTCTCTGAATAGCATCCTTGATATTTAGAATCTAGAGCTTCTTAGCAACTAGCATTTTAACTGAGCTTGATAAAGTAATTATTCAAGACCTTAGCTTTCTTGACAATACTACTAAATAACTTTGTTGATTAAGTGAGCATATTGCTAACTAATTGCTGAGTTGTAGTGTATAGCTAAACTAGATTTAGTTTGATTTTGATTTTGTTGTATCATTTTAGAATCGTCTATGAAATGCCTGCCTGAGTCATGAGTATTGCAATTTTGTGATTTGGTTGCTTAAGTTGGTGCCATAAAGTATCTCTCCTTTTATAGACCAAAATATTGTTTTAATGTATTTACTTGAAAATACTACAGAAATCGTAAATCTTATGTTAATTGATTTTGAGAAAGGGAAGTTTAGTATCATCACTAGGACAATAATTATGACTACTTTCTTCTTACCTTCTAACACCATTAATGTAATATGCTTTGCCTCTTATTATTACCATTGTACCACTTACTTTTCCAATTGTTCACAGTTTGCAGGTATCTTATACCTCGACTGCTACATACTTGAATATATTTTGCAAGCCAATCATCATCAACTCAACAGCTGTGAATAATATCCCACAGAATTTGACTAGAGTTCATACACATCAAATTCTTGTTGGCAGCATACTTCCATAACCGACTATTAACAGATGTTCAGCATGGCAACAGAGTATGCCCAAAGCCTTTATGACAAGGAGCATTAAGATACCTTGGAGTTGGTGGAGAATCTTATAATGCTTGGGATTTGTCCTCACAAGCCATATATAAAAAATTGCTGTTTGGAGACTGTAGTATTGGTGTGTGATGGATGTAAAGTTTAGGTGAGTGAGAGATGCTTGAAATTAGAATGGCTTACAGATATATCTGTGCAATAGTTTCCCACAGGCTCGTGTCACCTCATCTTCATCATGGCACTGACATGCACCGTACAAAGTGGATGATTTACTGTAGACTGTCAATAAACTCCTTAGCAAATGTTTATTTCTTGTAACATAGAAAGCCCTACTTGATATTCAATTTTATTTGCTCTTCAACATTTCTGCTTGTGTCAAAGTCCAAATTTAAATTGATAAGCGATGTATCTACTACATCATAGAGTTCTTTGAGATTATATATTTTTTTTGTCCATCAAAGTAAAAAATGCTTCGTATTATTTTTGATGGAGGTGACAGTGGCTATGTATTGTTCTCCCCAAATTGAGTAAAGTCATGATGAGCACTATTAGAGGCATGGGATAAGGTTAAGTTAAAATCCTCGAAGTAAGCTCTGTGGCAGCATTATTTGAGAGACAATATTAGGGCGGTCAAACCTTGAAGAAAGAATCCTTGTAGGTCTAAACATAGCGGGTAAAGATTGACATTTGGACAGTAATCGACTAATTGAGTGGTGAAGTGTGTGGTGGTTAAGCAAAATGATCCTTTCTTCAATTGTGGCACATTTAATTTGAAGTGTAGTGGTAAGTTATCTGCCAGCATTAGTGTGGATAATCGGAGGAGAACAATAATCATTACAACTCGAGAGTTACACAGAGATAAAATTAGAATTCGAACCTTGATAAGTATACTCATTTCCCTTATGGCACATGTAATATCACTAACTGACAAGTTGTTAATCATAGGAATACCCCATGATCAGCCTTAAGTTGCTTCCAGGAAGCTTTGTCAGCAAACCGTATGCTGTTAACCCCCTCATGGAGACTTCAGGAGTCCTACTATTTATGTGATGTGGTGCCATGTTAAATTGCCCCAATCATTAGATTTTGTAGGGCTTAAGTTCACTCCTAATATAACTGGATGTGTGAGGTAAGGTAATTCCATGCCTATATATAATGGAATGCTTTATAAAATAGTAGTCTAACATAACGTGTAGCTATGGTAATCCAAGTGACTTGTATATTCATCATTTGGAAGCCTCATAGTGAGTAAAATTATCAAGAAAGGCATCGTAGAAGGGAAAGTGTGCCCCCAACCAAATATCATTATTGCCCTTGCTAATTTCATATTCTACTCAAGATTTGAGGTGAATGCTTCCAGAAAACAGGGTTGATCATGGCAAACTTGCTAGTTGTGAGTGTATTAACACGTCCCATTAATGCAATGAGTTTAATAATTATACATAATCTATGTTTTTCAAACTAACTTTTCCAAGAACATCAATTTATATAAACATTTATTTTGAAGGAAAAGAATGTTTCCAGTGTAGCTCTGAAGATAGATTTTAGTTGTAAATTATCATGATGACTAGATGACCACAAAATAGTTTTCTGGATAGCAACCTTGATATTTAGAATCTAGAGTTTCTTTGCTATCGAGTATTTGGATTGAGCTTGTTAATTTTTTTAATACCATTCAAGTCCTTAGTCTTCTGACAATATACCAACTTTTTGATTAAGTGAGCATGTTGCTAACTAATTACTGAGTTGTACTAAATACATAAACCAGATTTAGTTTGGGTTTGATTTTGTTGTATCACTTTTGAATCCTCTATGAAATGCCTGTATGAATCTTGAAGATGTATTGCACATTTTGTGGTTTTGTTGCTTATGTAAGTGCCATAAAGTATATATAAATCTCCCTCGTTTTATAAACCAAAACTTTTTTTAATATATTATCTTGGAAATGCTAGAGTAAATTGAGTGGAAATTTAGTATCATCACTCGGTCAATAATGGCTGCCTTCTTCCATCTTTTACACAATAGGAACATAAAATGCTTTGCCTCTTGAACTTGAACTGCTTCTCTAAGTTTATAGCTTATTATTATTATTGTACCACTTCTCCATTTGTTCGTAGTCTGCAGGTATCTTATACCTTCACTGCTATGAATTTGAATATATATTGTTTCATCAACTCATCAGCTGTAAATATCATTCTACAGGATTTGACTATGAATTCCTATATCAAGTATTTGGAGGCATTAAGAGATGTTCTGCATGGCTACAGAGAGTGCCCAAAACCTTTATGACAAGGGCAATTAAGGCACCTTGGAGTTGTTGGAGAATCTTATAATGTTTGGGATCTATTTCATCCTCACAAGCCATAGCCAAAAAAATTGCTGTTTGGAGACAGCAGTAGTGATGTGTGATGGATGGAGAGTGTAGCTGAGTGAGATGTGCTTGAAAGTAGAATGGCCTGTCACAGATATATCTGTGCTAGGGTTTCCCACTGGCTCATGTCACCTTCTCTAATTCATAGCAGTGACATGCATCATACAAAGTAGTTGGATTACCGTGGACTTTCAATAAACTCGTTGGTAAATGTTTATTTCTTGTAACAGAATGACCCATTAGATAATAATTTTTAATTTGCTCTGGACATTTGCTCATCTAACATAATCTAAATGGAAAAACATGGCACTAAACAAAGATGATGGTTTACCTAACAGGCTCTCAAATAGCTGCTTAGTAAATGTTTAATCTCTATTGTGCCAACTGTAAGTTTGTTGAGTGTGTTTATATTTTCTGAATCCTCCAAAGATAAAACGACTCCATAAAGAGGTGAAAGTAGTTATCTATTTTCATCCCGCAAATGTTTGAACTGAAGCGAAAATAGCATTAGAAGAATGGGCTAAGGGTGAGTCAATATCACTGATGAAACAATCCCTGTTGGGTCCACTAAATACCACACTTAGCTGGGTAAAAATGTACTTGAACCTTTATTATTCAGTGATATGGTATTCTCCTTATAAGGAGGTGAGGAGGTTAGGGATGGGAGAAAATTCTTACCCTTTCCCCAAATATTACAAATTTAACATGATGTTTAGTGATGAGGTACATCTGCCAGTAGTTGCATGGACAAGTAGTGGAGAATAATGTCTTTACATCTTGTGAGAGAACAATCACTTATATTTATATGGATATCAAATTGCAGCCACTGTGGGATTTATCATTATGAATGTTAAACTCATTGCATCAGAGGCACATGTTAATACCACCCAATCACAAGTTGTTAAGATTTGTAATACCTCATGATCATGCTTAAGTTGTTTCCTGGAATCATTATCAGCAAAGCCTTCAGCTGTGAACTCCCCTCCCTCCTCCTGTCTGGACAGTTCTAGAGTCCATCTCTTTTAATACTGCTTTGTGTTAAGTAACATATAAAATTGACCTATGCTTCCTGTATTTAGATTTGTATGGCTTAATTAAGCTCGTTCCTAATATAACTAGACAAAGTTATTATATCCCTATACATAATAGGAAATAGTATTCTAGCTAAAAGCGTATCTATGGAAATGATTTCATCTCTGTGAACAACTTGTCTATGAGAAGTGACTGACTGACTTGCACACTGCACTATCTGGTATATAGCATTAGAGCATGTAAACCAACAAGTATAGCATAGATAGGAAAGGAAAGTGTACCAGCCAACCAAATATCATTGTTGATTTATGATGTAGGCCAGTTTCATATTCTCTTCTTCACTTTGTGGCTATCAGAGACTTTTTGAGTCTATTGGCAGATCCAGATTCACACCTCTGCATTATAATGAATTATTGTATAGCAAGATATTTTGAAGTGTTAAATGCATAATTATTATGTTATTGTGATTAATTGAAATATTTGAAGATCTTGTAAAATATTATGAAAAACACTCACTGTTCTTAGTCCATACCTATAACCTGATTCTAGCCTTGAAAACTGAAAATATCCTGCTCCATGGATTTCTTCTAATCTTTCGTGTGCTGATTGATCAACTTCAATCTCATGGAATTGTTGATAGTTTTACGTGTCAAGTAGTACAATTTTATGCATATTCTGATACTGTGATATGTTTATTGTTTTACTCCAGTTACCTGAAGTGAGGCCTCTAATTTCAGCTCTATCAACTCAATGGGACAACCATTAAAAGAATAAAAGCATTTTTTTCACTGATTGTAGGACGGCACACCTCGTTTGTGCCTTATTTACACCTATTCTCATAAGTTGCTAGCTAAGGGCTAGTAGACAGTGTTCGACTAGGTCCAATACCAGGGAACACAGAGAAGAGTGTGTCTGATTTTGACTCCAGGGTCAACTGTGATAGGAAGATTACAGTTGGGCTGGGGCGACGCGGCTGTCCTTACTACACTGAGCTAAATCAGCTAGCATAGGGTAGAGTGTGGAAGTAGACATTCACAAAAGGAACCTGACACTAATGGTATCTGTTTGATCACCTGTGTGGTGCAAAACAACTAGTAATAGTTTTGTGAAGTATATAAAACATTGGTTCATCATGAAAAACATGATAGATAGATGTATTCAAGAAAGGAACTCGTCAGGACAATAAAGCCATATTATTCTAGATAA
The DNA here is from genome assembly GCA_028752905.1 of Cladorhizidae sp. MBARI D1340-BT2. Classification (NCBI taxonomy): domain Eukaryota; kingdom Metazoa; phylum Porifera; class Demospongiae; order Poecilosclerida; family Cladorhizidae; species Cladorhizidae sp. MBARI D1340-BT2. Next base: position 8,264,229 of record JAQNBH010000008.1, on the reverse strand, counting down.
AGTTTCTTAGCTGAAATATCTGTATTCTACAATCACATGTGCATACAAAAATGCTGTTATTCTTTCAAATATAACTCTTGGTTGTCCCACCATTGAGTTGATAGAGCTGAAATTAGAGGTCAGGTAACTGGAGTAAAAATATAAACATATCACAGTATCAGAATATGCATAAAATTGTACCTTTTGACACAAAATCTATCAATGATTCCATGAGATTGAAGTTGATCAATCAGCACACAAAAGATTAGCAGAAATCCATGGAGAAGGATATTTTCGTTTTCCATGGCTAGAATCAAATCTGCAGGATATATGTATGGACTAATGTTTTTCACAAATATTTACATCATTCATCTTTCTGTCTAATCACCATAACATTTAACACCTCAAAATATCCTGCTATACAATAATTCATTATAACATGAAGGTGTGAATCTGGGTGTACATATGGGTCAGTGATAGCCAAGAAGTGAGGAAGAGAGTATGAAACTGGCCAACATCATAGATCAATAATGGTTGGCTGGCACACATTCCCTTCCTATCTATGCTATACTTGTTGGTTTACATCCTCCAGATAATGCAGTGTAAAAGTCTCTTTGATTTCTCACATATACACAAGTTGTTCACAAAGATGGAATCATTACTATATACAACGAGCTAATTATTACCATAGCTATGCTTTTAGCTGGAATATATACTATTTCCTATCGTGTATAGGGATATAACGACCTTATCTAATATATAGACCTAGTTACAATTATTAGGAATGAGCTTAAGCCATACAAATCTACGCCTCATCGAATAAGTAAAGAAACGATGAAAGTAGTGGTATTTCACCGGCGCCGAATAAATTAAGGATGCATAGTTAATTTTTTATGTTATCTTAACACAAAGCAGGCTACAAAAAGTTGGGCTCCAGAATTGTCACAGTGAGAGGGGAGCGGGGGAAGTACATAACTGACTTCCTGTAAACAACTTAATTAAGGTTGATCATGGCAAACTTGCGAGTTGTGAGAGTATGCCATTAATGCAATGAGTTTTAATATACATAATAATGAATCTACAGTGGCTGCATTTCTAATTAAATATCACCGACTGTCCTCTCACAAGAGTTAAAGCCATTAATCTCTACTGCCTCTCCACTACTGGCAGATGTATGTCATCACTAAACTTCATATTATATGTGTTATACTTCGACAAAGGCTAAGAATTTTGGCAAATCCAAACCTCATCACCTCAACTGAGAGCTACAAAGTAGAATTTGAAACTAGCAAGGGCAATAAGGATAGTTGGTTGGAAGCACAACGGTACTCGTTATGATCGACTAATAGCGCCTCGCAAAGGTTGTTACTGGAACGTGGTTTACTTAACGGCTTACGTCCGCACTGGAAGAGCCTATAATGAGCTAGGGGAAAAGTAGGGTGAAACAAAATAACAAAAGAGAATTACCATTAGAAATCACAGACTGCAAGCTATAATTTGATATATAAATCGGGAAACTAGAGTGAATGCAAGCAAAGATATGGTACTTTATATGAGACTATGCGATACGCAACCCTCTTTCCCCCTTAAGACTCCCAACAAACTTAGTAAGTTTCATTGGGTTGTAACTGGTAGTTCTATAAACCAAAGGATGTGTGAAAAACCGCTTAAAATTATAGGACATCGCCAGCTCCTTAGCTGCCTCCCCATCATTGCTTTGTATTGTTTCCACAGAGGGGGAGAAATATGTTGAAAGTGCAAAAATAACTTGCCTTCAAGAGTGAATTTTTACGTTTATTTCTATCTTGGTTTCTATCTCTGTTTTTGCACTCATGTAACTTGCATGTAATAGGTCCCCTCATAAAAAGTTGAGAACACGAAGACTCCATAACCATGTCCACAAATACTAAAAAAGGTGTAGCAATATATACCTAGACACAACTTAATCAAGCTAGCTAACATGTTGTTTATTAATTAGTATATTATACTGAGTACACGTGGTGCATTATAAGCAGAAAGAATGTTCCTCACTCTGTTCTGCTGTTTGGTTTGTAGAGTTCCCACTCCTGGGAAAGTTTTATAAGTCCAAAGGAGAGTGTAATCTTTCCTCTACCAAAAGATCTACTGTTTGGTTGGTTGAACTCTCCTGTGCTTTCCATGCATACAGTCAACGATAGCAACAAGATATGGCATGTGCTGATATAGTGTAAAACAACAATAAACACTCAACCAACTCACAGTTGACATGAATTTTTTTAATATAAACAAGTTAGAAAAAACTCTGACTTGGTGGAGTGCACCACCGCACAACCAGTAACTCTAAAATCAAACAAACTGTATCTGTTTGTATGCAAATATGTGCATAAATGTATGCATCTGTTTGCATGAAAATATGTGTGCAGTGTGCATGCATACACAACAGACACCATGCCAGATACTCTATCATTTTTTAGATTAGCTCTATCCTATTTACAACTTGTAACTAGTTGGTATTAACATGTGCCACTGATGCAATGAGTTTAACATACATAATAATAAATCCACATTGGCTGCAATTTGGTTTCCATTGAGATTGTTCTCTCACTAGAGTTAAAGACATTATTCTCCACTGCTTGTCCATGCAACTACTGGCAGATGTACCTCATCACTAAACCTCATGTTAAATTTGTAATATTTGGGCAAAGGGTAAGAATTTTCTCGCAGCCCTAACCTCCTCACCCCCTTATAAGGAGATTCCAAAACCACTGAATAACAAAGGTCCAAGTACATTTTTACCCAGCAAGTGTGGTATTTAGTGGACCCTACAGGGATTGTTAATAGTATCGACTAACACTTAGCCCATCCTTCTAATGCTATTTTTGCTTGAGTTCAAACATTTGGTGGATGAAAATAGATACCTACTTTCACCTCTTTATGGAGTAGTTTTATCTTTGGAAGATCACAAAATAAAAACACACTCGACACACTTACAGTTGCCATAATAGAGATTAAACATTTACAACTACTTTGTATGATGCATGTCACTGCTATGAATTAGATGAGGTGACATGAGCCTGTGGGAATCACTAGCACAGATATATCTGGGACAAACCATTCTACTTTCATGCATCTCTCACTCAGCTACACTCTCCATCCATTACACATCACTACTGCTGCCTACAAACAGCAATTTTTTGGGTATGGCTTGTGAGGATCAAATAGTTGATGATTTGATGAAGGTATATATATTCAAGTATGTAGCAGTGGAGGTATAAATTTGATGAAGGTATATATTCAAGTATGTAGCAGTGGAGGTATAAGATACCTGCAGATAGGGAAGTTCCTATTGTGTAAAAGATGGAAGAAGGCAGCCCTAGTGATGACACTAAACTTCCAATCAATTAACAGAAAAATTACTATAGTAATTCCAAGGTAATAATTATATAAAAATGTTTTTGTTTATAAAAAGAGAGAGATTTGTATTTACTTTATGGCATAACTTTATGGCACTAACATAAGCAATAAAATCACAAAATGTGCAATACATCTTCAAGATTCAGACAGGCATTTCATAGAGGATTCAAAAGTGTACAACAAAATCAACCCCAAACTAAATCTGGTTTATGCATTTAGTATAATCAGTAATTATTAGTTATATAGCAATATGCTCACTTAATCAACAAAGTTAGTATATTGTCAGAAATCTAAGACCTTCACACTGGAAACATTGTTTTTCTTAAAGTAAATGTTTTCTTAAACGAAATGTTGATGTTCTTGGAAAAGTTACTTTGAAAAACGTAGATTCTATATAAATTATCTCAGTTGTTTTATTCATAACATTAAGAACAGCTGAATTATATTGCAGAAATTCATAACCTTTAACCCTATATAAGCACAAAAAAACTCATAAGGAGCAATTCTGTTTTGGGACAGGATCTGCAAAATTAGAAGCGCTACAATGCAGAGTAAATATTTGTCTTGTAGGGTTGGTTGGTGGGATTTTGGCTTGACGGATAAACCAGAATGAGAGAATGCACCTTCACTTCTTTCAACGTTTTCCTACGCCATCTAGCACCTACACTTCCCACCATCCATTCTGTCGCTTCCGTAATTGTACACTGAGCTGGACTCGACCGTGAGGGAAGTGGCTTAGCGGGGACCTGGAGGCAGCACTGACCACGTTGGGGTCATGAGGCCGATTTAGCGCGCATGGAGTTGAAATGCAGCTGACCCTTTCATTGAGACCAAATCTCAGGGGCGTGCTAGCACAGAGAACCTACCACGTGGTAGTCAATATTAAAGCAGTCAGCGCGGAAATCTACGCAGGTAAACAACACATCCACACACAACAGCCCACTCCCCCACACCTTAGGAAGGAATTAGACTAGCGACTCCCGCTCTCCCCCTCGCCTTACCTCCAACTATCCTAAAACTTCCCCATAGAAATAGCTCTATATAACAGTAATAGACCCCTCCTGGGAACCCTACTGCACGGAATCCTTCCTACAGCCAATGCCACCACTCTCAGTATTCCTTCTTCTACACATACTCAGCCATAAGCTCCAACCTTAGGATCCCAACCTCTTCCAATAGATTGTGGGGTGGGGCCTCAGCCCCAAGTTTACTTAGGTACAATATTCCTTTCTGCAAACTGACTTTCTGCAAACTGACATGACATAGTTTTTGTTGATCTTGTTTTTCGGTTATGCTTTCCCCTAGTGTGGTCTCAGCCACAGTTATGGACAGTTATGGTGTCAACTTTAATAAGATCTCGTATTTATTTTCGATATTCTAGTCAGCCATTCTTCATTGGACGTTTAGCTGAGCTCTGGATCAAGATGAAGGAAGAGGCAGGTGCTGTCGCCCTATTAGTCTGCATGATAACTTTACTGCAGATGAATTCATTTGTATCAAGTGAAGGTACGTAGTTTACAGTTGCAGAGATAGGATTTTGAAAGGGGTGTTGCAAATGAAAAGTGCGAGCCAGACCCATTACCAAATGACTATGCTGAGGAATACAATGCCAGAAGTGAAGTTTGATTGCATGCTGTTCTATTCCGAGTTTATTCCGAGGCAAAGGAACTTGGTTAAAAACCAAAATGATGCAATGATAATACATTATGCCAACACAGACTGTCAGAAAGGGGGATTCCATGGAACCCATAGAACCCCCATGGATCTGGCACTGGTTTAGCAACTTAGAAAATTGTTCCTCTTACTTTGGGTGGTGGTGGTGGGGTGCTCTTACTTTGGGTGGTGGGGTGTCTTACTTTGGGTGGTGGGGTGTCTTCTGGATTTAAGCATGCTCTTGGGTGTAATGTAACCTGGACCTGTTATGGAAGGTAAGTGGGAATATTTTCTTTCAAGTCTAAAGTCTAACATCCAATATTATCTCGCATTATAACATACAAATAACTACACTACACGAGTGTGTATTTAGAAGAATTTCATTCACTCGTGTCTTTGCGATGGCTATAGTTTGAAAACTTTGGAGCTAACTGTATACTATCTGTGGCCTGTGGCCAAGCTAGTTAGCTGGACTAACTACATAGTAGAGAACTGTTGCTATGTTTATACGTCCTGCAACTTGATTTCTGAAGTTCATGCAATCGCAACCTTTGTAGGTTCTGCCTTTCCCTCAGCTCTTTCTTCACTGTAGAAAATGTTTTCTGCACATGTGTAGGTAGCTGATCAGCAAGAAAAGGATGTAAACACAAACTCTCTCTCAACTGCAGGGTACAGTATATGATTTTGATTAACTTTGGTAGGCTGGTTATTTTTGCTTCGTACGGTTAATTGCAGAGCTAGTGTGGACATGATGAATGCGCATTGACTTGAAGAGTTTTTCCCCCTAGCACCCAATGTGCATTAATGTAAATGAGTTTAGGTGTAGTGAGGACAGGCATTTTATGTGTGTTGATGGGACCATGGCACAATTTTCAGCTCTCAACATACAGTACATTTTCCCCTCTATCAAAAGATATTGAACAATCTAATCTGATAAAACATTGGATTAATTTGTAAACAGGAAAGAAAACAAGAGTACCCATAAAGGCAACAACCAGTTAGATGACCCTTTACCATTTATATAACAAGCATACAAACGTAATCGAGCTAAGACTAATACAGAATCATGTGCACAAATCATGTCACATGTCCTATTCCATATAGTGCCTCTCTTTATTTCTAACCCCAGATTATTCAGGATTATTGATACAATAAATAAGCCTGTATAGGGTTTCATTTAGAAAATTGTCCAAGGGGAGCAACTGGAGGAATCTGGATTTTAAGGGGGAACATGATGGTTAAAGATGCGAGAACATTTCTAATGAATTTTAATACTACAATTTCCAAGGTGGGGGGGGGGGGAGGGGGGGCAAAAAGGTTCCAAGGGGGGCAGCTGAATGAAACCCTGCTGTATACTATAGATACTACTACAGTACAAGTTCTTGTTACACTGCTCCCCTTCTGTGAAGAATCTGTCTCGGATTTCAGTGTCAATAGCATAAATAGTCTGGTGCATTATGTTGGTGGCAGGGATAATGAGGAGGACGAGGAGGATCAGCGCGTGGCAGAAGGACAATTAGTTCAAGGTAGTTGGACTGTATGAGAGAATGGTTGGGTAGGAGATGCTTGACGTGGTAGAGCCTGAGGAAGACGTATATCCTGTGGGCAGAGTTTAAGCCGATCGAAATGTCCCACTAGTCTGCGATGACAAAGATGGATATCCTGAATGCGATAAGTCACTTCAGAAAGACATCGCTCCACTCTGGAGGGCCCAGTCCATGGTCGATGGAGTTTTTTAGCCTGACCTAGGAATAACTGGCAAGTGAAGCCACACCAAGTCACCTTCCTTGAATGGGTTTCCATGAACATGTTGGTTGTAGAGCTCTCTTTACCTATCCAACTTGTCACCCATGAGTTCTCGCATGCTATGATATGCTGATTCCAGCCATTTACGCAGGTCAGCTACATGCTCAGGTGAATATGTCTCCGTGTTAGGGGAGCCATAAACCACATCAATAGGCATGCATGCCTGGTGGGAAAAAATAAGGAAGAAGGGACTAAACTCATTAGTAGAGTTGATACTGGTGTTGTAGGCCATGCATAGTGGTCAGAGATGATCTTCCCAAGAGAAAGGATTGTCAGACGCTGCTGTCGCAAGCATTGCAAGGAGAGTTCTGTTGTATCACTCCACCAGGCGACCACACTGATGGTAGGGATGGCAGGAGAGGGCATCTGCATTAGACTGCTTGCATCCCTGGCGGTGAGCAAATCTCAAAGATGAACTGTTGTAGATGCTCCAGCCATCATGCCAGCTCTCCATCTTATTCTTTGAAGTTATTCAACCATGTGATTGATGCATGGTCAGTTCACAATATAAATTGCTGCCCCAGCAGGTAGAGTCAGAAATGCTGGGTTAAGTAGACTGCTGCTAGGAGTTCGAACTTCCAGGCGAGTTACACAATAATTGCACTCAGACTTGCTGAGGACCCGATTGGCATATGCGATCACTCTCTCTTTTCCATCAGGACACTGCTGTGACAGGATCCCATCAACACCCGTGTTGCTAGCATCTGTGTCCAAGATGAATGGTTTTGTAAAATCTGGGTAGGCGAGGACAGGAGATGTTATCAGGCATTGACAAAGGGTTGTAAAAGCAGTCTCACACTCCTTGGTCCAATTGAAAACAGCATTTCGTTCAGTCAGTCTGTGTAGAAGGCGAGCAAAACTTTTCACAAACCACCTATAATAGCTTGCCAGCCGAAGAAATCGCTGCACCTCCTTGGTAGATGTTGGTACTGGCCAGTTGGCCACCTTCTCAACCTAGCTAGGGTCGGCCGATATCCCATCACTGGAGACCACACGGCCCAAGAAATTCACCTTGCTTTGCAGAAATGAACACTTGCTCGGCTGAACCCTCAGGTTTGAGTTGCGTAGCCTCTGGAAGACTGCTTGCAGATTTTGGAGGTGGCTTTTGAATGTGGCAACCAGGGCAACAAGATCATCGATGGATCCCACCAACACCCATATTGCTAGTGTTGTATATGTGACAGGCTCTGCGAAAAGGGCCCACTTCGCGCAAGATATAAAATTTGAGTTATTGGCACTAAGATATAGCACACCTATTGCTAGTGTTGTATATGTGACAGGCTCTGCGAAAAGGGCCCACTTCGCGCAAGATATAAAATTTGAGTTATTGGCACTAAGATATAGCACACCTTATTACCTTCAAAATGGTCTAAGTAAGCGTCATCATAGCTAGTTTGTTTGCTGAGCTACGACCGATCTAACACAGCAAAGTACAAGGCCATAATTCCATGAAAACGGTCTTTCAATGTTTACTTACGGGGAAATTTTCTATTTCCGTAATCTTCCGCGTTACGCGTTTTGAGGTAGCACGTGATTCTACAAGATACGCCCTTCATAGTTCGTGGAGAAAAGTCATACACTTCTTGGAGGAGCTTTTCTTCGCTTCCACGGCGCAGCCAAGGACTTAGAACACCACTAGAGCCCCCCAAAACTTTGTGCCTCCATGAATCAAGCAGCTATTCTTGGGAGGAAAAGCAGGTGAGAGATATTACTAGCCGTGACGGTGTTCAACCACCAACTGTAACTTTTTTGTTTAACTTGTTCTCTAGCTCACAGTTGGCCTTTGTTTAACTTGTTTTCTAAGAAGCCCACAGTTAGCCTTTGTTTAACTTGCTTTCTATCCTACAGGTAGCCTTTGTTCACAGGTAGCCTTTGTTTAACTCGTTTTCTAGCCCACGGTTAGCCTTTATTTAAAGCCCATAGTTAGCCTTTATTTAACTTGTTTTCTAGCCCACAGTTAGCCTTTATTTAACTTGTTTTCTAGCCCACAGTTAGCCTTTATTGAACTTCTTTTCTAACCCACAGTTAGCCTTTGTTTAACTTGTTTTCTAGCCCACAGTTAGCCTTTATTTAACTTGTTTTCTAGCCCACAGTTAGCCTTTGTTTAACTTGTTTTCTAGCCCACAGTTAGCCTTTGTTCACAGGTAGCCTTTGTTTAACTTGTTTTCTAGCCCACAGTTAGCCTTTATTTATTTAGCTGGTTTCTAGCCCATAGTTAACTTGTTTCTAGCCTACAGTTAGTGTTTATTAAACTTAGTTTCAGGTCAGCAGTAAGCCGGCTACTTGTCCTAACCCAGTTTTCTCTCTTTTGTTGTTGTTGGAACAAACTATTATTAGATAAAAAGTAGGACAAGAATAATTATTATTATACAGTGTTACAACAACATTGGTTAAAGACTTAATTGTTGCTGATCTACTGTTATGTCCCTCCTTTCTGCAGATCATACAAGTGCGTTTCTTGGCAGAGGGAAGATAATCCTCTTTATTCTGATTACCAGTTGGTGAGGAGGGAGTGCTGGAAGGCTTGGGGACAGCTGGCAAAGGACAGGTACTATCCTTCTCATCTTCAGGTGAAGTACTCGCGGACTTCTCGCCAGCAGGTGGTTTTGTAGAACGACCTTTCCAGCTGCACAATTTGAAGGAGCTCTTCTGCTGCTTTTATAGTAGCACATTTCTCCACATCAGGACAGTTAGCAGCTCGGAGGATAGCTGTACTGTTCTGTTGGCATTGCCAGCAAAAGTCAGACATAGGTTTCATAATACTAATGGATGGAAGCAGTGACTGCCAGAGCTTATTGAAGGTGGAGTATGCAGCAGGACATGCACAGGGTGTGGAGTTAGCAGCTTCACAATACACCCTCCGGATCCCTCTCTTGGACACGCTAGAAGGTAGCAGCTTGATGTCAGATCTGCTATAACCTGGTATGCGACCAGGAAGGAGCAGGCCATTCTGATCAGCATAGTTTAGTAAGAATCTGACAATAAACTCTACCGAAGCAAATGCAAGGGCATTGTGAGGAAGACGCCTGGTGTTTCCATGGACACATGGTGCAAGCCCATTGTCCTTGAAGTGTGTCACCAAGTTCTTCATTCGTTTCTCGCCAACAGTGTGAAGGTAACGAAACATGGAAGGACACACTGGTTGCCCCTGATGGTAATATTTTGTGTACTTTTTCTGTCTACTCAACAGTGAATGCCGAACCATCTCCATCGAATTTGAGGTAGCCATGAGCTGCCCGAGCAACTCATTGTGTGTCTGTGTGAGCGAAATCAAAGACATGCTGTCAAGGAAAATGGGAGAGAGAAACTTCCCCCATCACGAAGACGACCACATCCAGCATCCAAGAAATCTCCAACTTGCTTATTTTCCTCGATGTCGGAAAGAGTTGGTTCGATGCCATCAATCATGTGAAGATTCTCCAGGGCTTCACTCACTTGCTCATCACGGTCCAAATCTTCCTCCTCAATTTCTTCATCCTCACTGATCTCCTCCTCCACACCCATCTCGCCAACCTCTACCACTCTGCTATTGCACAAAAGTTCTGTCTCTCTAAATAGTATGCACACAGATGTACTATAATTCCAACACATTACTCCACATTACTCCTAAATACAAATTTTTGTCAATACAGTGTATATTTTGCTATTCAGCTATTCAGTAGTATGATATATTTTTTTTGGCTATGGACACACACCTATTAAACTTACCATGATTTGCTGCTCCAGTCACATCATCACTGTCCATTTCTCCTTCAAAAGGGGTGTTGAAGTAGTCTTGTAAGATATCCAGCAAGGGTTGTTGGTCTTTCTCACAAAAGTGAAGCAAACCATTCACAGCTCTAGCAGCTTCTCTAGCACTAGTTTGAAAATTCATTCTGCAGCTGTTGTTGTTACTGTGGTAACGTGTTATAAAGGCGCGCGGGTAACTCCCATACTTCCGTGTGCACGTAGTATTCTTCCGCCGGCAGTTAAACTTCAATCTCGGTTACGCGTAGAGAAGAATTGAGTCCGAGTTTTCTAATGCTACGCTCGGCAAGAAGCAGACGCTTTTAGGTCATCAAACTTCACAGAAAGTTAGCTAAAAGATAATAGATACTTATAAGCTAATAAAATGGATTTTATAAAATTTTGGCCTAGGCACTGTTTTAGGTTGTATCTCAATTTCAATATCTGCGCGAAGTGGGCCCTTTTCCCAGAGCCTGTCACATATAGTAATCACAATTGATTATTATACAACTAATCTCACCACTAAGAATAAAACAAAGAGACAGAATAATTAGCAACTGCTGACAATTACACCACACCTAGATCTCACAAAACCATCGGGGTAAACGGTGTCTAGGTTGAAAGTGACTAGGTAAAGGGTCAACACAGTAAATTACAGATGACAGTGAATAAGTGAACGGTGAAGTTAGGCGGTCTGGCCAATATACATGCCATCTACATCATGTCACTGAGCGATGCAAAGGCAGTTGGGATACATGTGGAAGGTGGGAGAGGGGTGAGCCGGTTGGTAGAGGATATATGTAGTAGTGGCATTTGCATAGTGTTTATAGTGGATGTTGAATCAGGTGCTGCAGAATCCAGATAAGCAGGCTTAAGATGCTCCATGGAGACAATATCTGGTTTGCCCTTGATCTCAAGGACGTAATACTTGTCCTTACGCTCCAGGACTCGATAAGTACCTTCGTAAGGAGTCTGCAATGGCTTCCTGACTGCATCATGCCGTACAAAAACATGCGTACCCGTAGACAGGGTCTTATTAATCTGTACCTGACGTTGTGGCATAGCACGTACAGGTGGAGCTTGGAGTTCCTACATAGCCCTCTTGAGTCTGGTAACATAGCTGGATGGATCCATCAAGTGTATGTCTTGGGTGGGTCAAAGAATTCACCTGGAAGTCTCAGTGTAGTGCCATAGACCTGTTCGCTGCTGTGCAGTTAAGATCTTCTTTGAGTGCAGTCCGTATCCTCAGTAGTACCATAGGCAGAGAATCTGACCAGTTTGTTGGTTTGGCATGACACTTCAAAGCTGCCTTGAGTTGGCGATGTAAACGTTCGATCATGCCATTGGCCATAGGATGATACCAAGCGGTACAGGTCCTCTTTGATCCAAGTAGCTGCATAAGGTTGGACCTTAGTGCCGACTCAAATTGACGTCCATGACCAGTTGTGATGGTTGAAGGTACGGATATCCAACCTTGCACAAAAGCTTGTGCCATGGTTTCAGTAGTGATGTCAGATATCGGAGGCGCTTCCGGCCAACGAGTGTAAGAATACCCATGTGAGGATGGCAGTGGGCCAACAATGTCGATGTGGACTTGGTCAAAACGAGCATCAGGTGACACAAATGTCGAAAAAGGAGTGATAGTATGTCGTTGTACTTTACCATTTTGACAGTGAAGCATGACTGTATCCACTTCCTAACATCATTATTGATACCTGGCCAGGCATAGTGAGCAGTAATGATATGCTGAATTGCCCGAATCCCAGGGTGTGACAATGAGTGTAGAGAATTGAATGCCATACGACTAAAAACTGTGGGTACGAAAGGACGATGTACTCCTGTCGAAGTAACGCAGACGATGGTGATGTCAGCACTAGAAGTGGTACTTCTTGCAGTTTGAGTGAGCTAGTGGAAGGGGAAGATATCAGCTGTGCAAGTACAGAATTAGTACATTGAGTCTTGGCCATTGCTTTGAAATCCACTAGTGGGGTTAGATCCTTGAGGAGAGCATTAGGTTAATTCGTGATAGTATCAGCGACAGCATTGTCTACACCCTTGACATGCCTGATGTCTGTAGTGAACTGGGATATAAAGTCCAAATGGCAAGCTTGACTGGTGGAATGTCTACCTGAGCGTGTCGCAAAGACGTACCCCAAAGGTTTGTGATCAGTTTGTATGTAAAAAGAGTGTCCTTCTACAAAGTGATGGAAATACTTGATTGCCAGGTACACAGCTGAAAGCTCCCTATCGAAAGTGCTGTAGCGAGTCTCTGCTGGTTGGAGTGTTTTGTAGAAGTACGAGATTGGGCACCAGTGACCATCAATATATTGTTGCAGAACTGCAACTACTGCTGTGTCTGAGGCATCCGTCATAATGCAGGTCAGCACATCTGGCTTAGGATGGTTCAGAAGGGCAGCATTTTCTAACGCACTTCTGATAGTCTGAAAGGCAGAGGTAGCCTCCTCACTCCAGAGTACAGAGGCAGAGCCTTCTCGTGGGCCAGCCAGCAGTGCAATGAGCGGGCGAAGTAAACTTTCACAGTTTGGAACAAAGCGATGGTAAAAGTTAACTAACCCTAAGAACTCACGAAGCTTATGTTGAGTAGTTGGCTTGGGAAAATCCTGAATGGCTTGCACTTTCTCCTGGAGGGTGTGGATTCCCTGATTGTTCATGATATTTCCCAAGAAGTGAAGGCTGTGGACTTCAAAGATGCACTTCTGTGGATTGATAATGATACCATGTGTGCTCAGTCGCTCCATAAGCCTAAGTGTTGCTTGTGTTCCTCTGGACTGTTACCGGCGATGAGGAGATCATCAATGTATGTGTAACAAAACGCGAGTCCTCTCAAAATGTTGTCCATGAAGCGTTGAAATGTCTGTGCAGCATCTCTCTGACCAAATGGCATTCGCCAAAGAAACCGAAGGGAGTTGTGACAGTTGTTTTGGGGATGTCTGCAGGTATTTAATGTTATGCCCGCACCAAATCTATCTTAGAAAATATATTAGTACTGTGAAGCATGGCTGAGAAATCCTGGATATGTGGGATCGGGTAGCGATCAGGAAGAGTAGTGTTGTTGAGAGCGCGATAATCTAGAATCAATTTTTTTTAACCTAAAGCCATCTCCGGTCATGTGATTAAGAATATATCTAATTTGTGGGGTCTACTCCTGGTCGTTTTGGGGTGCAGATTGACAAAAAGACAGACACTCAGTCTGAAAAAGAGCTTTATATTATAATTACTCCTGTAGATATATATTTTCTAGAGCAGCACATGCACATCAGCCAACATCATTTAACACCTGATTAAAACCTAACTAGGTATGAGCCTCACACTAAAGGCCTGTCCGCACTATAGCAACGATCTACATCCGATCGATATAAATCCTGTCCGCACTGCATCACATTTTTCCGGGTACGATCCGATCGCGATCCGACTGGTCCACCCGGGGTAGGTAGATCCGATCGCTATAAGGTCCTATCCGAGTGAAATATATGGTGGGTGTGGCATTCTCACGTGACAAAAACGCGGCTAGCGTGAACCTCGATACGAAAGAGTTATGGCAGCTGCTTGGAGGAGACGAAGGCTTTGGTAGGAATCTGGGGGGATGAGGATGTTCGGGCTCAGTTAGATGGCGTGGCCAGGAACAGGTCGGTGTACCAGCGTATTGCCCAAGCCATGAAAGACCTGGGACACGAGCGGACGTGGCAACAATGTAAAACGAAAGTAAAGAACCTCACCCAGAGGTATAGGAAGGTAAGCTTTTTGGTTTTGACTGTATATCTATAAGCATTTTAAGCTTTTGGGTTTTGCTGGCTGGCAGGTTTAGTTATAAGCTTTTGGGTTTTGCTCGCTGTTTTACAATATTAATGATGAATTTAATTTATTAGGTACCTTGAGTTCTCAGCACAGAAGAGAGGCAGTGACGGCTCGAAAGAAAGGTTTGTATTTAGAAGTTTGTACAATACAGTGTTAACTATTCCTTTTAAACCGGTAGGACAAAAATGCCGGCATGAAGACAGTGGGCTGAGGGAGCTTGCTGCAATCTTCCAACGGGCATAGGAGCGTGCAGCTGAGAAGGAGGAGCGTGCTGCAGAGAGGGAAGCAGAACTGCAAGCGAAGGAGCTAGCACTAGAGGCGAAGAGGAGGGAAAGGGAAGAGAAGCACGAGGAACGCATGATGGCCATGTTCAGCACTATAACAGTATTATCCTCCACCATCCACGTACCCTCCTAATAGTTTCCACACTTCTCTTCCCCCCCGCCCACCCTTTCCCCTTGCACCTTTCCCATCTCAACCACCACCACCAACTTCTTTTTCATCTCCTAACTTCCCTCACCACTATTCACCTTCACCATAGCTTATTATTGTGTTATTCAATTTTATTTATATACTATGATAAATCATTCTGATCTGCTAATTGTTAGTACAGTTTGTCTCTGATGGCTGTAGCTGTGTCACTGCTTGCTGCTGAGGTTGATACACTTCCACTTGCACTGCCTTCCCGATTGAGCCAGTTATCTTGACAATGATCACCATAGATCTCACACACGTTGTGCAATACTATGCATCAACTAACAATGCTTGGTACATTGCCCAAGTTCGAGTCTATTCTCTTCAGTAGACATCGCCATCGGCCCTTTAACCGACCAAAAGCATTCTCCACCACCATCCTTGCCCTGCTTTGCCTATAATTAAAGTTCAGTTCTTCTGGTGTACTGGATGTCTCCAAGCAGGGTTTCATCAGCCATGGTAGAAGTGGATATGCTGGATCACCCAGAACAACAAGTGGCACTTCAACGTCATTGAAGAGTTTTGTCCAGTTGGGAAACAAAAACCCATTGCATGCATTTCTATAAAATATAGAAAGAACACACAGAGCCAGGACATATCCATCTTCAAGTACAAGTACACTAGCAGCAGTCATGTGAGGATACCAGCTGTCATGTCATGTGACACGCAGCTGCTTGGAGGTGTAAAATGCTTTTAAATGCTTTTAATTGTGGTTCATTTTTGCAGTGCGGACAGGATTTATCCAGATCAGATCTAGATCCCACTTATCAAGATCAGATCTAGGTCAATAGTGGTCCCAGTGCGGACATGCCTTAAGACAGCTCAGCTTATCCAAGCAATCCAATCACACTTCTGCCTTCCCTGATAAAGAAAGTGAATATATTGTAACATTTAAAAAATGGTAGTTTTGCTACATCCATTCTCTAATGCTTGGTGTACTATCTGGAAACTATGTAGCTGGAGGGACAGTTCTGAGCAGTCTTGCCAAGTGTCGGAAACTCTCCTTTGATGACCTTCTCTGGTCAATCAATAGTTCACCGATGACGCCCCTACTCTTGTCTTGCAACCCTAGGTGACTCTCACTAGTCAAACCTCTTAGTTCCAGACCTAGCAGGACCAAATAAAACCACTACTCACTTAGGCTAACCACAAGCTGTAAGATGACAGTAGTAACAACAATGAATTCTTCATACAATCACAATAACATAATACAGTGGTGAGACTAGGTTGTGTTCCGTAGTCTATTACAATTCCATGTAATTCTCCATGAATACGCATGTGCAAAGAAGGGATAGTCTTAGCATGTTAAGCGCTATCTACTTATCCACTCTCTCTCTTTTCTCTCTCTACTCTCTGTCTTTATATACACAATTCATGTCTACACCACACTCCCTTATACGGTACGTTCGGGTGGTGTGGTGACTTCTCATCCTGTGGTTGCTCTGTCCAATCAGGAGACTTGTAGATTCCTTCTAGAAGGTTGTGGTTGTGCACAACCTCGTCCATAGACTGCAGTGGTTTTGGTTGAGAGTCATAGAGACTTCCTTCCTGTTGAACTTCTTGTCCTCTTGTGTTTAGGGGTGTTTCCGACGCCAAGTAGGCACACTTTGAATGTCCATATTTATGGGTAGGCATACCTTCTCTAATGATTGTGTGACAGGAATGATTATGCAGTAGCAGGCTATACAGGAAGTGAAAGGACCTGTGATTCTAGATTCTATCCCCCCCCCCACACACACATACACAATCAAAGGATTTCCAAAATTTATGATTATAATTTCATAATTTAATGCATTGGCATTCTTGCTGTTAGTTCCTGCATTTCCTCGAGTAGACACCACCATCGATTCGACTATCTACCATTTACAAGCAGAAAATATCAAAGCTCCAGAGAAAATGCTGTCTGGAGTGTGTGAAGAAAGCTTGATAATCTGTCACCTCTGAAGTGATAATTAAAGTTTTAGCATTTCAGTCGAGTCCGCTGGGTCACATGGTGTAATGACAGCATTCACTGTTTAAACCCTGGGCAAGTCTAGTAGAAAGTGTTGCAGGAAATATCGCCAGAGAAAAAACTCCACAGAAAAGAGATAGGCAAGACTGACCATGATAATCCCTTCACAAGTGACAAAGCTGACTGAGAAATTGATTAGAGGATTAGAGCTGGAGCACAAAATAATGCTACAACAATTTTGTCAGCCCTCCCTGGTGATCTCGTACAACTATAGTGTGTGTCAGAGTGCCCTCAATTCCTAGACTAAGCAGCTCATGAGAATGTGCATGTTCTAATCGATTAAATACGGTGTCGTAATTCACAATAGCAGTTAATGAAAGCTAACAAAGTGGAGCTAAATGAAATTAGCAATTAAGTAGACATCATTATTTATGAAATTTTTCTCTTTGAATTATGTCCAAAATTTACTGGAGTCAGTTAGGCCCTTCAGTTGCAATTTGAATGAGCCTAGCAAGGTTGATGTCACCATCTATTTCAGAAGACTGTCTAAAAGAACACTCGACAGTACAGTAGCTGTTGTAATTGTTAGATTTAGTCCATCAATTTGAATATCACTTGGAAGAATTCTCTGTATGGTCTTGAAAGCTCTTCATCCGAGTCTTCTCATCCTGTAGATGGTGGTTTACTAACTTTCTTTTTCTCTATCGTTATCTTCTTCTCATGTGCTAAAGCTCTCTTAAAAACTCTCGACTCAGCCAAGATTTCTTCTCCATCCACCACGAGAGGAGGAGAAGTGTAGGTTCACTGTCAAACTCTATACTTGCTTTTTTCCCCATACGAATTAAATGGTGTTTTTAGTTGTAGCTTGCATACTCAAGAAGAACAGTGATTGAAGATTAATGGGGTTCCACAGCACCTACAGTGAAACGACCATTTATATTGTAGACAAGCTTGTCAATACATGTTAGAGCTGCTGAACTGTGGTAGTCAATCAATGATGTAGCAGTTATCCAGTTGCACTGTCGGTTAATGTTGAGCTCCCCCTGAATGTGATGTTATGTTTACTAGCAAGCAAATCAACAACTGTTTTCATCCGAGAGAACATCATTCTGCATCAAAATTCTTTAGGCATTTCAACTCTGAAAGGATGCTAAAAAGGATGATTGGAAACTTGCTGAAATCATGGCATAATGCTTAACATGATCAAACACTGATGATAGTGGCTACACCACTAGAAGAACTCAATACCACAGCTATGCTATATGTTTCTGCATCACCATGGTCTTCATAGAGCTTATGCAGAGTTTATCAGAGCGGCAAGCTTCCTGCGATTGGCTTGCATACATCTTTCATGGGATAATCATCCTATTTTACTTGGTATGACCACCTTCACCTCTGGAAAATTTACGATAGACTGCACATTCTTCAGAGCTGCTGCTATTTTGGATAGTAAAACAATTTCTATCAGCTGGCCATTGTGCCAAACATCTTTTTCAATGCTGTAATGCACTCGGCTTTTGCATAGAAGCAAGCTGCAATCTGTGGCAGGAACAATGGATGTAGAGACATGGGCAACATGCCTCCTCAGCTACATGCCTCCTCATCCTTCTAAGCACTCCACTTCTGCTACCAGAGAATGTTGCAGCACTGTCATAGCCATGTCCAACTAGTTTCGAGTAATTGAAATTCTTCTCTCTGATGAAGTGAGTGAGGCACTATTCATTTCTTTAGCATTAGTGTATTTGAGATGAAGAATTGTCAAGGAGTGCTCCTCTAGGTGACCATTCTCAAACCATTGGCAACACATGAACATGTACTCCCGTGTGGAGATATCCTCACTCTCATCTGCTGGAATTGAGGAGAGTGGGCTGCATTTCAGATTTTCTAGATGTTTCTTTCAAGCCAAGTGTCAATGGCAATTACATATTGCTGAATTTGTAGATATATTTCATTGGTTTGTTGGAAATTTGCGATTTGGAGCTTAATTAAATGCGGATAAACCATCATATGATTATCACCAGTAGACAGATAGCATAGCAGCACATGTCGGCATTTTCCATCTGCTCTCAGCAGCCTCTTGTTGCAACAGCTAAATACTGGCGATAGTAATGTTATGCCATCCTTTCTTAATCTATCAATGATGGATTTTTTTTTAAGTGTACTTTTTTACTCTGTACATACCTTTACTCTGTACATACCTCATAATTTTACACTTATTAACATGTAGTTCAGAGGAAATAGTAATAAACTGAATTTTGTGTTTAGAAGAAAGCCATCTTCTGAGCAGAGAAGCAGTTTCTCTGCTGCAGCACATAAGTCAAGACACAAAACTCATAATAATTATGTACAAGTTTTGGATGTGAAGTTATCATCTTGGACATTCTAAAGCCTACCCTAGTTCATCCACCCTCAATGAATAGTGTTCATAGAACATACCCCCATGAGAGACATACATAATGAGAGTAATATAATTTACTAGTGAATATCCTTAGCCATTGAAAAATTTAAAACTATAAAACAGAGGTCAATAGCCACACTGAATATCAGTTCTTTGGTGGTAGATGAAGTTGCTGGTATTAAAAAATATTTTATCAATATTTTAAAAGCAGATAACTTCAGCAACTAAGAGTATTTCAAGATGGAGAGATGTGAATCCTGACTGTTGTTAGTGCTCATGTGCATGTATTTCACAGGACCAGTGGGAGCTCTCGACCATGCTTGCTATCACATGGCATGCATATATAACCAATGCGGGTTAGCTCAATTTATAAATTACATATTATATAAATTAGTGAGATAGAATAAATTTCATTGCTATAAAGACTATTTTAATCGCATTCTTCTAGTGAAAGACTTACTATTTTATCTGGAATTCAACTGTTTACATGTACTAAGACATTGTCTCGAAGACATGTCCGATTGACATAAATAGGATTTGTTGGGTTGACAATCTCTTCAAGCTTTCAGTTTACCTCCTCAACAGCTAGCTCCACTTATCAGCAAGAATAGATTTGCTATAGCTACCACGACATAATATCTAGAGTTAGAGATAAAATTATAAAATGACAATGTGTCAGCTGTCTATGCAGGTCATCCAACAAAACTAAAATGTTCAATATATAAACAATAAGGACACAATCTTGGTGGAGTTCAGTTATCTGCATGTCAGATTTTTTTAAACCTGTTTGCAATTTCTTGGCATTCCAAATATCTAACATTATATAGCTACTATATAGTAGTGTTGCTATGTTGAAGCTATCAGAAATTTGTCTCGGACAAAAACTAGCAAAACTCGCCTAGTTAACCATTCAACTAGAGTAGCTCTGACGTTCAAGTTATGGTCATCAGGTATATAGGGCTGAGGGACATTACTCACTGGGAATGGTATTATTCACTCAGTTAATAGTGTCTGGCTAGACATTATTCATGGGGTTCATTATTTAATCTGAGAATGGTCCAAAACTCACTTCCCCCAGCCACTCAGACTGACGACCACTCACACATGTAACCTCCCTTCTGAAAACCCTGGCTATGGACTTGTATGCACATCTACACCTTAATTTTTCTTTCTCGATTCATTTCTTCCCTGCAGTTGTTTTCACTGAAATGCCTGGTCCAGGTCCTGTGCTACTTCCTGTAGGGGGACACAACATCTTCAACTGCTCTGTCAGTCCTGAAAACATAATAATTGGATGGCATGTATACATACCAGGTGTTAACTTGGAGTATTTTACTGACAGTGCAAGTAATGCAAATTCACTTGCTTTACTTGGCATCACTGTTAGAAAGGATGGTCCACTTTCATCCCAACTCATCATCAATGCTACACGGGAAAACCTCCTGACCTATGCACTGTGTGAGGCTAGGACTGGAATGGATGATTCTACAATATCTAAAAGAAGAGTGAACGTGATAGTTTATGGTTTGTCTGGTTAATGTAGTATATAATGCTATCCTCCTCCAGTTAGAAAGTCAATTAGATATGTTTTGCAATGCAGTGAATCTTAAGCCATGATTGCAACACAAATAGTCTGCATTGTATTTCTTAGAATAATGGAACCACAGAATGATCATGAGATATGTCTGTGTCTGAATGTATATGGCAGTGGCAGTTTATTGTGTAATTAGCAAATCCTATTTATAGAACAAGTTCTATTTATAGTAACGATCAACACAAATTGCCTGGTATTCTCATAACTCATATTATTATAAGATTTGGCATAAATTAAGTACTATTATACACAGAAAGCTTTCAATTATTTTGGGTGTGGACAAGTGCATAGTTAGATGAGTAAACACCAGGGAATGTCGGCTCATCTCAGAGTGGATAATCACCAGTTCCATTCACATCTCTCTGGAGTTTGCTTGTTTTTGAATATTGGTTATTTATAGTCATATCAAAAGTTATGAGTTAGTCCTTCATCCTGCTATGACGAGACTCAGCTACTCTATAGTGTTTCTTACACTCTCTGCTGCACAGTAATAACAGTGAACTCTCAGTTGACATAATAACATTACAATAACAGATTAGAGCTTAAATGCTTAATGTACTCTACCACATGATCATGTTTGATTGATAATTCCTATAGGGTCTCCTGACATTCCCACTAATCTCTCCCTCAGTGTAAAGGATGATTATCTCACAGTGATGTGTTTCTCCTCCACTATTCCAAACGTGCCTCTTACCTTTGACTTTGTCCTCACCAACCTCAGAACTTCCAGTAGGAAAGAAGTGACAATTTATGACACTCAGCGACATCAATTCTCTGTGGAAGATATGCAAGCATGTGATGTGTTGGAAGTGCTAGTGGCAGCAAGGAATAATGCTGGAGTTAGTAGCCAGGCAACTATCAATTGTACTTTGCCAGTGCTTCCAGATATAGACACGTTGAAACTCGTACTGTCCAAGAGCAACAATGGAGTCACATTAACAGTCACCTTCACGGTTTGTTACGCTAGCTATAAATACATCCTGGTTGGTTTTTAACATTGTGTTTATATCTTAAGGCCAACATGAAAATGATTTTTAATGCTCACTATAACTGATGGTATTTCTAACATTTCCAGATGCCTACACCATGTCCAGTAAACCCAGTGACAAATTACACTTTAGCAGTCATTCTGGAGGATTCAGAACAGAACATGACAGAGCAGCAAACAAGATCACCCTTTGGTCCTGCTGTTAGTCTTGAAGTGGAAAACTTGATGGAAAAGGCAGCATACAGTTATAGTATTACAGCCATTAATTCAATATGTAGAGCTACAACAGCTTCTGCTAACTTCAGTAAGTGTTAGGGAGAGAAGAAGCATTTAAGTATTCCTCCTCAAGAAGTCTAATATTTACTGTTATAAATTCTGCAGTGACGACTGATGTGCAGGGAGTGAGTGTATGTCTGGTGGATGGCAGCACATACTCCATCCACTGCAGCTTCATAGCTCGAAATAATAATGCCAGCATGTGTAGCTATGTCTTGGTGGGTGTGGTGGAAGGTGCGAGAGATGTCAGTGGCAGTATTGACGAGACCAGCTTTGTGGATGAAGAAATTCCTAATATTCAAGATTACGGAAGGATTCTCGTCTATGATGAGTACAATATACTTGCCATAAATGAAACTCTGGACACAGAAAACATTGCATCTTGTTCAACAACAATTACTGGTATTATAAGCATCTTATATCAAACATGTTTTTAGAACTGCGTTGATGTCTTGTCTATTGATATTGCAGAGACTACTACCACTAACATCACAACTGCTACCCTGGTATCAAAAACGTTTCTCATCCTTGTTGGTATACTGTTGTGCATGGTCTTCATTTTCTTAGTAGCATCGATTGCGATCATTGTGGCTGAAACTGTGCATCGTAAGTGCTTCTGTTGGTATTTGTTATTGACTATGTAATGCATATATGCGGCAAACACACTGTACAGGTTTCTTTCCTACAAAAGAAAAGGTGCAAAAAGGCAATATTAATGCATTCAAGTAAGTTTTGTAGTGTGCTGTAATTTATCTTCTTTAAAAAAAAGTCATTTCATATTTCTAGCAAAGGGTTGCTTGGTGTGAATGACTGTGAGTGTCAGAAGGAACAACAGCAAGTGCATTGGTTATTCTCACTGTGGAAGAGTTTGTAAATTATTGATGCATGCACTAATTAATTGCTGTATACTTTTGTGTGATTCAAATTTAATTATTATATATTACCCAGGAGGTGTTTGACAAACCATCTTGCGAAGTTGCTAGAGTTGATCCAAATCCATCTTGCGAAGTTGCTAGGGTTGATCCAAATCCATCTTATGAAGTAATGGTTAGTCTTGAAGCAGATCTGAATTCCAGTACTGGACTTAACAATTGTCACCCCTTATTACTTGTTAAATGCTGATTGTTAGACTCTCACATGTATAGAGGATAGCAGATTGACTGTTTTGCACATGTACAGTATAATTATGAACATGCCCATTTATTTGGACACAGGATGATTTTCAAGTTTTCAGAGAGCCTGAATTATAATTTTCCTGTCACGTTTGTTAGCCTGTTACGATTATTCAATAAAACAAGGTTAACTGAAATGCTGATTTTCTGAGAAAAAATATTTCTGTTTGAAGCTAAGTATTTTTTTTACAGTAATGGGTAACTAGAATGACCGCATTAGCTGTTATTGTTAAAAATACCCCAGACGCCGAGGCTGTTTCCTCCCCAATAACCGTTTTTTTAAAATTAATCAAAAAACCACCTATTTTTAATCAACGCCTTTTTTTGTCGGTCGGCTGATTTATCACCAGATCTAGGCAGGATGCAAGTCGATCATTACCATTTACAGAACGCGAAGGCCTAAAGAAGTAAAGCTTCTCCAAAGTAAGTTGAGTACTTTGATATTAGTTATTGGGTCAGTTTAGCTTGTGTATAGGCTTCTGCCAACTAGCTAGCTAGCTATGGAGAATTAGCGCTATCTCTGGGATGAACTAAGGGTTCCTAGTTACAGATACTGTGTAGCTATGCTAAGCTAGACACGCTAATTATAACTTCTGCCAACTAGCTAGATAGCTATGGAGTATTAGCGCTATCTCTGGGATGAACTAAAGGTTCCTAGTTACAGCTGCTGTGTAGTGTAGATAGCTACGCTAAGCTAGATACACTAAGGGCTGGCTGTATGTTAGCTCCTCTGGTCTGTTTTACTAGAGAGAAACACTAAGCGCTGGTATCTCCTACTGATATTTAGTGCTCTAGCACCGCTAAATACCAGCAGGAGCTAGGAAACTGCCAGATCATAGTTTAGCTCATGAACTAACCTATCATTATTACTTCATTATACTTTGTGGATATCATAGTTTAGCTCATGAACTAACCTATCATTATTACTTCATTATACTTTGTGGATATCATTATAGTGATGAAGATATAGTCTGATTAGACTGCTGGAGCTGGAAGAGGTCTGGCTGACAGTTAGACTGCTGGAGCTGGAAGAGGTCTGGCTGACAGTTGCACTGCTGGAACTGGAAGAGATACTGCTAGCGGCACTACAAACCCTAACACAACCAACACCACCTCCACCAACACCACCACTATCAACACCACCATCCACAGCACCAATAGCATCATCATCACTACCACTATAACCTTCTTCATCATATCCATCAAAATCTTCATCACTGTCTTCAGCATCTAATAATCTTATAATGTGTTATATCTCTCCATCATTTGTAACTCACTTCAGTGTACTTGCCTACTTCAAAGAATATCTAAAAACAAAACACAACAGCCAACTAGCTGTCTGTATCCTATGTCAAAAGAAGAATAACAGATCTCTCAGATCAACTACGAAGTGCAGCTGTAAGAATAAGCAGCTGCGCAATAAACCAATAAACGCTAATGAAATCAATTATAACGCACTTCAATGTACTTGCCTACTTAAAAAATATCTTTAAAAAACACACAACAGCCAGCTAGCTATCGGTATACTTTCTCAAAAGAACAAGAACAGATCTCTCAGATAAAATACAAAGTGTAGCTTTAAGAATAAGCAGCTACGCAACAAACGCTAATAAAAATTTACATATTTTAGGAGCGTGTATATACGCCACCGGCGTGTGAGAGTAGATTTCAATTGGCGTGTATAGACGCCACCGGCGTTCTAAAGGCCGGTTCACAATATGACGCTAGCCCAGCGTTTCGTTCCGTCTCGTTTTCGTCTCCGTTTCATCTCCGTCTAGCGTCTTCCGTCTGTCTGTTCACAAATTGGCGTTTCGTTTCGTTTCGTTCCGTCACCTCGAGCCAATTTTTGCCAATTGAGGTTCGACCCTTTACCTACCACACCCTCGACTACGGCTGGCTAGCTATGACTCGAAGTTCGGCAGTGAAGCAGGCTATTATTTTGATTCTTTTGCTCAGGAGGCGGAGGAGGAGGAATAGGAGAAGGCAGAACAGAGTGTGGTAAGTCCAATATTTAGAATGCGAAGACAGCAAGGCGAGTATCACAACCTGTTCAGGAGATGCGTCTGTCAGATCCAGAAAGCCATTTCAGGTATCTGCGGATGTCTGATAATGAAGATGGTAGTAGAAACATGATTGATGGTGGGTGAAGAGGAGATGAAGAACCAAAATACGGGAATGACATCAATTGGTCATGCTGGCAGCAACAGGTTTGCCATAATTGATCTATATAGTTGCATATGCGTTGTTTATTTCTTTTTATTAAGACATTCTCAGTCTGCTGTGGAGATCAGGGAAGGTTTCAAGAATACTTCTGTACTCCTGCTGGAGAAGTTGATTGGCAGTACAGCCATGTTCGCAGAACTCAACTAATTATTTATATCATTCATTCACTGAACAAAATGCAATGTAATATAATGCACTAGTTCAATAGTTGTAATAATCCATAGAATCATGGGAATGAGGGGTAGTGGGGTGAAAGGTTTCTGAAGAGTGATCAATATTCAACCTCGCTACATACTTCTTGTGCTCACTGGACACCACAACAGGCCCAGCATCTCCAGACTTCTTCTTCTTGGTCTTTTTCAGTTCCCTCACAAATTTGTCCTTCAAAATCCTCCACCTCTTGATGCATCCATCCGCTGTGTAGCCTCCAACCTAAACAATATTATGAATATTATGGGAATATGACGACTACTAAGATAATTTAATTCAGTAGCTACGTAGTTTACCTTGCTAGCAACTCTCTTTAGCTCGTAGATCCTTGTAAGAGCTTGATCCTACCTTCCAAAGACATACAAAGTTTCGCACAGCCTCAACTAACTTTTCATCCGACTGACAAATTGGCATTAATTAGAACTACGATATGACACGTGAAAATATGAAGCAATCTGATTGGTCAAGCTAGCGTCAACAGACGCTAGAATAGAACTCGAGTCTAATCTAGCGCTGCTCTCCGTTTCTTCTTTTCTTCAAAACGGAGCATGTTCACAAATTGACGGTATGACGCTAGGAAACGGAACGGAACGAAACGCTGGGCTAGCGTCATATTGTGAACCGGCCTTTAATTATTCAATAAAACAAGGTTAACTGAAATGCTGATTTTCTGAGAAATTTTTTTCTGTTTGAAGCCAAGTATTTTTTACAGTAATGGGTAACTAGAATGTGGTCTGGCTAATTGATGCCTGCAAGGAAAGGAACCTTACATGCTTGGTAAGCTAGTTGTGGTCTGTATATAGCTTGTTGGCTCTCTTGTAACAAGTCATCCACTACATATTAATGCTGGGATGGTTGATAGGTGCATGGCAGCTGGCTGTAGCAGTACTTTAAAGGTTGGTTCATGCTTCCCAAAAGATCTTGTTTTGAGGGGAAAATGGGCTGAACAAGTGAATAGGAGAGGAGAGAATGGAAGACACAAAAGTACTCCACACGCTGCAGCAAACACAGTGTTTTAAGCTTGCCAAAAACTGTCCCAAGCTATGTGCTTGGAGAAAATGCCGAGTCAGTTGAAGTCTCATGCCATACCAACCTTGTTCCACAAGCCTGCCTCTCATAAGAAGACCCCAGAAGCTGACATGGTCAAAGAAACGAAGAAGAATGGAATATGATAGCGTGAGAGATTTAGGGTCGACATTCAAACTTGGTGTGTTACTCATGCATTGTGTGTACTGTTGTTATATATAGACCAACATGTATACTTAGACTGTGGATGCTGCATTAAAGGATGGAACTAACCCTGGACCCATTGTAGATGGTGAAATGGTAGATGTTAATGAAATGGTAGATGTTAGCATGGGAAACGGTGTAGAAGATGATGTGCATGTAGCTAGTGTATAAGTTTGTTATTTGACATAAACTATAATATAGTTGTATGTAAATTTGCAGCCGCATGCGGTGAGTGATGCAAATGTTCAAGTTTGCCCAACAAGCAGGAAAAGAGGTAGATATATTATGATAGTTTATGGCAACTCTAAACTCATTGTGTGTACACTCCTAAGTGTACAAACAAGGACTGTTGAGGCAAGAGATTGTGCTGTGCAATGCTCACTCCTACCTGCACCACCGCTGAACTTCTTGCACAATTTCCAACTTTGGTGAATTGTTGACAGACTCCTCTGAGCCAGAAATATTTGAGGTAGAAACCTTATATGAGTACAAAACCTTCACAGAATCAGACTGAAAGTACAAAATGTGCGTACTTTACTTAGCAAAGTACTACATGCTATGAGAATAAATGGTTTCTCTGCAGCCAACATATGGCACCAGTCCCTATAATATATACATCTCAGCCAAAAAATACCTTGTTTTTGAAGACCACTTGTTAATAAGGCAACCAAATTGTGGCATGGAAACCACAGATATCACTATAATTATACCTGAACTATTGGAACTTTCCTTCATGTAAGGCAAAACTGTGGCCATTGTTCACGCGTATTTGAATGGGACAGCTAACCATATGTAAGACACATTCCTGCTGTAAACATCCTACTCTCTGCATCAATATTGTTTTCTGGGACATTACCGACCAGAATATTACGAGAGCTGGTAAACTTTAGGTATGCATCCATAACTAACCTCACCTTCTTCCACCAGAAGAGTTATCTTCAGCCTTCCATTTTTTCCTATTTGGAGCAAGTAGGCCTTGGCGAATTATGCTCGAATTTCTGCCTATTTTTCTTTCCTTTTATGCTCCTAATATTTACCTATTTTTCTTTTCATTCTACCTATTTTTCTTTCCTTTTATGAAATTATGTACCTAATATTCACCTATTTTTCTTTTCAATATACCTTTTTTCTCAATTATTTTGACAATCAATTGTGGCAATCAAGGATTCAAGATTCGAGACATTTTAACAGTTACAATTATCTATAGACTATAGTTGCACTGTAACATAACAGAAAGTTGTAAGTAATCCTCCAAAGAAGTTTCTTGCTTCGTAGAAAAGGTATTGCTCAAAATTGAGAATACACACGAAGGCTGCACCAATAAGACTAATCTACATGTGTGAGTCCAGTTAGCAATCTACCATTCTCCTCATGGCACTTCCACCACTCAATGGGGTCTACACTATCCGAAACATCCTCAGCTGCTGCAATATGTTCAGGTAACTCTGACTTTAAGCCATTAATCACTTCTGTGCTCAAGAATGGGTAGACAGTAAGTGAATCAATATCAACATCAGTTGGCTTGAGTTCATTCACTTTTGAAGGTGAAAGGTAACGTGCTGCCTTAAAGGCAAGTACAATAGGACTGAAATCTCTGTCAAACTTCTCCTTGAAGTACGAGTAGGCAGGGACACAACAAGCTTTGGCGTAAGCTATCAGTTGTCACTCACGTGTAGAATTTCCTCCTTGACAGATGCTTAGAGACTGCAACTACATTTGGATAGTATTGTGACGAAACATGAGACTTAATCGCTGATAGGCAACTAACTAATGGCCCATCACCTTCCAATGAGTATGTTGCCTTGACGAACGGTTCCATTGCATCTACTGTTATAGCGAGCTCCATTTTCAGTTTCCTACATGCTGTTTGATCGTCAATGATTTCCAGTAGTTTTCCAGTTGTACATGGAGGTAAATCACTGCCATGCAGAAAATCAGGCACATCTCCAAACATGTCATGCACTTTGTGGATAACTTCAAATTTACTCCACCATCTGGTTGCTGAATAGGTTGGAGTGGACAGTCCAGTCTGTGTCTTCCATGCAAGCCTTGACTTCGGACTGTGAGCGAACAAGCTTATCCAAGCCTTTATGAACACATTTAAGATAGGTGTTTTCATTCTTTCTCCAACATGATCCAGAGTGTGCGAAAAATAGCCGATACCCATTATCATATTATACATCACAGATATGGTCCTCATTGCCACATCATTCACTGATGCACGGTCCCTCATTGCTGCTATAATCAAATTAGAAGCAATTGATAGCTCAGTTGACAAAGCAGTTATTAGTTGCCGAGCACATTCTTCTCCAGTGGTGGATTTAGCTAAAAGCATCAGCCGACAAACACGCTGCTTGATAGCCCACTCTTTATCTATGTAACATTGTTAGGAACCTCTCTCACATTATTGACTAATACACACACACACAGTGTATATATTTCCATATTAGGTCATATGGTAGTTGACCACACATTATAATTACATAGTTTAGGAAAGGCACATGACTCTATTTTGATTGGTTGAATTATTATTATCAGTTTTTAGTTTTCCCTTATATGGTAATTCTTGTGAGACTACCCTGGGTCTATAAAAGACCCAGGCCGTCAGTCACCACATAATTATGCTGCAAGTATTCTGTCACGGACTCCACTCTCTCGTCATTATATTCTCTATTCTGTAGTCATTATATTCTGTATCGACCTATAATGTTGTATGTTGTCTAAATTCTTATGACCTGTGAATAATTGAACTTGTCTTGATAGTTAGGATTGGCTCTCTGTAGAACACAATTCTTGTGGCAGTGAAACTCGACCTCATGACCATCGATCCGACTCTTCCTTGACCAGGTGCCAACTCCATTGGCAACTATCACTCGACCTCCTACCACTCCACACTCGAGTTATCTCTCAAATCCGTGACCAGTTGTCTCGAATCTCCGCAACCAAACTGTATCGTCGACGCAAACTCGAGAGTCCCCCACAGACTGATTCCTTGTCTCCAGCTATCACCACATTCCAAGTTATAATCCTTACTCCGGTAGAGGCACTCCATTCAAACCCTATCTCCAAACTATCCCAGTAATGACTACCGACCAGTCGGATGCAAATGACCAGATATGGCGTCAACGGCATCACCCTTATCATGACGAAGGAGGCTTCTCACACTCGCAACCACTTCGTGAGACCCCTCCAGCCATAGACCCCGCCTTAGCCTTCCTCCTGGAGACAATGACAAAAGCATTCATGGAAAGCAACTCTCGTCCTCCCAAACCTCCTCGACTACCTCCAATCCAGCCTGGCTACAACGTCGAAATAGACCTTCTACGGTTCGAAAGACACATGATCACCCACAGAGAATCAATGGGCAGCAGCCCTTCTAAGAGGTACACTAACAAATGCAGCTCTATCTCTACACCATGATGAAGCAGATCACTACCCCACACTCAAGTCTACCCTCTTGGAATGTGTGGATATCACTGAGTCTACCTGCTTCTCCCGATAGTTCGACCCTAAACCAAAATCTCATGAAAACATGGCAGATGTCTACTTCAGAATGTGTGACATGGCCAAAAACTGTCTCAAACATTGTTACACTATCACCGACTGCTATCGACTCATCTCCAGAGAGATTATGTACGCCAAATCCTTGATCACATCGCCGCCTTTGTTCGATCACAGAACCCGACTACCGACCGTGCCTTCACACAGGCAGTTGACTCCTACATCTCAGACCATCACATGGAACAACAGTGCTTGTGGAAAGCCCACTCCAGACCTCGATACCCCCAAAATCGACCTCCATTCTGACCACCCTATCAACCTCAGCCTCACCAGACCCACCCTGCCTATCCGGACAGACAACCTGCCGAGTCTGAGCCAAAGTCAGTAAACTTATCCTCCTGAACCAAAACTGATCACTCCAAAGCTGGAACGACCACCCCGCTCAGACAGACGACTTCAGCAACCCAAGAAGGACTTAAGTAAGTATTTTAATGCCACTAAAGGTCCTATGTGTTTTAATTGCAAAGGTTGGGAACATCAGAGTGCTGCTTGCCCAGATGAGGACTCCCCTCCCATTGTCATCAAGGGTGTCCACACCCATCTTACCTCTCTGCCTGCGACCCACCTCACCTGTGAACTACTGGGCTCCAATTTCCACATACGGATGGCCATCTCTGATGACATCAAGCATGATATCTTGCTTGGTAAGGATTGTCCTATCTTATACGATCTTGTTCAGGCAGCAATCACAGAGATTCCCAAAGAGGTCCTAGAGGTTCAGACTCGACAACAGTGCAAAGAAGACCACTATCAGCAAGAACTAGATGATGAGGGCACAGCAACATCCCCTGTCGACCCTAACCCCCTCTCAAATCTGATAGTTGAGGATTTCGACTTTCCTCAAACCAACCTCTCCTCACTGACAGACCAGACCTCGCTGACCAAAGATATTGATCCTCCACTGCAACCTGACAACAACTCCCAGGGTCTGCACGATGACCAGCTACCGGATCAGACTCTAGCTGATCTTTGGAATTCTGTCGACAAGGAAAATCCAGAATTTATAGTCGTCAACAATGTCCAACACCGCCAGACCACTGACCAGTTGGGTGAACCTAGGCTACAAATAGTTCTCCCTCTCAGCCGACGAGAACAGGTCATCCAGCATTGTATGACAAATCAAAGACACTGCACTATCTGGTAGCATTAGAACATGTAAACTAACAAGTACTGCATAGATAGGAAGGGCAGCCAATCAACTATCATTGTTGATTTATGATGTAGGCCAGTTTCATATTCTCTTCCTCATTTCGTGGCTATGAGTCTATATGTAGATCCGGGTTCATTGCTCCGAATTATTGTATAGCAGGATATTTTGAAGTGTTAAATGCATATTATGTTATTGTGATTAATGAACGATTGAAATATTGTAGATCTTGTAAAATATTATGAGAAACACTCACTGTTCTTAGTCTATACCTGTAACCTGCAGACTTGATTCTAGCCATGAAAACTGAAAATATCCTGCCACATGGATTTTTGCTAATCTTTTGTGTGCTGATTGATCGACTTCAATCTCATGGAATCATTGATAGTTTTACATGTCAAGTAGTACAATTTTATGCATATTCTGATACTGTGATACGTTTATCTTTGTACTCCAGTCACCTGAAGAGAGGCCTCTAATTTCAGCTCTAGCAAGTCAATGGGACAACCAATTAAAAGAATAAAAGTATTGTTTATGTACAATGATTGTAGAATACAGATATTTAAGCAAGGCAAGTTTATCTAGAATAATATGGCTTTATTGTCCCATAACATCTTTTCTTGAATACATCCCTCTATCATGTCTTTAATGATGAACCAATGTACTTCACAAAACTACACCACACAGGTGATCAAGCAGATAAATATCATTAGGATAAGCTATCTTGTTTTGGACTTCACTGAATAAAGTGGTAGTATAATATAGTGATTAGTATGGAACAGACGTGCCTTTTCTTGATGCCAGTGACAGATGAATTTGACTCCATTTCTTTTCAATCTGCCCATAACCTAGTTTAAATGTTTGCAAAAGTACCGCCATGGTATAAAATATATATTTTATAATGCTTGAGAGAGACCCACAACATTAATTAAATAAATATTAAATAAATATTAGAATGGCAGTCCTAGCCAAAGTCTCACCAACTAACCTGACTGTGCATGTAGTACTTAACCACTTCTGCAATAAACTTCTTTTGCAGATCCTACCCCAAAACAGAAATGCTTCTTATTCATATGGCTTGTGAAAGTTTCTATGTACTCGATATATTTTAACTGTTCTTAATGTTATGAGTAAAACTGGAAAAATTGTAGTACATGTATATGTTTTTCAAAGTCATTTTTCCAAGAATATCAACATTAATTTTGAAGGAAAAGAATGTATCCAGTGTTGCTCAGAAGAATGTAAATTATCTGGATAGTTCCGAGATGACCATAGTAAGAGTTCTCTGAATAGCATCCTTGATATTTAGAATCTAGAGCTAGCAAGCATTTTGATTGAACTTGATAAAGTTACTATTCAAGGCCTTAGCTTTCTGCTTTTTGACAATATTATGATTAAGTGAGCATGTTGTTAACTAATTAATGAAGTGTAGTGTATAACTAGAACAGGTTTATTTTGAATTTGATTGTGCTGTATCGCATTTGAATCCTCGATGAAATCTCTGCTTAAGTTATGAAGATGTATTGCACATTTTGTGATTTTGTTGCTTAAGTTTGTGCCATAAAGTATAAATCTCTCTCTTTTTATAAACCAAAATATTGTTTAATGTATCACCTTGGAAATACTACATAAATAGTGATTTAATGTTAATTGATTATAGATACTAGGACAGTAATTATGACTGCCTTCTTCACCTTAATATAATGTAATATGCTTTGCTTCTTGAACTTGAACTGCTTGTCTAAGTTTTCGGTTACCATTGTACCACTACTTCTCCATTTGTTCAGAGGCTGCATGTATCTTATACCTCCACTGCTACGTACTTGAATATATTTTCAATCGCACCTTCATCAACTCATCAGCTGTGAATAATATCCCATAGAATTTGACTAGAGTTCTTTTATACATCAAATTCTTGTTGGCAGTTTACTTCCATAACTGAGCAGAGAGTGCCCAAATATGATAGGACACCTAGGAGTTGGTGAGAATCTGGGATCCATTTTGTCCTCACTAGCCCTAGCTCAAAAAATTGCTGTTTGTAGGTGCAGTAGCGATGTGTGATGGATGTAGAGTTTAGCTGAGTGAGAGATGCATGAAATTAGAATGATTTTCCATATATAGATATACCTGTGCTATGCTTTCCCACTGGCCCGGCACTATTGTTTGGACCTGTGATTTCATCCCTCCAGTGAACTGAAACTGAACACCATTGTTGCTGCATGTATGCATGTCTTTACTCATGTATTTGCCCTTCTCTTACTTGATTACCCTTTCTTGCATGCATATTCTCTTCATCTCCTAATAAGGTTATGTATAGATTATGTCACCACTACTCAGTTTTTTTTCAATTATCGCTCACTGGCTGTTGTATTATTATGAAGCATGGTGCCAGGAAAGGTGCCTTTACCTGCATAAAATACTATGACAACGCCAGCAAAATGAACTCGACAAAGTCAGTTTGCCCGAATGCCTCAAGACAACTTGAGGAGCAAGCTCATCTCTTCGAGGTGATCCAAGAATGGATCATTGAACTCTCTTCCAGTGACGCCATCTCTGCAGAGGAGTCTGAAGTCAACAAGC
Source organism: Cladorhizidae sp. MBARI D1340-BT2 (assembly GCA_028752905.1). Lineage (NCBI taxonomy): Eukaryota > Metazoa > Porifera > Demospongiae > Poecilosclerida > Cladorhizidae > Cladorhizidae sp. MBARI D1340-BT2. The sequence goes on along the minus strand of JAQNBH010000008.1, from coordinate 8,230,052 downwards.
AGTTCAGCTCCATCGAAGAACTCGTAAGTGGGATCGACCATCTGTACTTGGCCAGACAAGCCTACAGCGATGCCACCAGCATACTTCGGATGCTGGCAGACATCCGAGCCCTTGACTCAACCCTCAGCCATCCCGCGAAGTCCAAGAGAGACGAATTGGATATTCTCATCAAGTGATTCCAACTCAATATGGACACAGTGAGTGACATTGTAACCTTACGTGAACTAAGGCACAGATTAAATGCAGAATCCCTGGAGCTCTACAACCGGGTATCCAAAGAAGAAGCTACAATGAAAGAAAGAGCGGCTGCCACAGCCCACACAGATCCTCCCACCATCGTGAAGGATGCATCCACCTCATTTTTCCCATCTCGCCTGCACATCGATCTCCCTTCCTTCAACGGAGACATCATGTGGTATGGAAGCCATTTTGGCACCTCTATCAAGCTCGCCTCAAGAAGGAGGTGGGGCTGGATGACTTTGAAAGGATCAATTGTCTCCAATCGTGACTCAAGAACCCAGCTGCTAACAAATTGTTCACCGCCTCCTCCATGTGGGGAGAGTATGACTGCGGGGTGAAAGCCCTACAAGAAGCCTACGATCAGGAAAGATTGGTATTTAAGCAGCATGTTGACAATGTATTGTCTTTGCCTCACATCTCAGGTAACCACTCCGACATCATGGCCCTCCACCAGAAGATGCGTGACACCATATCTGGCATGAAGGATACCAAGGGACTGACTGCCATGCAAATCCTCAGAGCCATTGCCGAGCGCTCGTTTGATCGTGGCCTGCGCTCACAGTGGGACGAGTTCACGGCCGAGCTCGACTCTCGTCCTGACATGGAATACTTCACGGCATTCTTGGACAAACAAGCCAATCCACTTTAGCCAAGCTCTCCAACTCATGGAAGACCAGCCTATGCCATCCAGGAGCAAACCAGCTGACATCAAGCCCAAGCCACAGCAGCACAAGGTCAAGGTCATGCAGTCTACCGATGCTCCCAAGGACCCTACATGCCCTCACTGCAATGGAGTCCACAGAATTTATGACTGTGATTCCTTCAAATCCTTGACTGCTGAGCAGAGAGCAGAGGCAGCCTGACAGAAGCGGCTGTGTTTCAACTGCCTAGGAAAAGGGCACGGTATTGCACGCTGTCACAGCAAGCACACTTGCCGAGAGTGCTCTGCCAAGCACCACTCACCGTCTCTGTAGACTCTGGTCAGCAAGTCACTCGAGCTCTTATGGACCCAGGCACTTCACTATCGCTGGTCACCAGCAATGCAAAACGAATCAGATTGCCTACCGACATCGCAGGCATTGGGGGTGGGCTGCAGAGCAGCCAGAGAGTGGAACTAACTCTAAGGTCCACTCATTGTCCCAACGATGAATCCCTTGTGATCATCGCGCAGGTTTTCCAGGACATCACCACAGACTATCCACTCAGGGATCTAATGGACATCCACAACCTACCTTGCCTCAAGGGCCTTCCTCTTGCTGATCGAAAGTTTGGCCACTCGCGAAAGATAGACTTGCTCCTTGGGATAGCAGATTGCAACCTCTGTCTCAGGGACGACTCTGTCTCTTCACCTCATCGATGTATTACTGTCCAGAAGACACTTTTGGATGGGCACTAGGAGGTGTCAACACAGGAGACAGTCCAGTACAGACGTGCCTCAAGGCTACTGACAATGGACATCAGACAGACCTCCTACTCCAACAGTTCTGGGAGAGGGAGAAGGTCCTGGGTGAAGATTGCGAGCTGACTCCTGACCAGAAACTGGCCGTGGATCACTTCAGCGACACTCACAGCAGAGCTGAAGACGGACGATTCATGGTCAAACTCCCTAGACCTCAGTTACCTCCACCACTTGGAAACTCCAGAACTGCAGCCGTCTGACGATACCTACAGACCGAAAAATCCTTGAAGAAGCAAGGCAGGTGGCAGGACTTCTCCAAAGCAGTGGAGGAGTATGCGGAACTGAGACACGCTGAGCTGGTACCTGCAGTCGACCTGCTGAATCCATGCATCTACGTGTTTTACTTGCCCATGCACGGCGTGGTCAAGGAAGCGAGCACGACCACAAAACTATGCATAGTGTTCGACGCCTCTGCCGCAACAACAACAGGATACTCCCCAAATGACATGCTGCCACCCGGTCCATCTCTTCTGACAAGTCTGACTTCCATCCTCACAAGGTTCAGACTGCCTCACATCGGAATGTCAGCAGACGCATCAAAAATGTTCCGAGAGATCTGTCTACATCCCGACGAACGTGACTACCATTGCTTCCTACGTCGATCACCCAACAGAGACCTAGAAGACTGGAGGATGCTGAGACTCACTTTCGGGGTTGTAGCTTCTCCTTTCCTGGAATCTCAAGTCCTGCGTCAAGTGGCCCAGGACCACAGCGCTGAGTACCCTCTCGCCTCATATGTTGTTCTTAACCAATTTTATGTAGACGACTGTCTCACAGGTGAAGACACCCCAGAGGCAGCAGCAGAGCTCCGGAGCAAATTGAATGTGCTCCTGAGCAGAGTGTGCATGACGCTCTGCAAATGGAGGACCAACTCCGCTGAGCTACAAGGCATAATTTCTCCAGAACTACTAGAGAAAGAAGAAAGATGACCTCCGTATTGCCACACATCCACCCAACTGCTCTAAGGCGTTGGGCGTTCATTGGAACACAGCCCAAGATATACTCCACATCTCCGGAAGTAATCAGTCGCAGATGTGTGCCGTGCCAACGGGCCTATGCAAAGACCCTCAATCAAATGATGGGTCAACTCCCTTCTGCAAGGACTACACCTGCAGCACCCTTTGCCATCGTCAGACTTGACTATGCCGGTCCTTTTCAACTCAACCCGAGCAAGCCCACGCTAGTAAAAGCCTATGTGTGCATCTACATATGCTTCACCACCAAGGCTATACACCTTGAACTGGTGTCTAATATGACTACGGACGCTTTCATTGCCTGCTTCTGCATATTTACCGCCAGACATGGTGGCCCTGCTCAAATATACTCGGACAATGGTTCTAACTTTGTGGGAGCAGAGAGAGAGCTCAGAGCCATGCAGGAGCTCTTTCGAGATGACCTTACCCACCAGCGCATTCACCATCTTTCTTCTGAACGAAACATTCGGTGGAATTTATCCCCGAGCCGAGCTACCCATTTCGGAGGCATCTGGGAGGCCGGAGTTAAGAGTATGAAACTCATTCTCCGGAAAGTAGTCGGACTACACCAACTCACCTATGAGGAATTAACAACTATTCTTGCTGAGGCCGAAGTGACTCTAAACAGCCGCCCCCTCATCGCTACCTATAGCACAATGGAAGACGGAGTTCCGCCTCTGACCCCAGGCCACTTTTTAATTGGTTGCCCACTGGGCATCGTGACTAATACTTTTCCAGGGCAGGACGGGCTCACTCAAGTGGCTGAAATCACTATCGACGGCCACAGCTACAAGTGACCTGTAAACAAGCTGGTCCTCCTGATCACCGAGAAGGAGGAGAATGAAGATCAGGATTTCCACTTCTTCCCTGGGGAGAATGTTCGGGCCTGTGATTCCGTCCCTCCAGTGAACTGAAACTGAACATCATTGTTGCTGTATGTATGCATATCTTTACTCATGTATTTTCCTTCTCTTACTTGATTACTCTTTCTTGCATGCATATTCTCCTCATCTCCTAATAAGGTTATGTATAGATTATGTCACCACTTTTTCCTTATCGCTCACTGGTTGTTGTATTATTATGAAAGTTAAATCCAGTGTGCTTCAGTCAATTCTTTCCGTAATGAGTTTGTACCAGCCATAGCAATATATATCCACTCAAGTCCCTTGAAAGTCAGAAGCCTTACAACAACCTTTGACCTCGACTTAGCAGGTCGAAACAACTATCATGTACCATACAAAGTGGATGGCTGACTGTATATCTCCGCAGCAAAAGTTTATCTTTTACTTTTTTAATTGCCCTTCCACATTTCTGCTAGTGTCAAAATCCAAATTTAAGTTGATAAGAGATATAGTATACAATGTCAGAGATGTCGTTGAGATTGTATCTTTCAAAAACAAAAATGCTTCTTATTATTTTTGTAAAAATATTGAGGTTAAAGTGACTATGTATTGTTATCCACCAAATGAGTAAACTCAGGACGCAGTACTTAGGAGACATGGGATAAGGATAACCCTTGAAGAAAGAATTCCTTTATACCTTGAGGTAAAATTAGCTTTATATACATGCTAATATCACTCACAACTAACAAGTTGTTAATCATAGGAGTACCCCATGATCAACCTTAAGTTATATCCTGGAACCTTTGTCAGCAAGCCTTCAGCTGTGAATCCCCCAAGGATACTTCGGGAAGCCAGCTGTTTGATTATTTCTTAGTGTTGTGGTAGCACATTATATTGCCCCATGCATCATGTAGTTAGATTTTGTAGGGCTTAAGCTCACTCCTCATAGAATTACATAAGGTAATCACATGTCTATATATGAAAGGTGCTTTATAGAATAGTAGTCTAACAAAAAGTGTAGCTATGGTAATCCAAGTCACTTGCACCCAATTGGGTAGCTTTATAGTGAGTATAATTACCAAGAAAAGCATCGATAGGAAGGGAAAGTGTGCTCCCAACCAACTATCATTATTGCTCTTGCTAGTTTCATATTCTACTTTGTAGCTCTCAGTTGACTATTTGAGTATTGTTATGAAGATTCAGCTTCATAACATTTTAAAACAAGGAAGATGACGACAGTTCAGTTTTTGTGATCAGCTTATTGTGTTTGTGGTACATATTCCCTCCTCACTAGTCATCACAAAAGTTTACTTTTGCATGGCTACATTCATTAGGTATGATTGATTGAGAGCATGGAGAGGAGAGATGTATCAAAGTAGAATGGTTTGCCATCATATATATCCGTGCCTGGTTTCTCATTTGCTCATCTCACATAAGGAAAGAGATGGCAATGAACAAAGATACTTGTAGACTTTCAAATTGCTTGTTAGTAAATGTATTTCTTTTAATGTCAACTGTAAGTTTGTTGAGAGTGTATTTCTTTTATGAATCCAGCTTAAAGGATTAAAAGCATTTTGCCCTCCCACATTTTTAAACTAAGGAGAAATACTATTAGAGGGACAAACTAAGGATAAGTCAAAACAATTGAAGAAACAATCCTTGTAGATCCAATATATATCCCACACATTGCTGGGTAAAATTAGATTTGGACCTTGATTATTCAGTGATTCAATATCTCCTTATAAGGAAGTGATGAGGTTAGGTATTAAGCAAAAATTCTTAACCTTTGTCCAAGTATGACAAATTGAATATGAGGTTTAGTGATGAGGTATTTCTACAAGTACTTGTGTGGATTGGCAGTGGAGAATAATGGCCTTGTGGGAGGACAGTGTGGTATTTAAGTGGAAACTCTAATTATAAATGAAGCCATTGTAGATTTATGTTAAACTCATTGCATTAAATGCACATGTTAATACAGTCACAACTTAAGAATAGATATACTCCATCATCAACCTCACATTGTTTCCTGAAAACATTCTCAGCAAGTCTTAGCACTGTAACTCTCCACCTCCTTCTGGACACTTCTGGAGTCTACAATTCTTGGTGTTATAGTAACACATAAACTTGCTCTTTGCATCCTGTATTTAGATTTGTATGGCTTGAGCTCCTTCCTAATATAACTAGGTGTGTTAGATAAGGTTATTATATCCCTATCAGGAAATTTGTACTCTAGCTAATAGCGCTAGTTGTATTCATCTCTGACTGACTTTCACACTGGTAGCATTAGAGCAAGTAAACAACCAAGAATAGCATAGATAGGAAGGGAACTTGTGCCAGCCAAACAACTATCATTTTGATCTCTTTGGAAAGTGTGCCAGCCAAGCAATTATCATTGTTCATCTATGTTGTAGGTCAGTTTCATGTTCTCTTCCTCACTTTGTAGCTATCACTGATATTTCAGTTTGTATGTAGATTCAGCTTCATACCATTGTGTTACAATGAATTTCTGTATAGTTGGATATTTTGAGGTGTTAAATGCATGTTTTATTAGGGTGATTAAACAGAAAGATGTAGGATTGAAATATTTGTAGATTTGGCACAAAAAATCACTCTTCTTAGTCCATACTTATGGTCTGAAGACGTGATTCTAGCCATGAAAATATTAATGCCTAGAAAACATCCTGCTCCATAGATTTCTGTTTTTGTGCCAAGTAATATAATTTTACCGTGATATATTTATCTTTTTACTCCAGTCACCTGAAGTGAGGCCTCTAATTTCAACCGTTTCGACTGAATGGGACAATCAGGAGTGATATTTAAAACAATAGCATATCCTTATGCACAATGATTATTGAATACAGATATTTCTGCAAGGAAGTTTATCTAGAATCTATAGCTTAATGATATAATAACATCTGATAGGTTCCTATCCTGTATACATCCATCAATCATATTTTGCATGATGAATCATTGTTTCATAAAACTATCAGTAGGTTTTTGGCACCATGCATGTGACAAAGCAGAAATCAGCAAATCATGTTTTTGAATTCACTAAATAATATTTAGAAATTGGATTTGTTGAGGATATGGATTCCAAACACTCATTTCTCAATCTGCCCATGACTGTAGTTTAAATTTTTGAAAAGCACACCATGCTATATAATATAATTATATCTTGAGAGAGAAGCACAACATTCATTAAATGTATAAATATTTCATATGGTAAAATTAGTCCTGGTAGAGAGAATGGAATGGCATACCATAGAATATTGTAAACAATGTAGTCTACAGGAAAGCATAGTAAGAATTCTGGCGAATGCTGGAGGCAAAATGAATGAAAGCTGCAAAGATGAGAGAAGAATTCAGATGCCATATATTACAAATTACAATGCAATTGAGCAATGCATAATTATGCTTAAATTATCAAAAAATTTAATTCTAGGTCTTTGGTAATGAAGAAAGGATGCAGACGATGGATGACACTTGTACTACCATGATTACATAGTGTAATAAATGCAATATACTTGTAGATGTTGTTAGCAGCAATACATCAAATCACACTTGATTGTAGGCATTGCATATATTTTTTAATTGAATAATTAAGAATTAATGAATAATACAGAGAATATAATGAGAGCTACAGAAATGTAAAAATACTAAGTCATACTGTAGTGGCTTCAGCACATATTTATAACTTATTAACAAAGCTAGTTGTAATTTAATCAAATGGTATCTCACTTGCATACGAAGCTGCCAAGAACTGGAAATATGTAGACGTGGGGTTTTGATGTACACTAGGCAAAAATACCAATCAACATAAGCCTATAAATTAATATCAACCCCTAGAAGGTTAATGGTAATAAAGCTTAGATGGAGAGCAAAGCAAATGAAAGCTATTATGTATAGCTCAATCATGTGCACTTAGATTACTGTTATAGCTCAATCATGTGCACACTTAGATTACTAGAGCTCTAGCAACAAGCCACAGCTCTCATTTCAGTAAAACAAACTATGGACTGATAGTTTTGTAAGCACTTTTCTCTGTTCACATACAATTCCAAGCATGGTAGAAGGAAATGACTTAACTTAAAGTTGATCAAAATTACAACTTCAAAGAGATCATGAGAGATTAATAAAGTGCCTTTCTCAATTGAACCAAAAATGCAGATAACCATATAATAAATATTATCTACAATTAGTTTACCCAAATCATTGCCATTTCTAAATTGGCTCACCTTGAATTAAAAAGAATGTAGGTCATCTAAATGTAATCCACTTTTCATAATGCAAAACAATATAACTACTCACCACAATGGATATTTCTACATACATTTTTTACTTTTTAAGGTCAATTTGACAACCATAAATATATAATATATACATGATTTAATCAGCATAATAAGTGATATAGGAAGGCTTTATAGATTGAACATGGAAAAAATTGGAAATAGCCATAAACAGTATTTATTCTAGTTCAACTTGATAATGGTTGGTGTTTATAACCTGTGATGATTTTCTGGTCTCCTTCACAAGGACACCAATGAGGTTTATTTGGATCAAATTGACAAGTGGTCATCACAAACTTCAAATTACGGACTTCAAGTGACTTGCACTCCCTTCTTACTGACCGAGTTTCATCAAGTTTAGCTTCAACAAGAAAGCTTGGGAAGTAGCGGGGATTATACTTGCATGTGTAGCTCCACTGACATCTGTCCGAGTCCCTCTGTGACAAATTGACTTGGAGGAGTAACTCTACGCATCTGTTCATACCTAATCGGCTGATTTCTGCAGTGGTGACGTTCATTGGAGTTGGTGATGGTGCATTCTCACCTTTCACAATGCCAGAATAGAAGAGATCATACATGCTGAAGACATGATGTGGGGTGTCCATTAATAAACCTCCTTGGTTTGTATCATATTGTTTTACGAGTGCCTCCTCTAAAGACGTGCAGGACTCCTCACTGGATTCCAGGCAGGTAACTTTTCTGCTTTCACTGCAATAATCAATGATGTGCCCCTGTTCCTCTGACTCTGCCTCCTGCCGATGGATGTGTAATTGTGCACTATTCTGAACTGAAAATAATATGATGATGATGATTTTTCCAAGTGCAGCACAGGACGTATTAAGTTGTGTAGATATACTTGAAAGTATAGTTAAGTTCAGTGCTCAGCTACTTGTGATTGTGATGTCTGAGAAATGCTTCTCTGCAGCTTTTTATATACATTATTGGCTGAGAACTAGAGCTATGATAGGGCCAGCTTGATTACATTCCCCCCCCTCCTCACCCTTCCCCCCCCCCCCCCCCCCCCCCACGCGCAAAATTGGCCTCATGACCGTCGCTATGCGGCGGTAAGTGCGTCACTTTATGCGCACCAGGTGATAAATTGAAGTCCCCGTTAGCCACTTCCCTCACGGTCTACCAACGAAAGCTGGATGGTGGCAGGAAGTGTAGGTGCTAGAATATGGGGTAGGAAACATGGGGTAGGAAAACGTTGGAATGAAGTGAAGGAGCATTCTCCCATTTTCTGGTTTATCAGTCATAGCCAAGGCCACACCAACCAACCCTACAAGACAAATATTTACTCTGCACTACTTAAACACTTCCATAATAAACTTATTTTGCAGATCCTGCCCCAAAATAGTAATGCTCCTTATGAGTTTTTTTGTGTGCTTCTATAGGGTTAAAGTTTCTATAAATTTCTCTGCAATAATATGTTCTTAATGTTATGAATAAAACAACTGAAGTAGAATCTACGTTTTTCAAAGTAACTTTTTCAAGCACATCAATTTACTTAAACATTTATTTTGAAGGAAAAGAATGTTTCTAGTGTAGATCTGAAGATAGATTTTAGTTGCGATGACTAGTTGAACACAAAAGTGTTATATAGCATCCTTGATATTTAGAATCTAGAGCTTCTTATTCATTAGTACATGTATTTCGGTTGAGCTTGTTCATTTTTTGTAGATAGTATTGAAGGCCTTGGATTGTTGATTAAGTGAGCATGTTGCTAACTAATTACTGAGTTGTACTAAATACATAAATTTGGGTTTGATTTTGTTCACTTTCGAATCCTCTATGAAATGCCTGCCTGAATCTTGAAGATGTGTTGCACATTTTTTACATTTTTTGCTTATGTTAGTGCCATAAAGTATATATAAATCTCTCTCTTTTTATAAACCGTATTACCTTGGAACTACTATAGTAATTCATCTATTAATTGATTCATTGGAAGTTTAGCCAGGTCAATTAATGGCTGCCTCCTTCCATCTTTTACACAATAGGAACATAATTAATGCAATATGCTTTACCTCTTGAACTTGAACTGCTTCTCTAAGTATATGGCTTATTATTATTATTGTACCACTTCTCCATTTCTTCGTAGTCTGCAGGTATCTTATACCTCCACTGCATGCTACATACTTGAATATATTTTGCAAACTCAGAAAATTAACCTTCATCAACTCATCAGCTGTGAATATCATTCTACCAGATTTGACTGCGAGTTCCTATATCAAGTACTTGTAGGCAGCATACCTCCATAACTAACTATTAACAGATGTTCTGCATGGCTACAGAGAGTGCCCAAAGCCTTTATGACAAGGGGAATTAAGACACCTTGGAGTTGGTGGAGAATCTTATAATTTATTTCATCCTCACAAGCCATAGCTATTTGGAGGCAGCAGTAGTGATGTGTGATGATGGAGAGTGTAGCTGAGTGAGAGATGCATGAAAGTAGAATGGCTTGTCACAGATATATCTGTCCTGAGTTTCCCACTTGCACATGTCACCTCATCTAATTCATAGCAGTGACATGCATCATACAAAGTAGTTGGTTAACCGTGGAGTTTATTTCATGTAACAGAATGACTCGCTAGATAATCAATTTTTATTAGCTCTGGACATTTGCTCATTTTCTAAATGGAAAAACATGGCACTAAACAAAGAAGATGGTTTAACCAGCAGACTCTCAAATAGCTGCTTAGTTATGTCAACTGTAAGTTTGTTGAGTGTTTTTTTATTTTGTGAGCCCTCCAAAGATAAAACTACTCCATAAAGAGGTGAAAGTAGGTGAAAGTAGTTATCTGTTTTCATCCCCAAAATGTTTGAAATCAAGCGAAAATAGCATTAGAAGGATGCGGTAAGGGAGAGTCAATACCATTGATGAAGGATCCCTGTAGGGTCCACTAAATTCAATATTTAGCTGGGTAAAAATGTACTTGGACCTTTATTATTCAGTGATTTGGTTTACTCCTTATAATGAGGTGAAAAGGTTAGGGACGAGAGATTGCCCAAATATTACAAATTTAACATGAGGTTTAGTGAAGAGGTATGCACATCTGCCAATAGTTGCACGGACAAGCAGTGGAGAATAATGTCTTTACCTCTTGTGAGAGAACACTCTCTGATATTTATATGGAAACCAAATTGCAGCCATTGAGGATTTATCATTAACTAATTCGGTGGCACATGTTAATACCACCCAGTCACAAGTTGTTAAGATTTGTAATACTCCATCATGCTTAAGTTGTTTCCTGGAAGCATTATCAGCAATGCCTTCAGCTGTGAACTCCCCTCCCCCCTCCCGTCTGGACAGTTCTAGAGTCCAGCCCTTTAATACTGCTTTGTGTTAAGGTAACATATAAAATTGACCTATGCTTCCTGTATTTAGATTTGTATGGCTTAAACTAATTCCTAATATAACTAGGTATATTAGGTATGGTTATTATACATAACAGGAAATAGTGTTCTAGCTAAAAGCGTAGCTATGGTAATAATTAGCTGGTTGTAGTAATGATTCCATCTCTGTGAACAACTTGTGTATGACAAATCAAAGAGACTTTTACACTGCACTATCTGGTAGCATTAGAGCATGTAAACCAACAAGTATAGGAAGGGAAAGTAGTATTGTTGATTTATGATGTAGGCCAGCTTCTTATTCTCTTCCTCACTTCGTGGCTATCACCGACTTTTTGAGTCTATATGTATATCCAGATTCTCAGCTCCGTATTATACTGAATTATGCAGGATATTTTGAAGTGTTAAATGCATTATGTTATGGTGATAAATTTTGAAATATTTGTAGATCTTGTAAAATATTATGAAAAACACTCACTATTCATATATAGTCCTTACCTATAACCGGCAGACTTGATTCTAGCCATGAAAACTGAAAATATCCTGCTCGATGGATTTCTGCTAATATAATTTGATCAACTTCAATCTCTTGGCATCATCGATATTTTTGTGTCAAATAGTACAATTTTATGCATATTCTGATACTGTGATATGTTTATCTTTTTATCCTGTTACCTGAAGAGAGGCCACTAATTTCAGCTCTATCAACTAAAAGAACAGCCAATTAAAAGAATAAAACCATTTTTTATGCACAATGATTGTAAAAGCTAGAATAATATGTCCCAATAACATCTGATAAGTTCCTTTTTTGAATACATCCATCATGTTTCTCATGATGAACCAATGTACTTCACAAAACTATTACTAGGTGTTTTGCACCACACAGGTGATCAAGCAGATATCATTAGGATAAGTAATCTTGTTTTGGACTTCACTGAATAAAGTGGTGGTATATAGTGATTGGTATGGAAAAGACGTGCCTACTCCTGATGCACCAGTGACAGACGAATTTGACTAATTTCTGTTCAATCTGCCCATAACCCTAGTTTAAATGTTTGCAAAAGTACAGCATGGTAATGCTTGAGAGAGACCCACAACATTAATTAGAATAATTAGTCTTGAGAGAATGAATGGCAAAGTCTCACCAATTAAGCCGTACTTGACAAATGTTTACTCTGCATGTAGCATTTCCACAATAAACTTATTTTGCAGATCCTACTCCAAAACAGAAATGCTTCTTATGAGTTGGATTATTGAGGCTTGTGAAGGTTTCAATGCACTCTCTGCAATATATTTCAACTGCTCTTCATGTTATGAGTAAAACAAATGAGGTGAAAAAATTGGTCTGCATTTTTCAAAGTCATTTTTCCAAGAATTTCAACATTTATTTCGAAGGAAAAGAATGTATCCAGTGTTGCTCTGAAGAAAGATTTAGGTTGTAAATTATCTGGATAGTTCCATAGCTAGATGACCAGAGTGAGAGTTCTCTGAATAGCATCCTTGATATTTAGAATCTAGAGCTTCTTAGCTAGCTACATCAACTAGCATTTTGACTGAGCTTGATAAAGTTATTATTCAAGACCATAGCATTCTTGACAATACTACTATATAACTTTGTTGATTAAGTGAACATGTTCTAACTAATTGCTGAGTTGGACTGTATAGTTTAGTTGAGTTTGATTTTGTTGTATCATTTTTGAATCCTCTATGAAATGCCTGCCTGAGTCATGAAGATGTATTGCGCATTTTGTGATTTTGTAGCTTAAGTTAGTGCCAAAAAGTATAAATCTCTCTGGGATTACATTTATGATAAATTCTATTAACAGGAATGGACTGCACTCTATTGTCATACCCCAAATGAGTAAGCTCTGGAGGAAGCCTTATTTGAGAGACAAAATTAGGGTGGTCAAACCTTGATGAAAGAATCATTGTAGGTCTAAACATAGCGGGTAAAGATTGACCATTTGGACAGTAATCTACTAATTGAGTGGTGAAGTGTGTGGTGGTTAGGCAAAATGATCCTTTCTCCAATTGTGGCACATATAATTTGAAGTGTAGTGGTAAGTTATCTGCCAGCATTAGTGTGGATAATCGGAGGAGAATAATCATCATTACAACTTGAGAGTTTTACACGGAGGAAAAATTAGAATTCGAACCTTGCTCATTTCCCTTATGGCACATGTAATATCACTAACAACTATATAACAAGTTGTTAATCATAGGAATACCCCATGATCAGCCTTAAGTTAATTCCAGGAAGCTTTGTCAGCAAATGTTGAGCTGTTAACCCCCTCGGAGACTTCAGGAGTCCTACTATTTGATTATTTCTATGTGATGTGGTGCCATGTTAAATTGCCCCAATCATCATTGATTGTTATGAAGATTCAGCTTCATAACATTTGAAATAGTCTACAACAAGGAAGATGACGACAGATCAGTTTTTGTGATCAGCTTATTGTGTTTGTGATAGATATTCTCTCCTCACTAGGCTACACAAAAGTTGCATCCTGTATTTAGATTTGTATGGCTTAAGCTCCTTCCTAATATAACCAGGTGGATTAGATAAGGTAATTATATCCGTATACATGATAGGATAATTCAGTAAATTAGTACACTAGCTAATAGTGCTAGTGGTATTCATCTCTGTAAACAACTTGTGTATGAGAAAAGACTGACTTTCACACTGCACTATCTGGTAGCATTAGAACAAGTACACAACCACGAATAGCATAGATAGGAAGGGAACGTGTGCCAGCCAACCAACTATCATTTTGATCTCTTTGGAAATGAGCAATTATCATTGTTCATCTATGTTGTATATAGGCCAGTTTCATGTTCTCTTCCTCACTTCTTCATAGCTATCACTAACTTTTGAGTTTGTATGTAGATTGAGGTTCATAGGATTGTGTCACAATGAATTTCTGTATAGTTGGATATTTTGAGGTGTTAAATGCAGAAGAAAGATGTAGGATTGAAATATTTGTAGATTTTGTTAACTCTTCCTAGTCCATACCTATGGTATGAAGACATGATTCTAGCTATGAAAACTGTGTCTAGAAAATATCCTGCTCCATAGATTTCTGGTAATGTTTTGTATACTGATTGATCAACTTGAATATCATAGAATCGTTTATACTTTTTGTGCCAAGAATATAGCTAGTATAATTTTACTGTGATATATTTAAATTTTTACTCCAGTTACCTGAAGTGAGGCCTCTAATTTCAGCTGTTTCAACTCAAGGGAGAACCAAGAGTGATATTTAAAACAATAGCATTTCCTTATGCACAATGATTAATGAACACAGATATTTCAACAAAGGAAGTTTGTCTAGAATCTATAGCTTAATGATATATTATTAATATCTTATAAGGTTCCTATCCTGTATACATCAATCAATCATGTTTTTCATGATGAAACATTGTTTTATATACTTCAAAAAACTATCCATAGGTTTTTGGCACCACACATGCGACAAAGCAGAATAATCAATCATGTTTTGGAATTCAAAAGGTGATTAGTATGGAAAAGACAATGAGTTGTAAGGAGGATACGGATTCCAAACACTCATTTATCAATCTGCCCATGACTGTAGTTAAAATGTTTAAAAAGCAAACAATGCTATAAAATATGTATCTTGAGAGAGAAGCTAACATTCATTAAATACAGATTGAATTTCATATGGTAAAATTAGTCTTGAGAGAGAGAATGGCATGGCATAGAATATTGTGAACAATGTAGTCTACAGGAAAGCATGGTAAGAATTCTGGCGAATGCTGGAGACAAAATGAATGAAACTGAAAAGATGAGACAAGGATTAAGATGCCATCAATTACAAATTACAATGCAATTGAGCAATGTATAATTATGCAGACATTCCTTAAATTATCAAAACTCTATTTCTAGGTCTTTGGTAATGAAAAAAGGGATGCAGATGATGACACTTGTGCTACCATGATTACACAGTGTAATAAATGCAATATACTTGTAGATGATGTTAGCAGCATTGCATCAAATCACTCTTGATTGTGGGCAGCGAAAAAAATTTTTTTAATAATGAAAAATTATGAGTATAATGAGAGCTGCAGAAATGCAATAATATTGAGTCACATTGCATATAGTGGCTTCAACACAGATTTATAATTTATTAACAAGGCTAGTTGTAATTTAATCCAATGGTATCTCATGCCTGCATAAAAAGCTGCCAGGTACTAGAAATATGTGGCTGAGTAGAGTCATAGCAACTTAACCCCGTCAACTTCCACTTGGCACAAGATGTGGTTGAGTTTGCAGGTTTCGAGATCACAATGTCGCATGTCAAGTTTCGAGATCACAATGTCGCATGTCAGGTTTCGAGATCACAATGTCGCATGTGGAATCATGCATCAAATATATGCAAGGCGTATTAGATTTGTGCCAAAACTCATAGTGTATTGCTCCAGCATCAGGGGGCAATCACTTTACAAATATGGAAGGTTCATATATTATCAGTAAACTGCATGAGCTGGACATCGAGCCAGATATTTTGCACTGTACCTAATGCACCCTTGCTTAGCTATAGTTCAGACGTGGGGTTTTGATGTACACTAGGCAAAAATACCAATTAACATAAGCCTATAAATTAATATCAACCCCTAGAAGGTTAATGGTGATAAAGCTTAGATGGAGAGGGAGGCAAAAGACAGCTGTTATATATAGCTCAATCATGTACACATAGATTACTGTTATATATAGCTCAATCATGTGCACTTAGATTACTAGAGCTCTAGCAACAAGCCACAGCTATCATTTCAGTAAAACAATCTATGGACTTATAGTAATTTCTAGTTTTATGGGCACTTTTCTCTGTACACATACAATTCCATGCATGGTAGAAGGAAATGACTTCAGTTGAACAAAATTACAACTTCAAAGAGATCACAAGAGATTAATAAAGTGCCTTTCTCAATTGAACCAAAAATGCCGATCACCATATGTAAATATTATCTACAATTAGTTTACCCAAATCATTGGCTTCTAAATTGGCTCACCTTGAATTAAAAAGTATGTAAGTTCTAAATGTAATGTATAATGTCCCACTTTTCATAATGCAATAACAATTATAACTACTCACCACAATGGATTTTTTACATTAATTTTCTAATTTTTAACATCAATTTGACGACCTTAAATATATATATGCATGATTTATTGAGCATAATAAGTGATAATTATAAGAAGGCTTTATAGATTGAACATGAAAACATTGGAAATAACAATACCAAGTATTTAGCTTCTATATAGTTCAACTTGATAATGGTTGATGCTTGTAACCTGTGATGATTTTCTGGTCTCCTTCACAAGGTCACCAATGAGGTTTATTTGGATCGAATTGACAAGTGGTCCTCACAAACTTCAAATTACGAACTTCAAGTGACTTGCACTCCCTTCTTACTGACCGAGTTTCATCAAGTTTAGCTTCAACAAGAAATCTTGGGAAGTAGTGGGGACTGTACTTGCATGTGTAGCTCCACTGACATCTGTACGAGTCCCTCTTTGACAAATGGACTTGGAGGAGTATAACTCTTCGCATCTGTTGCTACCTAATCGGCTGATTTCTGCAGTGGAGATGTTCATTGGAGTTGGTGATGGTGCATTCTCACCTTTCACAATGCCAGAATAGAAGAGATCATACATGCTGAAGACATGATGTGGGGTGTCCATTAATACACCTCCTTGGTTTGTATCATATTGTTTTACGAGTGCCTCCTCTAAAGACGTGCAGGACTCACTGGATTCCAGGCATGTATTTTTTCTGCTTTCACTGCAATAATCAATAATGTGCCCCTGTGTCTCTGACTCTGCCTCCTGCGGATGGATGGGTAATTGTGCACTATTCTGAACTGAAAATAATATGATGATGATGATTTTTCCAAGTGCAGCACAGGACATATTAAGTTGTGTAGATATAGTTGAAAGTATAGATAAGTTCAGTGCTCAGCTACTTGTGACTGTGTTGTCTGAGAAATGAGCTTTTTATAAACATTATTTGCTCAGTAGTAGAGAGGGGCCAGCTTGCGGTGGATTGATTACATTTCCCCCCTCCCCTCCCCCCCCCCCCCCCCCCCCCCCCCCCCCCCGCCACGAGCCTCATGACCCATCCCTATGCGGCGGTAATTGCGTCACTTTATGCGCACCAGGTGTGAAATCCCCGTTAGGCCACTACCCTCACGGTCGAGTCAGGCTCAGTGTGGGGTAGGAAAACGTTGGAAGGAAGTGAAGGAGCATTCTCCCATTCTGGTTTATCCGTCATAGCCAAGGCCACACCAACCAACCCTACAAGACAAATATTTACTCTGCATGTATAACTTAAACACTTCCATAATAAACTTATTTTGCAGATCCTGCCAAAACAGAAATGCTCCTTATGAGTTTTTTTGTGTGCTTATATAGGGTTAAAGTTTTTATGAATTTCTCTGCAGTATGTTCTTAATGTTATGAATAAAACAACTGAGGTAGAATCTACGTTTTTCACAGTAACTTTTTCAGGAACATCAATTTACTTAAACATTTAATTTGAAGAAAAAGAATGTTTCCAGTGTAGCTCCGAAGATAGATTTTAGTTGTAAATTATAATGATGACTAGATGAACACAAAAAGTTCTCTGAATAGCATCCTTGATATTTAGAATCTAGAGCTTCTTATACACTAGTATTTCTATTGAGCTTGTTAATTTTTTTAGAAACTATTCAAGTGCTTAGATTTCTGACCATATACTGATTAAGTGAGCATGTTGCTAACTAATTACTGAGTTGTACTAAATAAATAAACCAGATTTAGTTTGGGTTTGAATCACTTTTGAATCCTCTATGAAATGCCTGCCAGAATCTTGAAGATATATTGCACATTTTTGCTTATGTTAGTGCCATAAATAATATATAAATCTCTCTCTTTTTATAAACCAAAACATTATATTACCTTGGAACTACTATAGTAATCCTTCTATTAATTGATTCATTGGAAGTTTAGTATCATCACTAGGTCAATAATGGCTGCCTTCTTTATCTTTTATACAATTGGAGTTTAATTAATGAAATATGCTCTGCCCCTTGAACTTGAACGGCTTCTCTAAGTTTATGGCTTATTATTATTATTGTACCACTTCTCCATTTGTTCGTAGTCTGCAGGTACCTCCACTGCTACACACTTGAAACAAACTCAGAAAATTAACCTTCATCAACTCATCAGCTGTGAATATCATTCTACAGGATTTGACTGGGATTTCCTATATAAAGTATAGTAGGCAGCATATCTCCATAACAAACTATTATGAAACATTCCGCATGGCTACAGAGAGTGCCCAGAGTCTTTATGACAAGGGGGATTAAGACACCTTGGAGTTGGTGGAGAATTTTAAATCTATCTCATCTACACAAGCCATAGCCAAAAAAATTGCTGTTTGGAGGCTGCAGTAGTGATGTGTGATGGATGGAGAGTGTAACTGAGTTAGAGATACATGAAAGTAGAATGGCTTGTCACAGATATATCGGGGCTAGAGTTTCCCACTGGCTCATGTCACCTTCTCTAATTCATAGCAGTGACATGCATCATAAGTAGTTGGTTTATTACCATAGACTTTCAATAAATTTGTTGGTAAATGTTTATTTCTTGTAACATAACTAGATAATAAATTTTTATTTGCTAGAAGATAGTTTACCCAGCAGACTCTCAAATAGCTGCTTAGTAAATGTTTAATCTCTATTATGTCTACTGTAAGTTTGTTGAGTGTGTTTTTATTTTGTGAGCCCTCCAAATATAAAACTCCTTCATAAAGAGGTGAAAGAAGTTATCTATTTTCAACCCCAAAATGTTTGAACTGAAGCAAAAATAGCATTAGAAGGATGGGCTAAGGGTGAATCAATATCACTGATGAAACAATCCCTGTTAGGTCCACTAAATACCACACTTAGCTGGGTAAAAATGTACTTGAACCTTTATTATTCAGTGATATGGTAATCTCCTTATCAGGAGGTGAGGAGGTTAGGGACGGGAGAACCCTTTCCCCAAATGTTACAAATTTAACATGAGGTTTAGTGATGAGGTACATCTGCCAGTAGTTGCATGGACAAGTAGTGGAGAATAATGTCTTTACATCTTGTGAGAGAACAATCACTTATATTTATATGGAAACCAAATTGCACCACTGTGGGATTTAACATTATGTATGTTAAACTCATTGCATCAGAGGCACATGTTAATATCAACCAGTCACAAGTTGTTAAGATTTGTAATACCCCATCATGCTTAAGTTGTTTCCTGGAAGCATTGTCAGCAATGCCTTCAGCTGTGAACTCCCCTCCCCCCTCCTGTCTAGACAGTTCTAGAGTCCATCTCTTTCAATACTGTTTTGTGTTAAGGTAACATATATAATTGACCTATGCTTCCTGGATTTAGATTTGTATGGCTTAAGCTCATTCCTAATACAACTAGTTGTATTAGATAAGGTTATTATATCCCTATACATCATAGGAAATAGTGTTCTAG
Organism: Cladorhizidae sp. MBARI D1340-BT2; assembly: GCA_028752905.1. NCBI lineage: Eukaryota > Metazoa > Porifera > Demospongiae > Poecilosclerida > Cladorhizidae > Cladorhizidae sp. MBARI D1340-BT2. Next base: position 8,210,379 of record JAQNBH010000008.1, on the reverse strand, counting down.
CTAAAAGCGTAGCTATGGTAATAATTAGCTAGTTGTAGTAGTAATGATTCCATCTCTGTGAACAACTTGTGTATGACAAATCAAAGACACTGCACTATCTGGTAGCTTTAGAGCATGTAAACCAACAAGTATAGCATAAATAACCAATTGAAATATTCGAAAATATTGGGAAAAACACTCACTGTTCTTAGTCCATACCTATTACCTGCAGACTTGATTCTAGCCACGAAATTTTAAAATATCCTTCTCCATGGATTTCTGCTAATCTTTGTGTGCTGATTGGCCAACTTCAATCTCATGGAATTGTTGATATTTTTTGGTGTCAAATAGTACAATTTTATGCATATTCTGATACTGTGATATGTTTATCTTTCTAGTCCAGTTACATGAAGAGAGGCCTCTAATTTCAGCTCTACCAACTCAATGGGACAACCAATTAAAATAATAAAAGCAGTTTTTATGCACAATGATTGTAGAATACAGATATTTAAGCAAAGCAAGTTTATCTAGAATAATATGGCTCTATTGTTCCATAACATCTGATAAGTTCCTTTCTTGAATACATCAATCTGTCATGTTTTTCATGATGAACCAATGTACTTCACAAAACTATTACTAGGTGTTTTGCACCACACAGGTGATCAAGCAGATGTCATTAGGATAAGCAATCTTGTTTGGGACTTCACTGAATAAAGTGGTAGTATATAGTGATTGGTATGGAAAAGATGTGCCTGCTCCTGATACACCGATGACCGACGAATTTGACTATATTTCTTTTCAATCTGCCCATAACCCTAGTTTAAATGTTTGCAAAAGTACAGCATGGTATAAAATATATATTTTATAATGCTTGAGAGAGACCTACAACAAAATATTGCATAAATATTATTACATTTTAAAATTAGTCTTGAGAGAAAGAATGGCAGTCCTAGCCAAAGTCTCACCAACTAACCTGTACAAGATAAATGTCTACTCTGCATGTAGTACTTAACCACTTCAACAATAAATTTCTTTTGCAGATCCTGCCCCAAAACAGAAATTCTTATTATTATTATGGCTTGTGAAGTTTCTATGTACTTTCTGCAATATATTTCAACTGTTCTTATTAATGTTATGAGTAAAATAAATCAGGTGGAAAAATTGCTGTGTACGTTTTTTAAAGTCATTTTTCCAAGAATATCAAATTTATTTTGAAGGAAAAGTATGTATCCAGTGCTGCTCAGAAGAAAGATTTAGGTTGTAAATTATCTAGAGAGTTCCATGGCTAGATGACCAGAGTAAGAGTTCTCTGAATAGCATCATAATCTAGCTACATAGACTAGGATTTTGATTGAGCTTGTTAAAGTTACCCTTAGCTTTCTGACAATATTACTAACTTTGTTGATTAAGTGTTAACTAATTACTGAATTGTAGTGTATAACTAGAACAGGTATATTTTGAGTTTGATTTTGCTGTGTCACTTTTGAATTCTCTATGAAATCTTTGCCTGAGTTATGAAGATGTATTGCTCATTTTGTGATTTTGTTGCGTGAGTTAGTGCCATAAAGTATAAATCCATCTGTTTTTATAATCCTAAATATTGCATCCTTGAAATACTACATAAAATAGTGATTGTTATGTTAATTGTTATAGTTTGCATCAAAACTTGGACGGTAATGATGACTGCCTACTTTGCCTTTTACACAATATAATGTAATATGCTTTGCTTCTTGAACTTGAACTGCTTGTCTAAGTTTTTGGTTACCATTCTATCCTTTACTTCTCCATTTGTTCGCAGTCTGCAGGTATCTTATACCTCCACTGCTACGTACTTGAATATATTTTGTAATCTAAAAAATTTGACCTTCATCAACTCAACAGCTGTGAATATTGTTCCACAGTATTTGACTAGAGTTCTTTCATACATCAAATTCTTGTTGGCTATAACTGAGATGTTCTGCATGGCTACAGAGAGTGCCCAAATCCTTTATGATGGGACACCTTGAGTTGGTTAGAATCTTATAATGTTTGGGATCCATTTCATCATAACAAGCCATAGCTAAAAATATGCTGTTTGTAGGCTGCAGTAGTGATGTGTGATGGATGAAGAGTTTAGCTGAGTGAGATATGCATGAAATTAGAATGGTTTTCCATATATAGATATATCTGTGCTATGATTTCCCACTGGCTCATGTCACCCTATCTAACTATCATGCACCATACAAAGTGGATGGTTGACTATAGACTCAATAAACTCCTCTATTTCTTACTTTTATATTTGCTCTTCAAAGCTAGTGATAAAGTCCAAATTTAAGTTGTTAAGTGATATAGTTATTGTATCTATACTACAACAGAGATTTTGTTGAGAATGTATAATTTTGACAACTCAAAAATAAAAAAACTTGTTATTATTTTTGCAAAAATATGGAGGTGAAAGTGACTATGTATTGTTATCCACAAAAATGAGTAAAATCAGGACACAGTGCTTAGAGACATGGGATAAGGATAATCCTTGAAGAAAGAAATGCTGTAGTTCTAAACTTAGCAGGGTAAAGATCATTTGGACAGTAATCTCCTAAATGAGTGATGAAGTGGGTGATATATAGTTAGGCTAAACTACAAATTCTCCAATTATGCCACATTTAATTTGAAGTTTAGTGATAAGTTTATCTGCCATTATTTGTGTGGTCAATCAGGGGAGAATAAGGGGAGAATAATAGTCATTACAATTCAAGAGGTACCTTGAGGTAAAATTAGAAGTCAAACCTTTATAAATACTCATTTCCCTTATGGCACATGTTAATATCATTCACAGCTCACAAGTTGTTAATCATAGGAGTACCCCATGATCAACCTTAAGTTGTTTCCTGGAACCTTTGTCGGCAAGCCTTGAGCTGTGAATCCCCCAAGGATACTTCCGGAAGCCAGCTTTTTTATTATTTCTTTGTGTTGTGGTAGCACATTAAATTGCCCCATGCATCATGTAGTTAGATTTTGTAGGGCTTAAGCTCACTCCTCATAGCATTACATAAGGTAATCACATGTCTATATATGAAAGGTGCTTTATAGAATAGTAGTCTAGTAAAATGTGTAGCTATAGCAATCCAAGTGACTTGCACACTGCACCATTTGGTAGCCTCATAGTGAGCATAATTACCAAGAAAGGCATCGATAGGAAGGGAAAGTGTGCTCCCAACCAACTATCATTATTGGCCTTGCTAGATTCATATTCTACCTTAGCTCTCAGTTGACTATTTGTGAAGATTCAGCTTCATAACATTTGAAATAGTCTACAACAAGGAAGATTACGAAAGTTCAGTTTTTGTGATCAGCTTATTGTGTTTGTGATAGATAGTCTCACCTCACTAGTCTACACAAAAGTTGCATCCCCTATTAGATTTGTATGGCTTAAGCTCCTTCCTAATACAGTGGTCCCTCCGTATTAAGACCCTCCCAAGTAAGACCACCTCCATTATAAGACCACTTTTGCTTGCTCCCGGTTGGCTGCCTTTATTTTGCCCCTCCCAAGTAAGACCCTCTAAGATAAGTCCACCTCTCTTATAAGACCACTTGGCTGGGTCAATATCCTCCCAAGTAAGACCAAGCACCCAAGAATACAGTGAATTTTGTTTTTTGTTTGAAGATCTACCTTCCATTATCTGTGAAAGATCAGGAACTGGTACATATTTACATCTGCATTGATCCAAAGAGGGACCTCAGCATCGAGTATGAGGCACAGGCCAAGGTGTGGATGAGCACTCCGGCCATGAAGCTGGTCTACCAGAAGCAGATGATCCACTACATTCTCCGGCTCATGGACGACACTGTGAATGCCGATAGTGGTTGCACTGAGAAAATGAGCTCGCTTGTCAAGAAGGTGGACGTTCCAATGGCGGTCCACTGGCTCAAGAAGGCCTGGGATGACCTCCACGTGCCCACCATCAAGAAGTGATTTAAGAAGTGTGGCTTCACTACCTACACTGCCTCTGCTGCTGAGGTCGAGGAGCTCACCATCTCTGCTGAGGATACGGTCATTAATGCGCAGCTGCCGGAGGGTGTGACACTGGAGGGCTATGCCAACATCGACAGCGAGGTGCACACCAGTGCGGACCACTATGACCCTGCCTCGACCACCCCATCACCACCCCTGCTGACTCCTCCCCTGAGGAGCCTGAGTCAGACTAGGATTAGGATGGCATTCCTCTGACCATGTCAGATGTGTTCGAGATGGTGTGCAAGCTGCGTAACTTCGCCACTTGAGACATTCTCAAGCTTGTGGCATGTGCTGATTCTATTGAGCAGAAGGTCAGGATGGAGCGGAAGGTCCAGTCCAGTATCTCAGGCTTTCTATGTCCTAAGGACACTGCTAATGTCCAATACATACATGTGTACAATGATAACCAATGTCTTTCTCAGGACACACCCATAATTCCAAATGAGAATACAGTATCTTGTCCCCGAGAGCCATATTCCCAAGTAAGACCACCTCTCTAATAAGACCAGTTGGAAGTGCTCCCTTGGTGGTCTTAATAGGGAGGGACCATTGTATAACCAGGTGGATTAGATAAGGTAATTATATCCGTATGCATGATAGGATAATTCAGTAAATTAGTACTCTAGCTAATAGTATAGTTAGAGCTAGTGGTATTCATCTTTGTAAACAACTTGTGTATGAGAAATGACTGACTGGTAGCATTAGAGCAAGTACACAACCACGAATAGCATAGATAGGAAGGGAACATGGGCCAGCCAACCAACTATCATTTTGATCTCTTTGGAAACGAGCAATTATCATTGTTCATCTATGTTGTATATATTCGAGTTTCATGTTCTCTTCCTCACTTCTTCATAGCTATCACTAACATTTGAGTTTGTATGTAGATTGAGGTTCATAGCATTGTGTTACAAAGAATTTCTGTATAATTGGATATTTTGAGGTGTTAAATGCAGAAGAAAGATGTAGGATTGAAATATTTGTAGATAAAAAATAAAAAAACTTACTCCATACCTATGGTCTGAAGACATGATTCTAACCATGAAAACTGTAAATATTAATGCCTAGAAAATATCCTGCTCCATAGATTTCTGGTAATCTTTTGTATGCTGATTGATCAACTTCAATATCATAGAATCGTTTATACTTTTTGTGCCAAGTATATAGTATAATTTTACTGTGATATATTTAACTTTTTACTCCAGTCACATGAAGTGAGGCCTCTAATTTTTGCTGTTTCAACTCAGTGGAACCGCCAAGAGTGATATTTAAAACAATAGCATTTCCTTATGCACAATGATTATTGAATACAGATATATTTCTGCAAAGGAAGTTAATCTAGAATCTATAGCTTAATGATATATTAACATCAGATAGGTTCCTCTCCTGTATACATCCATCAATCATGTTTTTCATGATGAATCATTGTTTTATATACTTCATAAAACTATCCATAGGTTTTTGGCACCACAAATGTGACAAAGCATCATGTTTTGAAATTCAAAAGGTGATTAGTATGGAAAAGACAATGAGTTGTAAGGAGGATACGGATTCCAAACACTCATTTCTCTATCTGCCCATGACTGTAGTTTAAAATTTTTTAAAGGACACCATGCTATAATATAGTATTGATTTGTGCCAATACTCAGTAATTGCTCCAGCATCAGGGGCAATCACTTTACAAATATGGAAGGTTCATATATTATCAGTAAACTGCATGAGCTGGGCATCGAGCCAGATATTTTGCACTGTACTCAATGCACCCTTGCTTAGCTATAGTTCAGATGTGGGGTTTTGATGTATACTAGGCAAAAATACCAATTAACATAAGCCTATAAATTAATATCAACCCCTAGAAGGTTAATGGTGATAAAGCTTAGATGGAGTGGGAGGCAAAAGACAGCTGCTCAATCATGTGCGCTTCGATTACTGTTATATATAGCTCAATCATGTACACTTAGATTACTAGAGCTCTAGCAACAAGCCACAGCTATTATTTCAGTAAAACAAATTATGGGCTGATACTAATTTGTAGTTTTGTAGGCACTTTTCGCTATACACATACAATTCCAAGCATGGTAGAAGGAAATGACTTAAGTTGAACAAAATTACAACTTCAAAGAGATCACGAGAGATTAATAAAGTGCCTTTCTCAATTGAACCAAAAATGCCGATCATCACAATGTCTACAATTAGTTTACCCAAATCATTTGCATTTCTAAATTGGCTCACCTTGAATTAAAAAGAATGTAGGATCTAATAATGTCCCACTTTTCATAATGCAAATAACAATATAACTACTCACCACAATGGATTTTTTAACATAAATTTTCTACTTTATAAGGTCAATTTGACGACCAAAAATACTTAATTATATATATATACATGATTTAATGAGCATAATAAGTGACATAGGAAGGCTTTATAGATTGAACATGGAAAAATTGGAAATAGCAATACACAGTATTTAGCTTCTAGTTCAACTTGATAATGGTTGATGCTTGTAACCTGTGATGATTTTCTGGTCTCCTTCACAAGGACACCAATGAGGTTTATTTGGATCGAATTGACAAGTGGTCCTCACAAACTTCAAATTACGGACTTCAAGTGACTTGCACTCCCTTCTTACTGACCGAGTTTCATCAAGTTTAGCTTCAACAAGAAAGCTTGGGAAGTAGTGGGGATTGTACTTGCATGTGTAGCTCCACTGACATCTGTCCGAGTCCCTCTGTGACAAATTGACTTGGAGGAGTAACTCTTCGCATCTGTTCATACCTAATCGGCTGATTTCTGCAGTGGTGATGTTCATTGGAGTTGGTGATGGTGCATTCTCACCTTTCACAATGCCAGAATAGAAGAGATCATACATGCTGAAGACATGATGTGGGGTGTCCATTAATAAACCTCCTTGGTTTGTATCATATTGTTTTACGAGTGCCTCCTCTAAAGACGTGCAGGACTCCTCACTGGATTCCAGGCATGTATTTTTTCTGCTTTCACTGCAATAATCAATAATGTGCCCCTGTGTCTCTGACTCTGCCTCCTGCCGATGGATGGGTAATTGTGCACTATTCTGAACTGAAAATAATATGATGATGATGATTTTTCCAAGTGCAGCACAGGACATATTAAGTTGTGTAGATATAGTTGAAAGTATAGTTAAGTTCAGTGCTCAGCTACTTGTGACTGTGTTGTCTGAGAAATGCCTCTCTGCAGCTTTTTATAAACATTATTGGCACAGTACTAGAGCTATGTTCAATGGGCCAGCTTGCGGTGGATTGATTACATCCCCCCTCCCCCCCACGCGCCATCCCTATGTGGCGGTAAGTGCGATTTATGCGCACCAGCTGTGAAGTCCCGGTTAGGCCACTTCCCTCACGGTCGAGTCAGGCGGTAGGAAAACGTTGGAAGGAAGTGAAGGAGCATTCTCCCATTCTGGTTTATCCGTCATAGCCAAGGCCACTCCAACCAATCCTACAAGACAAATATTTACTCTGCATGCACTTCCATAATAAACTTATTTTGCAGATCCTGCCAAAACAGAAATGCTCCTTATGATTTTTGTGTGTGCTTATATAGGGTTAAAGTTTCTATGAATTTCTCTGCAGTATGTTCTTAATGTTATGAATAAAACAACTGAGGTAGAATCTACGTTTTTCACAGTAACTTTTTCAGGAACATCAATTTACTTAAACATTTAATTTGAAAAAAAAGAATGTTTCCATTGTAGCTCCGAAGATAGATTTTAGTTGTTAATTATCACGATGACTAGATGAACACAAAAGAGTTATCTGAATAACATCTTTGATATTTAGAATCTAGAGCTTCTCATTCCCATTGATTGACCTTGTTAATTTTTTTAGATACTATTCAAGTGCTTAGATCTCTGACAATATACTGATTAAGTGAGAATGTTGCTAACTAATTACTGAGTTGTACTAAATAAATATACCAGATTTAGTTTGGGTTTGAATCACTTTTTAATCCTCTATGAAATGCCTCCCAGAATCTTGAAGATGTATTGCACATTTTGTGATTTTGTTGCTTATGTTAGTGCCATAAAGTATATATAAACCTCTCTCTTTTTATAAACCAAAACATTATAATTTATTACCTTGGAACTACTATAATAATTCTTCTATTAATTGATTCATTGGAAGTTTAGTATCATCACTAGGTCCATCTTTTATACAATTGGATGAAATATGCTCTGCCTCTTGAACTTGAATGGCTTCTCTAATTATTATTATTATTGTACCACTTCTCCATTTGTTCGTAGTCTGCAGGTACCTCCACTGCTACACACTTGAATATATTTTGCAAACTCAGAAAATTAACCTTCATCAACTCATCAGCTGTGAATATCATTCTACAAGATTTGACTGGGATTTCCTATATCAAGTATAGTAGGCAGCATATCTCCATAACTAACTATTATGAAACATTCTGCATATATAGCGAGAGTGCCCAGAGTCTTTTATGACAAGGGGGATTAAGACACCTTGGAGTTGGTGGAGAATCTTATAATGTTTGGGATCTTCACAAGCCATAGCCAAAAAAATTGCTGTTTGGAGGCAGCAGTAGTGATGTGTGATGGATGGAGAGTGTAAGTGAGTGAGAGAAGCATGAAAGTAAAATGTTTATTTCTTGTAACATAATGACTCGCTAGATAATCAATTTTTATTTTCTAGAAGATGGTTTACCCAGCAAACTCTCAAATAGCTGCTTAGTAAAATGTTTAATCTCTATTATGTCAACTGTAAGTTTGTTGAGTGTGTTTTTATTTTCTGAATCCTCCAAAGATAAAACTACTCCATAAAGAGGTGAGAGTAATTATCTATTTTCATCCCGCAAATGTTTGAACTGAAGCAAAAATAGCATTAGAAGGATTGGCTAAGGGTGAATCAATACCATTGATGAAACAATCCCTGTTGGGTCCACTAAATACTGGGTAAAAATGTACTTGAACCTTTATTATTCAGTGATATGGTGATCTCCTTATAAGTAGGTGAGGAGGTTAGGGATGGGAGAAAATTCTTACCCTTTCCCCAAATATTACAAATTTAACATGAGGTTTAGTGATGAGATACATCTGCCAGTAGTTGCATGGACAAGTAGTGGAGAATAATGTCATTACATTTTGTGAGAGAACAATCACTTATATTTATATGGAAACCGAATTGCAGCCACTGTGGGATTTATCATTATGTATGTTAAACTCATTGCATCAGAGGCACATGTTAATATCAACCAGTCACAAGTTGTAAAACCCCATCATGCTTAAGTTGTTTCCTGGAAGCATTATCAGCAATGCCTTCAGCTGTGAACTCCCCTCCCCCCTCCCGTCTAGACAGTTCTAGAGTCCAGCTCTTTTAATACTGCTTTGTGTTAAGGTAACATATATAATTGACCTATGCTTCCTGGATTTAGATTTGTATGGCTTAAGCTCATTCCTAATACAAATAGTTGTATTAGATAAGGTTATTATATCCCTATACATAATAGGAAATAGTGTTCTAGCTAAAAGCGTAGCTATGGTAATAATTAGCTAGTTGTATTAATGATTCCATCTCTGTGAACAACTTGTGTATGACAAATCAAAGACACTGCACTATCTGGTAGCATTAGAGCATGTAAACCAACAAGTATAGCATAGATAGGAAAGGAAAGTGTGCCAGCCAACCAACTATCATTGTTGATTTATGATGTAGGCGCAGTTTCATGTTCTCTTCCTAACTTTGTGGCTATCACCGACTTTTTGAGTCTATATGTCGATCCAGATTTACAGCTCCGTATTACAATGAATTATTGTATAGCAGGATATATTGAAGTGTTAAATTCATATTATGTTATTGTGATTAATGACCAATCGTAGATCTTGTAAAATATTGTGAAAAACACTCACTGTTCTTAGTCCATACCTATATATTACCTGCAGACTTGATTCTAGCCACGAAAATTGAAAATATCCTGCTCCATGTATTTCTGCTAATCTTTGTGTGCTGATTGGTCAACTTCAATCTCATGGAATTGTTGATATTTTTTGTGTCAAATAGTACAATTTTATGCATATTCTGATACTGTGATATGTTTATCTTTGTTGTCCCATTACATGAAGAGAGGCCTCTAATTTCAGCTCTACCAACTCAATGGGACAACCAATTAAAATAATAAAAGCATTTTTTATGCACAACGATTGTAGAATACAGATATTTAAGCAAAGCAAGTTTATCTAGAATAATATGGCTCTCTTGTTCCATAACATCTGATAAGTTTCTTTCTTGAATACATCAATCTGTCATGTTTCTCATGATGAACCAATGTACTTCACAAAACTATTACATGGTGTTTTTCACCACACAGGTGATCAAGAAGATATCATTAGGATAAGCAATCTTGTTTGGGACTTCACTGAATAAAGTGGTAGTATATAGTGATTGGTATGGAAAAGATGTGCCTGCTCCTGATGCACCGATGACGGACGAATTTGACTACATTTCTTTTCAATCTGCCCATAACCCTAGTATAAATGTTTGCAAAAGTACAGCATGGTATAAAATATATATTTTATAATTCTTGAGAGAGACCCACAACATTATTAGATTTTAAAATTAGTCTTGAGAGAAAGAATGGCCAAAGTTTCACCAACTAATCTGTACAAGACAAATGATTACTTTGCATGTAGTACTTAACCACTTCAACAATAAATTTCTTTTGCAATCCTGCCCCAAAACAGAAATGCTTCTTATTATTATGGCTTGTGAAGGTTTCTATATACTTTCTGCAATATATTTCAACTGTTCTAGTAAAACAAATGAGGGGGAAAAATTGCTGTGTACGTTTTTTAAAGTCATTTTTCCAAGAATGTCAAATTTATTTTGAAGGAAAAGTATGTATCCAGTGCTGCTCAGAAGATAGATTTAGGTAGTAAATTATCTGGATAGTTCCATGGCTAGATGACCAGAGTACGAGTTCTCTGAATAGCATCATAATCTAGCTACATACACTAGCATTTTGATTGAGCTTGTTAAAGTTACTATTCAAGGCTTTAGCTTTCTGACAATATTACTAACTTTGTTGATTAAGTGAGCATGTTGCTAACTAATTACTGAATTGTAGTGTATAACTAGAACAGGTATAATTTGAGTTTGATTTTGCTGTGTCACTTTTGAATCCTCTATGAAATCTTTGCCTGAGTTATGAAGACGTATTGCACATTTTGTGATTTTGTGGCTTTGAGTTAGTGCCATAAAGTATAAATCCATCTGTTTTTATAATCCTAAATATTGTTTTAATGTATCATCCTTGAAATACTACACAGAAGTAGTGATTGTTATGTTAATTGTTATAGTTTAGTATCAAAACTTGGACGGTAATGATGACTGCCTACTTTGCCTTTTACACAATTTAATGTAATATGCTTTGCTTCTTGAACTTGAACTGCTTGTCTAAGTTTTTGGTTACCATTATACCATTTACTTCTCCTTTTGTTTGCAGTCTGCAGGTATCTTATACATCCACTGCTACATACTTGAATATATTTTGTAATCTAAGAAAATTGACCTTCAGCAACTCAACAGCTGTGAATATTGTTGCACAGAATTTGACTAGAGTTCTTTCATACATAAAATTCTTGTTGGCAGTATACTTCCATAACTGAGATGTTCTCCATGGCTACAGAGAGTGCCGAAATTCTTTATGATGGGACACTTTGGAGTTGGTGAGAATCTTATAATGTTTGGGATCCATTTCATCCTAACAAGCCATAGCTAAAAAAATGCTGTTTGTAGGCTGCAGTAGTGATGTGTGATGGATGAAGAGTTTAGCTGAGTGAGATATGCATGAAATTAGAATGGTTTTCCATATATAGATATATCTGTGCTATGCTTTCCCACTGGCTCATGTCACCCTATCTAACTATCATGCACCATACAAAGTGGATGGTTGACTATAGACTCAATAAACTCCTCTATTTCTTACTTTTATATTTGCTCTTCAACATTTCTGCTAGTGATAAAGTCCAAATTTAAGTTGTTAAGTGATATAGTTATTGTATCTATACTACAACAGAGAGTTTGTTGAGAATGTATAATTTTGACACCTCAAAAAAAAAAAACTTGTTATTATTTTTGCAAAAACATGGAGGTGAAAGTGTGTTATCCACCAAATGAGTAAAATCAGGACACACTTAGAGACATTGGATAAGGATAATCCTTGAAGAAAGAAATGCTGTAGTTCTAAACTTAGCAGGGTAAAGATCATTTGGACAGTAATCTCCTAAATGAGTGATGAAGTGGGTGATGGTTAGGCTAAACTATACTTTCTCCAAATATACACATTTAATTTGAAGTGTAGTGATGAGTTTATCTGCCATTATTTGTGTGGTCAATCAGGGTAGAATAATAGTCATTACAATTCAAGAGGTATATACCTTGAGGTAAAATTAGAAGTCAAACCTTTATAAATACTCATTTCCCATATGGCACATGTTAATATCACTCACAGCTCACAAGGTGTTAATCATAGGAGTATCCCATGATCATCCTTAAGTTGTTTCCTGGAACCTTTGTCAGCAAGCCTTGAGCTGTGAATGATACTTCCAGAAGCCAGCTTTGTGATTATTTCTTTTGTTGTGGTAGCACATTAAATTGCCCCATGCATCATGTAGTTAGATTTTGTAGGGCTTAAGCTCACTCCTCATAGCATTACATAAGGTAATCACATGTCTATATATGAAAGGTGCTTTATAGAATAGTAGTCTAGTAAAATGTGTAGCTATGGCAATCCAAGTGACTTGAACACTGCACCAACCATTTGGTAGAGTAAAATTGCAAAGAAAAGCATCTATAGGAAAGGAAAGTGTGCTCCGAATTATTGGCCTTGCTAGATTCATATTCTACCTTAGCTCTCAGTTGACTATTTGAGTTTGTTATGAAGATTCAGCTTCATAACATTTGAAATAGTCTACAACAAGGAAGATGACGACAGTTCAGTTTTTGTGATCAGCTTATTGTGTTTGTGATAGATATTCTCTCCTCACTAGTCTTCACAAAAGTTGCATCCTGTATTTAGATTTGTATGGCTTAAGCTTCTTCCCAGGTGGATTAGATAAGGCCATATTCATGATAGGATAATTCTGTAAATTAGTACACTAGCTAATAGATTAGTTAGAGCTAGTGGTATTCTTCTCTGTAAACAACTTGTGTATGAGAAAAGACTGACTTTCACACTGCACTATCTGGTAGCATTAGAGCAAGTAGACAACCACGAATAGCATAGATAGGAAGGGAATGTGTGCCAGCCAACCTACTATCATTTTGATTTCTTTGGAAATGAGCAATTATCATTGTTCATCTATGTTATATATAGGCCAGTTTCATGTTCTCTTTCTCACTTCTTCGTATATAGCTATCACTAACATTTGAGTTTGTATGTAGATTGAGGTTCATAGCATTGTGTTACAATGAATTTCTGTAGAGTTGGATATTTTGATGTTTTAAATGCAGAAGAATTGTAGATTTTGTAAAAAAAACACTTACTCTTCTTAGTCCATACCTATAGTCTGAAGACATGATTCTAGCCATGAAAACTGTAAATATTAATGCCTAGAAAATATCCTGCTCCATAGATTTCTGGTAAACTTTTGTATGCTGATTGATCAACTTCAATATCATATAATCGTTTATACTTTTTGTGCCAAGTATAATTATAGTATAATTTTACTGTGATATATTTAACTTTTTACTCCAGTTACCTGAAGTGAGGCCTCTAATTTCAGCTGTTTCAACTCAATGGGACAACCAAGAGTGATATTTAAAACAATAGCATTTCCTTATGCACAATGATATTGAATACAGATATTTCAACAACGGTCTAGAATCTATAGCTTAATGATATATTAACATCTGATAGGTTCCTCTCCTGTATACACCCATCAATCATGTTTTTCATGATGAATCATTGTTTTATATACTTCATAAAACTATCCATAGGTTTTTGGCACCACAAATGTGACAAAGCAGAATAAGCAATCATGTTTTGGAATTCAAAAGGTGATTAGTATGGAAAAGACAATGAGTTGTAAGGAGGATACGGATTCCAAACACTCATTTCTCAATCTGCCCATGACTGTAGTTCAAATGTTTGAAAAAGCAAACCATGCTATAAAATATGCATTTTGAGAGAGAAGCATAACATTCATTAAATACAGATTGAATAAATATTTCATATGGTAAAATTAGTCTTGGTAGAGAGAATGGCATGGCATGCCATAGAATATTGTAGTCTACAGGAATGCATGGTAAGAATTCTGGCGAATGCTGGAGGCAAAATGAATGAAAGCTGAAAAAATGAGAGACGAATTCAGATACCATCTATTACAAATTACAATGCAATTGAGCAATGTATAATTATGCAGACATACCTTTAAATTATTTAAACTATAATTCTAGGTTTTTGGTACTGAAGAAAGGATGCAGATGATGGCACTTGTGCTACCATGATTACACAGTGTAATAAATGCAATATACTTGATGTTAGCAGCATTACATCAAATCACTCTTGATTGTGGGCATTGCAATTGAATAATTAAGAATTATGAAAAATACAGAGAATAATGAGAGCTGCAGAAATGCACTAATACTGAGTCACATTGTTTATAGTGGCTTCAGCACAGATTTATAATTTATTAACAAGGCTAGTTGTCCAATGGTATCTCATGCTTGCATAAGAAGCTGTCGGAAATATGTAGCTGAGTGTTAAGTAGAGTCATAGTCTTTGATTTGTGCCAATACTCATATTATTGCTCCAGCATCAGGGGCAATCAGTTTACAATATGGAAGGTTAATAAATTATCAGTAAGCTTCCGGTATTTTGCACTGTACTCAAGCACCCTTGCTTAACTATAGTTCAGACGTGGGGTTTTGATGTACACTAGGCAAAAATACCAATTAACATAAGCCTTTAAATTAATATCAACCTCTAGAAGGTTAATGGTGATAAAGCTTAGATGGAGAGGGAAGCAAAAGACAGCTGTTATATATAGCTCAATCATGTGCACTTAGATTACTGTTATATATAGCTCAATTATGTGCACTTAGATTACTAGAGCTCTAGCAACGAGCCACAGCTACCATTTCAGTAAAACAAACTATGGACTGATAGTAATTAGTAGTTTTGTAGGCACTTTTCACTATACACATACAATTCCAAGCATGGTAGAAGGAAATGACTTAAGTTGAACAAAATTACAACTTCAAAGAGATCACGAGAGATTAATAAAGTGCCTTTCTCAATTGAACCAAAAATGCCGATCACCATAATATGTAAATATTAGTTTACCCAAATCATTGGCATATCTAAATTGGCTCACCTTGAATTAAAAATAATGTATGGTCTAAATGTAATGTATAATGTCCCACTTTTCATATGGGGGGGAATAATGTCAAAAAAATACACCTCGACAATACCAATCATAACATCCACCCACTACCCTCTATCAACATAATTTTTGTATAAGCTGTATTTAACTTTTTCAAAGAAATTTTTATGCCAAAGTGTCAGCCAGGAAATCCAGTCCTCAAATAAAAAATCCATTCATAATGCTAAGTGGCTGCTAGGTGGTTTATGGTAAGAGTACATGTAGTAGTTTCACCTAAACTATTTGAATCTGTATGATAATGCACCACAGGAGAGGGGGGGGGGGGGGAAATCCCATACAAACCTCATGCAGATATGCTGATCTACACCCAACACATTCTCAAAGCAGTAAAAATAAAATACTTTAGGTTAAAGAGCACACAATAAGCATTCTGGTGATATATAAATTATGGAGTTTGGGTGAGAAATTAGGGAGAAATTTGTGTAAATATGTGGAACTTCTTCTAATCTAATGCGACGTGATTCTTCTTCACACTCTGTATGAAAATAGTGAGTGCAAAAGCTGTCGTAACTACATCATAGAATCTTCAAATGTTCTGAAACTTGGAATATGACTTCAATATGAGCAGATACACTATTTAAAATAGTTATTAAAAAAAGTGAAAATTAGCATTTTGACATTATTTCCATCTTAATAATGCAAATAACAATATAACTACTCACCACAAATGATTTTTTTACATTAAAGGTCAATTTGACGACCATAAATACTTAATTATATGATTTAATGAGCATCATAAGTGATATAGGAAGGCTTTATAGATTGAACATGGAAAAATTGGAAATAGTATTTAGCTTCTAGTTCAACTTGATAATGTTTAGTGCTTGTAACCTGTAATGATTTTCTGGTCTCCTTCTCACAAGGACACCAATGAGGTTTATTTGGATCAAATTGACAAGTGGTCCTCACAAACTTCAAATTACAGACTTCAAGTGACTTGCACTCCCTTCTTACTGACCGAGTTTCATCAAGTTTAGCTTCAACAAGAAAGCTTGGGAAGTAGTGGGGACTGTACTTGCATGTGTAGCTCTCTGACATCTGTCCGAGTCCCTCTGTGACAAATTGACTTGGAGGAGTAACTCTTCACATCTGTTCATACCTAATCGGCTGATTTCTGCAGTGGAGATGTTCATTGGAGTTGGTGATGGAGCATTCTCACCTTTCACAATGCCAGAATAGAAGAGATCGTACATGCTGAAGACATGATGTGGGGTGTCCATTAATAAACCTCCTTGGCTTGTATCATATTGTTTTACGAGTGCCTCCTCTAAAGATGTGCAGGACTCCTCACTGGATTCCAGGCATGTATTTTTTCTGCTTTCACTGCAATAATCAATAATGTGCCCCTGTGCCTCTGACTCTGCCTCCTGCCGATGGATGGGTAATTGTGCACTATTCTGAACTGAAAATAATATGATGATGATGATTTTTCCAAGTGCAGCACTGGACATATTAAGTTGTGTAGATATAGTTGAAAGTATAGATAAGTTCAGTGCTCAGCTACTTGTGACTGTGTTGTCTGAGAAATGCCTCTCTGCAGCTTTTTATAAATATTATTGGCTCAGTACTAGATCAATGGCCCAGCTTGTGGTGGATTGATTACATTCCCCCCCTCACGCGCTCAAGACCCATCGAGGTAAGTACGTCACTTTATGCGAGTACCCATTAGGCCACTTTCCTCACGGTCGAGTCAGGCTCAGTGTACCAATAAATAATTTCGAAATCTGGATGGTGGGAAGGAAGTGTAGGTGCTAGATGGGGTAGGAAAACGTTGGAAGGAAGTGAAGGAGCATTCTCCCATTCTGGTTTATCCGTCATAGCCAAGGCCACACCAACCAATCCTACAAGACAAATATTTACTCTGCATGTATAATATAGCTACTTAAACTCTTCCACTTATTTTGCAGATCCTGCCAAAACAGAAATGCTCCTTATGAGTTTTTTGTGTGCTTATATAGGTTAAAGTTTCTATGAATTTCTCTGCAGTATGTTCTTAATGTTATGAATAAAACAACTGAGGTAGAATCTACGTTTTTCAAAGTAACTTTTTCAGGAACATCAATTTACTTAAACATTTAATTTAAAGAAAAAGAATGTTTCCAGTGTAGCTTTGAAGATAGATTTTAGTTGTAAATTATCACGATGACTAGATGAACACTGTTGTAATATCTAAGGCTCAAGCTCGCGCTACCATGCACTAGACTCCATATCAGTTAAAATATTAATAAGAATTGATAGAACACAAGTCCACGCATTCACAAAAAACAAGTCCCCTGTGACCTGCACGTGGGGCCCTTAAATAGGCTCCCAGAGCATGCCACAGTTGTTACTAACTTTAGCTATTACATCATCAATGCATGATCTACAGTACATGTATAAAGAAATTGTGTTAGTCATGAGATCCAGATGATCTCATGGGTTCATCTTGGGTCCATCCTTTCATCTGGTCTACAGTCATATCTCTGTTCTTGCAGCTCAGAGTGTGACTGTGGTCTTGCGCTCGTAGCTTCGTGGGCGTAGTGCTTGTGGAGGCTTTCTGTGAAATAGGTTCCACAACACTCCCCTCCACCCTCCTCTGCGGGAATGGTACGATCATCGACTCTTCGGAGTGGTCGACAGAGGCCCAGGCCTGTCGAGATAGGCCGTCTGCATTGCCATTTGTCTTTCCAGCTCTGTGGCGGATGGTAAAGTTGAAGGGTTGGAGTCGTAGAGACCATCTGGTTCTACGGCCTCCAGCATCTCTCACTGAATCCAGGTATTTCAGACACTGATGGTCTGTGACAACTTTGAACTGGACTCCAGTCAGGTATACTTGAAAGTGTCGGATGCTATCCACAATGGCCAGGCACTCCTTGTCCACTGCTGCAAAGTTGGTCTCACGGGGCAGTAGCTTCCTTGAGTAGAAAGCTACTGGTAGATCGTGGCCATGGGCGTCTCTTTGACTCAGCACAGCTCCTATGCCCACGTCGGAGGCATCGGTGTGCAGGACAAACTGCTTGGAGTAGTCTGGTCCCTGCAGTACTGGGTCAGTGGTCAGGCTGGTCTTGAGAGTTTGGAAAGCTTTCTCCTCCGTTTCGCTCCAGCTGACTCTATCGGGTCGGCAGTCCTTGGTGAGGTCAGAGAGAGGTATAGCAATGGTCGAAAAATTGTTTACAAATCTTCTATAATAGCCGGCCAGGCCCAAGAACGATCTCACATCCTTCTTCTTGATGGGCCTCCGGAATTGTTGAATAGCCTGTATCTTGGCAATGTCTGGCTTCACCTTGCCTCTTCCCACTGTGTGCCCAAGGTACAGGCATTCCCTCATGGCTAGCTGGCACTTCTTGGCCTTGATGGTGAGTCCGGCCTTTCTGATTCTACTAAAGCATCTTGAACGTGGCTGACATGGTCTTCCCAGGACTTGCTAAAGATCACTACATCATCCAAGTATGCCGCGACATTGTCTGATGCGTCCCCAAAAATGGCGTTCATCATCCGTTGAAACACTGCCGGGGCACCCATCAGACCAAACGGCATCTTGGTAAACTGGTATTTGCCAAACGAGGTAACGAATGCAGTCTTTTCCTGGGAGGCTTTCTCCACTGGCACCTGCCAGTAGCCCTTTGTGAGGTCGAGGGTGGTTATATATTGTGCAGTGGCCAGTTCGTCTATCATGTCCTCTATTCTGGGCATTGGGAAGGGATCAGGCTTGGTGAGCCTGTTGATCTTCCTGTAATCTATCACAGGTCTGAGTGTCCCATCCTTCTTCTGGACCATGAGAAGTGGGGAGGACCAGGCGCTTCTACTGGGTGTGATGATACCAGCTGCAAGCATCTGCTGGACTTCTTGCTTGACTGCTGGGATCTGTGAGTGTGCTAACCTATACGGGGGTGAACACACTGGTCTGGCATCACCTGTCTCAATGGAGATGGATGTTTCTGGCGTGGTACCAGGAGCATTGCTGAAAACATCTTCATTCTGCTGCAGGAGGGTGGTCATCTGGTCGTACTGCTCTGGGCTCAGTTCCTGGTTGATGTCGATGCTGTCAAGGCCAGGAGTGGGTTCCCAGCTGGGGAGGTCATCTATGTCCTCTGAGGCTGTTGAGAGGAGACACACTGCTGAGAGTGACTGCCATCGTTGCAGAAAGTTCACGTGATAGGTCCTCAGCTTAGGGTTGGACCTCGTCTTCTGCACTTGGTAGGTTGTGTCAGAGAGTTTCGTGACGATGGTGAAAGGTCCCTGCCAACTACCCAGCAGCTTCACCTTTGTTGAGGGTTTGAGGACAAGAACTTGATCACCAATCTCGTAGGAAGTCGTCCTGGCTCCTTTGTCATAATATTCTTTCATCGTCTCTTTTGCCTGTGACTCTAGCATGGTGGCCAACTCCGTGGCCTTCTCGAGACGTGCATATGTTTGGGTCAGGAAGGTCACTACATCCTCCCCTGAAGAGTTAGAGCCAGTCCACTGTCTTTTTAGGACGTTGGGCTTCTCCCAAAGGTGAGTTCAAATGGTGAAAGACCTGTGGTGGTGTGTGGTGTCTCTCTGTAGGCAAATAGAATATAGGGCAGTGCCCTATTCCATTGTCCTCCAAACTGCTCGATGTATTTCCTCAGGCCTGCCTTGAGTGTCGCGTTGAATTTCTCAACCATCCCATCAGTTTGGGGATGGTAGGCTGAGGTCTTGATTGATTTGATTCCCATCATGGTGTAGAATTCCTTGATCAGGTTGCTGCAGAAATTTGAGCCTCTGTCAGTGAGGATCTCTTCTGGTATGCCAGTCCTGGAGAACATCTCCATCAGCGCTTCAGCCACATCTCGGCTGGTGGTCGACTTGAGAGCAAAAGCCTCCGGGTATCTCGTACCATAGTCACAAATGGTCAGTATGTAACGATGCCCCTCCAACGTTGGCGGCAGGGGTCCTACCATATCCATAGCTAATCTTGAGAATGGGGTTCTGATGATGGGAAGGGGCACTAGCGGGGCCTTGCCTGATCTTCGTGGGGCTGTCTTTTGGCAGATCTGGCAACGTCGGCACATGTCCTTGACGTCTTGGGTCACTCCTGGCCAGAAAAACCGACTCTGAATTCGTGATAGGGTTCTGGTTGTCCCAAAGTGTCCTGCTAGCGGGGCAATGTGAGCCATCCTGAGTGTCTTCTCCCTGTAGATGTGTGGCAGCACTATCTGCTCCAGTCTGGGGTGGTTCTTGGACAACATGCCCTGTCGACAGAGAACTCCCTCCGGGTTGTAGTAAAATGGTGACTTGGTCAGTCCAGCCGTCCTCCTCGATGCTGCTAGGGACTGGTCTGTTTGTTGGGCTTGTTGTAGCTGTTGTATCCCCCCATCCAGGGGAACTGGCTCGCCCCAGCGGTGGGCCTGCCTCTGTCTCTCTCTGCTTTGTTTGGTCCTAGTCTGATTGTTCTTAGGAGTTTGGTCCTCATCAGAAACTGGGTCGGTAGAGGCTGCTTCGTCGGTCACTATGTTCTCAATGAGGATGGGTGTCGCTTGCCCACTCTCAGAGTCTGTGTTGTGGTCTGACTCTGCTCCTGAAGCATTCTCTGCTGAGTCGGAACGATAGTCTGAGTTGCTGCTGTCTGGTGAGGACGAATCCAATGGCTCTCTATAGTTGATTGGTCGAATGCTCCTTCGCTTGGGCTGTTGTCTGGTCGGTTGAGCTCCCAATAATTCGTCAATACGGGGGATGTCATTACCCAGGACCACATCGTAGTCGATGTGATCAGTGACCACCATACGGACCCTACACTTAGAGCCATTGACCTTGAGTGTTACTGTGGTGGATGGTTGGGGTTTTGCCATGTAGAGACCCTTTAACATGATGGGTCCTTCATTCTTGAATCGTTTCCCCACTATTCTAGGGTGTACCGGGGACATGGTAGAACCAGTATCTCTTAGCATTCTTTCTACTGGGCGTTTGTTCACAGATCCCCTGTACAGGTGTTGATTGGCCGGTCCTTTCATAGATGTGTGCATTGATATAGCTGCTGGAGTGGGTTCAGCCTTCTTGTCAGGACAGTGGGCTGCTGTGTGTCCGAACACCTGGCAGTTAAAACATCTTGGACCCTTTACCTTGTCCCAGGTCATTCTTGATTCAGTCTTTACAGATTTCCCTCCTCCTGGCTGAGTTTTCTCGAAATCTGAGGGCTGTCTGGGTTTGAAACTTCTGGTGAACTCTTGTTTCTTGGGTGGTAAGCTGGCCTTGAATACACTAGCAATCTTGGATGCCTCACGGGTATCATTATAGTGTTGGTTTCTGGTCCAGGCTGCAACATCTGGGTCTAGCGCTCCAAGGAGTAGTTCGGTGGCAAAGTGTGATCGTAGCTCTTTCATTGTGGTGGCTTCAGCTGTCCAGGCCTCGATCAGAGCCTCTGCTCTGATACCCATCTGCACAGGGTCTTCATCCTTTAGTGCAGCAAATTTTGTCCACTCTTTACGGTGGAAATCCTTTGTGACACCATTGAAGGTGGCGAGTTCCTCTGACAGTCGTTGGAAGTCGTCCTGAATATCCACAGGTAGAGCAGTCATATAGGTCATGGACTCATCATCCAGGAGTGGCCTCAGCAGGGTGGTCCATTGTCTTCTGGGGATGTCATACCTTTGCATCTGGCCTTTGAAATGGTTGAGGTAGTTTTTTATTTCCTTGGATTTTTTTAAAGGAGCCATGGTCGGTAGGTCCTTCCCCATTTGTCTGCGTAGCTCCCTGTCACTCTCAGCTTTCTTCGCCTGGGTAAGTTGCTGTTCCTCCATCCACTTAATCATGGCCATATGTTGTTTCTGCTGCTCGTCCCTCAGTTCCTCTGCCAGAGTAGCTCGGTCTCGACGTTCATCCTCTAGCCGTCGTCTCTCCTCTCTGTCTAACTGTGCTTGTCGTTGGAGTTGTTTCCAACGGTTGGCCTCGAGCTCCTCTCGTTCAGCTCTCTGCTGCTCTCTCTCAGCCTTATCTATGGCTCTCTGTTCCTCTCTCTCAGCTCTCTCTCTAGCTGCCTTCTCCTCCCTCTCAACTATCTCTCGGGTTCGTTCTGCCCGTTCCAGCTCTTGTCTCTCTGCCGCTGATTTATCCTGCTCTCTTTGATGAGCTCGGTGCAGGGCATCCATCTTAAATTGCTGGGCCATCATCTTCATGATCTTGTCCAAGTCAACCACCTCTTGGTCATCAACGTTGGGGTCTTGTTCACTCTCCTGGGCGCTCTCGCCTGGAGGCTGGACTTTGTTTGTTTGACGTCTGGTGGACATGTTTGTTCTTGCGAGAAACGAGTTGAGGAAAGTTGGAGGATAATGTAAATGGGAGTACTTCCTTGAGTAATCGAATCAGTTTGAAGGCAAAACGATGTTAAGCACTACTCAGATACTCACAGGTCAATCAAATCGATGCTATAGCTACGCTAATATAGATACTCGTAGGTTAGTCACTTTCGCTGCCACCAGTGTTGTAATATCTAAGGCTCAAGCTCGCGCTACCATGCACTAGACTGCACTAGACTCCATATCAGTTAAAATATTAATAAGAATTGATAGAACACAAGTCCACGCATTCACAAAAAACAAGTCCCCTGTGACCTGCACGTGGGGCCCTTAAATAGGCTCCCAGAGCATGCCACAGTTGTTACTAACTTTAGCTATTACATCATCAATGCATGATCTACAGTACATGTATAAAGAAATTGTGTTAGTCATGAGATCCAGATGATCTCATGGGTTCATCTTGGGTCCATCCTTTCATCTGGTCTACAGTCATATCTCTGTTCTTTGCAGCTCAGAGTGTGACTGTGGTCTTGCGCTCGTAGCTTCGTGGGCGTAGTGCTTGTGGAGGCTTTCTGTGAAATAGGTTCCACAACAAACACAAAAGAGTTCTTGGAATAGCATCCTTGATATTTCGAATCTAGAGCTTCCTATACACTAGTATTTCCATTGACTGTTAATTTTTTTTTAGGGTGCTTAGATTTCTGAGAATATACTGATTAAGTGAACATGTTGCTAACTAATTACTGAGTTGTACTAAATAAATAAACCAGATTTAGTTTGGGTTTGAGTCACTTTTTAATCCTCTATGAAATGCCTGCCAGAATCTTGAAGATGTATAGCACATTTTGTGATTTTGTTGCTTATGTAAGTGCCATAAAGTATATATATAAACCTCTCTCTTTTTATAAACCAAAACATTATATTACCTTGGAACTACTATAGTAATTCTTCTATTAATTGATTCATTGGAAGTTTAGTATCATCACTAGGTCAATAATGGCTGCCGTCTTCCATCTTTTATACAATATGAGCTTAATTAATGAAATATGCTCTGCCTCTAGAATTGAACGGCTTCTCTAAGTTTATGGCTTATTATTATTATTGTACCACTTCTCCATTTGTTTGTAGTCTGCCGGTACCTCCACTGCTACACACTTGAATATATTTTGCAAACTCAGAAAATTAACCTTCATCAACTCGTCAGCTGTGAATATCATTCTACAGGATTTGACTGGGATTTCCTATATCAAGTATAGTAGGCAGCATACCTCTATTATGAAACGTTCTGCATGGCTACACAGAGAGGGACCAGAGTCCTTATGACAAGGGGGATTAAGACACCTTGGAGTTGGTGGAGAATCTTATAATGTTTGGAATCTATCTCATCTTCACAATCCATAGCCAAAAAAATTGGCAGCAGTAGTGATGTGTGATGGATGGAGAGTGTAGCTGAGTGAGAGATGGTATGAAAGTAGAATGGTTTGTCACAGATATATCTGTGCTAGAGTTTCCCACTGGCTCATGTCACTTTCTCTAATTCATAGCAGTGACATGCATCATAAGTAGTTGGTTTATTACCATGGACTTTCAATAAACTTGTTGGTAAATGTTTATTTCTTGTAACAGAATGACTCGCTAGATAATCAATTTTTATTTGCTAGAAGATGGTTTACCCAGCAGACTATCAAATAGCTGCCTTAATCTCTATTATGCCAACTGTAAGTTTGTTGAGTGTGTTTTTATTTTCTGAATCCTCCAAAGATAAAACTACTCCATAAACAGGTGAAAGTAATTATCTATTTTCATCCCACAAATGTTTGAACTGAAGCGAAAATAGCATTAGAAGGATGGGCTAAGGGTGAATCAATATCACTGATGAAACAATCCATGTTAGGTCCACTAAATACCACACTTCGCTGGGTAAAAATGTACTTGAACCTATATTATTCTGTGATATGGTATTCTCCTTATAAGGAGGGGTGGAGGTTAGGGATGGGAGAAAATTCTTACCCTTTCCCCAAATATTACAAATTTAACATGAGGTTTAGTGATGAGGCACATCTGCCAGTAGTTGCATGGACAAGTAGTGGAGAATAATGTCTTTACATTTTGTGAGAGAACAATCACTTATATTTATATGGAAACCGAATTGCAGCCACTGTGGGATTTATCAATATGTATGGCATCAGAGGCACATGTTAATATCAACCAGTCACAAGTTGTAATACACCATCATGCTTAAGTTGTTTCCTGGAAGTAATGCCTTCAGCTGTGAACTCCCCTCCCCAATCCCGTCTAGACAGTTCTAGAGTCCAGCTCTTTCAATACTGCTTTGTGTTAAGGTAACATATATAATTGACCTATGCTTCCTGTATTTAGATTTGTATGGCTTAAGCTCATTCCTAATACAACTAGTTGTATTAGATGAGGTTATCTATACATAATAGGAAATAGTGTTCTAGCTAAAAGCATAGCTATGGTAATAATTAGCTAGTTGTAGTAATGATTCCATCTCTGTGAACAACTTGTGTATGACAAATCAAAGACACTGCATTATCTGGTAGCATTAGAGCATGTAAACCAACAAGTATAGCATAGATAGGAAGAGAAAGTGTGCCAGCCAACCAACTATCATTGTTGATTTATGATGTAGGCCAGTTTAATGTTCTCTTCCTAACTTTGCGGCTATCACCTACTTTTTGAGTCTATAGGTCGATCCAGATTTACAGCTCCGTATTACAATGAATTATTGTATAGCAGGATATATTGAAGTGTTAAATTCATAATCACCAATTGAAATATTCGTAGATCTTGTAAAATATTGTGAAAAACACTCACTGTTCTTAGTCCATACCTATTACCTGCAGACTTGATTCTAGCCACGAAAATTTAAAATATCATGCTCCATGTATTTCTGCTAATCTTTGTGTGCTGATTAGTCAACTTCAATCTCATGGAATTGTTGATATTTTTTGTGTCAAATAGTACAATTTTATGCATATTCTGATGATATGTTTATCTTTGTTGTCACATTACATGAAGAGAGGACTCTAATTTCAGCTCTACCAACTCAATGGGACAACCAATTAAAAGAATAAAAGCATTTTTATGCACAATGATTGTAGAATACAGATATTTCAGCAAAGCAAGTTTATCTAGAATAATATGGCTCTATTGTTCCATAACATCTGATAAGTTCCTTTCTTGAATACATCAATCTGTCATGTTTCTCATGATGAACCAATGCATTTCACAAAACTATTACTAGGTGTTTTGCACCACACAGGTGATCAAGCAGATGTCATTAGGATAAGCAATCTTGTTTGGGACTTCACTGAATAAAGTGGTAGTATATAGTGATTGGTTTGGAAAAGACGTGCCTGCTCCTGATGCACCGATGACGGACGAATTTGACTACATTTCTTTTTAATCTGCCCATAATCCTAGTTTAAATGTTTGCAAAAGTACAGCATGGTATAAAATATATATTTTATAATGCTTGAGAGAGACCTACGACAAAATATTGCATAAATATTATTACATTTTAAAATTAGTCTTGAGAGAAAGAATGGCAGTCCTAGCCAAAGTCTCACCAACAAACCTGTACAAGATAAATGTCTACTCTGCATGTAGTACTTAACCACTTCAACAATAACTTTCTTTTGCAGATCCAGCCCCAAAACAGAAATTCTTATTGTTATTATGGCTTGTGAAGTTTCTATTTACTTTCTGCAATATATTTCAACTGTTCTTATTAATGTTATGAGTATAACAAATCAGGTGGAAAAATTGCTGTCTACATTTTTCAAAGTCATTTTTCCAAGAATATCAACATTTATTTTGATGGAAAATAATGTTTCCAAAGTTGCTCAGAAGAAAGATTTAGGTTGTAAATTATCTGGATAGTTCTGTGACTAGATGACCAGAGTAAGAGTTCTCTGAATGGCATCTTTGATATTTAGAATCTAGCTACATACACTAGCATTTTGATTGAGCTTGTTAAAGTTACTATTCAAGGCCTTAGCTTTATGACAATATTACTAACTTTGTTGATTAAGTGAGCATGTTTCTAACCAATTACTGAGTTGTAGTGTATAGCTAAACCAGGTTTAGTTCAAGTTAGATTTTGTTCTATCACTTTTGAATCCTGTATGAATTCTCTGCCTGAGTTATGAAGATGTATTGCACATTTTATGATTTTGTAGCTTAATTAAGTTAGTACCATAAAGTATAAATCCCTCTCTTTTTATAAACAAAAATGTTGTTTTAATGTATTAGCTACCTTGGAAATACTACAGAAATATGATTGTTATGTTAATTGATTATAAAAATAGAACTTTACTATCAACACTAGGAAAGCAATGTTGACTGCCTTCTTCCGCCTTTTACACAATACAAACACTATTAATGTAATATGCTTTCGCTTGAACTTGAACTGCTTGTCTAAGTTTTGGTTACCATTGTACCACTAACTGGTTTGCAGCCTGTAGGTATCTTATACCTCCACTGCTATGTAATTAAATACATTTTGCAATCTCAGAAAATTAACTTAGCTGTGAATATAGTCCCACAGAATTTGACTACATTTTTTTCATACATCAAATTCTTGTTGGCAGCATACTTCCATAACTGAGATGTTCTGCATGGCTACAGAGAGTGCCCAAATCCTTTATGATAAGAACCTTGGAGTTGGTGAGAATCTTAAAATGTTTGGGATCCATTTCGTCCTAACAAGCCATAGCTAAAAAATGCTGTTTGTAGGCTGCAGTTAGTGGGATGTGTGATGGATTAAGAGTTTATCTGAGTGAGAGATGCATGAAATTAGATATATCTGTTATGTTTTCCCACTAGCTCGTGTCCCCTCTAATTATTAGCACTATCATGCACCGTAGAAAGTGGCCAGACTCTCAATAAACTCCTCAGCAAATGTTTTTTTATATTTGCCCTTCAACATGTCTACTAGTGTCAAAGTCCAAATTTAAGTTGATAATAGATATAATTATTGTATCTATACTATGTCAGAGAGTTCGTTGAGATTGTATATTTTTGACACCTCAAAAACAAAAATGCTTGTTATTATTTTTGCAAAAATATGGAGGTGAAAGTGACTCTATTGTTATCCACCAAATGAGTAAAATCAGGATGCAGTACTTAGAGACATGGTAATCCTTGAAGAAAGAAACCTTGTAGTTCTAAACTTAGCAGGGTAAAGATTGACCATTTGGACAGTAATCTCCTAAATGAGTGGTGAAGTGGGCGATTCTTAGGCTAAGCTATCCTTTCTCCAACGTTTAAAATGAAGTGTAGTGATAAGTTTGTCCGCCATTATTTGTGTGGTCAAATCAGGGGAGAATAATAGCATTAGAATTCGAGAGATACATTGAGGGAAAATAAGAAGTCAAACCTTTATAAATACCCTTATGGCACATGTTAATATCACTCACAGCTCACAAGTTGTTAATCATAGGAGTACCCCATGATCAACCTTAAGTTGTTTCCTGGAACCTTTGTCAGCAAGCCTTGAGCTGTGAATCCCCCAAGGATATTCCGGAAGCCAGCTGTTTGATTATTTCTTTGTGTTGTGGTAGCACATTAAATTGCCCCATGCATCATGTAGTTAGATTTTGTAGGGCTTAAGCTCATTCCTAATAGCAGGCAATCACATGTCTATATATGAAAGGTGCTTTATAGAATAGTAGTCTAGCAAAAAGTGTAGCTATGGTAATCCAAGTGGCTTGCACACTGCAGCATATGGTAGCTTCATAGTGAGTATAATTACCAGGAAAAGATCGATAGGATGGGAAAGTGCGCCCCCAACCAACTATCATTATTGTCCTTGCTAGTTTCATATTCTACATCATAGCTCTCAATTGAACATTTGAGTTTGTATGAAGATTCAGCTTCATAACATTTGAAATAGTCCACAACATGGAAGATGACGAGAGTTCAGTTTTTGATCTGATTATTGTGTTTGTGGTACATATTCCCTCCTCGCTAGTCATCACAAAAGCTTCCTTTTGCATAGATTAGTCAGGTATGATGGATTAAGGGTGTCAGAGTTTGCCATCAGGTGCCTGTGTTTCTCACTTGCTCATCTCACATAAGGAAAACATGGCAATGAACAAAGAAGATGGTTTACCTGCAGACTTTCTAATAATCTTGTTAGTAAATGTATTTCTTTTAATGTCAACTGTAAGTTTGTTGAGAGTGTATTTATTTTGTGGATCCCGCAAAGATAAAACTACTACTTAAAGAAGTAAAGCAGCTATGTATTTTCTCCCCCAAATTGTACACTCAGGAGAAATACTATTAGAGGGAACAACTAAGGTTAAGTCAAAGCAATTGAAGAAACAATACCTGTACAATATATATCCCACACATTGCTTGGTAAAATTAGATTTGGACCTTTGATTCAATATCTACTTATAAGGAGATGATGAGGTTGGGGATTAGACAAAATTCTTAACCTTTGTCCAAGTATGACAGATTTAATATGAGGTTTAGTGATGAGCCAGTACTCGTGTGGATAGGCAGTGGAGAATAATGTCCTTGTGGGAGGACAGTATGATATTTAAGTGGAAACTCTAATTAGAAATGAAGTCACTGTAGAAATTCATTGCATTAAAGGAACATGTTAATACACCAACAACTTAAGAATAGAAATACCCCATGACAACCTCATGTTGTTTCTTAAAAGAATTCTCAGCAATCTTAGTGCTATAGATCTCCACCTCCTTCTAGACACTTCTGGATTCTACGATTTAGGTGCTATAGTAACACATAAAATTGCCCTATGCATCCTGTATTTTATTTTAGATTTGTATAGCTTAAGCTCACACCTATTATATATCTAGATATATTAGATAAGGTAATTATATCCCTATACATGATAGAATAATTTAGGAAATTAATACTCTAGCTAATAGCGTAGTTATAGCTCGTTGTAGTCACCTCTGTGAACAACTTGTGTATGAGAAATGACTGACTTTCACACTATACTATCTGGTAGCATTAGAGCAAGTAGACAACCAAGAATAGCATAGATAGGAAGGGAAAGTGTGCCAGCCAACCAACTACCAATTTTTTCATCTATGTTGCATATAGGCCAGTTTCATAAACTCTCTACTTCATAGCTATCACTAACTAGTTTAGTTTGTATGTAGATTCAGTTTCATAACATTGTTTAATAATGAATTACTGTAAAGCTGAATATTTTGATGGATTAAATGCATGTTTTGTTATGGTTATTAAACAGAAAGATGTGGGATCGAAATATTGTAGATTTTGTTTTTAAAAAACACTCACTCTTCTTAATCATACCTACAGTCTGAAAATGCAATTCTAGCCAAGAAAACTGTAAATATTAATGCATAGAAGATATCTGTTCCATAGATTTCTGTTAATCTTTTGTGTGCTGATTGATCAACTTCAATATCATAGTATCGTTTATTCTTTTGTGTCAAGTAGCATAATTTTATGAATATTCTTATACTGTGATATATTTATCTTTTTACTCCAGTTACATGAAGGGAGGCCTCTAATTTCAGCTGTTTCAACTCAATGGGACAAAAGAGTTACAATAACAGCATTTCCTTATGCACAATGATTGTTGAATACAGCAAGGGAAGTGTTTCTAGAATCTATAGCTTAATTAAATTAACATCTGATAGGTTCCTATTATGTATACATCTATCAATCTTGTTTTGTCACGATGAATCTTTTTTTAATTTATATATATATATGTCATAAAACTATCAGTAGGTTTTTGGCACCACACATGTGACAAAGCAGACATCATTTGGATAAACAACCATGTTTTGGAATTCTAAAGGTGATTAGTATGGAAATAACAATGTCTGAGGAGTATACGGACTAATTTCTCAATCTGCCCATGACACTAGTTTAAATGTTTGAAAAAGTACACCATGCTATAAAATATGTATTTTATGTTTGAAAGAGAAGCACAACATTCTTTAAATAAGGATTGAATATATTTTTTATATGGTAAAATTAGTCTTGAGAGAGAGAATGGCCATAGAATATTGTGAACAACGTAGTCTATAGGAAAGCTTGGTGGCGAATGCTAGAGAAGAAAAAAATGAAAGCTGAAAAGATGAGAGAAGAATTCAGATGCAAATTATAATGCAATTGAGCAATGCAGACATTCCTTAAATTATCAAAACTATAATTCTAGGTCTTTGGTAATGAAGAAAGGATGCAGATGATGGCACTTATGCTACCATTATTACACAGTGTAATAAATGCAATATACCAGCTTTATATCAAATCACTCTTGATTGTGGGCATTGAAAACATTTTTTTTTTGATAATTAAGAATTATGAGAATAATGAGAGCTGCAGAAATCAGTCACATTGTATATAGTGCCTTCAACACAGATTTATAATTTATTAATAAGGCTAGTTGTAATTTAATCCAATGGTATCTCATGTTTGCATAAGAAGCTGCCAGGTACTGGAAATATGGGGCTGAGTGTTAAGTAGAGTCATAGTCTTGGATTTGTGCCAATATATAGTATTGCTCCAGCATCAGGAGGCAATTACTTTACAAATATGGAAGGTTCAGTAAACTGCATGACTTGGACATCGAGCCAGATATTTTGCACTGTACTCAATGCACCCTTGCTTAGGTATAGTTCAGATGTGGGGTTTTGATGAACACTAGGCAAAAATACCAATTAACATAAGCCTATAAATTAATATCTACCTCTAGAAGGTTAATGGTAATAAAGCTTAGATGGAGAGGGAGGCAAAAGACAGCTGTTATGGAAATGATGAACAAAATTACAACTTCAAAGAGATCAGGAGAGATTAATAAAGTGCCTTTCTCAATTGAACCAAAAATGCCGATCACCATATGTAAATAGTATCTAAATTGGCTCACCTTGAATTAAAAAGAATGTAGGTCATCTAAATATAATGTATAATGTCCTACTTTTCATAACGCAATAAACAATATTATAACTACTCATCACAATGGAATTTTTACATTAATTTTCTACTTTTTAACATATATTTGAAAACTTAATTTTGTATATATACATGGTTTAATGAGCATAATAAGTGATATAGGAAGGCTTTATAGATTGAACATGGAAAAATGGGAAATAACAATACCTAGTATTTAGCTTCTATATAGTTTGTGACAGTGTGTTCGTATTTATATTATGATTAGCTGATAACTGACTTATGTAATAATACATTAGCTATCTAGTGCGCATGACTTAGTATCTTAGTGATATTGTTAATCTGTATTTATCTGTACTAGGCATATGAGGTAGTGTTGGTAATCGATTTGAACAGTAGTGAGATTGTGCTGTAAGTGTTTGTTCTGTTCTGCTGTATTGCTGGTCATGTTACAATTGGTATAGTCGGCAGGATAAATCTTCAACGAAAATGGCAGACCTCTACTTCTACCTGATTCTTTTAATGGAGAAGGAAGCTGGGAGCAATAGAGATTTCACTTCTTCAATGTCGCAGCAGTGAATGAGTGGAATAAGGCACACTGCCTGAAATGGTTGAAGGTGCATTTGACTGGACGAGCTCAAATTGCATTCCAGCGCCTTCCACTAGAAATTAGGGACAGTTATGATGAAGCTATGGAAGCTCTAAAAGAAAGGTTTGAACCAAGTAGCCGGAAGACACGATATCAGGCGGAACTTCAAGTCGGGCGTAAAAAGAAAGCCGAGACATGGGGAGACCTTGCAGAAGATCTTCGATTGCTGGCCAATAAAGCATTTTCAGACATGGAAGACGGTGCACGAGAAAGACTGGCACTGAATGCTTATAAGGCCCAGTTGGAGCAACCACAAGTTGCCTTTGGGGTAAAGCAGAGAACCCTTGATACCTTGGATGCAACAGTGACTGCGACTCTTGAACTTGAATCCTACTTGACCCCCCAGCAGATGGCTGTCTCCAATGTGGAGGGAGGGAACTTAGACCATGAACAGGGTAGTGTTGGAGCCATAAGTGGGTGTGACAACTTAACTACCATAGTAGAGAGACTATTGGATAGGTAGAGAAGCTGGAACTAAGTCAGAAGGAGCAAGGGGATACTCGAAGACTTCGCAGGGAATTTACACAAAGAAGAGATGACGAGCAGACGTGTTGGAGTGGCAGAAAGGGTCACCTCTCTAGGCAGTGTCGTGTACCCAGGCCAACCCATCAAGGAAATTGGACACCCCCTGCATGACGAGCCAAGTGCAGGAGGGTCAGAGGCCTAAGGCTCAACCATTACCCTTAACTACATGTATTTCTTTGGTTACCCCCACAGGTGGCTATCAGGTGAATGGAATGGTGAATGGCAGGCCTACTTAATTTTTGTTGGACACAGGGGCTGCAGTGACACTGATGAGAAAAGATGAATGGGATCATATCTCCCTGGAAACACAACTGGAACCTTGGGCAGAACATTACCTGGTCAGCCTAGATGGAACTCCACTGTTGATCTATGGATATGCTACTGTGGACCTATCTCTTGGAGAACAGACGTATTCAGTGGATATCGTTTTGGTGGGTACTCTAACTACCAGGGCTATTCTTGGCATAGATTTTCTTATGAAGTACAATGGAATAGTAGATGTAGGAAAGGCACAGCTTATCTTAGGCAAAGCAGCACCCCTTGAATTAAGCATCAATTGTTGTTGAGGGAACAGAAGCTTGCTACATTCCTATCAGTCATGGAAGACTTTAGCCAATTGCAGTTGGATGATACTACACTTGAACCAGTGTTGAGAGCCAAGCAGCAAGGTCAGAAACCACCTGCAAGTGAAATCAAGAGTATGAGCTGAGGTTCTAGACGACTATTCCAAATCTGGAATCAATTGTTGTTGAGGGAACAGAAGATCTACTGCCAGTATGACGGTCCATGAGATGGGGAAGTGGTACAACAAGTTGTAATTCTGGAGTGTAAGAAGACAGAAGTACTCAAAGACATGCATGAGGGTATTCTCGGTGGACATTTGGGAGAAGAAAAAACACTAGGCCGTATCAGAGAGAGATTCTACACACATATCCCCACTTATTCCTTTCTCGAGAGTTATACAATGAAATGGGCGGCTACAAAGTACTATAACTCAAGAATGGTTGACAACAATGAGTTGAAACTTGAAATGCAGTTAATATAATAGTGAAGCTGAAGGAAAAAGAAGAATTTTTTTTGAGGGATAAAAATAAAATGGTCTGTAACAGTTGCCCAGGTTCTGACCCAGGAGTTTTTCTTTAGATTTTCCCCTCCAGAACAATTGCACTCCGATCAGGGAAAACAGTTTGAGTCAGAGCTGATTGCAGAAGTTTGTAAACTTCTAGGGATATTGAAAACAAGAACATATCATCCCCAATCTGATGGATTAATTGAGAGATTTAATCGCACACTACTGAGTATGCTGGGCACTGTTGCTTCTGAAAATCAATTTAACAGGGAGAGTCACTTGAGACCACTTTCTCTGGCCTATAACACCAGCATTCATCCCACTACTGGATACACACTCTTCTTCCTGATGTTTGGGCGACAAGTGCAAATGCCTATTGATCTCATGTATGGAAAATCACCTTCAGATGTTACCACTTCAACGTCAGAATATGCCAGCAGCCTTAGGAAGTGATTGGAAGGAGCCTAGAGCCTACCGTCGTGTTAGAACATGGATGAGCCACAAACTTGATCGGCAAAAGGACATAAATGACAAGAAAGTTCATGGTGTACCTTTCAAACAAAATGATCTAGTATGGTTACATTCTACTGTTATTCCTCGAGGTTGCGGAAGGAAACTACATCGTTCCTGGACTGGACCTTTCAAAGTGGTTAAACAGTTGGCAGATTCAGTATATCGTCTTCAGAATGTTTGATTACGAAGACATCGACCAGACCTGCACTTTAACAGATTAAAACCATGTCCAGATGATATTCTCTTGCCAATACTTGTTCCAGTTCAACATCAGACAACAAGATCTGATTCCCCTTTATCACCTGGTACCAACCTGTCACAAGTTCTGCAAGATAAATTTCAGCTACAAACACTACCGCATTATCTTTAGCGACCTCATCATCCCCCAACTGATTTACATCCTATGGTAACTCATTAAAGATCTGAATCCGAGACGGATATATTTTTTAGGAGGGAGCTAAATTGTAATGCGACCAGTTTGACAAGTGGAATTCAAATGTTCAAAGTCTTATTTACCAACAAAGGCAACACAGCAGAATAGAACAAACACTTACAGCACAATCTCACTACTGTTCAAATCAATTACCAAGACTAACTGACATGCTAGTATAGATAAATACAGATTAACAATATCACTAAGATACTAAGTCATGCGCACTAGATAGCAATGTATTATTACATAAGTCAGTTATCAGTTAATGATCTAACCATAATATAAATACTAACACACTGTCACATAGTTCAACTTGATAATGGTTGGTGCTTGTAACCTGTGATGATTTTCTTATCTCCTTCACAAGGACACCAATGAGGTTTATTTTGATTGAATTGACAAGTGGACCTCACAAACTTCAAATTACGGACTTCAAGTGACTTGCACTCCCTTCTTACTGACCGAGTTTCATCAAGTTTAGAAAGCTTGGGAAGTAGTGGGGATTGTACTTGCATGTATAGCTCCACTGACATCTGTCCGAGTCCCTCTGTGACAAATTGACTTGGAGGAGTATAACTCTTCACATCTGTTCATACCTAATCGGCTGATTGATGTTCATTCGAGTTGGTGATGGTGCATTCTCACCTTTCACAATGCCAGAATAGAAGAGATCATACATGCTGAAGACATGATGTGGGGTGTCCATTAATAAACCTCCTTGGTTTGTATCATATTGTTTTACGAGTGCCTCCTCTAAAGACGTGCAGGACTCCTCACTGGATTCCAGGCATGTATTTTTTCTGCTTTCACTGCAATGATCAATGATGTGCCCCTGTGCCCCTGTGCCTCTGACTCTGCCTCCTGCCGATGGATGGGTAATTGTGCACTTAATTGTGCACTCCTCTGAACTGAAAATAATATGATGATGATGATTTTTCCAATTGCAGCACTGGACATATTAAGTTGTGTAGATATAGTTGTTGAAAGTATAGATAAGTTCAGTGCTCAGCTACTTGTTGTAATGTCTGAGAAATGCTTCTCTGCAGCTTTTTATTTATAAATATTATTGGCTGAGAACTAGAGGGCCAGCTTGATAACCTCCCCCCCCCTTCCCCTTTCCCCCCCCCCTCCCCACACGCAAAATCGGCCTCATGACCATCCATATGCGGCGGTAAGTGCGTCGTACCAGGTGATAAATTGAAGTCCCTGTTAGGCCACTTCCCTCACGGTCGAGTCAGGCTCAGTGTACCAATTAATAATTTCGAAAGCTGGATGGAGGGAAGGAAGTGTAGGTGCTATATGGGGTAGGAAACATTGGAAGGAAGTGGAGGAACATTCTCCCATTCTGGTTTATCCGTCATATATAGCCAAGTCCACGCCAACAAACCCTACAAGACAAATATTTATTCTGCATGTATATCTACTTAAACACTTCCATAATAAACTTATTTTGGAGATACTGCTCAGATACTGCTCAAAAACAGAAATGCTCCTTAATATGAGTTTTTTGTGTACTTATATAGGGTTAAAGTTTCTATGAATTTCTCTATATCAACTGAAGTAGAATATATGTTTTTCAAAGTAACTACTTAAACATTTATTTTGAAGGAAAAGAATTTTTCCAGTGTAGCTCTGAAGATAGATTTTAGTTGTAAATTATCACGATGATTAGATGAACACAAAAGAGTTCTCTGAATAGCATCCTTGATAGTTAGAACCTAGAGCTTCTAGTATTTCGATTGAGCTTGTTAATTTTTTTAGATAATATTGAAGGCCATAGATTTCTAACAATATACTAATTTTGTTGATTAAGTGCTAACTAATTACTGAGTTGTACTAAATACATAAACCAGATTTAGTTTGGGTTGTATCACTTTTGAATCCTCTATGGAATGCCTGCCTGAAACTTGAAGATGTATGGCACATTTTGTGATTTTGTTGCTTATGTTAGTGCCATAAAGTATATATAAACCTCTCTCTTTTTATAAACCAAAACATTACCTTTGAACTACTATAGTAATTCTTCTATTAATTGATTCATTGGAAGTTTAGTATCACCACTAGGTCAATAATGGCTACCTTCTTTCATAATAGGAACATAATTAGTGCAATATGCTATGCCTCTTGAACTTGAACGGCTATTATTGTACCACTTCTCCATTTGTTCGTAGTCTGCAGGTATCTTATACCTCCACTGCTGAATATATTTTGCAAACTAACAAAATTAACCTTCATCAACTCATCAGCTGTGAATATCATTCCACCAGATTTGACTGTGAGTTCCTATATCAAGTACTTGTAGGCAGCATACCTCCATAATTAACAGAGAGTGCCCAAAGCCTTTATGACAAGAGGGATTAAGACACCTTGGAGTTCGTGGAGAATCTTATAATTATTTCATCCTCACAAGCCATAGCCAAATAAATTGCTGTTTTTAGGCAACAGTAGTGATGGTTGAGTGTAGCTGAGTGAGAGGTGCATGAAAGCCTGTCCCTGATATATCTGTGCTAGTAATTCCCACTGGCTCATGTCAACTCATCTAATTCATAGCAGTGACATGCATCATACAAAGTAGTTGGTCTAATATAGACTCAATAAACTCGTTGGTATATAAATGTTTATTTCTTGTAACAGAATGACCCATTAGATATCAATTTTTATTTGCTCTGGATATTTCCTCATCTAACATAATCTAAATGGAAAAATGTGGCATTAAACAAAGAAGATGGTTTACCTAACAGACTCTCAAATAGCTCTTTAGTAAATGTTTAATCTCTATTATGTCAGTGGAGAATTATGTCTTTACAACTTGTGAGAGACACTCTCTGATATTTATATGGAAACGAAATTGCAGCCACTGTGGATTTATCATTATGTATGTTAAACTAATTGCATCAGTGGTACATGTTAATACCAACCAATCACTAGTTGTTAATATTTGTAATACCTCATGATCATGCTTAAGTTGTTTCCTGGAAGCACTAACAGCAATGCCTTCAGCTGTAAACTCTCTCCTCCCCCCTCCCGTCTGGATAGTTCTAGAGGCCAGCTCTTTTAATACTGCTTTGTGTAAAGGTAACATATAAAATTGACCTATGCTTCCTGTATTTAGATTTGTATGGCTTAAACTCATTCCTAGGTGTATTAGACATAACAGAAAATAGTGTTCCAGCTAAAAGCTTAGGTATGGTAATAATTAGCTAGTTGTAGTAATGATTCCATCTCTGTGAATAACTTGTGTATGACAAATCAAAGAAACTGCACTATCTGGTATGGTAGCATTAGAACATGTAAACTAACAAGTATCGCATAGATAGGACTATCATTGTTGATTTATGATGTAGGCCAGCTTCATATTATCTTCCTCATTTCGTGGTTATGAGTCTATATGTAGATCTGGGTTCATGGCTCCGAATTATTGTATAGTAGGATATTTTGAAGTGTTAAATGCATATTATGTTATTGTGATTAATGAACGATTGAAATATTGTAGATCTTGTAAAATATTACGAGAAACACACACTGTTCTTAGTCTATACCTGTAACCTGCAGACTTGATTCTAGGCATGAAAACTGAAAATATCCTGCTCCATGGATTTTTGCTAATCTTTTGTGTGCTGATTGATCGACTTCAATCTCATGGAATCATTGATAGTTTTACGTGTCAAGTAGTACAATTTTATGCATATTCTGATACTGTGATATGTTTATCTTTGTACTCCAGTTACTTGAAGAGAGGCCTCTAATTTCAGCTCTAGCAAGTCAATGGGGCAACCTGTCGAGGGTATCGCTCTGGCTCTACTCCCGAATGGTAACTAATGCTTATATTGCTGCCACCAGAGTTCTTATCAAACAGTGAGTGCCCCTTATCTTAAACCAGAGAAGTTTAGGTTATGATAAAGACGTGAGACACACAGTGCTATAATTTGACAGAACTCCACTTAGGTCTGGCTGTCTGGCTTAAATACCCTGACAGCCAGAACATACAGGAAACATGAGATTATAATCACACACAATACACAGTTGAAAGTCAAACATGCACATAGCAGGTAGGCTTCCATAAGCTAATATAAAATAAAGGTGTGAAAGGTGCTAATGAAACCTCTATGAGTACATCCACTCTTAGGCTAATGTAACTAGCTAATTAGTCAAGCCTGCAAGGGCCAGTTCGAGGCCTTCATGGCCAATGTCTAGGGTCAGCCCTCGACATCTCCCCGGACCAAGTTGAAAGTCCTCCTCCAGGTGATGTTACTCCTCCGGTGAAGGTGGTCGCGGTTCTGGGTTGATGATCGTCTAGGAGAGGGGTCGTCGCTTCTTTTGTCAGTGTCGCCCCAGGTCCTTTACTCTTCTTACTTCTTACTTGGCTCGTCTTCTGGCCAGCACTGCCGAGAAAGGCCATCAGCATTTTGATGGTGTTGGCCTGGTCGATACTTAATATCAAAGTTGTACGCCTGGAGTGCTAACGCCCATCTCATCAAGCGTCCATTCAGGCGACTCGATTCTTTGAGAGCTACTAGAGCTCGATGGTCGGTAACCACAGTAAATCTTTGCCCTAGTAGGTGGATGGCGAAGTGGTCCACAGCCTTCACCACTGCTAGGCACTCCATTTCAGATGCGCTGTAGTTTCTCTCAGCAGCTGTCAATATTTTGGAGAGGTATGCCACGGGGAATTCCTCTCCTTCACGTTCTACAGATAGGACAGCTCCGAGTCCTAGCATGGAGGCATCTGTGTGAAGCACCCACTTGTCTCCTGGCCTGGGAAGTGTAAGTGTGTGCTCGTCACAAAGAACATTGACAAGATGGTTAAATGAATTTGTTTGGCATTTGTTCCACTCTATGAAACAAGGGGCACCCTTTTTCAAAGCACTGAATAGGGGACCCGCCCACCTGGCAAAATCAGGGATGAACCTCCGGTAATAGCCGGCGGTGCCCAGGAAAGCCCTTAGCCCCTTCTGATTGGTTGGCCTATGAAAGTCTCGTAAAGCCTTTATCCTTGCCTCTGGGACACTGACCAACCCATCACCAATTTCGTGACCCAGGTATTCTAAGGAATGTGCACCCCACACACACTTGCTTGGCTTGGCTGTCAAGCCTGCTTCCCTAAGGGCATCTAACACACCTGTCATGTGTACAAGATGTTCCTCCCAAGAAGAAGAATAGATCAAGACATCGTCCATATATATAGCGCTATGCTCAGCTTGTTGGCTCAAAGCCACATGCATGCAACGTTGAAAAGTTGCGGGTGCATTCATTAACCCAAAAGGCATGCGCGTAAATGCGAACTTGCCCCATGGTGAGCAAAAAGCAGTTTTGTCCTGGCTATCTTTGTCTAATGGTACCTGATAGAAGCCTTTGTTCATATCAAGTTTGGTCAGCCATGTTGCTCCGGCAACATTGTCGAGAAGCTCTTGCACCACAGGCATTTGGTATGGATCTGCCTTCGTCGCCTTATTCAAACGCCTGTAATCTATACAGAGTCTAATGGTATTGGTCTCCTTCTTACGTACCGGTACCATTGGGAAAGACCATGGGCTTTTTGATGGTACCAGGATGCCGTGCCTGACTAGCGACTGAATTTCTTCCTTCAGCTCTGCTCTCCAGCCAGGCGCTATCCTATAAGGAACCGATCTAATTGGCTTTGATTCCCCAGTATCAATTTCATGTACATCATGCTTGGCCCTTCCCAGTTCTATGCTTATTACATCTGGGAATTGATCTATGATGGCTTGCAATTGTGTCTGCTGAATGTCAGACAGGACTGGAACTCCCATCTTGACCTTTCCTACAGGTTCAGTAGTCCCTTCGCTTTCATCCGCTACCACTACCCGAAAGAGGTTAGCAATTGGAGTTCGCCATTCCTTGAGGCGATTGACATGAACTACGGAGTAATGGCATCTCTTTTCAGGGACAGCAATCTTGTAATTGCAATCCGATAGCTTTGCCAAAACCTCGTAGGGCCCTTCCCAAATGGAATGTAGCTTCCCAGTTAACCCTGGAGTATGGCAGAGGACCATATCACCTGGTTCAAAACACCTCGGTTTGGAACCCAAATCATATGCAGCCTTTGATTTTTCTTTGTAAGCTTCTTCATTTTTATATGCGACTTGGTGTAGAACGGTAAGGGTTTCCCTAAGTTCGTTCACCCATTCTACAGCACTGATAAAGCTAAGGTCACCTTTGACCCACCCAGACTTCATAGCCTCTAAGGGTCCTCTGAGATTACGTCCATGAACTAACTCATAGGGAGAGAATCCGGTTGCAGCATGGGGAGTGGCACGGTAAGCCAGTAGACAATATTTTAACAGTCTATCCCATTCCTCTTTACCTCCCTCTACTTTCCTAAGCATCCCCTTCAAGCACGAGTGCCACCTTTCGAGCACACCATTTGTTTGGGGGTGGTAGGCTGTAGTTTTCAGTTTTTTAATATTTAGTAGACGACACAATTCACTATTAACCTTCCCAATAAATACAGAGCCTTGGTCGGAGAGTAATTCCATGGGAATGCCTGTGTGCGCTACTACCTCCATTATGCCCTCTGCAACTGTTATGGCATCCACTTTCTTGAGTGGTATGGCATAAGGATATCTTGTGCCCAAGCACATTACAGTTAGTATGTACTTGAACCCGCTCTTGGTTCTGTTCAAGGGACCTACCAAATCACATGCTAAGCGTTGATATGGAACAGAGATGATGGGAGTTACAGTTAGAGGGGCTTTGGGTTTGAGCCGCCTGCCTGCCCTCTGGCATTCCGGGCATGAACTACAGTAAGCCTTTACATCTTTCCTCAACCCTGGCCAAGTAAAGTGTTGGGCAAGACTCGCCACCATCTTGTTGTGGGAGAAATGTCCCCCGGCTAAGCCTCTGTGCCCTACGTCCAAAACCTCCCGACGCCTACAATAAGGGACAACAACTCGAGTCCATTCCTTCCCAGGGTCTATCAGTTTGACATGTACTAAAACTCCATCTTCCCACAAATATCCATCCTCCATCTTCTCCGCCTTCCTCCTCATCTCAACCAAACCACCATCTTCCTTTTGCTGGGTAATGAGCTCGTTGACTCCCTCCTTTCCCTTGCTAAGGATAGGGAGTGGCTGATTGCTAAAGACACCTGTCTCGAGCCCATTAAGACAATCTGCCTCACACAACACCGAAGCATCTTCTTCCACCTCGTCCTCACTCACACACCCTTCCTCTGTAACAGCCCTCACGCTTTGACCGCTTACTCCTTCCTCTTCTGGAGGAATAGTAGAAGAGATATTCTCGTCCTCTGCTAATTTACTCAACTCAACTTCCCGCTTGGGTGATTGGACTTCATGGTTAGCCTTCTTCCTATTTGATTTTGGCTTTGGTGAGGGCAGTTGTTTTGGTTCAGCTCCATCCCTTATGTCTGCTAGTTGGTTAATGACTTCCCTGTCCTCAACCACCTGGCTTTGGGCCCTAGTTATGGCAGCTAGAGATGCTTGAACATCAACTTCCTCAGTTATAGGCTTACACATAATCCAAGCCTTCACACTAGGGTGATCCCTACCCAACAAGATGTAATTAGCATCACCGTCAATAACAAAAACAACCATAGACTTCTTAGTGATACCGTCTACAGTTAAGTCTACATTGGCAGTTTTAAGGTTAGCTATCCCTCTGTTGGCTAGTACGGCCTTCGCCATCCTACCCGTGTACTGGTGAGTTTGTATTAACCTTGCCGGCACTGTGGTGCGATTGGCCCCAGTGTCAACATACACTCACAAGGTCTGCCACTTATTGTGCCTACACGCAACAATTCCGAATATATCTCAGCTTCGTAATCTGAATGGATCATGCCTAGTTTCATTTTTTCCTCATGGCAATCTTTCCTGGTGTGGCCTGGCTTACCACAGTTATAGCAAATAACCATGTGTCGGGGGTATCGCTCTGGCTCTACTCCCGAATGGTAACTAATAGGCTTATGGGCTCCCTGGTTACCAGACCCGGCTACCGCCTGACCTCCACCCTGACCCACCACAGTAGGCTTACCCCCACCCTTGCTTCTATTAGGGTACCCACCTTGTCCATCAGGAGACGCTGTGTCCTTGGGTCGGTTCCATTGCTGCTTCTTGAAGCTGGGCGTCCATTCCGAAGGGTGTCTATGCATCCTGGCTCGCTCTACTGGAGACTTGGATTCCCAGGTTGCTTCCAGCTCGTCCACCATCTGCTGTACTGAAGCGTAGTCCTTGCTCCTCAGGGAGTGACAGACTTCTGGTGAGTAGTGGAGTGTTAGGACACCTCGGAATTGTTCGAATACGTGGTCCATCCTATCGTTCACTTGCTGGGCTAAACGATTGATTCCACGAATTATTGGAGCGAGGTGACTTCGGGGAGATTGTTGGTCACTCGGGTGACTTCTCCACACAGTCCTTCTAGCTTTGGCGTCGGTGTAGCCTAACCTCTCCAATAGCGTAGATTTGAATGTTTGGTAAGGGACCGATGGGTCCAATTCCTGGTACACTGACAATGCCCTTCCGGTGACTTGCTTCCGCAATATCGTCAGCCAGTCATCTTTTTTGAAGTCTCCTTCTGCCATCGAAGTTTCGAACGCGGTAAAGTAGGCCTCCGGGTCCGTTAAGTCATCCAGTTTCTGTAGCGTTTGGAGGATGAGCTGTTTTTTCTTTGAATCCTCTCGAGCTACTGCTTCAGCTGCTCTTAGTTCTTCTGCTTGTCTTAAACGTTCCATACTCTCTCCCTCCATTTCCATCATCCTCGCTTGTCTATCTTTTTCCGTTTGTTCCCACCGTTTCATCCTAGCGAGCTCGAATTCCCTGTAGTCCTTTTCAGCTTCCAGGCGCAACTCCTCTCTTTCGTGTGCCTTCTTTTCCGCCCTCTGTCTAGCCACTTTTTCTTCAGCTGTGCTTGTAATGAGTGCAGCCAAAGCTTGCTGGAGTAGCTGCATAGAATCTGGAGTGGACAGCACTTCCAACGGAGGAATGCCTGTTCTGTGGAGTCCTTCCATGGGGTTGTCTTCCTCTGGGGACCTTTTTCCCTTCTCCGAGTCGCTAGATCTTGTATTCATTCCAAACTTGGGTTAGGAACGAGTAGCGAGAAAAATAATTGCCTGAGCAGATTGTAATGATGGCTAGTCTTTCCTGTTCTTGGTCACCGCTGCCACCATGTGTCGAGGGTATCGCTCTGGCTCTACTCCCGAATGGTAACTAATGCTTATATTGCTGCCACCAGAGTTCTTATCAAACAGTGAGTGCCCCTTATCTTAAACCAGAGAAGTTTAGGTTATGATAAAGACGTGAGACACACAGTGCTATAATTTGACAGAACTCCACTTAGGTCTGGCTGTCTGGCTTAAATATCCTGACAGCCAGAACATACAGGAAACATGAGATTATAATCACACACAATACACAGTTGAAAGTCAAACATGCACATAGCAGGTAGGCTTCCATAAGCTAATATAAAATAAAGGTGTGAAAGGTGCTAATGAAACCTCTATGAGTACATCCACTCTTAGGCTAATGTAACTAGCTAATTAGTCAAGCCTGCAAGGGCCAGTTCGAGGCCTTCATGGCCAATGTCTAGGGTCAGCCCTCGACACAACCAATTAAAAGAATAAAAGTATTGTTTATGTACAATGATTGTAGAATACAGATATTTAAGCAAGGCAAGTTTATCTA
The DNA here is from genome assembly GCA_028752905.1 of Cladorhizidae sp. MBARI D1340-BT2. Lineage (NCBI taxonomy): Eukaryota > Metazoa > Porifera > Demospongiae > Poecilosclerida > Cladorhizidae > Cladorhizidae sp. MBARI D1340-BT2. The sequence goes on along the minus strand of JAQNBH010000008.1, from coordinate 8,165,961 downwards.
GAATAATATGGCTTTATTGTCCCATAACAACCTTTCTTGAATACATCCCTCTATCATGTCTTTCATGATGAACCAATGTACTTCACAAAACTACACCACACAGGTGATCAAGCAGATAAATATCATTAGGATAAGCTATCTTGTTTTGGACTTCACTGAATAAAGTGGTAGTATATAGTGATTAGTATGGAACAGACGTGCCTTTTCTTGATGCACCAGTGACAGATGAATTTGACTCCATTTCTTTTCAATCTGCCCATAACCCTAGTTTAAATGTTTGCAAAAGTACCGCATGGAATAAAATATATATATTATAATGCTTGAGAGAGACCCACAAAATTAATTAAATAAATATTGAATAAATATTATAATGAGAAAGAATGGCAGTCCCAGCCAAAGTCTCACCAACTAACCTGACTTTGCATGTAGTACTTAACCACTTCTGCAATAAACTTCTTTGCAGATCCTACCCCAAAACAGAAATGCTTCTTATTCTTATGGCTTGTGAGTTTCTATGTACTCAATATATTTCAACTGTTCTTAATGTTATGAGTAAAACAAATGGGGTGGAAAAATTGTAGTATATGTTTTTCAAAGTCATTTTTCCAAGAATATCAACATTCATTTTGAAGGAAAAGAATGTATCCAGTTTTGCTCAGAAGAATGTAAATTATCCGGATAGTTCTGTGGCTAGTAAGAGTTCTCTGAATAGCATCCTTGATATTTAGAATCTAGAGCTAGCTAGCATTTTGATTGAGCTTGATAAAGTTACTATTCAAGGCCTTAGCTTTCTGCTGTATAACTAGAACAGGTTTATTTTGAATTTGATTTTCCTGTATCACTTTTGAATCCTCTATGAAATCTCTGCCTGAGTTATGAAGATGTATTGCACATTTTGTGATTTTGTTGCTTTAGTTTGTGCCATAAAGTATAAATCCCTCTCTTTTTACAAACCAAAATATTGTTTAATGTATCACCTTGGAAATACTACATAAATAATGATTTTATGTTAATTGATTATAGACAGTAATGATGACTGCCTTCTTCACCTTAATATAATGTAATATGCTTTGCTTCTTGAACTTGTACTGCTTGTCTAAGTTTTCGGTTACCATTGTACCACTTACTTCTCCATTTGTTCGGAGCCTGCATGTATCTTATACCTCCACTGCTATGTACTTTCAATCTCATATAATTGACCTTCATCAACTCTGTGAATATTGTCCTATAGAATTTGACTAGAGTTCTTTTATACATCAAATTGTTTTGGCAGTTTACTTGCATAACTGAGCAGAGAGTGCCCAAATATGATAGGACATCTAGGAGTTGGTGAGAATCTGGGATATATGTCCTCACCAGCCCTAGCTAAAAAATTGCTGTTTGTAGGCTGCAGTAGCGATGTGTGATAGATGGAGAGTTTAGCTGAGTGAGAGATGCATGAAATTAAAATGATTTTCCATATATAGATATATCTGTTCCCACTGGCTCGTCTCACCCGGCACTATTGTTCGGGCCTGTGATTCCGTCCCTCCAGTGAACTGAAACTGAACATCATTGTTGCTGCATGTATGCATATCTTTACTCATGTATTTGCCCTTCTCTTACTTGATTACCCTTTCTTGCATGCATATTCTCCTCATCTCCTAATAAGGTTATGTATATTTTTTATATCACCACTACTCAGTTTTTTCCCAATTATCGCTCACCGGCTGTTGTTTTAATAATGAAAGTTAAATACAGTGTGCTTCAGTCAATTCTTTCCGTATGAGTTTGTACTAGCCATAGCAATCTCCATTCAAGTCCCTGGAAAGTTGGAAGCCTTACAACCTTCCACCTCGACTTAGCTGGGAGAAACATTGGTCGAGCCGGATCCTCACAGTCCGACTGCTCCCGTCCCGAGGATCCAGACCAGCCAAACTCCAACGACAGGACAACAGATTAGGAAGCTCTCCCCACCTCTACCTTCAACACTCTACGACTCCTTCAGTCATCAATCCTAGCCCTTCAGCATGACCGCTCCCTCAGAAGAGGCCGAACTCCAAACGCTTTGCACGAAGCATGGCACCAGGAAAGGTGCCTTTACCTGCATAAAATCCTACTATGACAATGCCTGCAAGATGGAACTGACAATGGACATCAGACAGACCTCCTACTCTAACAGTTCTGGGAGATGGAGAAGGTCCCGGGTGAAGATTGCGAGCTGACTCCTGACCAGAAACTGGCCGTGGTTCACTTCAGCGACACTCACAGCAGAGTTGAAGATGGACGATTCATGGTCAAACTCCCTAGACCTCAGCTACCTCCACCACTTGGAAACTCCAGTGCTACACCCGTCCAACGATACCTACAGACCGAAAAATCCTTGAAGAAGCAAGGCAGGTGGCAAGACTTCTCCAAAGCAGTGGAGGAGTACGCGGAACTGAGACACGCTGAGACGGTACCTGCAGTCGACTTGCAGAAGCCATGCAACTACCTGTTTTACTTGCCCATGCATGGCGTGGTCAAGGAAGTGAGCACGACCACAAAACTACGCATAGTGTTCAACACCTCTGCCGCAACAACAACAGGATACTCCCCAAATGACACGCTTCTACCCGGTCCATCTCTTCTGACAAGTCTGCCTTCCATCCTCACAAGGTTCAGACTACCTCGCATCGGGAGGTCGGCAGATGCGTCAAAAATGTTCCGAGAGATCTGTCTACATCCCGACGAATGTGACTACCATCGCTTCCTACGCCGATCACCCAACGGAGACCTAGAAGACTGGAGGATGCTGAGACTCACCTTCGGGTTGCAGCTTCTCCTTTCCTGGCATCTCAAGTCCTACGTCAAGTGGCCCAGGACCACAGCACTGAGTACCATCTCACCTCATATGTTGTTCTTAACCAATTTTATGTAGACGACTGTCTCACAGGTGCGGACACCCCAGAGGCAGCAGCAGAGCTCCGGAGCCAACTGAATGTGCTCCTGAGCAGAGTGTGCATGACGCTCCGCAAGTGGAGGACCAACTCCTCTGAGCTAACTACTCGAGAAAGATGACCTCCATATTGCCACATGTCCAGCCGACTGCTCTAAGGCATTGGACGTACATTGGAACACGGCCCAAGATACACTCCATGTCTCCGTGCCCCAACTGGAGAATCAATCTACTTTTACCAAGAGGCAGCTCGCCTCAGCAGTTGCCAAAGGCCTTTGACATACTGGGTTGGTACGCACCTGTAACCATTGCTCTAAAAACTCTATTGCAGAAGCTGTGGCGAATCAAGATCGGTTGGGATGATGACATACCAGCGGAGCGCAAAGGTGAATGGGAGGCATGGAGAAGCGAACTCCACCTGATCACAGAGCATCCCATCCCGAGAAGACTCACCACTGGGGAGCTGCCCGTCGTCGGTATGCAGCTTCATGGCTTCTGTGATGCCTCCGAAGCAACCTTCGGAGATGTAGTCTACCTCAGAACATTTTACTCGGACACTTCAGTCTCATGGTAACGCTCATTACAGCAAAATCTCGTGTTTCTCCTGTTTCAGGACTTACAATTCTCAGACTGGAGCTGAATGGAACAGTTCTACTCTCCAAGCTGCTTGTCGCGGTCACCTCCGACCCATCGAACAAGTATATGCCTGGTGCGATTCAACATTAGTTCTGGGCTGGCTGAACTCATCTTCAGTCAAGTTCAGAGTATACATTGGTCACCGGGTAAAGGCAGTGACTGAGCTCGTCCCTGCAAGCCACTGGCGTTACGTGGCTACCAAGTTAAACCCAGCTGATCTCGTGTCCCGAGGAGTTACGCCCAAGGAACTAATAAGCAGGCAGCTGTGGTGAGCAGGATCTCCGTGGCTGTCAAAAGATCCTGGCCTATGGCCCAAGCGACCAGATCTAAATCTGTCAAGAGAGCTACCCGAGATCAAGTTAAAGGTACTTGTGGCTAAGCCAGTCATCCGAACACACGATATTCTCAACCGCTATTCCAACTTCGACTGTCTACTGCGTTCTACAGCGTGGATACGATGTTTCTGTTTGAACTGCCGAGGTCCCAAGGAACTGGCTCTCAGATGTACCAACAAGGAGCTGGAAGATGCAAGACTCCAGCTGCTGAAACTCTGTCAAGTTCAGGCCTACGGCAAGGCTATCAAGCTCATATGAGCTGGTAAGGAGCTTGCCAAACCATTTCCTCTACTCGCTCTCGAGCCTCTCATCGATTTCGATGGGCTATTGAGAGTTGGAGGACGACTCGAGCATTCCAAGGAGAGTTATTTCAAGCAACATCCAGTTATCAATTCACCCATCACTGCATTACTCGTGCAACAGGCTCATAACCTATCGAATCATGCAGGACCATCCGCCATGATAGGCATCCTGGCAGACGCCTATTATATCACAGGCATTAAAAAGCTTGTGAAAGTCATCAGTCACAGATGTGTGCCGTGCCAACGGGCCTATGCAAAGACCCTCAATCAAATGATGGGTCAACTCCCTTCTGCAAGGACCACACCTGCAGCACCCTTTGCCATCGCGTTGGACTTGACTATGCTGGTCCTTTTCAACTCACGATGCAACCCGAGGAAGCCCACACTAGTAAAAGCCTGTGTGCATCTACATATGCTTCACCACGAAGGCTATACACCTTGAACTGGTGTCTAATATGACTACGGACGCTTTCATTGCCTGCTTCTGCAGATTTATTGTTAGACGTGATTGCCCTGCTCAAATACACTCGGACAACGGTTCTAACTCTGTGGGAGCAGAGAGAGAGCTCAGAGCCATGCAGAAGCTCGTTCGAGACGACCTTAGCCGCCAGCACATTCACCATCTTTCTTCTGAACGAAACATTCAGTGGAATTTCTCCCCAAGCCGAGCTCCCCATTTCGGAGGCATCTGGGAGGCCGGAGTTAAGAGTATGAAACTCATTCTCCGGAAAGCAGTCGAACCACACCACCTCACCTATGAGGAATTAACAACTATTCTTGCTGAGGCCGAAGTGACTCTAAACAGCTGCCCCCTCATCGCTACCTATAGCACAACGGAAGACGGAGTTCCGCCCCTGACCCCAGGCCACTTTATAATTGGTCGCCCACTCAAGGCTCCACCAGTCAGAGTGGACAGCTGCAAGAAAATCACAGCACTCAGACGCTGGAATCTACTCAACCGATTATACGACAACCTCTGGATGAGATGGAGGTCAGAGTACCTACATCATCTGCAAGCCAGGAAGAAATGGCACCACCCCATTTCCAACTTGAGGAAAGGAGACTTAGTCCTTCTCAAAGAGGCCTTTCCAAGTAGACGTTCTTGGCCACTGGGCATTGTGACTAATACTTTTCCAGGGCAGGACGGGCTCACACTCGAGTGGCTGAAATCACTATCGACGGCCACAGCTACAAGAGACCTGTGAACAAGCTGGTCCTCCTGATCACCGAGAAGGAGGAGAATGAAGATCAGGATTCCCACTTCTTCCCTGGGGAGAATGTTCGGGCCTGTGATTCCGTCCCTCCAGTGAACTGAAACTGAACATCATTGTTGCTGCATGTATGCATATCTTTACTCATGTATTTGCCCTTCTCTTACTTGATTACCCTTTCTTGCATGCATATTCTCCTCATCTCCTAATAAGGTTATGTATAGATTATGTCACCACTTTTTCCAATTATCGCTCACCGGCTGTTGTATTATTAATCCAGTGTGCTTCAGTCAATTCTTTCCGTAATGAGTTTGTACCAGCCATAGCAATCTCCACTCAAGTCCCTCGAAAGTCGGAAGCCTTACAACCTTCCACCTCGACTTAGCAGGGCGAAACAACTATCAAGCACAATACAAAGTGGATGGCTGACTGTATACTCTCAATAAACTCCTCAGCAAATGTTTATCTCTTACTTTTTTAATTGCCCTTCCACATTTCTGCTAGTGTCAAAATCCAAATTTAAGTTGATAAGAGATATAGTTATTATATCTATACAATGCCAGAGATGTCGTTGAGATTGTTGTTTCTTTCAAAAACAAAAATGCTTCTTATTATTTTTGTAAAAATATTGAGGTTAAAGTGGTATTGTTATCCACCAAATGAGTAAACACAGGACGCAGTACTTATAGACATGGGATAAGGATAACCCTTGAAGAAAGAATTCCTTTAGTTCTAAACTTAGCAAGGTAAATACTCATTTCCCTTATGGTACATGCTAATATCACTCACAACTAATAAGTTGTTAATCATAGGTGTACCTTATGATCGACCTTAAGTTATATCCTGGAACCTTTGTCAGCAAGCCTTCAGCTGTGAATCCCCCAAGGATACTTCGGGAAGCCAGCTGTTTGATTATTTCTTTGTGTTGTGGTAGCACATTAAATTGCCCCATGCATCATGTAGTTAGATTTTGTAGGGCTTAAGCTTACTCCTCATAGCATTACATAAGGTAATCACATGTCTATATATGAAAGGTGCTTTATAGAATAGTAGTCTAACAAAAAGTGTAGCTATGGTAATCCAAGTGACTTGCACCCAATTGGGTAGCTTTATAGTGAGTATAATTACCAAGAAAAGCATCGATAGGAAGGGTAAGTGTGCTCCCAACCAACTATCATTATTTCTCTTCCTAGTTTCATATTCTACTTTGTAATTCTCAGTTGACTATTTGAGTATTGTTATGAAGATTCAGCTTCATAACATTTTAATACAAGGAAGATGACGACAGTTTAGTTTTTGTGATCAGCTTATTGTGTTTGTGGTACATATTCCCTCCTCACTATATAGTCATCACAAAAGTTTACTTTTGCATGGCTACATTTGTTAGGTATGATTGATTGAGAGCATGGAGAGGAGAGATGTATCAAAGTAGAATGGTTTGCCATCATATATATCCGTGCCTGGTTTCTCATTTGCTCATCTCACATAAGGAAAGACATGGCAATGAACAAAGATACTTGCAGACTTTCAAATTGCTTGTTAGTAAATGTATTTCTTTTAATGTCAACTGTAAGTTTGTTGAGAGTGTATTTCTTTTGTGAATCCAGCAAAGATAAAACTAGTGCTTAAAGAATAAAAGCATTTTACCCTCCCACATTTTTAAACTAAGGAGAAATACTATTAGAGGGACAAACTAAGGATAAGTCAAAACAATTGAAGAAACAATCCCTGTAGATCCAATATATATCCCACACATTGCTGGGAATTAGATTTGGACCTTGATTATTCAGTGATTCAATATCTCCTTATAAGGAAGTGATGAGGTTAGGTATTAAGCAAAAATTCTTAACCTTTGTCCAAGTATATATGACAAATTTAATATGAGGTTTAGTGATTAGGTATTTCTACAAGTAATTGTGTGGATTGGGTAATTGTGTGGATTGGCAGTGAAGCCTTGTGGGAGGACAGTGTGGTATTTAAGTGGAAACTCTAATTAGAAATGAAGCTTTATGTTAAACTCATTGCATTAAATGCACATGTTTATACAGTCACAACTTAAGAATAGATATACTCCATCATCAACCTCACATTGTTTCCTGAAAGCATTCTCAGCAAGTCTTAGCACTGCACCTCCTTCTGGACACTTATGGAGTCTAGTGTTATAGTAACACATAAAATTGCTCTATGCATCCTGTATTTAGATTTGTATGGCTTGAGCTCCTTCCTAATATAACTAGGTGTGTTAGATAAGGTTATTATATCCCTATCAGGAAATTAGTACTCTAGCTAATAGCGCTAGTTGTATTCATCTCTGACTGACTTTCACACTTCACTATCTGGTAGCATTAGAGCAAGTAAACAACATAGATAGGACGGGAACTTGTGCCAGCCAAACAACTATCATTTTGATCTCTTTGGAAAGTGTGCCAGCCAAGCAATTATCATTATTCATCTATGTTGTAGGTCAGTTTCATGTTCTCTTCCTCACTTTGTAGCTATCACTGATATTTCAGTTTGTATGTAGATTCAGCTTCATACCATTATGTTACAATGAATTTCTGTATAGTTGGATATTTTGAGGTGTTAAATGCATGTTTTATTAGGGTGATTAAGCAGAAAGATATAGGATTGAAATATTTGTAGGTTTGGCACAATAAATCACTCTTCTTAGTCCATACTTATGGTCTGAAGACGTGATTCTAGCCATGAAAACTGTAAATATGAATGCCTAGAAAACACCCTGCTCCATAGATTTCTGTTTTTGTGCCAAGTAATATAATTTTAACGTGATATATTTATCTTTTTACTCAGTCACCTGAAGTGAGGCCTCTAATTCAGCCGTTTCGACTGAATGGGACAATCAAGAGTGATATTTAAAACAATAGCATATCCTTATGCACAATGATTATTGAATACAGATATTTCTGCAAGGAAGTTTATCTAGAATCTATAGCTTAATGATATAATTACATCTGATAGGTTCCTATCCTGTATACATCCATCAATCATATTTTGCATGATGAATCATTGTTTTATATACTTCATAAAACTATCAGTAGATTTTTGGCACCATGCATGTGACAAAGCAGAAATCAGCAAATCATGTTTTTGAATTCACTAAATATTTAGTAGTTGGTATGGAAAAGACAATGACTTGTGTTGAGGATATGGATTCCAAACACTCATTTCTCAATCTGCCCATGACTGTAGTTTAAATGTTTGAAAAGCACACCATGCTATAATTATAATATATATCTTGAGAGAGAAGCACAACATTCATTAAATACAGATTGTATAAATATTTCATATGGTAAAATTAGTCCTGGTAGAGAGAATGGCATGGCATGCCATAGAATATTGTAAACAATGTAGTCTACAGGAAAGCATAGTAAGAATTCTGGTGAATGCTGGAGGCAAAATGAATGAAAGCTGCAAAGATGAGAGAAGAATTCAGATACAAATTACAATGCAATTGAGCAATGCATTATGCTTAAATTATCAAAACTATAATTCTAGGTCTTTGGTAATGAAGAAAGGATGCAGATGATGGATGACACTTGTACTACCATGATTACATAGTGTAATAAATGCAATATAATTGTATATGTTGTTAGCAGCAATACATCAAGTCACTCTTGATTGTGGGCATTGCAATTTTTTTATTTATTGAATAATTAAGAATTAATTAATAATACAGAGAATATAATGAGAACTACAGAAATGTAAAAATTCTATCATACTGTAGTGGCTTCAGAACATATTTATAACTTATTAACAAAGCTAGTTGTAATTTGTGACAGGCTCTGGGAAAAGGGCCCACTTCGCGCAGATATTGAAATTGAGATACAACCTAAAACAATGCCTAGGCCAAAATTTTATAAAATCCATTTTATTAGCTTATAAGTATCTATTATCTTTTGGCTAACTTTCTGTGAAGTTTGATGACCTAAAAGCGTCTGCTTCTTGCCGAGCGTAGCCTTAGAAAACTCGGACTCAATTCTTCTCTACGCGTAACCGAGATTGAAGGGGGAAAAAAAAAATAATAATAATAATAATAAAGATGAAATACAGGCATCTGGAACGAACCCATATTTTCATCCCTCTTGCTATTGAGACATCAGGGGTCTTTGGCTCGGAAGCCATGTCCTTTTTATGTAGTCTTGGGAAAAGGATCCATTCACAGTCTGGGGATCCCAGGTCTTCTCACTTCCTTCGACAGAGAATAGCTGTGGAGGTACAGCGGGGAAATACGGCTGCTATCCTAGGCACTTGTGCCTAGGCTATTAACTTATAATAATAATAATAATAATTATAATAATATAATAATAATAATATATAGTACTTATTAAACTAAAATATATATATATATATATAATGTTATATATTTGTATTTATGTATATTATGTATATTATAATAATAATAATAAAAAATATAAAAAATATAAAAAAATAAAATAAAAAAAATAAAAAAAATAATAATAATAAATTTAAAAAAATTATAAAAAAATTGAAGTTTAACTGCCGGCGGAAGAATACTACGTGCACACTGAAGTATGGGAGTTACCCGCGCGCCTTTATAACTCGTTACCACAGTAACAGAATGACTTTTCAAACTAGTGCTAGAGAAGCTGTAGAGCTGTGAATGGTTTGCTTCACTTTTGTGAGAAAGACCAACAACCCTTGCTGGATATCTTACAAGACTACTTCAACACTCCTTTTTGAAGGAGAAATGGACAGTGATGATGTGACTGGAGCAGCAAATCATGGTAAGTTTAGTGAAGACATAGGTGTCCATAGCCAAAAAAAAATATCATCTACTGAATAGCTGAATAGCAAAATATACACTGTATTGACAAAAATTTGTATTTAGGAGTAATGTGGAGTAATGTGTTGGAATTATAGTACATCTGTGTGCATACTATTTACAGAGACAGAACTTTTGTGCAATAGCAGAGTGGTAGAGGTTGGCGAGATGGGTGTGGAGGAGGAGATCAGTGAGGATGAAGAAATTAAGGAGGAAGATTTGGACCGTGATGAGCAAGTGAGTGAAGCCCTGGAGAATCTTCACATGATTGATGGCATCGAACCAACTCTTTCCGACATCGAGGAAAATAAGCAAGTTGGAGATTTCTTGGATGCTGGATGTGGTTGTCGTCTTCGTGATGGGGGAAGTTTCTCTCTCCCATTTTCCTTGACAGCATGTCTTTGATTTCGCTCACATTGCAATTCCCAGACACACAATGAGTTGGACATCTTGCTTGGGCAGCTCATGGCTACCTCAAATTCGATGGAGATGGTTCGGCATTCACTGTTGAGTCGACAGAAAAAGTACACAAAATATTACCATCAGGGGCAACCAGTGTGTCCTTCCATGTTTCGTTACCTTCAGACTGTTGGCGAGAAACGAATGAAGAACTTGGTGACACACTTCAAGGACAATGGGCTTGCACCACGTGTCCATGGAAACACCAGGCGTCTTCCTCACAATGCCCTTGCATTTGCTTAGGTAGAGTTTATTGTCAGATTCTTACTAAACTCTGCTGATCAGAATGGCCTGCTCCTTCCTGGTCGCATACCAGGTTATAGCAGATCTGACATCAAGCTGCTACCTTCTAGCGTGTCCAAGAGAGGGATCCGGAGGGTGTATTGTGAAGCTGCTAACTCCACACCCTGTGCATGTCCTGCTGCATACTCCACCTTCAATAAGCTCTGGCAGTCACTGCTTCCATCCATTATTATTATGAAACCTATGTCTGACTTGTGCTGGCAATGCCAACAGAACAGTACAGCTATCCTCCGAGCTGCTAACTGTCCTGATGTGGAGAAATGTGCTACTATAAAAGCAGCAGAAGAGCACCTTCAAATTGTGCAGCTGGAAAGGTCGTTCTACAAAACCACCTGTGACGAGTGCTGGCGAGAAGTCCGGGAGTACTTCACCTGAAGATGAGAAGGATAGTACCTGTCCTTTGCCAGCTGTCCCCAAGCCTTCCAGCACTCCCTCCTCACCAACTGGTAATCAGAATAAAGAGGATTATCTTCCCTCTGCCAAGAAACGCACTTGTATGATCTGCAGAAAGGAGGGACATAACAGTAGATCAGCAACAATAAGTCTTTAACCAATGTTGTTGTAACACTGTAGAATAATAATTATTCTTGTCCTACTTTTTATCTAATAATAGTTTGTTCTAACAACAACAAAAGAGAGAAAACTGGGTTAGGACAAGTAGCCGGCTTACTGCTGACCTGAAACTAAGTTTAATAAACACTAACTGTAGGCTAGAAACAAGTTAACTATGGGCTAGAAACTAAACACTAACTATGGGCTAAATAAATAAAGGTTAACTGTGGGCTAGAAAACAAGTTAAACAAAGGCTACCTGTGAACAAAGGCTAACTGTGGGCTAGAAAACAAGTTAAATAAAGGCTAACTGTGGGCTAGAAAACAAGTTAAATAAAGGCTAACTGTGGGCTAGAAAACAAGTCAAACAAAGGCTAACTGTGGGTTAGAAAAGAAGTTCAATAAAGGCTAACTGTGGGCTAGAAAACAAGTTAAATAAAGGCTAACTGTGGGCTAGAAAACAAGTTAAACAAAGGCTACCTGTGAACAAAGGCTAACTGTAGGATAGAAATCAAGTTAAACAAAGGCTAACTGTGGGCTTCTTAGAAAACAAGTTAAACAAAGGCCAACTGTGAACTAGAGAACAAGTTAAACAAAAAAGTTACAGTTGGTGGGCTAGTACTATCTCTCACCTGCTTTTCCTCCCAAGAATAGCTGCTTGATTCATGGAGGCACGAAGTTTTGGGGGGCTCTAGTGGTGTTCTAAGTCCTTGGCTGCGCCGTGGAAGCGAAGAAAAGCTCCTCCAAGAAGTGTGTGACTTCTCCACGAACTATGAAGGGCGTATCTTGTAGAATCACGTGCTACCTCAAAACGCGTAACGCGGAAGATTACGGAAATAGAAAAATTCCCCGTAAGTAAACATTGAAAGACCGTTTTCATGGAATTATGGTCTTGTACTTAGCTGTGTTAGATCGGTCGTAGCTCAGCAAACCAACTAGCTATGGTGACGCTTCTTAGACCATTTTGAAGGTAATAAGGTGTGCTATATCTTAGTGCCAATAACTCAAATTTTATATCTTAGTGGCAATAACTCAAATTTTATATCTTGCGCGAAGTGGGCCCTTTTCGCAGAGCCTGTCACATTTAATCAAATGGTATCTCACTACTTGCAGACGAATCTGCCAAGAACTGGAAATATGTGGCTGAGTGTTTAGTAGAGTCATAGTCTTGGATTTGTGCCAATACTCATAGTATTCATCAGGAGGCAGTCACTTTACAAATATGGAAGGTTCATATAATATCAGTAAACTGCATGAGCTGGACATCGAGCCAGATATTTTGCATTGTACTCAATGCACCCCTACTTAGCTATAGTTCAGACGTGGGGTTTTGATGTACACTAGGCAAAAATACCAATTAACATAAGCCTATAAATTAATATCAACCCCTAGAAGGTTAATGGTAATAAAGCTTAGATGGAGAGGAAAGCAAATGAAAGCTGTTATGTATAGCTCAATCATGTGCACTTAGATTACTGTTATAGCTCAATCATGTGCACACTTAGATTACTAGAGCTCTAGCAACAAGCCACAGCTCTCATTTCAGTAAAACAAACTATGGACTGATAGTTTTGTAAGCACTTTTCTCTGTTCACATACAATTCCAAGCACTTCTTCGTAGCTATCACTAACATTTGAGTTTGTATGTAGATTGAGGTTCATAGCACAAAGAATTTCTGTATAATTGGATATTTTGAGGTGTTAAATGCAGAAGAAAGATGTAGGATTGAAATATTTGTAGATTTTGTAAAAAAAACACTTACTCTTCTTAGTCCATACCTATGGTCTGAAGACATGATTCTAGCAATGAAAACTGTAAATATTAATGCCTAGAAAATATCCTGCTCCATAGATTTCTGGTAATCTTTTGTATATAATTATGCTGATTGATCAACTTCAATATCATAGAATCGTTTATACTTTTTGTGCCAAGTATAATATAGTAAAATTTTACTGTGATATATTTAACTTTTTACTCCAGTTACATGAAGTGAGGCCTCTAATTTCAGCTGTTTCAACTCAATGGGACAACCAAGAGTGATATTTAAGACAATAGCATTTCCTTATGCATAATGATTATTGAATACGGATATATTTCAACAAAGGAAGTTTGTCTAGAATCTATAGATTAATGATATATTAACATGAGATAGGTTCCTCTCCTGTATACATACATCAATCATGTTTTTCATGATGAATCATTGTTTTATATACTTCATAAAACTATCCATAGGTTTTTGGCACCACAAATGTGACAAAGCAGAATAAGCAATCATGTTTTGGAATTCAAAAGGTGATTAGTATGGAAAAGACAATGAGTTGTAAGGAGGATACGGATTCCAAACACTCATTTCTCAATCTGCCCATGACTGTAGTGGGGAAAAAACCATGTTATAAAATATGTATCTTGAGAGAGAAGCACAACACTCATTAATTACAGATTGAATAAATATTTCATATGGTAAAATTGGTCTTGAGAGAGAGAATGGCATGGCATGCCATAGAATATTGTGAACAATGTAGTCTACAGGAAAGCATGGTAAGAATTCTGGCGAATGCTGTAGGCAAAATGAATGAAAGCTGCAAAAATGAGAGAAGAATTCAGAATTATGAATAATACAGAGAATAATGAGAGCTGCAGAAATGCAATAATACTGAGTCACATTGTATATATGTAGTGGCTTCAGCCGAGATTTATAACAAGGCTAGTTGTAATTTATTCAAATGGTATCTCATGCTTGCATAAGAAGCTGCCAGCGACTGGAAATATGTGGCTGAGTGTTAAGTGGAGTCATAGTATTTGATTTGATTTGTGCCAATACTCATAGTATTGCTCCAGCATCAGGGGCAATCATTTTACAAATATGGAAGTTCATATATTATCAGTAAACTGCATGAGCTGGGCATCGAGCCAGATATTTTGCACGGTACTCAATGCACCCTTGCTTAGCTATAGTTCAGACGTGGGGTTTTGATGTACACTGGGCAAAAATTCCAATTAACATAAGCCTATAAATTAATATCAACCCCTAGAAGGTTAATGGTGATAAAGCTTAGATGGAGTGGGAGGCAAAAGACAGATGCTCAATCATGTGTGCTTTGATTACTGTTATATATAGCTCAATCATGTGCACTTAGATTACTAGAGCTCTAGCAACAAGCCACAGCTACAACAGTAAAACAAACTATGGACTGATACTAATTTGTAGTTTTGTAGGCACTTTTCTCTATACATATACAATTCCAAGCATGGTAGAAGGAAATGACTTAAGTTAAACAAAATTACAACTTCAAAGAGATCACGAGAGATTAATAAAGTGCCTTTCTCAATTGAACCAAAAATGCCGATCATCATAATTATGTCTACAATTAGTTTACCCAAATCATTTGCATTTCTAAATTGGCTCACCTTGAATTAAAAAGAATGTAGGATCTAATAATGTCCCACTTTTCATAATGCAAATAACAATATAACTACTCACCACAATGGATATTTTAAACATTAATTTTCTACTTTTTAAGGTCAATTTGACGACCAAAAATACTTAATTATATATATATACATGATTTAATGAGTATAATAAGTGATATAGGAAGGCTTTATAGATTGAACATGGAAAAATTGGAAATAGCAATACACAGTATTTAGCTTCTAGTTCAACTTGATAATGGTTGATGCTTGTAACCTGTGATGATTTTCTGGTCTCCTTCACAAGGACACCAATGAGGTTTATTTGGATCGAATTGACAAGTGGTCGTCACAAACTTCAAATTACGGACTTCAAGTGACTTGCACTCTCTTCTTACTGACCGAGTTTCATCAAGTTTAGCTTCAACAAAAAAGCTTGGGAAGTAGTGGGGATTGTACTTGCATGTGTAGCTCCACTGACATCTGTCCGAGTCCCTCTGTGTATAATTGACTTGGAGGAGTAACTCTTCGCATCTGTTCATACCTAATCGGCTGATTACTGCAGTGGTGATGTTCATTGGAGTTGGTGATGGTGCATTCTCACCTTTCACAATGCCAGAATAGAAGAGATCATACATGCTGAAGACATGATGTGGGGTGTCCATTAATAAACCTCCTTGGTTTGTATCATATTGTTTTACGAGTGCCTCCTCTAAAGACGTGCAGGACTCCTCAGGCATGTAATTTTTCTGCTTTCACTGCAATAATCAATAATATGCCCCTGTGTCTCTGACTCTGCCTCCTGCCGATGGATGGGTAATTGTGCACTATTCTGAACTGAAAATAATATGATGATGATGATTTTTCCAAGTGCAGCACAGGACATAATTAAGTTGTGTAGATATAGTTGAAAGTATAGATAAGTTCAGTGCTCAGCTACTTGTGACTGTGTTGTCTGAGAAATGCCTCTCTGCAGCTTTTTATAAACATTATAGTAGAGCGGGCCAGCTTGCGGTGGATTGATTATATTTCCCCCCTCACCCCCACCCCCACCCCCACCCCCCCCCCCCACCCCACCCCCCCCCCCCCCCCCCCCCCACACGCGAAAATCGGCCTCATGACCCATCCCTATGCACCAGGTGTGATAAATTGAAGTCCCGTTAGGCCACTTCCCTCACGGTCGACAGTGTGGGGTAGGAAAACTTGGAAGGAAGTGAAGGAGCATTCTCCCATTCTGGTTTATCCGTCATAGCCAAGGCCACACCAACCAACCCTACAAGACAAATATTTACTCTGCATGTATAACTTAAACACTTCCATAATAAACTTATTTTGCAGATCCTGAAATGCTCCTTATGAGTTTTTTTGTGTGCTTATATAGGGTTAAAGTTTTTATGAATTTCTCTGCAGTATGTTCTTAATGTTATGAATAAAACAACTGAGGTAGAATCTACGATTTTCAAAGTAACTTTTTCAGGAACATCAATTTACTTATACATTTAATTTGAAGAAAAAGAATGTTTCCAGTGTAGCTCCGAAGATAGATTTTAGTTGTAAATTATCATGATGACTAGATCAACACAAAAGAGTTCTCTGAATAGCATCCTTGATATTTAGAATCTAGAGCTTCTTATACACTAGTATTTCTATTGAGCTTGTTAATTTTTTTAGAAACTATTCAAGTGCTTAGATTTCTGACCATATACTGATTAAGTGAGCATGTTGCTAACTAATTACTGAGTTGTACTAAATAAATAAACCAGATTTAGTTTGGGTTTGAATCACTTTTGAATCCTCTATGAAATGCCTGCCAAAATCTTGAAGATATATTGCACATTTTTGCTTATGTTAGTGCCATAAATTATATATAAATCTCTCTCTTTTTATAAACCAAAGCATTATATTACCTTGGAACTACTATAGTAATTCTTCTATTAATTGATTCATTGGAAGTTTAGTATCATCACTAGGTCAATAATGGCTGCCTTTTTCCATATTAATTTTTATACAATTGGAGTTTAATTAATGAAATATACTCTGCCTCTTGAACTTGAACGGCTTCTCTAAGTTTATGGCTTATTATTATTATTGTACCACTTCTCCATTTGTTCGTAGTATGCAGGTACCTCCACTGCTACACACTTGAAGCAAACTCAGAAAATTAACCTTCATCAACTCAACAGCTGTGAATATCATTCTACAAGATTTGACTGGGATTTCCTATATCAAGTATAGTAGGCAGCATATCTCCATAACAAACTATTATGAAACATTCTGCATGGCTACAGAGAGTGCCCAGAGTCTTTATGACAAGGGGGATTAGGACACCTTGGAGTTGGTGGAGAATCTTAGATCTATCTCATCTTCACAAGCCATAGCCAAAAAAATTGCTGTTTGGAGCTGCAGTGATGTGTGATGGATGGAGAGTGTAACTGAGTTCGAGATACATGAAAGTAGAATGGCTTGTCACAGATATATCGGGGCTAGAGTTTTCCACTGGCTCATGTCACCTTCTCTAATTCATAGCAGTGACATGCATCATAAGTAGTTGGTTTATTACCATAGACTTTCAATACATTTGTTGGTAAATGTTTATTTCTTGTAACATAATGACTCGCTAGATAATCAATTTTTATTTGCTAGAAGATAGTTTACCCAGCAGACTCTCAAATAGCTGCTTAGTAAATGTTTAATCTCTATTATGTCAACTGTAAGTTGGTTGAGTGTGTTTTTATTTTGTGAGCCCTCCAAAGATAAAACTCCTCCATAAAGAGGTGAAAGAAGTTATCTATTTTCAACCCAAAAATGTTTGAACTGAAGCGAAAATAGCATTAGAAGGATGGGCTAAGGGTGAATCAATACCATTGATGAAACAATCCCTGTTAGGTCCACTAAATACCACTCTTAGATTGGTAAAAATGTACTTGAACCTTTATTATTCAGTGATATGGTAATCTCCTTATCAGTAGGTGAGGAGGTTAGGGACGGGAGAACCCTTTCCCCAAATGTTACAAATTTAACATGAGGTTTAGTGATGAGGTACATCTGCCAGTAGTTGCATGGACAAGTGGTGGAGAATAATGTCTTTACATCTTGTGAGAGAACAATCACTTATATTTATATGGATATCAAATTGCAGCCACTGTGGGATTTATCATTATGTATGTTAAACTCATTGCATCAGAGGCAAATGCTAATACCAACCAGTCACAAGTTGTTAAGATTTGTAATACCCCATCATGCTTAAGTTGTTTCCTGGAAGCATTATCAGCAACGCCTTCAGCTGTGAACTCCCCTCCCCCCTCCCGTCTAGACAGTTCTAGAGTCCATCTCTTTTAAGACTGCTTTGTGTTAAGGTAACATATATAATTGACCTATGCTTCCTGTATTTGTTTGTATGGCTTAAGCTCATTCCTAATACAACTAGTTGTATTAGATAAGGTTATTATATCCCTATATATACATAATACATTATAGGAAATAGTGTTCTAGCTAAAAGCGTAGCTATGGTAATAATTAGCTAGTTGTAGTAATGATTCCATCTCTGTGAACAACTTGTGTATGACAAATCAAAGACACTGCATTATCTGGTAGCATTAGAGCATGTAAACCAACAAGTATAACATAGATAGGAAGGGAAAGTGTGCCAGCCAACCAATTATCATTGTTGATTTATGATGTAGGCCAGTTTCATGTGCTCTTCCTAACTTTGTGGCTATCACCGACTTTTTGAGTCTATATGTCGATCCAGATTTGCAGCTCCGTATTACAATGAATTATTGTATAGCAGGATATATTGAAGTGTTAAATTCATATTATGTTATTGTGATTAATGACCAATCGTAGATCTTGTAAAATATTGTGAAAAACACTCACTGTTCTTAGTCCATACCTATTACTTGCAGACTTGATTCTAGCCACGAAAATTTAAAATATCCTGCTCCATGTATTTCTGCTAATCTTTGTGTGCTGATTAGTCTACTTCAATCTCATGCAATTGTTGATATTTTTTGTGTCAAATAGTACAATTTATGCATATTCTGATACTGTGATATGTTTATCTTTGTTGTCCCTTTACATGAAGAGAGGCCTCTAATTTCAGCTCTACCAACTCAATGGGACAACCAATTAAAATAATAAAAGCATTTTTTATGCACAATGATTGTAGAATACAGATATTTAAGCAAAGCAAGTTTATCTAGAATAATATGGCTCTATTGTTCCATAACATCTGATAAGTTCCTTTCTTGAATACATCAATCTGTCATGTTTCTCATGATGAACCAATGTACTTCACAAAACTATTACTAGGTGTATTGCACCACACAGGTGATCAAGCAGATGTCATTAGGATAAGCAATCTTGTTTGGGACTTCACTGAATAAAGTTGTAGTGTATATAGTGATTGGTTTGGAAAAGACGTGCCTGCTCCTGATGCACCGATGACGGACGAATTTGACTACATTTCTTTTCAATCTGCCCATAACTCTAGTTTAAATGTTTGCAAAAGTACAGCATGGTATAAAATATATTTTTTTTAATGCTTGAGAACAAAATATTGCATAATTAGTCTTGAGAGAAAGAATGGCAGTCCTAGCCAAAGTCTCACAAACTAACCTGTACAAGACAAATGTTTACTTTGCATGTAGTACTTAACCACTTCAACAATAAATTTCTTTTGCAGATCCTGCCCCAAAACAGAAATGCTTCTTATTATTATGGCTTGTGAAGGTTTCTATGTACTTTCTGCAATATATTTCAACTGTATTTATTAATGTTATGAGTAAAACAAATGAGTGGGAAAAATTGCTGTATACGTTTTTAAGTCATTTTCCCAAGAGTGTCCAATTTATTTTGAAGGAAAAGTATGCATCCAGTGCTGCTCAGAAGAAAGATTTAGGTAGTAAATTATCTGGATAGTTCCATGGCTAGATGACCAGAGTAAGAGTTCTCTGAATAGCATCATAATCTAGTTACATACACTAGGCTTTTGATTGAGCTTGTTAAAGTTACTATTCAATCCTTTAGCTTTCTGACAATATTACTAACTTTGTTGATTAAGTGCTAACTAATTACTTAATTGTAGTGAACAGGTATATTTTGAGTTTGATTTTGCTGTGTCACTTTTGATTTCTCTATGAAATCTTTGCCTGAGTTATGAAGACGTATTGCTTGAGTTAGTGCCATAAAGTATAAATCCATCTGTTTTTATAATCCTAAATATTGTTTTAATGTAGCTATATATCATCCTGTAAATACTACAGAAATAGTAATTGTTATATTGATTGTTATAGTTTAGTATCAAAATTTGGACGGTAATGATGACTGCCTACTTAGCCTTTTACACAATTTAATGTAATATGCTTTGCTTCTTGAACTTGAACTGCTTGTCTAAGTTTTTGGTTACCATTCTACCATTTACATCTACATTTGTTTGCAGTCTGCAGGTATCTTATACATTCAACTGCTACATACTTGAATATATTTTGTAATCTAAAAAAAATTACCTTCATCAAATCAACAGCTGTGAATATTGTTCCACAGAATTTGACTAGAGTTCTTTCATACATCAAATTCTTGTTGGCAGTATACTTCCATAACTGAGATGTTCTGCATGGCTACAGAGAGTGCCCAAATCCTTTATGATGGGACACCTTGGAGTTGGTGAGAATCTTATAATGTTTGGGATCCATTTCATCCTAACAAGCCATAGCTAAAAATATGCGATGTGTGATAGATGGAGAGTTTAGCTAAATGAGAGATGCATGAAATTAGACGGTTCATATATATATATAGATATATCTGTGATATGCTTTCCCACTGGCTCGTGTCACCCTATCTAATTATAGGCACTATAATGCACCGTACAAAGTGTATGGTTGACTATAGACTCAATAAACTCCTCAGCAAATGTTTATTTCTTACTTTTATATTAGCTCTTCAACATTTCTGCTAGTGAGAAAGTCCAAATTTAAGTTGTTAAGTGATATAGTTATTGTATCTATACTACATCAGAGAGTTTGTTGAGATTGTATAATTTTGACACCTCAAAAACAAAAATGCTTGTTATTATTTTTGCAAAAATATGGAGGTGAAAGTGACTATGTATTGTTATCAACCAAATGAGTAAAATCAGGACATAGTGCTTAGAGACATGGGATAAGGATAATCCTAGAAGAAAAAAATGCCTCCTCACTGCTTGGCATCAAGTCTTGAATGGCTATGTATAACAACTGTGTTTAGCAGGGTAAAGATCATTTGGACAGTAATCTCCTAAATGAGTGATGAAGTGGGTGATGGATAGGCTAAACTACACATTCTCCAATTATGCCACATTTAATTTGAAGTGTAGTGATGAGTTTATCTGCCATTATTTGTGTGGTCAATCAGTGGAGAATAATAGTCATTACAATTCAAGAGTTACCTTGAGGTAAAATTAGAAGTCAAACCTTTATAAATACTCATTTCCCTTATGGCACATGTTAATATCATTCCGGTGCTTTGAAGGTCTTCCAGGCTGTTGTGAGTAAGTTTGTTTGCAACTACCAAGGATGCCAGAACGAGGCATGTGACAGTGGACACTTGTTGGTAGAGGAGTTGTTGCCATTTATGGCAGGGTCCCTGTTCAATTGCTTTGGCAGCAACATTTCCAAGGATACCACCATGTCTCAAATCCGAGGAGACAGGGAGACCAGGAAAAGGCAGAAGCTACAGAGTAGCACGCTACACTAGCGCATAGACAATATAACTAGAACAATTAACTATACATAAGCAAGTATGTTTGGTGTTTTATTTCGCTATGTTGAGTGCGAACAATTTTATGACGAGTCTTCTAGAGAGATTAAACTACACTATCTAAGGATGCTACATTTAAAATGTGATCTAAAAACACGGATTAGAACCAGAAATATATAAGTTTAAAGATTTTTGTCCGAGTTCCGTTTTTAAGCCCCATATGGCAAGGCCCTGTTGGGGAGTGTTGAGTCAATTAGTTCTAGTAGTCTATGTCCATACCTAGACAATAACCAACAGTAACTAACACGCACACGCATATGTATAGGTAGCTATTGACCCGTTACCTAGCGTAGACCCCTTACCTAATGTAAGCCCTTTAGCAGGCATTGTCAGTCAATGACAGCATTGTTAATCACCACATGATGTTTTGTGCGAGTTTGATGCAAATAGGCGGATGCCTTATTCTTTATGCTGTCATTGACCGACAATCTCGCTAAGGACCAGGGGACCCTGAGGCACCGAACCAATCGCCCGAATCCAAGGAGAAAGCAAGACTATCCAACAAACTCCAATTGAAGAGCACCACCACGAGATCATGCCAGTGATCAGGTGCCCTGTGGATGGCTGCGAGTACAGCACCCCCGACCAAGAGGCAGTGATCGGGGCAGCCCTCCTCAACGCCCATGCCACAACCCACCAGGCACAGAGATCTATCCAAGCTGCCAGGGTTGAGAAGGTGAAAAGACCTGACATTTCATCAGCGGGCACCACCGAGGACTGGATGTACTTCCAGTCCCAGTGGGGAGACTACGTGAGAGCTACCAAGCTGATAGCCGGTCAAGACAGAGTCATCCAACTGCTAGAGTGCTGCGATGAACAGCTGAGAAGAGACCTGACGAGGAACGCAGGCGGCACCCTAGCAGGAGGAACCGAGGAGGAGACCCTAGCGGCCATCAAGAGATTGGCGGTGCGTGAGGAGAACGTCATGGTTGCACGAGTGGCGCTGCACCACATGAAGCAAGACCGAGACGAATCGATCCGTGCATTCGCTGCCAGACTCCGTGGACAGGCCGGGGTCTGCAAGTACACCAAGGTATGTCCCGGGTGCAACATTGATGTATCATACACGGAGGCCATACTAACAGACGTATTGTGCCGTGGGATTGCCGACCCCAAGATTCAGATGGATCTCTTAGGCGACCCCAATCAGGCCATGACCCTAGAGCAAGCACTCAAGTACATTGAGGCCAAGGAAGCTGGGAAACGATCCGCCTCCCAGCTATCCCTCCCCCAATCCACGGGTGCTATGGGTAGTTCGTACCGCCACCAGAGGAGACCCCAAATCCCCCATCCCACAACCCAACCCAACAACGAACTATGTTCGTACTGTGGGAACAAGGGGCACGGGAAGAGCGCACCTACTAAGGTCAGACGCAACAACTGCCCTGCCTTTGGTACCAGGTGTGACTCATGTGACCGTGTGCAGGAGCAGGGGTGACAACAGGGCGGTAAGGGGTCAGCAAGAGAGCGCACTCTTTGACACCCTAAGCACAATGACCTCACGTCAACATTCTAACTCGATTGACCACCATACTTATAGTCAATCAATGCTATCATGGAAGAGAATGCAATCTAAGTCCCAGCCGTTCTTAACCATTTCACTCCAGACCCAAGCTGAGGACTACAAACACCTAGGGCACACGCTCAGGGCTCCCCAGAGGAGAATCACAGTCCAGACCATGGCCGACACCGGCTGCCAAAGCTGCCTAGCTGGCACCACCACTATGAAGCGCCTCGGACTCAAGACCACTGACCTGCTACCTGTCTCCCTTAAGATGCACGCTGCCAACAACAGTGACATCAAGATATTGGGGGCCATACTGGTCAAGATCGCAGAACCACAAGGCCGACGATCCTCACGACAGATGGTCTACATCACTGGTCATGTCTCCAACCTGTTTCTCAGCAGGGAAACGTGCACCGACCTCGGGATCATCCCTACTGGATTCCCAACCACCCACTGTTCCTTAACAGCAAATCATCCCACGGCAGTTGCACCAGACACGCCACAACCCGACACACCGAGGCCATGCCCCTGTCCACGACGCTCACAGCCACCACCAATCCTCTCCGAGCTCCCATACCCAGCCACAGAGGAGAACCGAGACAAACTCGAGAAATTCCTCCTTGATCGGTACAAGGCCAGCACCTTCAATACGTGCGACCACCAGCCTCTGCCCCTCATGGATGGACCACCCCTCCGCCTGATGATTGATCCCAACGCTGTTCCCACTGCTCACCACTCTCCTATACCTGTCCCCCTCCATTGGCAGGACGAGGTGAAGCTAGGCCTAGACCGTGATGTGAGACTAGGGGTCCTGGAACAGGTCCCAGTTGGAGACCCAGTGACATGGTGCCATCGCATGGTCACATGTGCTAAGAAAAATGGGTCACTACGTCGTACGATCGACTTTCAGCCTCTCAACGCACATGCGACCCGCGAGACTCACCACACCCAATCACCTTTCCATCAGGCTCGTTCCATCCCTCCCAACACCCGCAAGACCGTCTTCGATGCATGGAATGGATACCATTCCGTCGCCCTCCACCCTGCAGACAAACATCTCACAACTTTCATAACGCCATGTGGCCGTTACCGCTACAAGACAGCACCCCAAGGCTACATCGCTTCTGGGGACGGCTATACCTGGCGTTATGATGAGATTGTAGCACTGATCGAGAGAAAGACGAAGTGCATTGACGACACGCTCCTGTGGTCATCTACCATCGAGGAGAGCTTCCACCAAGCCCAGGAGTGGCTCGACATCTGCGGACGACACGGGAGATCACCCTGAACCCAGAGAAGTTCCGGTTCGCTCGACAAACAGTGGAGTTCGCGGGATTCGAAATAACCAACACCTGTGTCAGGCCATGCCAGAAGTACACACGGGCAATCTCCGACTTTCCCACCCCACGAAGCCTCACCGACATCAGATCCTGGTTCGGGCTCATTAACCAAGTCGCCTATGCTTTCAGCATGTCAGATATCATGCTCCCCTTCAGAGGCCTCCTGAGACCCAGCACCACCTTCGAATGGACTGATGCCCTCCAACAAGCCTTCGACCGTTCAAAACTTGCCATCATTGCCGAGATTGAACACGGTGTCACCATCTTCGATAAGGAGAAGCCCACATGCCTCGCGACAGACTGGTCGAAACACGGGATAGGGTACTGGCTGTTACAAAAACACTGCCAGTGCCCATCCTCAGACCTGTTCTGTTGCAGGGATGGATGGAAGATCACGCTAGTAGGGAGCAGATTTACTCATGAGGCCGAATCAAGATACGCACCCATCGAAGGGGAAGCACTGGCTGTGGCTGATGCCCTGGACAAAGCCCGCCACTTTGTCTTTGGTTGCAAAAACCTAACCATAGCTGTGGACCACCGCCCCCTCCTGAAGATCTTTGGAGACCGCTCGCTGGACATCAGCAACACGAGGCTGAGGAATCTGAAAGAGAAGACCCTCCGTTACAGGTTTAAGATGTCACACATCCCTGGCGTCAAGAATAGGGCTTCAGATACACTCTCTCGCCACCCTTCTGGCTCCACCACACCAGCCAAGATGCATCTCCAAGATGATGTCAGCTCTGTCTCCGTCCAGCGTCACCCCAAAATCCACATCCCCAGCCAACTGATGGCCGGGTTATCCACAGTCTCGCACGACGAAGACCCTATGGAAACCCTCCTCCACGAGTCCCTGATCTCCACACTCTCGGCCACATCCATCACCACCTGGGAAGAGGTCCAGACCGCCACCTCCTCAGACGAGACCATGTCCAAACTCCTCGACACAATCGAGGAAGGATGGCCCGACACTCGACTTCTGACACCCCCTACCATCAGGCAATACTTCAACGTACGCCAGCATCTCTACGCTACTGATGGCATCGCTATCTACAAAGATCGCATCATCATCCCCCCATCCCTCAGGAAAGCGTGTCTCACCGCTCTCCACACGGCTCACCAGGGCACCTCTGCCATGACCACACGAGCTGAGACCTCGATCTTCTGGCCTGGCATCACTGCCGACATCCACCAGCTACGATCTTAATGCACTACCTGCAACCGGATGGCACCCTCACAGGCAGCTCTGCCACCCACACCTCCCACGCCATCGGAATACCATTTCCAATGTATCTGCACCGACTATTTTCATTACAAAGGCCATGCCTACTTAGTCATCGTGGACAGATACACAAACTGGCCCATCCTCGCCAGGGCAAGAGGAGGATCCAAAGGCCTCGTCGCCATACTACGACACACCTTCGCCACCTATGGCATTCCGGATGAGCTTGCCTCGGACGGGGGCCCCGAATTCACAGCTCACGAGACCACACAACTGCTCCGTGACTGGCGGGTCCACCATCGCCTCACCTCAGTGGCTTATCCCCACGGCAACTGCCGGGCCGAAATAGCAGTTAAGACTGTCAAGAGAATCATAGCCGGCAACGTTGGCTCTGATGGTGACATCGATGTGGACGCAGTACAACGTGCAATACTCCTATACCGCAACTCACCTGATCCTGCCACCAAGCAGTCACCTGACAGCATTGTTAATCACCACATGATGTTTTGTGCGAGTTTGATGCAAATAGGCGGATGCCTTATTCTTTAATACCTATGGTCTGAAGACATGATTCTAGCCATGAAAACTGTATTAATCCCTAGAAAATATCCTGCTCCATAGATTTATGGTAATCTTTTGTGTGTATGCTGATTGATCAACTTCAATATCATAGAATCATTTATACTTTTTGTGCCAAGTATATATATAGTATAATTTTACTGTGATATATTTAACTTTTTAATCCAGTTACATGAAGTGAGGCCTCTAATTTCAGCTGTTTCAACTCAATGGGACAACCAAGAGTGATATTTAAAACAATAACATTTCCTTATGCACAATGATTATTGAATACAGATATATTTCAACAAAGGAAGTTTGTCTAGAATCTATAGCTTAAACATCAGATAGGTTCCTATCCTGTATATATCCATCAATCATGTTTTTCATGATGAATCATTGTTTTATATACTTCATAAAACTATCCATAGGTTTTTGGCACCACAAATGTGACAAGCAGAATAAGCAATCATGTTTTGGAATTCAAAAGGTGATTAGTATGGAAAAGACAATGAGTTGTAAGGAGGATACGGATTCCAAACACAATCTGCCCATGACTGTAGTGAAAAAGAAAACCATGCTATAAAAATATATGTATTTTGAGAGAAAAGCACAACATTCATTAAATACAGATTGAATTAATATTTCATATGGTAAAATTAGTCTTGGTAGAGAGAATGGCATGGCATGCTATAGAATATTGTGAACAATGTAGTCTACAGGAATGCATGGTAAGAATTCTGGCGAATGCTGGAGGCAAAATGAATGAAAGCTGCAAAGATGAGAGAAGGATTCAGATAGCATATATTACAAATTACAATGCAATTGAGCAATGCATAATTATGCAGACATTCCTTTAAATTATCAAAACTATAATTCTAGGTCTTTGGTAATGATGTAAGAATGCAGATGATGACACTTGTGCTACCATGATTACACAGTGTAATAAATGCAATATACTTGTAGATAGCATTGCATCAAATCACACTTGATTGTAGGCATTGCAATTGAGAACATAATGAGAGCTACAGAAAATGCTGAGTCACATTGTATATAGTGGCTTCAACACAGATTTATAATTTATTAACAAAGCTAGTTGTAATTTAATCAAATGGTTTCTCATGCTTGCATAAGAAGCTGCCAGCGACTGGAAATATGTGGCTGAGTGTTAAGTGGAGTTATAGTCTTTGATTTGCTCCAGCATCAGGGGCAATCACTTTACAAATATGGAAGGTTCATATATTATCATGGTAATGGTGCTTGGTTCCTCTAACTCAGGAATCTCCTCCAACTCTGCCTCCAAATCAGGTACAGAGTTGTTAACAATAGGTGTTTTGGACTTAGGCTTTTTTAGATTGGACCTAGGGGATTGGCAGCTGCTTAGGCCTGGCACCATCCTGCTTGTCTGCCATTCTGTTAGCTGCCTGTTCATTCTTTAGCACCTGGCTCTGAGCCCTGGTGATGGCAGCCATCGGAACAGGGTCATCATTAGGTAAGGGTCGTTGAGCAATCCATGACTTTACCCATGGGTGATCCCTACCTAGAAGGACATTATCTGCCTCTGCTGTGATAACAAAAACCTCAAGAGACTTAGTCACCCTCTGCACAGTAATGTTCACCCTGGCAGTCTTAAGGCTATGAACAGCATGGTTAGCAACATGGCCTCCCCTTGTCTGCCTGTGTATTGGTGGGGTTTGATCATATGGGCAGGTACAGCTGTTCTATTAGCCCCTGTATCGAGAATACATTTGCAGGGTCTGCCACTAATGCTACCCGCTATCTTGACATCTGGGCAATCGTCAGTCTCAGGGTCTGATTGGATCCTTGCCAGCTTAGGTTTGGGCTCTGGTCATTCCCTCCTAATGTGGCCTGGCTTCCCACATCCAAAACCAACTATTGTCCTAGACAGTAATTGGGCCCCCTGGTTCCCTGCCCCAGAGACCTTTGACCACCCTGACCATACCCGGTAGGCTTACCCCCACCCCCAGCCCTATTAGCTGGAAACTTGTGCATTCGGGTCTTGTCTACTGCTGACTTGGACTCCCAGATGGCTTCTAGATTGTCCACTGTCTCCTGTAGCGTGCAGTATTCATTCTTCCATAGGGCGTGGCACACTTCCGCTGAATAATATAAGGCCAGGACACCCCGAAATTGTTCGAACATGTGGTCTTCCTTGGTTTCGACATGGTTTGTCAATCTTTGTATGCCCTTCACTATAAGAGCGAGATGATCCCGTGGAGACTGGTAATCGCCTGGATGGCTTCTCCACACCGTTCGGCTGGACTTTTCCTCTGTGAAGAAGCCGAGTCGTTTCTAATAGAGTCGTTTTCATCGACTGGTAAGGTGTCGCCGAAGTTACGCCTAGCTCCTGAAAGGTTGAGAGCGCCTTTCCAGATAGAAGCTTCCTTAAAAGAATCCTGATCCATTCCTCTTCTGCAAACCTCCCCTCAGCCATTGACAGTTCGAATGCGGCTAGGTAGGATTCTGGGTCTGAATGGTCATCCAACTTCTGCATCGATTGAATGATAGAATTCTGCTTTCTGGCGACTAGGTCAGCCTGTCTTGCTGTTTCCCTAGCTTCCGCTTCCTTCTCATAGACTTCGTTTGCAGCCTTCTCCCTTTTGGCTTGATCATTTTCCAGCTTAATAAGTCTGGCCTGTCGATCTGTCTCTGCATTTTCCCAACGTCGGAGTCGTGTATCCTCAAACTCTTGTCTCCCTCTCATATCTTCCTCTCTCTCCAACCTGGCCTTCTTTTCCTCCGCCGTCGATGCGACCAACGCCGCCACCGCCTGGGACAAGATGTCCATGGGGTCTCTGCGAGGCGCTGTTACAGTAGACAGCGAGGATGAGGAGTGCTCCAGCACTATGTCGTTCCCAGCCCTGGCGTCGTCGATCTCTGAGTTGTCGTCCGGCATGGGCTGATGAGTGGATCTGGTGTCATGGTACTTGGGAGCGTCCATCACTAGGATAATAGAGAATTAAAACAGTTAAATATTCGGTAACTCGCCTGAGCAACGAAGTATTTGATGGCCTAATGAGTTCTTCAGTAGCTGTTCTTGTTGTATATACAACTCAACTGGCACCGCTGCCACCACGTGTGGGGTCCTGCTCTGGCTATCCCTCCACAATGGTGTAAGCTATTGTTGCTGCCACCAGAGTCTAGCTCTCAGTAACCTAGCCAACAACTATAAGCAGAGAAATTTAGGTTTGTTAATATAATTGATGACAAGCTACGACTTAGAACAAGACTGCCACAAGGATCTGGCTGTCAGGGTTTAAATACACTGCCAGCCAGCACATGACTGCACACACATACATACATACACTGGCCAAAGCCAACTATACTACTAACAATAGGTAGGCACGCATAAGTCCATACTGACACAGGTGTGAAAGGGAGTGATAAGATGAAACACAAGTGAGCATACCATTCATTTAGTAACTGTGTGTGTGTCAACGATAACTGTGGTAATGCATGATAATTATCCCATAATTAATAAGTATTCTACTGAGTCCATGACCAAGGGTCAGTCCAGGCCAGCCTGTTGTGGGTTCTGCCCTCGACACTAATTTTACCCAGCAATGTGTGGGATATATTTTGGAACTACAGGGATTGTTTCTTCAATTGTTTTGACTTATCCTTATTTGGTCCCTCTACTCCTGAGTTAAAAAATGTGGGAGGGAAAAATACATATCTGCTTTTACTCCTTTAAGCTGTAGTTTTATCTTTGTTGGATTCACAAAAGAAATACACTCTCAACAAACTTACAGTTGACATTAAAAGAAATACATTTACTAACAAGCAATTTGAAAGTCTGCAGGTAAACCATCTTCTTTGTTCATTGCCATGTCTTTCCTGATGTGAGATGAGCAAGTGAGAAACCCAGGCACAGATATATATGATGGCAAACCACTCTACTTTGATGCATCTCTCACACTGCCACACTCTCCATCATCATACCTAACGAATGTAGCCATGCAAAAGTAAACTTTTTTGATGACTAGTGAGGAGGGAATATGTACCACAAACACAATAAGCTTATCACAAAAACTGAACTGGCGTCATCTTCCTTGTTTAAAATGTTATGAAGCTGAATCTTCATAACAATACTCAAATGGTGCTACAAAGTAGAACATGAAACTAGCAAGGCCAATAATGATAGTTGGTTATGAGCACACTTTCCCTTCCTACCGATCTTTTCTTGGTAATTTTACTCACTATGAGGCTACCCAATGGTGCAGTGTGCAAGTCACTTTGGTACCATAGCTACACTTTTTGCTCGACTACTATTCTATAAAGCACCTTTCATATATAGACATGTGATTACCTTATGTAATGCTATGAGGAGTGAGCTTAAGCCCTACAAAATCTAACTACATTATGCATGAGGCAATTTAATGTGCTACCACAACACAAAGATATAATCAAACAGCTGGCTTCCGGAAGTATCCTTGGGGGATTCTCAGCTCAAGGCTTGCAGACAAAGGTTCCAGGAAACAACTTAAGGTTGATCAATGGGGTACTCCTATGATTAACAACTTGTGAGCTGTGAGTGATATTTACATGTGCCATAAGGGAAATGAGTATTTATAAAGGTTTGACTTCTAATTTTACCTCAAGGTATCTTCCGAATTGTAATGACTATTATTCCTTATTGACTACACAATTAATGACAGGTAAACTTATCACTACACTTCAAATTAATTGTGCCATAATTGGAGTAAGGATAGTTTAGCCTAACCATCACCCACTTCATCACTCATTTAGGAGATTACTGTCCAAATGATCTTTATTCTGCTAAGTTTAGAACTACAGGATTTTTTTTTCTCCAAGGATTATCCTTATCCCATGTCTCTAAGTACTGCATCCTGCATTTGGTGGATAACAATACAGTCACTTTCACCTCCATATTTTTGCAAAAATAATAAGAAGCATTTTTGTTTTTGAGGTGTTAAAAATATACAATCTCAACGAACTCTCTGACATAGTATAGATACAATAATTATATCTATTATCAACTTAAATTTGGACTTTGACACTAGCAGAAATGTTGAAGGGCAAATATAAAAAACATTTGCTGAGGAGTTTATTGAGAGTCTACAGTCAACTGGCCACTTTCTACGGTGCATGATAGTGTTAATAATTAGAGGGGACACGAGCTATTGGGAAAACATAACAGATATATCTATATATGTAAAAGCATTCTAATTTCATGCATCTCGCACACAGCAAAACTCTCCATCCATCACACATCACTACCACAGTCTACAAACAGCATTTTTTAGCTATGGCTTGTTAGGACGAAATGGATCCCAAACATTATAAGATTCTCACCAACTCCAAGGTTCTTATCATAAAGGATTTTGGCACTCTCTGTATCCATGCAGAACATCTCAGTTATGAAAGTATGCTGCCAACAAGAATTTGATGTATGAAAAAAATGTAGTCAAATTCTGTGGGACAATATTCACAGCTAAGTTAATTTTCTGAGATTGCAAAATGTATTTAATTACATAGCAGTGGATGTATAAGATACCTGAAACCGGTTAGTTAACCAAAAACTTAGACAAGCAGTTCAAGTTCAAGAGAAAGCATATTACATTAATAGTGTTTGTATTGTGTAAAATGCGGAAGAAGACAGTCAACATTGCTTTCCTAGTGTTGATACTAAAGTTCTATTTTTATAAATCAATTAACATAACAATCATATTTCTGTAGTATTTCCAAGGTAATACATAAAACAACATTTTGGTTTATAAAAAGAGAGGGATTTATACTTTATGGCACTAACTTAATTATGCTACAAAATCATAAAATGTGCAATACATCTTCATAACTCAGGCAGAGAATTCATACAGGATTCAAAAGTGATAGAACAAAATCAAACTTGAACTAAACCTGGTTTAGCTATACACTACAACTCAGTAATTGGTTAGAAACATGCTCACTTAATCAACAAAGTTAGTAATATTGTCAGAGCGCTAAGGCCTTGAATATTAACTTTATCAAGCTCAATCAAAATGCTAGTAGCTAGCTAAGAAGCTCTAGATTCTAAATATCCAGGATGCTATTCGGAGAACTCTTACTCTGGTCATCTAGCCACAGAACTACTGCAGATAATTTACAACCTAAATCTTTCTTCTGAGCAACTCTGGAAACATTATTGTCGATCAAAATAAATGTTGATATTCTTGGAAAAATGACTTTTAAAAATGTAGACAGCAATTTTTCCACCTCATTAGTTTTACTCATAACATTAAAAGAACAGTTGAATTATATTGCATAGAAACCTTCACAAGCCTCAATCATCCAACTCGTTTCTGTTTTGGGGCAGGATCTGCAAAAGAAGTTTACTGCGGAGGAGGTTAAGTAGCTACATGCAGATTAAACATTTGTCTTGTACAGCTTAGTTGGTGAGACTTTGGCTCAACTGCCATTCTTTCTCTCAAGACTAATTTCAACCATTATTCAATATTTATCTAATTCATGTTGTGCTCTCAAGCATTATAAATATATATTTTATACCACCATGCTGTACTTTTGCAAACATTTAAACTACAGATTGAAAAGAAATGTAGCAAATTCTTCTGTCACTGGTGCATCAGGAGCAGGCACGTCTTTTCCATTCCAATCACTATATCTTTATTCAGTGAAGTCCAAAACAAGATTGCTTATCCTAATGATATCTTCTTGATCACCTGTGTGGTGCAAAACACCTAGTAATAGTTTTGTGAAGTACATTGGTTCATCACGAAAGACACGATAGAGGGATGTATTCAAAAAAGGATGTCATGGGACAATAAAGCTGTATTGTTCTAGATAAACTTGCTTTGCTGAAATATCCGTATTCTACAATCATTGTGCATAAAAAAAAGCTTTTATTCTTTTAATTGGTTGTCTCATTGAGTTGGTAGAGCCGAAATTAGAGGCCTCTCTTCAGGTAACTGGAGTAGAAAGATAAACATATCACAGTATCAGAATATGCATAAAATTGTACTATTTGACACAAAAATTCAAATGAGATTGAAGTTGATCAGATTATCACACAAAAGATTAGCAGATATCCATGGAGCAGGATATTTTCAGTTTTCATGGCTAGAGTCATCTCTGCAGTTATAGGTAATGAACTAAGAACAGTGAGTGTTTTTCGTATTTCAATCATTCATTAACCCTCTCACTGTCAGCATTGTGGAGAATTATTTTAAATTTAACACAGCCACATTAAAAAATTAATATCAAATCAGATATTTAGCAGAACCATTTACCATTTGGTCATGTGATAGCATGATTGTTTTAGAAGTTGTGATCAGAAGTTGTGACCACAAACTGACCACATACTATGAATATAATTATGCAAACAATAGTCATGATTTGGAGTGCCATAACTTCTCAATAGTTCATGCTATGGACTCGATATATAGCTCATAAGATAGCTCTATCCTTAACCTTTCTTTTGCTTCTAAGAACGTAGGAATATACATTACTATACAAAAGTTATGCCAACCCATAATAAGGTCTTCATAAATCGAGCACAAAAATGTCCATATTTATCAACAAGAACTTTGTCCATACAACATTCAGTAAACATTTGATATAATTGTTTGACCTAATGTAATCGAAAGACATTTTGGGTGAAGTTTGAGGTGAAATCAGTGTCTGTGGCAAAAGTCAACCAAGTTGTGGAAAGCATGGAAACAATTCCGATCCTCCATAATCCAAAGGTGAACATTGCAGTATTTGCATTGCACACGACTATCTCCGAGGTAGGAATGGATGCCTTCACATTCTTCGTCACTTGATTCATCACCAGAAATGTCCCAAGCTGCTCTAGTCACTGGGGAAATAATTTCAGCTATTGACAGTCTCGTTGATATCGTCCGACTGAAAATCGTTTGTGTTTTTAATATAATTTCATTAACTTTCCTCCGTCCAACCGCCGTAATTTTTTTGTGTAAATAGGGTATGAATTTAGCTATCTTTTAATATAAAAAAGTATTGCCTATTGACAAATGCTTATATTTTATTTTATTTTTCAAAGCCGTGGCGCCATATGGCGCCATTGACAGTGAGAGGGTTAATCACCATAACATAATATGCATTCAAAATATTCATTATAATGCAGAGCTGTGAATCTGGACCCAAATATAGGCTAAAAAAGTCTGTGATAACCACGAAGTGAGGAAGAGAATATGAAACTGGCCTACGGTTTACATGCTCTAATGCTACCAGATAATGCAGTGTCTTTGATATGTCATACACAAGTTGTTCACAGAGATGGAATCATTACTACAACTAGCTAATTATTACCATAGCTACACTTTTAGCTAGAACACTATTTCCTATGATGTATAGACCTTATCTAATAGAACTAGTTGTATTAGGAATGAGTTTAAGCCATACAAATCTAAATACAGGAAGCATAGGTCAATTTTATGTTACCTTAACACAAAGCAGTATTAAAAGAGCTGGACTCTAGAACTGTCTAGATGGGAGGGGGGAGGGGATTCACAGCTGAAGGCATTGGTGATAATGCTTCCAGGAAACAACTTTTAAGCATGATCATGGGGTATTACAACTTGTGACTGGGTGGTATTAACATGTGCCATTGATGCAATGAGTTTAACATACACAATGATAAATCCACAGTGGCTGCAATTTGGTTTCCATATAAATATCAGAGAGTGTTATCTCACAAGAGGTAAAGACATTATTCTCCACTGCTTGTCCATGCAACTACTGGCAGATGTACCTCATCACTAAACCACATGTTAAATATGTAATATTTGGGCAAAGTGTAAGAATGTTCTAACCTCATCATCTCCTTATAAGGAGATTACCATATCACTGGTCTAAGTACATTTTTACCCAGCTAAGTATGGTATTTAGTGGACCCTACAGGGATTGTTTCATGGTTCGACCTTAGCCCATCCTTCTAATACTATTTACGCTTGAGTTCAAACATTTTGGGGGTGAAAATAGATAACTACTTTCACCTGTCTATGGAGTAGTTATATATTTGGAGGATTCACAAAATAAAAACACACTCAACAAACTTACAGTTGACATAATAGAGATTAAACATTTACTAAGGAGCCATTTGAGAGTGTGTTAGGTAAACCATCTTCTTTGTTTAGTGCCATGTTATTCCATTTAAATTAGGTTAGATGAGGAAATGTCCAGAACAAATAAAAATTGATTATCTAACGAGTCATTCTGTTACAAGAAATAAACATTTACCAACGAGTTTATTGGAAGTCCACGGTAAACCAACTCCTTTGTATGATGCACGCCACTGCTATGAATTAGATGAGGTGACATGAGCCAGTGGGAAACTCTAGACAGATATATCTGTGACCAGCCATTCTACTTTCATGCATCTCTCACTCAGCTATATACACTCTCCATCCATCACACATCACTACTGCTGCCTACAACCTGCAATTTATTTGGCTATGGCTTGTGAGGATGAAATAAATTATAAGATTCTCAACCAACTCCAAGGTCTCTTAATTCCCCTTGTCATAGAGGCTCTGGGCACTCTCTGTGTAGCCATGCAGAACATTTCTTAATAGTTAGTTATGGAGGTATGCTGCCTACAAGTACTTTATATAGGAACTCACAGTCAAATCTGGTAGAACGATATTCACAGCTGATTAGTTGATGAAGGTCTTAGTTTGCAAAATATATTCAAGTATGTATATAACAGTGGAGGTATAAGATACCTGCAGACTACGAACAAAATGAAGAAATGGTATATACAATAATAATATTAGCCATAAACTTAGAGAAAGTTCAAAAGGCAAAGCATATTGCCCTATTGTATAAAAGATGGACATTATTGACCTAGTGATGATACTAAACTTCCAATGAATCAATTAATAGAAGAATTACTATAGTTAATACAATGTTTTGGTTTATAAAAGAGAGATATTTATATACACTTTATGGCACTAACATAAGCAACAAAATCACAAAATGTGCAATACATCTTCAAGATTCTGGCAGGCATTTCATAGAGGATTCAAAAGTGATAAAACAAAATCAAACCCAAACTAAATCTGGTTTATGTATTTAGTACAACTCAGTAATTAGTTAGCAACATGCTCACTTAATCAACAAAATGAGTATATAGTCAGAAATCTAAGGCCTTCAATAGTATCCAACAAGCTCAATCGAAATACTAGTGTATAAGAATCTCTAGATTCTAAATATCAAGGATGCTATTCAGAGAACTCTTTTGTGGACATCTAGTCATTGTGATAATTTACAACTAAAATCTATCTTCATAGCTACACTGAAAACATTCTTTTCCTTCAAAAAGTAAATTGATGTTCTTGTAAAAGTTAGTTTGAAAAACGTAGATTCTACCTAAGTTGTTTTATTCATAACATTGCATAGAAACATTAACCCTATACAAAAAACTCATAAGGAGCATTTCTGTTTTTGAGCAAGATCTCCAAAATAAGTTTATTATGGAAGTGTTTAAGTAGCTATATACATGCTGAGTAAATATTTGTCTTGTAGGGTTGGTTGGTGTGGCCTTGGCTATGATGGATAAACCAGAATGGGAGAATGCTCAAGAATCGCTATATCAAATTCAAGGGTTGCTAAGAGTTCTCTTTCTCTCCTCAGGGTTCCATAAGAGGTTAACAGAATATCTGCTGTTTGGTTAAAAGCTTTTAGAATCCGCTGCGTTCCATAAAAGATAACCACATTAAAGTCGGGGAGAAACATGCTGAGGAGGTCTTCCCAATGGTAGCTCCTTCACTTCCTTCCAACGTTTTCCTACCCCATCTAGCACCTACACTTCCTTCCACCATCCAGCTTTCGAAATTATTAATTGGTACAACTCGACCGTGAGGGATCACCTGGCGCAGAAAGACTGGTGTCACAGGGTATTTGGCATGCCAGGGAATATGGTATCCCCACACCAAATACCCTAGGGTATTTGGCATCCCCTCAGGGAATTTGGTATCCCACGTGCCCTAGGGTATTTGGTATCCCCATCCCGACACCAGCTAGCACGTACTTTGTAGCTCTTGCTACAAGCACTGGTGGGGCTAGCAGTTATTTGTGATGCTGCCAAGAAAGAGTGCCCTTCAACGTGGTGTCCTCGTCATATACCTGTCTGTGGTTATAAGTAAAATTAAAATACGCTACCTAACTAGGCCTATATAAAAACTACCTCCTGAAAAGGGTTCATAATATGTAGCTCTAGCAAGAAAACGTTCTATTAATTAATGTCTCCCCCCCCCTCCCCTACTATATAGAACTATTAATTCTGCCCTTCATGTTCTGTTGTTTGATGAAAAAAATACATACAAACTGTGGAGGCATGCGTAAATATTAAACAGACAATTTTGTGAACATATTGAATAATCAACATATTGTGTAATCTCACCTGTCCAATCCAATATCACTTTTGACAAAAAACAACATGTTTTACCTTATTTTTTTCCTATATGCATAGCTAATTATAACTATATAGAGCTTTCTCAAGGCACTAAAGCACTCTACTAGCTATATATATTTTGGGGGGGGAGGGGGGGGCTTGGGGAATTTAGGAGTCTTTATGACCATGTCCTGTTTTCCAGGACTGCCAGAATCATTCCTTTGAACATTCACTTTATATCATGTCAATATCCTGTTCAAAATCAGTTACTTGAACTCATGCTTCTGCAGGTATATACTGTATTTCAGGTAGTAAACTTCATTCTGTCTCAAAAAACCTACCTATATATGAATATAGCCAAACATATACTAAAATGCACCGCACAGAGCATCTTCATTTCCAAAATTTTCTGCCCCCCTCTCTATATACATCTTCTGGCAATACAGAATACTATTACTTTTTTGGACCCCCCCCCCTTGAAAATCATGGATCTGCCCCTGAATATGCAATACATTGTACAGAAATACATTATACAGATGGCTATAATTATATTACATTAGTTTGATTGTTTCAAGTTCAGTCTTCATTTCCCCCCGAATTTCTGGTATTGCAGCCAGGATAAACAAACAAACATACAAACAAACAAACAAACAATAAATAACATCATGCAGTGTAACCTCCGAATAATGGACAAGTGGGACATACCCCTTCGTCCATATTCGGAGGTTGTCATATATATATACATAGCTATATATATATATATATTTTTTTTTAAGATAAGCAATTTGGTCACTTTTTTTTCACTTTTACTAAGAAAAGCAATTTGATAAATGAGTCGGAGATATTAACAATATTTATCAGGTGAGATCATATTCTAATGAGTTCTGTGGTTGTGTCTGGCCTACACAGCAGCTGTCTTTAAGCTTGAAATGAAATAAAATGAAATGAAATGTCAAAGCGTGTAATGAAATGAAATGAAATGAAATGAAATGAAATGAAAATATCCCAATTGTTTTTGAAGGGTCAAAGGTAGAAATTACAGTATATAAAATTATCAATGCAGTAAAAAATTATATTTTATTTTATTTTATTTCATGGGCTGCTATTTCGAAGCTGGCACGTGGT
This sequence comes from Cladorhizidae sp. MBARI D1340-BT2, assembly GCA_028752905.1. Classification (NCBI taxonomy): domain Eukaryota; kingdom Metazoa; phylum Porifera; class Demospongiae; order Poecilosclerida; family Cladorhizidae; species Cladorhizidae sp. MBARI D1340-BT2. The sequence goes on along the minus strand of JAQNBH010000008.1, from coordinate 8,127,095 downwards.
CACCTGCGCTCAACTTCAGAGACATCCCTGTGGAGACCAGAAAAATATGGAAGGAAAAAAAAGTGACCAAATTGCTTTTCTTTGAAAAAGTGAAATAAAATATTAATAATAAAAAAAATAAAAAAAATAAAATTCATTTCATTTCATGGCATTTCATTTTATTATAAAAAAAAAAGAGACCAAAGTGCTCATATTTCATTTCATTTCATTACAAGCTTAAAGACAGCTGCTGCGCAGGCCAGACTCAACCACAGAACTCATTAGAATATGATAATACTCACCTGATAATTATTTTTTATGCATGTAGCTAGGGTAGTTTTGCTGAGTTGACAGATCAACAGAGGAGATGGATATGGTTTGCAGATCCCTTTACATACAGTTTTTATGCCTTACACTGATCGAGTGAAAGAAAGAACAGAATTTCTACTTGCAAGTGGACTTTTGTAGTTGAAGACCATCTATTTGAAGTATGAGAGGAGAACCCTTTTAGAAATAGGCAGCCAAGAACTCGTGTAGAAAAACAACACACAATCAAACTATCCTAAAGCTAGCTACACAACAATAAAACGATGCCATCTAGGTGGGCGTTAATAAAGTTAATAATTGTCACGAGTACCCAGGATGCTACAATTTCACTGTATCCACGGGTCGTACAATGGTGTCGTACAATGGTGGTATTGGGTCGTACAATGGTGGTATTGGGCCACGCCCATTGTCCGTTAGAGCCGATTAAAAAAAAAATCAATGAATGTCTATTTGGTGCACTGGCTGCTGTCCGTTGTTCAGAATTGGGAAGTTGTCCGCTATTGGGGGACTTTCTAATGCACTATTCATATGGAGAATCAATTGGTGCACCAGCCTCTGTCCAATATAAGGTAGGTGTCCGCTATTGGGAGTGTCCGTTAATGGAGGTTCCACTGAAATAGGAGTCACTTGTCTGAAAAAATATAGCAAATCAATTGCTTCACACAAAAATGCTACATAAATTAATGATAAGAGCTATGTGCAGCTGGTATGACTTCACTTATCTGAAGACCATGTTCGGACAACTGACTTCATAATAATTATAATACTCACACACACATATAAACCATACCTGATTGAAAGCAAATGTCGTATTCAGTGCTTGGCACCTAGCATACTGGGGGAAAAAAATGTGTTGACAAATTGCAAAATCACCATTTGAGATGTTCATGAAGAATTGAAGGAATAGGAAAACAAGACATTACAAATTCTTCTCATGATAATACGTACATACACATAGCAAAAGCAGGTTTCAATAATGTGTCACCACTCAGGTTATTGCTTACCATGCACAAAAATACGCCACAATCATATGCATTGCTTTGAGTTGGTATGTCCTATAACCATGCATGCAAATGTAAAAAGCAATATATAATTAAATACACATAGCTACATGAATTACTCTAAACAAGTAGGTAATGCAAAATCAAGAAAACCTGATACCTTTGAACAAAGACCACTTCCTTGCAAATCTTCATTTTCTACAGGTGCACGAATTGTGATGAAGGTTACTTTTTATACTCAGAGTTACTGTTACAACACAACTACATACCATCTTTTTCAGCCCTTAGGTTTAGGCATCTTCTGGATGAGCAACACTGCTTTAGAATACCTTTGCCACCAAATCTTTTCATATCGCAACAAAAAAGACACTTGCCACAATCAGCTTCAGTGCATCCAGCACAAATTCCGCACCGTTTGCGTCTCATTAATAATTACAGAACAGTATACGACCTGCTAAGAGCCAACTTGTTCACCTTTCACTAATTTTTTGGCCTTTGAATATGGTATGGTAGATACACTCTCGCACTGATCCTGTAGAAATATAATGGTGCATAAAGAGTAAGTTAAGACTCATGCTTAAATCATCTTTGTAGGGAAAAAAAATTAAATGATTTTTGTATTTGGAGACAGTAATCCACATGTAAACCATAGCCATACCTCTTCACTAGCAACAACTGAAGGGCAAGATGGGGTGGAAGGTGGCGAGCACGATATTGAAGCACAATGCTGAAGGAAATAATAAATAATAACAGTGAAGAGACCACGACATAGTTATACCCCACAAAGTTGTGTTTTTTTTTAGCCCAACCAGTGTATTATACAGTCAAGCTCAGTTGAATTGAATTAATATTTAAAATAATCTACACGTTGGCCCTTCATACACAGTTTTATTTTAAATCAAGTATAAATTGCAGGATATTTGGACAACAATATCAATATCCTCTTTCATTGTTATATATACCTCCTGCTCCATTGGGTGTCAACCACAACTTCAGCTTTTGGGTATTATAGGACTTCCTGAGAAGTTCTCCCTTCTGATCCATAAGATGCCACCTTCCTTTTCCTAGGTCTTCTTTGATTATGTATGGCCCAAAAAACTTGACATCCAGTTTTCCACCTTTTCTTCCTTTATTCTTGGAATTTTCTGCGAGCACTTTATCACCGACCTTAAAAATTTAATAATACATGTACATACTGTTTATATTATTATCCATCCTGAATTCCATCCTGTATACCTTTAGAGTAGTGCCCTTGTTATGCTTCTTGTCATATTGTCGCTTTTGTCTCTCTTGTGCCTTGAGAATGTTGTGCATGACTTGATCATGGACCTTCTTCTTCAGTTCAACAAGCACCTCAACTTTCTCATCCATATCTGCATCATCAGTTTCCTTGCTTCGACCTGGTAAACTTGCATCAATTGGAAGTCTTGCTTCTCGGTGGTACATAACGTAAAAAGGAGTAAACTTCGTTGAATCTTGACAACTTGTCCGATATGCAAACAAAACGTTATCAACAAGGTTATCCCAATCGTCACATTCATCATTGACCAACTTCTGTAGAGATGCTTTTAATGTTTGGTTAAACCTTTCATCAAGGCCATTTGATTGCGGATGGTACGCACTTGTTACTCTGTGTCTAAATCCAGTCAGAGCTTCCAACCTGTCCACGATCTGGTTACAGAATTCTCTTCCCTATATAAAGGAATAAATATTTGCCAGACTATAAGTTATGGATACAGCCTAAGACTTTTGCGGGAAATCCCTCCCACCTCACCTAAAATAGCATCCTACAACAAACAAATGAACTTAGTGCAGATGGTCATTGTGTGGGGTCAGAAATTTTTTAAGAAATTAAAAAAATCTGACCATATGTTTAGTAAAAAAAGCTATGAGATTATTCCTAGTTACTTGATCAGAGATGATTTCTTGTGGACATCCATGCCGCATAATCATCTTGTAGAGAAACTCAGCTACATGTTTAGCCTCTTTAGTCGGAATTGGCTCTGCCTCAGCCCACTTCGAAAAATAATCGATTAATGTGATGCAATATCGATTGCCCCTGGCACTAATGGGAAGTTCAATTAAATCAATCCCAATTTTATTCCAGACATCCGATACTGGAATAGGATGTATAGCTGCCGCTGGCTTATCAAACTTCCGCTTTGATCGCTGGCACACATCACAACAGCTGACCTAAATGAATAACATGAAGACATTATGCAGGTGCAATACAACACATTAATTATTCCAGGCACACCCCCCCCCCCCCCCCCCCCCCCCCCCCACACACACACACACACGGGAACACACAACAAACTTAACTTAGGGCCGAAGATTAAATAACGCGAGTCACACAAGTGCCGAATTAACTAGCAATTGAAGTAACACAGGGTTTTTTTTACCTACCCATTTCTCTGTGTCATTATTAATTCCCTTCCAATAGTATCGGGAAACGACTTTATTGATGGTTTTGTCCCGACCAAAATGGCATCCACCAACTCTGTTGTCATGACAGGCTTCCAAAATTTTCTTCTTCCTATTTTGATCTGTTATAACCTGCATTAATGACATGTTGAAATAAATTCCAGTAGCAAGGTAATAGTTTTCTCTAAATGTCTGTGGTGTTCTGGCTTACTTGTCTGAGAATATTTTGGCCTCCTCTTTGGTTTTTATAGAACAAAGACCCATCCAAAAGCTCAAATTTTTTGGATCTTTTCCTAATGATAGTTTTATCAGCTTTCTGGGCTCCTTCAGGGTAAACTCCTTGGTGGAGATACTGGTACACTTCGTCATATTTACGTTCTTCTTCAGTAAACGAAGCCATATCCGACGCCGCGTGTGTAAAAGTGGGGATACCAATTCCCTGAAGGGATACCACGCGGGGATGCCAAATACCCCTAGGATATTTTGCACGGGGATGCCAAATAACCTAGGGTATTTGGCATGGGGATACCAAATAGTGGGGATGCCAAATTCCCTGGGACACCGGGGCCATGCCGCCTATTTAGCGCGCGTGTGTGTGTGGGGGGGGGGGGGGGGGGGGGGGGTTGGTTGAGGAGATAATGCAGCTGACACTTTCGATCATTGAGACCAAATCACAGGGGCGTTCTACAGAGACACCCCACCAGCGTGGGGTTCAGTATTAAAGCAGTCAGCGGCGGAAATCTACGGAGGTAAGCACCCACAACAGCCCACTTCCCCAGTCTCTCAGTCACAGTTATGGTGTCAACGTTAATAAGATCCTGTATTCATTTTCGATATTCTAGTCAGCCAATCTGGTTTGGACGTTTAGCTGAGCTCTGGATCAAGATGAAGGAAGAGGCAGGTGCTGTCGCCCTAGTAGTCTGCATGATAACTTTACTGCAGATGACTTCATTTGTATCAACTGAAGGTACCAGTTTACAGTTACAGAGATAGGATTTTGAAATGGGGGTTGCAAATGAAAAGTGCGAGCCAGACCCATTACAAATGACTATGCTGAGGCTGCTGCAGGAAAACAAGGACAGAAGTGAAGTTTGACCAAGTTTGATTGCATGCTGTCTATTCTGAGTTTTTTCCGAGGCAAAGGAACTTGGTTAAAAACCAAAATGATGCAATGATATTAGGCAATGCATTATGCCCACATAGACTGTCAGAAAGAGGGGTTCCATGGAACCCATAGAACCCCCATGGATCTGGCACTGGTTTAGCAACTTATAAAAAATTGCTTTGGGTGGTAGGGTGTCTTCTGGATATAAGTATGCTCTTGGGTGTAATGTAACCTTAATGTGTTATTGGAAGGTAAGTGGGAATATTTTCTTTCAAGTCTAAAGTCTATTATCACATTGAAATAACTACAACAGTGTACAGTGTGCATTTAAAAGAATTTCATTCCCTCGTGTCTCTGCGATGGCTGCAGTTTGAAAACTTTGGAGCTCACTGTATACTCTGTGGCCTGTGGCCAAGCTAGCTAGCTAGACTAACTACATAGCTAGCTAGGTTTGTAAGACCTGCCACTGGATTTCTGAACTTTATGCAATCACAACCTTTGTAGGCTCTGCCTTTCCCTCAGCTCTTTCTTCGCTGCAGAAAATGTTTCCTGCACATGTGTAGGTAGCTGATCAGCAAGAAAAGGATGCAAACACAAACTTGATTTTGATTAACTTTGGTAGGCTGGTTATTTTGGCTTCGTACGGTTAATTGCAGTGCTAGTGTGGACATGACGAATGCGCATTGACTTGGAGAGTTTTCCCCCCTAGCACCCAATGTGCATTAGTGTACATCAGTTTAGGTGCAGTGAGGACATGCCTTTTAAGTGTGTTGATGGGACCATGGCACAATTTTCAGCCCACAACATACAGTACATTTTTCTCTCTATCAAAAGATATAGAACAATCTAAGCTGATAGAACAAACAACTGCATTGGATTAATTTGTAAATAGGAAAGAAAACAAGAGTACCCATAAAGACAACAGTTAGATGACCCTATATAACAAGCATACAAATGTAACCGAGCTAATATAGAATCATGTACACAACTCGTGTCACATGTCCTATTCCATATAGTACCTCTCTTTATTTCTAACCACAGATTACTCAGGATTACTGATACAATAAATAAGCCACAATTTCTTGTACACACTGTAGATAGTACTACAGTACAATTTGCATTGTTAAACTACTCCTCTTCTGCTAAGAATCCGCCCTGGATTCCAGTGTCAATACCATTAATAGACTGGTGCATTATGTTGGTGGCAGGGATAACGAGGAGGAGGAGGAGGATCAGCGGGGGGAAGAAGACACATTAGTTCTAGGTGGTGGGACTGTACGAGAGAATGGTTGGCTAGGAGATGGTTGACGTGGTTGTGCCTGAGGAAGACGTATATCCTGGGGGCAGACTTTAAGCCGGTCGAAATGTACCACCAGTCTGCGACGACAAAGATGGACATCCTGAATGTGATAGTCATTTCAGAAAGACATCGCACCACTCTGGAGGGCCCAGTCCATGGTCAATGGAGTTTTTTAGCCTGACCTCTAGGAATAACTGGCGAGTTAAGCCACACCAAGTCACCTTCCTTGAATGGGTTTCCATGAACATGTTGGTTGTAGAGCTCTCAAACTTGTCACCCATGAGTTCTCGCATGCGATGATATTCTGATTCCAGCCATTTACGCAGGTCAGCTACATGCTCAGGTGAAGATGTCTCCGGAGCCATAAACCACATCAATAGGCATGAATGCCTGGTGGGCAAAAATAAGGAAGAAGGGACTAAACTCATTAGTAGAGTTGATACTGGTGTTGTGGGCCATGCATAGTGCCTAGTAGTCCGAGATGATCTTCCCAAGAGCAGAGATTGTCAGACAATGCTGTCGCAAGCATTCCAAGGAGAGTTCTGTTGTATCACTCCACCAGGCCTTCTGACTGTGAGTAAAGGTGTAGTGCGAGACTTGTTGATACCAAGGAGTTTCCAAAGTTCTGCCTTCAGATCAGATTCAAACTGATGGCCTTGGTCAGAATGCAGCTGTTCTGGTGTTGAAAATCGAAGAAAAAACTCATCTCTGATCTTCCTGGCTACCGTACGGGCCTCCTGATTGGGAATTGGATATGCCTCCATCCAAAGTGTGAAGTAATCAGCCACTGTTAAGATTTAGGAATACCCGCTTGAGATTCTGGAAGCGGTTCCAGGATGTCCATTGCTATGAGCTGCATTGGGTAGCCAGTTTTCCCACTCTGCAGGGGTGCTCGATTCTTTGGGGCAGGCGTCTTCCTCATGGCACACTGACCTCACATCCTGATCCACTCACACACATCATTGTGGTAGCCTGGCCAAAAGCTCCTTCACATGTCCGAACATCTTATCACTTCCCAAGTGGCCTCCCATAGCTTATGTAAGTCTTGGAGAACTTCCTTTCTCAAAGCAGCCAGGACTACAAGCTGAGAGTGATGCCGTCTTCATCAGGACTTTCATACTGCCGATACAGAAGACCTTGGTAAAGCATGAGTTGGTCCCACAACCAGTGCCGTATTAACCCAAGGCAGGGCCCCTAGGCTTCGAGCTTCTTTGGGCCCCTCAACACCCCCCCCGCAAATTTCACGCACTCCTTGCGTACAATAATATTCCAAATGAAGTAATTAATGGAGTAACAAAGAAAACAATATCATCTTATCAGACAACCTTTAATTAGCATGAAGCAATTTCAAGCAAAGCAATACCAAAATACCGGTACTGTACTGTATACATTATGTATCTAGCTACTTAAACATTTTTATCTTTGATCTTTCAACAAACTGATCCAGCTCATTGTAATTGCCGGAGCAAAGACGATTCTACATGCATTAATGCCAAATGCTCAATAAGTGAGAGGACTAATGTCAATGGGAGGTAGTGGTAATAGGGGAAGAGCTGCAGGTAGAGGACAGCAGAGGAAGGGAAGAGCTGCAGGAAGAGGATAGCAGAGGAGAGGAAGATCAGATGTAGTGGAACCAGCTAGCCAATATATCTGGACAACTGCTGGGGAAGGTATGATATTCCTGCATTAAGAATAATAACAACTAATATTATTAGCTACTACACAGACAAATGTTTTTATATCAAGCAAACTTTACATATAAACCATTATTATTTCATTTCAAATTCTAGATGACATTGCTCCACAGAGTACCCCATTCATCCTTCAACCAGGACCTAATGTTCCTCCATCCTGCCAAATGCAGAAGATTGTTTTCCGCTATTCTTTGGACCCACCACGCTAAAGTTTACCATTGGCAGGACCAATGCACATGCTGAGCATAGGTTGCCGAAGTGGGCCCAACCTGGCTGAGAAGTACCCCAACAGGCTGAATTGCAAGGGAGACCATTACCAAGTGTGAGGAAGTCAGAGGTATGACTGTGCTTTCTGCAATGGCAGGATGGCACAAGACACCTCACCCTGTCTAGATATACCTGCCTAACACACCCACTCCGTGGCTAGCCGTCAGCTTCCAGACCTACCACTCACAGAGGACGTATAAAACTGAATCTATATAAGTATACCTTCATCCTAGTGTCATGGTTATGATTACATGACAGATGTTGCTGCAATCCTATATATATGTAAAATATATTAATAAGTAAACAACTGAATGTGAGCAAGGACTATATAACAAAAACAGCACAGTGTTCTCAGGAAAGAAAAGGCTATTTAGCTAAGCCAGATAGCTATTTAACTGCTAAATATATGGGTGCGCTAGCTGTTAGCTACTTGGCCCCGTTAGCTAGCTAGCTTCATGAAGCGCTAGCTCGTTAGCTAGCTATTTAGCTATGCTAGCTAAATTATTTACTATTCCTACACTATTTAGATGCACTAGCTAAACTATTTACTATTTAGCTTGATCTAACAGTCATAAAAGAAACTACTAGGTTAGCTGAAGTAAAGTTAGTTCCTCGCCTTGGTAACAAGAGTTCTTTGCTTTACTTTTTTAAATTATTATCAGCTCATATACTTGATGAAAACCTTTTGAGATTTGAGTAATGGAGTACCAGTAAGTAATCCTAGAGAGGAGTAGCACCTAGAACTCATCCATCAAGCCTCCAGTTCTTCGGACACTAAATATTGCCCACCGATAAGCACACCCTAGGTCAGATGCGCGTACCAATCTCACGTTTACTTTTCAATTAACGGGTACGGTCCGTGTTTATAAATTATTTTAAGTGATGCACAGGGAGCGGTTACCGTATCCATAGTGTTAACATTTAACACTAAAAGGGAAAAAGTTGCGCATGGGCCCCTGTTTATGGTGGGCCCCTGCTCTTGGTGGGCCCCTAGGCTTCAGCCTTATGGATAATACGGCCCTGCCCACAACTGCAACAATCTTCTGGCCTGGAGACTCATGGTTTGAGCTTCTTGAGCTGTTGGTTTTGAATTGGCTTCCTTGGCTCTGAAGAATGGGCCAGTCAGCCATCCTGAAGTTGCTTCTCCCGAACATCTGTACTTGGTGTAGACAATGCTACAGTTGCCACTGCCGGTCTGTTTCCATGTGTATCACGGCCACACTGATGGCAGGGATGGCAGGAGAGGGCATCTGCATTAGAGTGCTTGATCCCTAGCGGTGAGAAAATCTCAAAGATGAACTGTTGTAGATGCTCCAGCCATCATGCTGCCAGCTCTCCATCTTATTCTTTGAAGTTATTCTAACATGTGATTGATGCATGGAATATGAATTGCTGCCCCAACAGGTAGAGTTGGAAATCCTGGTGTTTCTGAACACTGCTTGAACAAAGGATCAAGCTTTGTGTCCTGACTCGCAGGTGCGTCAGAGACCTTGCTGCTTACAGCAAGGGGCCTTTTAACAGATAGATAGCTACTAGATTATGTAACTAAGCTGCAATTCAGCGTCTCACAAGGATAGGCAGACACTCGACAGGGGAATCCTATACTGACTGAGAATACTACCGAACTGAAAACAATATAGTACGTCACTAATAGATCCCTTTACCAACAACAAAAGACAACACACGAGGGGAGCCCCCGCCCCCTCATACCAAAATGCATGCACGTGATACAATCAAGTAGGAGGGAAATAGAGATAGGAAATGACACATTATTAAGAATGTTCACGCATGATTCCATGTTTGCATATAGTTCCTTGTGGCAAGGTCTTTAGGCCTGAACATCCTCCGGGGCCCAGGGAGGCTGCTGTCTGCTCTTGATCCAGTAGAGGCACCAGTCTCGTAATAGAACGTTTGTAGAGTCCCTTAGAGGTCCTGAGGGTAGCCACTCGCACCAGTCCATCTTCTCCAGGGTGCACTTGTTCCACGACTGCCAAAGGCCAGGAGCGAAGAAACAATTCGCTATCTTTGAGTAGAACCACATCACCCACTTGCACTGATCGCTTTGGATGTTTCCAACGCTGGAACTTTTGCAACTGTTGTAGGTAATCCTGACTCCACTTTTCCCAGAGGTCTTGTATGAGCCGTTTGCAGAGGTTCCATCTCCGTAGAGAAGTGATTTTGCTAGTTGTGTCCGAAGTGTGTGGTAAAGCTTTGAGAGACCTTCCTACCAGGAAATGCCCTGGGGTGAGTGCTTGAGCACCGTCCATTGGAGCAGAGTCCAGCGGGACGAGTGGCCTACTGTTGAGGATTGCTTCCACCTCGGTAAGTATGGTGTACATTTCCTCGGTTGTGAGCTTCTGGGTGCCGAGGGTCTTGTAGAGTAGACTCTTCATTTGTTTGACTCCGGCTTCCCAGATACCTCCAAAATGTGGAGAACGTGCTGGAGAGTGCTGCCAGGTGATGCGTTGATCTGCCAGGAACTGGTTCATAGACTCGTGTGCTTCTTGGGTATCGAGTAGCTTGTATACTGCTTCTAGCTCTCTCCTGGCGGCCACAAAGTTTGTTCCATTATCGGTAATGAAGGTGGTAGGTCTCCCCCGTCTGGCAATGAATCGCCTAACGGCTGCTAGGAGTGCTTCTACGGTGAGATCCATCACCAGCTCGAGGTGTACACTTCTTGTTGTTAAACAAACGAATAAACAAACATATCCTGGAATCCAGACTGGCTTCCTGGTATGTCCTTTCCGAAGGGTGAAGGGTCCAGCAAAGTCAGCTCCGGTAGTAGTGAAGGCTGGTGCTGGAGTGACTCGGCTTGGAGGTAGCTGGCCCATCAGCTGGTCCGTGGTTCTTGCATAAAATTGTTGGCACTTTACGTAAGACTTAGAAATGTCTTTGGTGAGGTTCTTGGCGCCCAGGACGTGGTAATCCAGACTGAGGATTCCCATGAGTCCAGTGGGGCCAATGTGTATAGCGTCTCTGTGAGTCTGCCAACCGATGAGTTGAGACAGGTAGTCCTTTTGGTGGAGGATGAGAGGATGTTTTTGTTGTGAGGCGAGATCTATGCGTCTGAGGCGTCCTCCCACTCTCAGCAACTGGTCTGGATCCAAGAAAGGTCTCCTTTGCAGCAGAGAACTCTTCCTGGACAACTCCTGGTTGTTCTCAAGGCATCTGATTTCCTCTGAGAAGAAGCGTTCCTGACTCTGTCGGAGTAGTATGATTTCCAATCCCTTGATCTCCTGCAGAGTGAGTGCGGAACTCCTGTGTCTTTTATCTGATGGTTTCTTGAGGTTCATCCCAAATCGGCGACACCAGGATAGAACTCTGAGCATTCTCTTGTGGGAAGAGAATCTGGTGATCAAGTCCTTCGCTGGAGGTCCCACTGTGAGTGTGGTTGTCCTCAGCTCCGGTAGCTTGTCATTTTTCCGACGCCAGTCGTTCCTGCATGGCCAGTCTTCAGGTCCCTGCAGTAGCCACTTTGGTCCTTGCCACCAAAGCTTAGATTCTGAGAGCTCTCTTGGGCTGACGCCTCGGGAGGCTAGATCTGCCGGGTTTGTCTCTGTGGGAACATACCTCCAGTTTGATGCAGAGATCCTGGTCAACGTGTCTCCCACCCGATTACTGACGTATGAGTTGAGTCTTCCTGGTGGCGTATTTAACCAGCACAGAACGATGGTGCTGTCAGACCAGGCGAACACGTCTTTTAGTTCTATGCCCAGAGACTCCATGACTAAGCTGAGTAGTTTGCTCAACACTTTAGCGCCACAGAGTTCTAGACGAGGAGTCATGCCCGGAGGAGAGATGGGAGCCACTCTGGTCTTGGAGATCACCAAATTGACTGAGACTGTAGTGTCCTTGTATAGAGTTCGTACATACACCACACCACCATAGGCTGCATTAGACGCGTCGGAGAAACCATGGAGTTGTATGCTCCTCTTTTCCTTGGTTGGGTCATAGTAGCACCTTGGGATCGGATGGTTGGTGATGCATTGTAGTTCTGATTGCCACGCCTTCCATGTAGATGCTATTTCGTCTGGAACTGGCTCATCCCATGTCATACCTAGCCTCCAGAGACTCTGGAGCAGGATTTTCAGCACGACAATGGCTGGCGCAAACCAACCGAGTAAATCAAATACTCGAGAAATCTCTGAAGCAATCTGCCTTTTGGTAGGGTGTGTGACAAGAATGACAGCTGGAGTGGAGATGTGTAGAGTATCACTAGCCGTATTCCAGTGAATGCCTAATGTCTTGTGGCAATCACCAGGAGATGCAATCAACTGAGTGGTCTCTTTTTCTCTCAAGTCTTCCGGAATGGTGGCTAGGAGTCTCGTGTTGTTTGTCCTCCATTTGCGTAGATCCATGCAAGCATGTAGCAGGAGTCCATTAATCTGCTCACGCTTGTCAACTGCTTCCTCGAGAGTCTCTGCACCTGTGATGCAGTCATCCACATACAGTTGGGATAAGATGATGATGTCTGCTGCCTTCGGAAACTCCTCTCCATGGTCCCTTGGCAACCTGGTGGAGGACTTTGGTGGCCAGAAAGGGAGAGGAGGTGACTCCAAATGTAAGCCTGGTCATCCTCCAGTCCTCTATATGTCCGTCTTCATTTGTGATCAAGTAGCGGTGAAAATCCTTTTCTTTATCCGCTAGGGCTATCTCCCGAAACATCTTTCCGATGTCAGCTGTCATCCCAATCTTATGTTGCCTGAAGGAGACCAAGATGCTTGTGAGTCGTGGGTATAGGTTAGGTCCGGGTAACAGCTGATCGTTGAGGGAGATGCCAGAGGATGTGTGTGTCGAGGCATCGAAAACCACCCTCAGTCTCGTAGTTGTACTGGTATCCTTTACGACTCCATGTGTGGGTAGGTAATAAGAGTCGCTTTCTGGCTTGAGAAGATCAGCTGATGGAACCCTTTCTGAGTGTCCTCGGATGGAATAGTCGTCGATGGCTTCAGCAAACTCTGACCACTTGCCCCTTCTGGTGAGGGACTTCTGGTTCTGGTGATGTAGTCGCTGAGCTTGATCTCGGGAGCAGCCGAGTGAAAGCGCATCAGCTTTCCTAGGAAGTTCGACCACATATCTGCCATCTTCCTGCCGTGTGTGCGTCCTTTCGAAGTGATTCAGGGCCATCTGCTCATCCCTGGTATGCATAGTGTCAGTTGAGGAGACGTCTTCCACTTGCCAGAGTCTTGTCAGCAGGTCCTGAGTCTGTTCGTCTACGGCTTGAGTCTTCAGACACAGATGGGATCTCGGTACATTGCTGTCAGATTGGCACTGTCCGGACACTACCCATCCATACACGGTCTCTGAGGCGCTCAGTAGTCGATTGGTAGATCGCACAGTCTTCTCACCCATGATCCTGGGAAGGACATCCACTCCCAGGAGTAGGTCCACCCGTCCTGGTTTGTCAAAGTCGGGATCTGCCAGCTTCAGACCCTCGAGGTAGGGATCTCGCCGCACTGAAGTGAGAACTCCTGCTGGTAGATCCCCAGTGATGGTGTCTACTACCAGCGCTCTCATGGGCATCAGGGTGGTGACACTCCCGTTCGGTACGCATAGAGTGAAGTCCACCTTGAACTTGCTGACGGGCGTGGAGGCTTGCTGGAATGCCACAATATTAGTGGTTTCTGCAATCTTCTTGAGTCTGAGTGTGTTGGTCAACTTGGAAGTGATGAAGGATAATCCTGAGCCGTTATCGATCAGCGCTCGGGCCTTCTGTAACTTCCCTTGGTGCTCGATGGTGGTGACGCAGGTCCCCAGTATCATAGTTACTGAATCGGTAGTCGCGTTGCACACAAGATCAGTTATGGATACGTGCTGAGTCGACTGGACTGTGTTCGTGGGTAGAGAAGACGCAGATGCGGGTGGCTGGAGCTGCTGCGCTGCTGTGGAGCATTTGGCCGATGTAGGAGAACTGTGATGTCTCTTGCCGCAAGTCCGGCAAGACCTTTTGCTGGGACAATTCCTTGAACTGTGTTCTTCTCCCAAACAGTTGCCACATGCCTTCAACCTCTGAGAGGTCATTTGTCTCTGTTCGATATTCATGTTCCTAAAGTCTGGACACTGAAAAAGGAAGTGACTTGCATTGCTGCAGAGCTTGCATCCTGACGATTCTCTCATGTGAAGGACTGGAGTCTGATAAGGCTTCTTCACCGGGAAGCGTGGCTTGTAAGTGGGCTTGATTGGTGTCCCTGTGGCTGCTAATCCTCGTCGGTAGCGCTCCACAAAATCCATTATGTGTTCAGCCGATGGAGGCTTCTTCATGGACGAAGTATCCTTCATCCAATCTTGAAAGATTGCTCCTGACATCTTGAGCTCCATGATGAGGGACATGACTGTTGGGACAGTAAAATCAGAGTACTCCTCTAGAGTAGTGAGGGTCTTCTGCATAAGATACATGGTTTTCCCTAGACCATCGTGCGAAGGGTCCAAGGCGTGCTGAATCCATCTCTGTAACATGATCCGACATGTTTCTCGTGGCCTGTCATATCTGATCAGGAGGGACTTAACGATTTCACTGTAGTCCTTGCCGCCCCTGGAGGCAGTGGATACAATGTCCTTTCCTTCCTCACACCTGATGACGGTGCGTAGGAAATGCAGTTTGTCGGTGTCAGAGAGAAAGGGATCCTTCTTCATAGCATTCTGGAATTCGGCCCAGAAGTTCCGCCAGTTCTCTTGATCACCGTTGAAGGTGGGCAATTCGATCCTGGGAAGTTGGAAGGAACTGGAGAATGTAGGACTGGCCCTGCGTGGTGGTGAACTGAATGCGGGGTTTGGTAAGGCTTCCAATTCCTGGTTACGTCTGGTCGACAGATTATCCTTCCCCTTTCTCAGGTCCTTGATCAGGACCATAATCTCGTCCCTCCTTCCGGCATCTACCCATAGGCTCGTAAGGTCGTTGATGTATGTCCCAATCTCTTTCATCCCTGTAGCTGAGGTTTCGTCCAAGAGGGAAGGCAATGGGGCGAGTTCGTCGATGGTATCTCTGGTCTTCCGGATCAGCCTGTCTGCTTTCATGGCTGCCATCAGTTGCCTCAGTCCCTTGGCGGTGTCGGCTGACCTCTCCTCGTGTGGTTCGTTCTCTTCCTCGGCTGCTTCGTGCTCGTTCTCCGGAAGATGGTTGAGGATGCAATGGCTGCATGTGATGTCGAGCTCCAAGTGGTCGAGGGAGGATTGTATACACTCGCCATCCAGGGTGTCCAGGTGTAGGGCTCCCTGGTCTTGAAGGACCTTCTCCACCTTTGTGAAGCTGCGTCGATAGGCTGCTCTCCTCTTTTTGAGGGTTGGCAGGGTCTCCACCTTTATCTCGGCTTCTGTCTTGGAGAAATCTCTCACTCCATACATGATGGACTGGAAGAGAATCGAATATTAGAAGGAGATGGATGGACGATGAGAGGCACAAGTCAGTGACGTGCGAAGTGCGAGGTGGCGAAAATAAGGTAAGGTGTCGAAAATATAAATTCCTTGGAGAAGATAGTGTCTAGAATGGAATCTACCTCGACGATGCAGGTTACAGGTTGTAAAGCTGTATGATCGATACTGACCCTGAGCGCGGTAGGTAGCACGTGAGCTGGGCGTGTAGTAGAAACGGTGAGGAACTGATAGTCGGCCAAATCACCGCTGAGGTTCGGATCACTCGTATGCTTTGGACGAGCTCTGGCAACAAGACGATCCGGCTCGAAGGACCAATGTTTCTGAACACTGCTTGAACAAAGGATCAAGCTTTGTGTCCTGACTCGCAGGTGCGTCAGAGACCTTGCTGCTTACAGCAAGGGGCCTTTTAACAGATAGATAGCTACTAGATTATGTAACTAAGCTGCAATTCAGCGTCTCACAAGGATAGGCAGACACTCGACAGGGGAATCCTATACTGACTGAGAATACTACCGAACTGAAAACAATATAGAACGTCACTAATAGATCCCTTTACCAACAACAAAAGACAACACACGAGGGGAGCCCCCGCCCCCTCATACCAAAATACATGCACGTGATACAATCAAGTAGGAGGGAAATAGAGATAGGAAATGACACATTATTAAGAATGTTCACACATGATTCCATGTTTGCATATAGTTCTTGTGGCAAGGTCTTTAGGCCTGAACAGCTGGGTTAAGTAGACTGGAGTTCCTGGCGAGTTACACAATAAGTGCACTCCGACTTGCTGAGGACCCGATTGGCATATGCGATCACTCCATCAGGACACTGCTGTGACAGGATTCCATCAACACCCCTGTTGCTAGCATCTGTGTCCAAGATGAATGGTTTTGTAAAATCTGGGTAGGCGAGGACAGGAGATGGTATCAGGCATTGACGAAGGGTTGTAAAAGCAGTCTCACACTCCTTGGTCAATTGAAAACAGCATTTCGTTCAGTCCGTCTGTGTAGAGGGTGAGGTATATCAGCAAAACTTTTCATAAACCACCTATAATAGCTCGCCAGCCCAATAAATTGCTGGACCCCCTTGGTAGATGTTGGTACTGGCCAGTTGACCACCTTCTTAGGGTCGGCTGATACCCCATAACTGGAGACCTCATGGCCCAAGAAGTTCACCTTGCTTGTAGAAATAAACACTTGCTCAGCTTAA
Organism: Cladorhizidae sp. MBARI D1340-BT2; assembly: GCA_028752905.1. Lineage (NCBI taxonomy): Eukaryota > Metazoa > Porifera > Demospongiae > Poecilosclerida > Cladorhizidae > Cladorhizidae sp. MBARI D1340-BT2. The sequence goes on along the minus strand of JAQNBH010000008.1, from coordinate 8,110,415 downwards.
CCCTCATGTTTGAGTTGCATAGCCTCTGGAAGACTGCTTGCAGATTTTGGAGGTGGCTTTCGAATGTGGCAACCAGGACGACAAGATCATCGATGGATCCCACCAATACCCAGTATTGTAGTAATCACAAAATATTATTATACGACTAATCACAACTAACAATAAAATAAAGAGACAGAATAATTAGCAACTGCTGACAATTACACCACACCTAGATCTCACAAAATCCATTGGGGTAAAGGGTCTCTAGGTTAAAGGTCACCAGGTAAAGGGTCGACACAGTTGACACTATAGCATCTGTGTCCAAGATGAATAGTTTTGTAAAATCCGGGTAGGCGAGGACAGGAGATGATATCGAGCATTGACGAAAGTTTTGTAAAAGCAGTCTCACACTCCATATATACACAACTCACACATGTCCTGTTCCATATATTGCCTCTCCTCCTTTCTAACCACAGATTACTCAGGATTACTGATACAATAATTAAGCCACAATTTCCTGTGTATTATACAGAACAAGTTGCAATGCTACACAAATATTATACTGTTTTTTTAAGGGTATCATCTAATTGGTTTTTGTCTACATGGGTACAATACTTGTTTGCTTTCTTTGACCAGTCAATATCTGATATACTTATGTGTTGTTGTTGTTGTTGGTTTTTTTTTAAATATAAGTACTGTAGCATTTTAGTCGCATTATCAATCTTATTTTCCTTAGTGGGGTCAGTTGTCAAAACTATGATGTCAAGTTTTGATTAAAACTCATATTATTTTCAGTATTATAGTCGACCATTCTTGATTTGGATCTTTAACTGCAACTTTGTGTCAAAATGAAGGAAGAAGCCAGGCTGTCACCCTATATGTATAGATGTCTCAACTGCATGTATATACCTTGGCTCATTCTCTCACTATGGGCAGTGGTATTGTCTGGATTTAGGCAAGCTCTTGTGTATTTGTGTATAATGTAACTAACACCGCTTGAGGATAAAGCACTGTCCGTTGTCCATATCAGATACACCACTTCCTATAGTTAGAAATTCACGTGAGATTATTTTCCATGCTAGCATTTACAGAAGCTACATGTCATACTCTAAGAACTGCTATTCTTTCACTCACCATATGACTTTCCATTGTCCTATTATTTTTAATTCCCATTGTGTATTCCTCTAGTTACACCTGCAATGGTTTTCTGTCTGTGACAGACCTTAGTTGAACACTAGTGTGATGGTAGGACATAAATGAATGAACTGTTGGTTTTTCGACTGAGATAATTGATAATAGGTACAGTACAAACGTTCAAGAGACATTAAATGTACAGGCTAATCTACCCCCACAGTAGATAATACAGCGCATAGGTGAGGACAATCATGCTAATTCTAACACAACTAACAATATATGAGTGCATGTATAGCAATCATGTAATAAGACAAACAAGTTTTACAATACTAATATTGACGAAAAGGAATATATTCATTTTGTTGATGTATCTCTGAAGTCAGAGACTAACAAACATTGCAAGTAACAAGTTGTTTTTTCTAATCAAATAGAGCTAGAGATAGGTTCTCTTTATTACAGCCATTAATGAGGACTATGTTCTCTTAGACATCTCAATTTCAGTAAATAAGCTAATGGAGGAGGGCTAGAGGCAGCTTCAGTAGCAAACTACTAGCATTATGCAAGCTCTAAAATAGCTAGTGCATTTTGTTAGTAATGCTGCCATGTTGTGGTGAACTATATGAAAAGCACATGTAAAACAAGATGGCCGATTATGGTGCCAGAAACTTCCAGACACTTAAAAGACAAAAGAAATTGAGGATCATTTTTTTTTTAACCTAAAGCCATCTCCGGTCATGTGATTAAGAATATATCTAATTTGTGTGGTCTACTCCTGGTCATTTTGGGGTGCACGGGGGGCAGATTGACAAAAACACAGACACTCAAACTGAAAAAAGAGCTTTATATTATAATTACTCCAGTAGATATATATTTTCTAGAGCAATACAAGCGCATCAGCCAACATCATTTAACATCTGAATAAAACCTAATTTTAGGTATGAGCCTCACACTAAGACAGCTCAGCTTTTCCAAGTCCAATCCAATTAGCTACACTTCTGCCTACCCTGATAAAGAGAGTGAATATATTGTAACATTTAAAAAATGGTAGTTTTGCTATGTGGAAAGACATCCATTCTCCAATGCTTGGTGTACTATCTGGAAACTATGTAGCTGAAGGGATTAACGTACATCATGCCAGTCCTGAGAAGTCTTGCCAAGTAGGCACACTTTGAATGTCCATATTTATGGGTAAGCATACCTTCTCTAATGATCGTGTGACAGGAACATTATGCAATAGCAGGCTAGCCAAAAAGTTTCATATTAGAAGTGAAAGGACATGGGATTCTAGATTCTAACCCCGCCCTCCACTCTCCACAAATAAAGGATTCCAAAAAATTTTATGATAGTTTCATAATTTTATGCATTAACATTCTTGCTGTTAGTTCCTGCATTTCTTCGAGTAGACACCACCATCGATTAGACTGTGTACCATTTACAATCACAGATGAATATTCTGTCAATTAGCCGAAAATATGAAAGCTCCAGAGAAAATGCTGTCTGGAGTGTGTGAAGAAAGTTTGACAATCTGACACCACTGAAGTAATAATTAAAGTTGTAGCATTTCAGTCGAGTCCGCTGGGTCACATGATGTAATGACAGCATTTACTGTTTAAAGCCTGGGCAAGTCTAGTAGAAAGTGCTGCAGGAAATATCGCCAGAGGAAAAACTCCACAGAAAAGAGATAGGCAAGACTGACCATGATAATCCCTTCACAAGCGACAAAGCTGACTGTGAAGATGATGAAGCTAGATTAGAGGATGAGAGCTGGAGCGCCAAATAATGGTCTGTCGGAGTGCCCTCAATTCCTTCAGTAAGCAGCTCATGAGAATGTGCATGTTCTAATCGATTAAATATGGTGTGGTAATTCACAATATGCAGTTAATGAAAGTAACAAAGTAGAGCTAAATGAAATTAGCAATTAAAAAATTTCTCTTTGAATTATGTCTAAAATTCACTGGAGTCAGTTAGGCCCTTTAGTTGCAATTTGAATGAGCCTAGCAAGGTTGATGTCACCATCTATTTCAGAATACTGTCTAAAAGAACACTCGACAGTACAGTAGCTGTTGTAATTGGAAGAGTTAGCAAAATATCAATATCACTTGGAAGATTTCTCTGTATGGTCTTGAAAGCTCTTCATCCGAGTCTTCTCATCCTGTAGATGGTGGTTTACTAACTTTCTTTTTCTCTGTCGTTATCTTCTTCTCATGTGCTAAAGCTCTCTTAAAAGCTCTCGACTCAGCCAAGATTTCTTCTCCATCCACCACGAGAGGAGGAGAAGTGGTCAAACTCTATACTTGCTTCTTTCCCATATGAGTTAAATGGTGTTTTTAGTTGTAGATTGCATACTCAAGAGAACGGTGATTGAAGATTAATGTGTAGGCAAGGGGCTCCACAGCACCTTCAGTGGAAACATCCATTTATATTGTAGACAAGCTTGTCAATACATGTTATAGCTGCTGAACTGTGGTAGTAACTCAATGATGTAGCAGTTATCCAGTTGCGATGTTGAGCTCCCCCTGAATGTGATGTTATGCAAGCAAACTGTTTTTATCCGAGAGAACACCATTCTGCATCAAAATTCTTTAGGCATTTCAACTCTGAAAGGATGCTAAAATGGATGATTGGAAACTTGCTGAAATCCAGTTGCCTTGCTTTGAATAATGCAATTGAGCTTAACATGATCAAACATGATAGTGGCCACCCCACTAGAGAACTCAATACCATCAGCTATGCTATATGTTTTGCATCACCATGGTCTTCATAGAGCTTGTGCAGAGTTTATCAGAGCAGCAAGCTCCCTGCAAATGGCTTGCATACATCTTTCATGGAATAATCATCCTCTTTGGCTTGGTATGACCACCTTCACCTCTGGAAAATTTACGATAGACTGCACATTCTTCAGAGCTTCTGCTATTTTGGATAGTAAAACAATTTCTACCAGATGGCCATTGTGCCAAACATCTTTTTCAATGCAGTAATTCACTCGGCTTTTGCATAGAAGCAAGCTGCAATCTGTGGCAGGAACAATGGATGTAGAGACATGGGCCTCATCCTTCTAAGCACTCCACTTCTGCTACCAGAGAATGTCGCAGCACTGTCATAGCCATGGCCAACTAGTTTCGAGTAATTGAAATTCTTCTCTTTGATGAAGTAAGTGAGAGCACTATTCATTTCTTTAGCATTAGTGTATTTGAGATGAAGAATTGCCAAGAAGTGCCTCTAGGTGACCATTCACAAACCATTGGCAACACATGAACATGTCCTCCCGTGTGGAGATATCATCACTCTCATCTGCTGGAATTGAGGAGAGTGGGCTGCATTTCAGATTTTCCAGAAGTTTCTTTCAAGCCAAGTGTCAATGGCAATTACATATTGCTGAATTTGTAGATATATTTCATTGGTTTGTTGGAAATTTATCCCCATTAGCGATTTGGAGCTTAATTAAATGCGGATAAACCATCATACGATTATCACCAGTAGACAGATAGCATAGCAGCATATGTCGGCATTTTCCATCTGCTCTCAGCAGCCTCTTGTTGCAACAGCTAAATACTGATGATAGTAATGTTATGCCATCCTTAATCTATCAATAATGAATTTATTTTTAAAGTGTACTTTTTTTTACTCTGTACATACCTCATAATTTTACACTTATTAACATGTAGTTCAGAGGAAATAGTAATAAACTGAATTTTGTGTTTAGAAGAAAGCCATCTTCTGAGCAGAGAAGCAGTTTCTCTGCTGAAGCACATAAGTCAAGAAGCACATAAGTCAAGACACAAAACTCATAATAATTATGTATAAGTTTTGGATGTGAAGTTATCATCTTGGACATTCTAAAGCTATTTCTCCTAACCTAGTTCATCCACCCTCAATGAATAGTGTTCATGGAACATACCCCCATGAGAGACAGACATACTGAGAGTAATATAATTTACTAGCGAATATTCTTAGCCATTGAAAAATTGTAAAACTATGTATTTCAATAAAACAGAGGTCAATAGCCACACTGAATATAAGTTCTTTGGTCGTAGATGAAGTTGCTGTATTAAAAAAATGTTAAGATATTTTATCAATATTTTAAAAGCAGATAACTTCAGCAACTAAGAGTATTTCAAGATGGAGAGATGTGAATCCTGACTGTTGTTAGTGCTCATGTGCATGTACTTCACAGGGCCAGTGGGAGCTCCCGACCATGCTTGCTATGCATATACTGCATGTACTAGGTTGATACCAAGTCCAACTTGAGAGCTGTAATAGAAACTATCGGATTTGTAGTGAGCCTTATAACTAACCTAGTTTATGGAGAATATTTCACTGGAGTTCATCAGTTGATGTTGAGTTGACTTGCAGGAGATTGGTCACCCTGGCAGAGGTGGCAAAATAAAATGGTAACCAATGCGGCTTAGCTCAATTTATAAATTACATTTTATATAAATTAGTGAGATATAAATTAGTGAGATAGAATAAATTTCATTGCTATAAAGACTATTTTATTCGCATTCCTCTAGTGAAAGACTTACTATTTTATCTGGAATTCAACTGTTTACGACATTGTCTCGAAGACATGTCCGATTGACATAAATAGGGTTGACAATCTCTTCAAACCTTCAGTTTACCTCCTCAACAGCTAGCTCCACGAATAGATTTGCTATAGCTACCATGACATAATATCTAGAGTTAGAGATAAAATTATAAAATGACAATGTCTATGCAGGTCGGCCCAATTCTTCAACAAAACTATATATAAGGACACAATCTTGGCATTTCAGCTGGAGTTCAGCAATCTGCATCAGATTTTTTAAAACCTGTTTGCAATTTCTTGGCATTCCAAATATCTAACATTATATAGCTACTATATAGTAGTGTTGCTATATATGTTGAAGCTATCAGAAATTTGTCTCGGACAAAAACTAGCAAAACTCGCCTAGTTAACCATTCAACTAGAGTTGCTCTGACGTTCAAGTTATGGTCATCAGGTATATAGGGGTGAGGGACATTACTCACTGGGAATGATATTATTCACTCAGTTAATAATGTCTGGCTAGACATTATTCATGGGGTTCATTATTTAATCTGAGAATGGTCCCAAAACCACTTCCCGCAGCCACTCAGACTGACAACCACTCACACATGCAACCTCCCTTCTGAAAACCCTGGCTATGGGACTTGTATGCACATCTACACCTTAATTTTTCTTTCTCAATTCATTTCTTCCCTGCAGTTGTTTTCACTGAAATGCCTGGTCCAGGTACTGTGCTACTTCCTGTAGGGAGACACACCATCTTCAACTGCTCTGTCAGTCCTGAAAACATGATAATTGGATGGCGTGTATACATACCAGGTGTTAACTTGGAGTATTTTACTGACAGTGCAAATAATGCAAATTCACTTGCCATCACTGTTAGAAAGGATGGTACACTTTCATCCCAACTCATCATCAATGCTACACTGGAAAACCTTCTGACCTATGCACTGTGTGAGGCTAGGACTGGAATGGATGATTCTACAATAACTCAAAGAAGAGTGAACGTGATCGTTTATGGTTTGTCTGGTTAATGTAGTATATAATACTATCCTCCTCCAGTTAGTCAATTAGATTTTTTTTTGCAATGTGGTTTATAGCAGTGAATTTTAAGCCATGACTGCAACACAAATAGTCTGCATTGTACTATTTAGAATAATGGAACCACAGGGACATGTCTGTGTCTGAATGTTTTTGTTTTTGACAAAATTCATGCAGCTTGCGATATGGAAACAATATTGTGAGTCATACTGTTATGGCCATCAATATACTATTTTAGTCAGTGCATGTGTACTGTAGAGACCATTGTACGAATAGGAAGACTGCATGGATGTCATTTGTGAACAAAGATTTGACAAATAATCGTTCATATGGCAGTGACAGTTTATTGCAAGTCCTATTTATAGAACAAGTTCTATTTATAGTAATGATCAACACAAATTGTCTAGTCCGTCATACCTCATATTACTATAAGATTTGGCATAAATTGAGTACTATTATACTTTCAATTATTTTGGGTGTGAACAAGTGCATAGTTGGAGTAAACACCAGGGAATGTCGGCTCATCTCGGAGTGGATAATCACCAGTTCCTTTCACATCTCTCTGGAGTTTGCATATTGGTCATATCAAAAGTTATGAGTTAGTCATTCATCCTGCTATGATGAGACTAAGCTACTCTATTACACTATCTGCTGCACAGTAATATCAGTGAACTCTCAGTTGACATAATAACATTGAAATAACAGATTAGTTTAGTTAAATGCTTAATGTCTTCCCTTATTATCTACTCTACCACATGATCATGTTTGATTGATTAACTCTTAATTCCTATAGGGTCTAGGGTCTCCTGACATTCCCACTAATCTCTCCCTCAGTGTGAAGGATGATTATCTCACAGTGATGTGTTTCTCCTCCACTATACCAAACGTGCCTCTTACCTTTGACTTAGTCCTCACCAACCTCAGAACTTCAAGTAGGAAAGAAGTGACAATTTATGACACTCAGCGACATCAATTCTTTGTGGAAGATGTGAAAGCATGTGATGTGTTGGAAGTGCTAGTGGCAGCAAGGAATAATGCTGGAGTTAGTAGCCAGGCAACTATCAATTGTACCTTGCCAGTGCTTCCAGATATAGACACGTTGAAACTAGTATTGTCCAAGAGCAACAATGGAGTCACATTAACAGTCACCTTCACGGTATGTTACGCTAGCTATAAATACATCCTGGTTGGTTTTTAACATTGTGTTTATATCTTAAGGCCAACATGAAAATGATTTTTTAATGCTCACTATAACTGATGGTATTTCTAACATTTCCAGATGCCTACACCATGTCCAGTAAACCCAGTGACAAATTACACTTTAGCACTCATTCTGGAGGATTCAGAACAGAACATGACAGAGCAGCAAACAAGATCACCCTTTGGTCCTGCTGTTAGTCTTGAAGTGGAAAACTTGATGGAAAAGGCAGCATACAGTTATAGTATTACAGCCATTAATTCAGTATGTAGAGCTACAACAGCTCTATTAGCTTCAGTAAGTGTTAGGGAGAGAAGAAGCATTTAAATATTCCTCAAGAAGTCTAATATTTACTGTTATAAATTCTGCAGTGACTACTGATGTGCAGGGAGTGAGTGTATGTCTGGTGGAGGGCAGCACATACTCCATCCACTGCAGCTTCATATCAAAATAATAATGCCAGCATGTGTAGCTATGTCTTGGTGGGTGTGGTGGAAGGTGCAAGAGATGTCAGTGGCACTATTGATGAGACCAGCTTTGTGGATGAAGAAATTCCTAATATTCAATATTACGGAAGGATTCTCGTCTATGATGAGTACAATACACTTGCCATAAATGAAACTCTGGACACAGAAAACATTGCATCTTGTTCAACAACAATTACTGGTATTATAAGCATCTTATATCAAACATGTTTTTAGAACTGCATTGATGTCTTGTCTATTGATATTGCAGAGACTACTACCACTAACATCACAACTGCTACCATGATATCAAAAACGTTTCTCATCCTTGTTGGTATAGTGTTGTGCATGGCCTTCATTTTCTTAGTAGCATCAATTGCGATCATTGTGGCTGAAACTGTGCATCGTAAGTGCTTCTGTTGGTATTTGTTATTGATTATGTAATGCATATATGAGGCAAACACACTGTACAGGTTGCTTTCCTACAAAAGAAAAGGTGCAAAAAGGTGCATTCAAGTAAGTTTTGTAGTGTGCTGTAATTTATCTTCTTAACAAAAATGTCATTTCATATTTCTAGCAAAGGGTTGCTTGGTGTGAATGACTGTGAGCGTCAGAAGGAACAACAGCAAGTGCATTGGTTATTCTCACTGTGGAAGAGATTGTAAATTATTGATGCATTCACTAATTAATTGCTGTATACTTTTGTGTGATTCAAATTTAATTATTATATATTACCCAGGAGGTGTTTGATAAATCATCTTGCGAAGTTGCTAGAGTTGATCCAAATCCATCTTGCGAAGTTGCTAGGGTTGATCCAAATCCATCTTATGAAGTGATTGTTAGTCTTGAAGCTGATCTACTTCATTGAATTCCAGTACTGGACTTAACAATTGTCACCCCATATTACTCGTTAAATGCTGATTGTTAGACTCTGAGGATAGCAGATTGCACATGTGTACAGTATATTTTGAACTTGCCCTGCCCATTTATTTAGACACTGAGGATGATTTTCAAGTTTTCAGAGAGCCTGAATTCTAATTTTCCTGTCACGTTTGTTAGCCTGTTAAGATACGCCCACCTGGACTCGGCATACAAGTTTGTACCTGTGGCGGGTAGAGACGTGTGGATCCTTTGGGCCTCAAGCAAAGGCATTCTTCAGGGAGTTGGGACGCCGCCTGAGGTCAGTGACTTATGAAGAGGACTCTCATCAACATCTTCTTCAGCGGATTTCTGTGGCTGTGCAGCGTGGGAATGCAGCCTCAGTAATGGGATCTTTGCCATCAGGGTTGGGGACAAGCCATTTCCCTAGTCATCGCATGAACTTTTAAACTTTTTAACTTGAGGTATGGCATGTTGTTCTCTGTCATAATTATTTTTTGTATATATAGAAGGGAAAAAAAAGGAGAAAAAAAATATTTAAAAAAATAAAAAATAAATAAAACAACTAATCAATAAAACACAACTGAAAAATTGAAGGAGGGCATTTTTTTATTATTTTTTTTTTAACTTGTGGTTACACCTTTAGAGCTCCATAGATTCTGCAAACTTCATGGTGTGGAAGAGAGGTCTCTCTGTGTGCTCTCTTTTGATACTAAAATATGTTTCATAGGTATAACTATAGGCAAGTTACTAGACCCTAAAGTGGAGGGACCTCAAAAACCTGCATCCCAAAGTCCCCATCCAGAGTGCAAAAAAAATTGAAATTGGTACGAATGGCTAGAGGAAGCCCTAGAGCATGCAATGACCTTTTTCATTAGGCGTTAAAAATTTATTACCTGGTCAAGCGCGCGGGTAGAAAATTGAGGGCGTAGATTGGAAAATTGAGGGCGTTGATTGCAACGCCCTCAATTTTCTACCCGCGCGCTTGACCAGGTAATAAATTTTTAACGCCTAATGAAAAAGGTCATTGCATGCTCACTCGTACCAATTTCAATTTTTTTTGCACTTAGCAATCTGGTTATTCTGGATGGGGACTTTGGGATGCAGGTTTTTGAGGTCCCTCCACTTTAGGGTCTAGTAACTTGCCTATAGTTATACCTATGAAACATATTTTAGTGTCAAAAGAGAGCACACAGAGAGACCTATCTTTTGAGCTATATATCAAGTCTATACCATGAAGGTTGCAGAATCTACGGAGCTCTAAAGTTGTAATCACAAATTTTTTTTTAATATTAAAAAATACCATTGTCTCCCCTTGAAAGTATATAGTCCAACTTCAACAGCGATTTCCCACATTTCCAAAAAAAGAGCCTTTTTGAATTTCAAAAAAGGATATCTCTAAGAAAAATTAGTGTGTACCTACTTAATTATATATCATTTTATAGCTCTGTCTTTGCTCTATGATTTAATAGAGTTAGTTAAGTAGTAGCTATAAGCACTTCCAAGTTATAAGTTTATTCACAACTGTCCTTAGTGGCAATTAAAAGCGCTGGCACGCAGACAATTGTACAGCTGGTAGTGCACTTAGCAAGCACTATTTAACTCTATTAACCCTTTCACCGTTGACTTTATTTTGAAAAATTACAAAAAATTGACTTGCATAGACATATGCAATGCTATTTCAGCAAAGGTTGACTAAAGTCCTTAGCAACCATAGTTCACATGAAAGCCCTTATAATGACCAACATTGTGGTAACCTACAGTTGCCATAGAAACAAACCACAATATCATGAATCTAATTAGAAGTTTTGAGTTCTGGTTTCACTGATAATTAACAATTGTAGTAATATGATCTATGTACGTGCACACACGTATATGGCCTTATTTCATTTCCCCCTCTAGTATGGTATATAATCAAGTTGTTTTCAGCCACTCAGACAGTGAAGGAGGCTTGATAAGATACTGGCCAGCATACAAGAAGACATCATTGTGCCACACTACCATACACTATACACTACACACACTACCACAATGTAATGTATAGACACCATCTAGGAATATATATTTTCACATTTCATTTACTCTTATAACACTTGGTACACAATGTATGTATCATCAAACATGACTGGTACAAGAAGCCATTGAGGTATCCAAATGAATATACTGGAAGTTACTTGACTACGTGTACTCAGACGTCCAAGTTGACTACTCCTAGCTCTACTACTGCCTCTAGTTCTGCGACTACGCTGACCAACAGGCCTTGAATGAGTATGAACCGAAGGAATAAGAACTCCACAAGAAGTGGCTTTGAGGAAGGGTGACAGTGAAGGGGTTGGTTGCACCATACCTAAAAAGAATAATGTCAACATAAACAAAAAGTATTGCCTCCTCGACCTAATGAATTTATATATGACGAAAGAACTGCTAAACAATTCTATCCAGAACATGCTTTACTTGCTAGCTACTTAGCTAGCAAGTAAACAAAACTCACTGGCATAGTCTTCTTCGTCACTGCTAGACTCTCCTCCGCCCAAACAGACTATCGAGCGGCACCGCTCTCGCCAGAAAATTGTCCAAAAAGTATCTCCCACCCATCGATAGCACAATTTCAGGATCAATGCTACTCTTCCCAAGTTAGGAATAGATTACTTCACCTTCCTCGCTGCTACTGATAGGACGTAGTCGTCGTCTTGAATCCTAGAAAGAACTTGGTCTAAAGTTAGTCTGACCGTCATTTCCAACTTATGAACGGTCAGCGATTTCAATTTTACTTTACCTTAGTTACCGAACCCGTACGGCTCTTATATTCGGCACGTACGTAGAGCAAGAATTGAGCTATTTTTTTATATTCATATCTTAATTTACAACCGAACGATTGATTTTTTAATGATTTTTCACCGATAATTATGTGGTTTGGACGTATATATACGCTTATGACGGTGAGTGGGTTAAATCACCCATTAGTGACTAAGCAATATTACCAAGAGTTTTGGAAGCCATAGCTGTTTTATTTTTTTAGCTAGGCTTTGTAGGGGTTTAAGGTTGATTTTTCTCACTTTTCCCAGCTTTTCTGCATGTAACTGAAATGCTGATTTTCTGAGAAAAAAGATTTCAGTTTGAAGCCAAGTATTTTTTTTAGAGTTAATGGGTAACTAGAATTGCAAACTAATGACCTATTTTGGGTCTGATGCCTGCAAGGAAAGGAACCTTAAAGCTTGTTGGCTCTCTTGTAACAAGACATCCACTACATATTAATGCTAGGATGGTTTATAGGTGCATGGCAGCAGTACTTTAAAGGATGGTTCATGCTTCCCAAAAGATCTTGTTTTAAGGAAAAAATGGGATGAACAAGTGAATAGGAGAGGAGAGAAGGGAAGGCACAAAAGTACTCCACACTCTGCAGCAAACACTTTGAAGACTAGTGTTTTATGCCTGCCAAAAAACTGTCCCAAGCTATGTGCTTGGAGAAAATGCCGAGTCAGTTGAAGGCTGATGCCATACCAACCTTGTTCCAAGCCTGCCTCTCATAAGAAGACCCCAGCAGCTGACATGGCCAAAGAAACAGAGAAGAATGGCATATGAAAGCGAGGGTCGACATTCAAACTAAGTGTGTTACTCATGCATTGTGTGTACTGTTGTTATAGACCAACATGTATACTGGTATATATATAGACTGTGGATGCTGCATTAAAGGATGGAGGACCCATTGTGGATGGTGAAATGGTAGATGTTAGCATGGGAAACAGTGTAGAAGATGATGTGCGTGTAGCTAGTGTATAGGTTTGTTATTTGACATAAACTATAATATAGTTGTATGTAAATTTGCAGCTGCGTGCGGTGAGTGATGCAAATGTTTAAGTTTTCCCAACAACCAGGAAAAGAGGTAGATATAATTATTATGATAGTTTACGGCGACTCTAAACTCATTGTGTGTACACTCTTAAGTGTACAAACAAGGACTGTTGAGGCGAGAGATTGTGCTGTGCAATGCTCACTCCTACCTGCACCACCACTGAACTTCGTGCACAATTCCCAGTGGACTTCAACTTTGGTGAATTTTTGACAGGCTCCTCTGAGCCAGAAATGTTTGAGGTAGAAACCTTATATGAGTACAAAACCTTCACAGAATTACACTGAAAGTAAACATGTCACAAAATGTGTCTACTTTACTTAGCAAAGTACTAGAATAAATGGTTTCTCTGCAGCCAACATATGCCACTAGGCACCAGTCCCTATACATCTCAGCCAAAAATACCTTGTTTTTGAAGACCACTTGTTGTACTTGTTTGTAAGGCACCCAAATTGTGGCATGGAAACCACAGATATCACTACCTGAACTATTGGAACTTTCCTTCACGTAAGGCAAAGCTGTGGCCATTGTTCACACGTATTTGAATGGGACCGCTAACCATATGTAAGACACATTCCTGCTGTAATCCTACTCTCTGCATCAATATTGTTTTCTGGGACATTACCGACCAAAATATTATGAGAGCTGGTAAACTTTAGGTATGCATCCATAACTAACCTCACCTTCTTCCACCAGAAGAGTTATCTTCAGCCTTCCATTTTTTACTATTTGGAGCAACCACCCAACAAGCCCCTTGCTTGACCCAACTAAGAAGTGAGGGAAGGTCGCTTGTCATTGGTGGTGATGGGGGGACTGATTATCCAAGGCACTCAGCCAAACTTGGATCATACACTGCTATGAAACTTCAGAAGCACGTAGTTATTGATGTGCATTTCTGTTGGTGCAGGTTCTCATTGCGTAAAGAAAAAAGCCACACAGATAAATGTACCTACAAAGAATTAAACTAGAGCATGCTAGTAAAGCATCAGCATTATCAGTATTCATGGTAAGTTGATATCCAGCTACAACACAAGTTCTCTCTCTTGTTTCCAAGCCCTCTCTTCTCCAAAATAACAAGCAGGGCTCTGTGTAAACTGTGCTAACCCAGTAGTTTGCCAGTTTGCCATGAATGCTCTGTTTCACTTTATCACACTGGGAAAGATGATGACTTGATTCTGTATGTGTTGTATGTGTGTGTGTGTGTGTGAGTGTGTGTGAGAGAAATATTAACAAATGTGTTACAATGACCTTCTAAATAATCACTTGAAATTTACTCTTAATGTTTTGACTAGATGCTCTAACCTTCATATACTGTGTATTGTTATTTCCAATTTTCCCATGTTCAATCTATATAATTATAAAGCCTTCCTATTATCACTTATTATGCTCATTAAGCTAAATATTTATGATCTTTAATTTGACATTAAAATGTAGATAATAGATGTAAAAAATTCCATCCTTGTTATTTGTTATATTTTTATTGCATTATGAAAAGTGGGACAGCATAAAAACCCTGATTCAAACTTCATTACACAGATGACATTTAGATGACAGACTTTTTATTTTAAATCAAGGTGAGCAAATTCTGAAATGCCAACAATTTGGATAAACTTATTGTCAATTTACATATGGTGATCGGCATTTTAGTTTCAATTAAGAGAGACATTTTTTATATCTCTCGTTCTCTCTTTGAAGTAGTAACTTTGTTCCACTTAAGTCCGTTTTCTTCATCTGTGCTTGGAATTTTATGTGAGAAAAGTGCCTACAAAACTACAAAGTACTCTCAGAGAAATTTCCATAGCATGTTTTACTCAAATGGTACCCTTGGCTTGTTTCTATAGCTAATCTAAGTGCACATGATTGAGCTATATATAACAGCTGTGGTGTGCTTAGGTATTGCCTGCCTCTCCAGCTAAGCTGTTCAAGTAATGAGAGCTTAGTCACCAATTACCTTCTGGAGCTTTCGTTTGGTTGATATATATTATTTATGGACTGATATCAAATTGTATCTTTGCCTGGAAACCCAAGTCTGAACTATAGCACACGGCCCAAAATCTCTGACTAGATATCCAGTTCATTGTGCTTCTGATAATAAATGAACCTTAAAGTGATTGCCCCACCCCTGGAAAATTACTTATTGACACACATCCAAGACCAAGAATTAGAATTTTGATAATTTTATGCACTGCTCAATTGCATTGGTAATTTGTAATAGATGATATCTGAATTCTTCTCTCATCTTTGCAGCTCATATTCATTTTGTCTCAAGCATTCCTTACCATGCTTTTCTGCAAATGTCTTGTTCACAATATTCTATGGCCATTCTAAGAATAATTTTAACATATGTAATATTTATTAAATATTTATCTAATTAATGTTGTGGGTCTCTCTCAAGTATTATAAAATATATATTTTATACCATGCTGTACTTTTGCAAACATTTAAACTAGGGTTATGGGCAGATTGAAAAGAAATGTAGTCAAATTCGTCTGTCATTGGTGCATTAGGAGCAGGCCCATACCAACCACCACTTTATTCAGTGAAGTCCAAAACAATATTGCTTATCCTAATGATATCTGCTTGATCACCTGTGTGGTGCAAAATACCTAGTATATAATAGTTTTGTGAAGTACATTGGTTCTCATCATGAAAAACATGATAGATGGATGTATTCAAATTCAAGAAAGGAACTTATCAGATGTAATGGGACAATCAAGCCATATTAAGCCATATTATTCTTGCATAAAAAATTGCTGTTATTCTTTTGAATATAACTATTGCTTGTTCCATTGAATTGAAAAAGCTGAAATTAGAGGCCTCACTTCAGGTAACTGGAGTAAAAAGATAAACATATCACAGTATCAGAATATGCATAAAATTGTGCTACTTGACACATAAAACTATCAATGATTCAATGAGATTGAAGTTGATCAATCATCACACAAAAGATTAGCAGAAATCCATGGAGCAGGATATTTTCAGTTTCCATGGCTTGAATCACGCTGTAGGTTATAGGTATGGACTTAGAACAGTGAGTATTTTTCACAATATTTTACAAGATCTACAAATATTTCAATCGTTCATTAATCACCATAACATTATGCATTTAACACTTCAAAATATCCTGCTATACAATAATTCAGATAATACGGAGCTGAGAATCTGGATATACATATAGACTCAAAAAGTCGGTGATAGCCATGAAGAGAGTAAGAGAATAAGAAGCTGGCCTACATCATAAATCAATAATAATACTTTCCCTTCCTATCTATGCTATACTTGTTGGTTTAGATGCTCTAATGCTACCAGATAGTGCAGTGTAAAAGTCTCTTTGATTTGTGCACAAGTTGTTTACAGAGATGGAATCATAACTACAACTAGCCATAGCTACACTTTTAGCTAGAACACTATTTCCTGTTACGTATAATAACCTCATCTAATACACCTAGTTAAATTACGAATGAGGCACACTGGACCACATCCCTCATGATCTATGATACAGCTTACCACATTTTCACCCTCCTGCATCTTGGACATTCTCTTGTCAATTTCATGGCAGCAAATACACTCAAGACCAGTAGGCAATGACCACAGTTACACCTGTGGAGTAAATTCAGTAAATCTAGCTAGAGCTAGCCAATTAATCCTTACCAGTCAGTGTTCTCTAGTCTAACAGTGCCTACACTACTATCCTCATCTTCTGAAGCTTCATATGTTAGATACTTAGTAGCACGTTCTTAACAAAGCACACTTCCGGTATCCTAGTATTACAACATACTACCGGTATACCGGTATTACAACATATATGACATCTCCCTTTGTTACAAGCTATAGTAAAGTTCTTACATTATTATCTTTGCCTAGTTCATCACATAGTCCTTCTACTTTGCTGGGGGGTTGGTTTGTCTGCCACTTCGGGTGATGTGTCTCGGGACACTTGGTGTAGTTGATTCAGCGACAACTTTAGTGGTTGGATCTGTGTTTGGTGGCTTAAGGATGCCATCAGCCTCTGCTGCTCTTGGGACGGAGTTGGCTGGTGCTGGCTTTGCGAGTATCCTTGTAGATGGAAATTCCAACACATTCCGAGTCCGTACCTTGAAATGGGAAGCACACTTCTGTAGGTTGACACGGTTTTGGCATAGTTTGCGGATGCCCGTATCGATGATGTAGGAGTGTGGTGTGTCATGTTTGCCGACCACATTGGCTATTTGCCACTTTTGTGACTTGGCTTGGAGTTGTATACAGCACTTTGTCACCTGGTTCAAATCCATCGTAGTTAGCCTTTCTGGCATGATGGTCATAGTACTGTTTGGCTAGCATCTGCTTTGCTTTTAGCTTCTGTTGTATCATTTCATTTGAGTAGGCACTGGGTTTCAGTAGTTCAGTAGTTATGATAAGGCTTGTCTCGATCCTTCTGCTCATGAGGAGTTGTGCTGGTGAGAGATCAACACCTGTGATTGGAGTTGCATTGTAGTCCATGATTACAACTTTGCGACTTTTTGACTTTTTACTTTTTGACTTTTTACACAGGCATTTCACAGTTTGCACGGCTCTTTCAGCTTCCCCATTGGATTGAGGGTAATGAGGGCTTGAAGTAGTGTGCTGGATACTGTTTTCCTTGCAGAATCTTCTGAACTCTGCACTAGAGTACTGGGGACCGCTGTCAGTAGTCAGAGCATCTGGAAATCCATGTGTGGTGAAAACATTCATCATGGCTTCAATGAGCGATTTGCTCGTTAGATCTTCCAGTTTTTCCACAGCTATCCACTTGCTGAGCTATTCACTTGCTGAAGTAGTCCACTAGCACTACATAGTGCTCATGGTGGAATTCAAAGATGTCTGATGCTACCTGAACCTTTCTGGAATCTGCCTCCGTGTCATTGGTTGTGGAGTTTGCTTCTTCATGTTCTCCTGGCAATCTTTGGCAGTTCTCGATCATTTGTTCTATTCTGTCATTGAGGCCTGGCCAGTAGCAGCTCTCTTGGGCTCTAGCTTTGCACTTTACAATGCCCAAGTGTGAGGCATGGATGCGCTTGAGTGCATAGTCACACATTGATGGAGGGATTACTATCCTTTCTCCCTTGTATATACAGGATTCCATCAACATAGTCACGAAATGGCTTCACTTTCTCAGGTAGTTGTGACTTCACTTGCGTCCAGCCATTGAGAACTACTGTCACCAGCTTTCTCAATTCCTCAGATGTTTTCTGTCTGAACTCTTCTGACTACTCCTCTGAAACTGATACTTTATGTATCATGCAAGTTTCTTCTGCTTCAACTATGTTCTCCATGTCAGGTAGATTAGCTCGGCTGAGGGTGTCAGCTAGTTGCATCTCAACACCTTTCCTGTACTCAACAGTCAGATCATAGATGCCGAGTCAGAGCAACATACTTTGGAGGTGTTGTGGGGCTGCAAGCAGTGGGTTTTTTAATATGACTTCAAGTGGTTTGTGGTCGGTTTCCACCATTACATGCTTGGCATAGATGTATGTGTGGAATTTCTTGCATGAGAACTCTATTGCTTTGAGCTCCTTTTCGATTTGAGAGTACCGTTGCTCAGTGTCATTCAGTGCTCATGAGGCATATCCGATGACTTTGCCTTCTTGAACTAAGGCTGCTCCAAGGGAGTAACTGCTGGCATCACATTGGATTACAGTCGGCTTTTCAACATCATAGTAGGCCAATGTGCATGCTTCTATGCACATCTGTTTGAGCTTTCCGAATGCCTTTATCTGGGTCTTGTCCCAGTAGAATTCTGCATTCTTGATCACATCTCTTAGAGGCTTGTCTACTTCACTCATCTTCGGAAGGAACTTGTTCACGTAAGTCATAAAACCTAGGAATCTACGTACATCCTCTTCGGATGTCGGAGCCGGCATTTGTGCTATTGCTCGTACTTTCTCTGGATCTGGTTGTGCTCCCTTGTCGGTTATTATGTGACCAGCATACTTGATTCTACTTTGGCGGAGCTTGCATTTTTTGAGATTCAGTTTCAGGTTCCACTCAGTGGATCTACGTAGAACTTACCTGAGAACTTTCTCATGTTCTTCTAATGTCTTGCCTGATATTATTATGTCATCCATGATTGCTGTAGCTCCTTCAATGCCTTCCAATATACTGTCCATGGTCCGTTGGTAAATCTCTGGTGCACTCTTTATTCCAAATGGAAGTCTCAGCCACCGAAAGCGTCCCTCTGGTGTGTTGAATGTAGTTAGGTACGATGAGTCTTCGTCAAGCGGCAGCTGGCAGAACCCTGACTTATCATCCAGTGTGCTAAAGTACTTGGCTCCATTCAGGTCACTCATGACCTGCCCCACTGTTTTCATTGGGTAGATCGACCTCCTGATAGCTTTATTCACATTACTTTGGTCGAGACAGTTCGTATCTTCCCCTTTCTCTGTGCAACTACCATGGAACTGACCCAGTCTGTTGGTTCTGTGACCTTTGTTATGAAGCCTTCCTCTTCCATCTCTTTGATCTTCTTTTTAATTTGTGGGAGAAGAGCTTTTGGCTGTGACCTTGGGCCATGTACTACTGGATTCACTGTAGGGTCCATGTCAAGTGTCATTACAAGGCATGATACCTGTGGTGTTGTTCACTTCAGGGCACACGTCCTCCGGTTTGACTTCATCAGTCTTTGGCTGGTCTAGGGCTGTTTTGTGTACTCTCACAATCAGTTCCAGTGCTACACATGCTGTGTGTGACAGTAGGGGCACTTGTTTAATGTGTACCACAAAGGAGGTCAGTATCCTCTTACTCTGTTGTATATAATTGGATTGTTCCCATTGGCTTCAGTTTGTCTCTGGTATATGATGACAGCACCTGATCTGTGGGGTTGAGATGGTTTATGGAGAATGCGAACTTGGTTAACTTTCATAATGGCAGAAAATTTATCGGCGATCCCATGACAAGCTCAAAGTTAAGGTACTTGTCTTCATTGACTTGGATGTCTGTGATAAAATCAGTTCTCATCCAATTAGAACCTTTAACTAATTGGCATGAGACACTATTTTATACGACGGCTAGATCCTTGGTCACCAGTCTCTCCTCACTAGTGATCCTCGATCCAACCCGAAATCAGCCAACTCCAGTAGTCGCTGTATCCCTCTTATTAATAGAATGGTATATATATTAATAGGATAAGTGATATACTCAATCAGCAATCATACACAGAGATTACACAAGAGATAACCATACAAGCCTAGCTTTACAGTCTATCCCTCCTTACACAAGTTCAGTTCCAATTCTTCTCTTAGTGTTTTTCTCTCTCTTTATTTAAATTACAATGTTCTTTTATAGCACTCAGTTTGAGGTCACCAGTCTCTGGTGGTTTCTTTGTCCATGGTGGTTTCTTTGTCCATGGTGGTTTCTTTGTCCATGGTGGTTTCTTTGTCCATGGTGGTTTCTTTGTCCATGGTGGTTCCTTTGTTCATGGTGGTTCCTTTGTCAACAGTCAGGGCTGACAATGTCCTCGTAGAACTCGCATTTTCCGACATTGAGTGAAATTGTAAGTCATCTCCTTCCTCTTCCAATTCCAGAGGATGTGTTCCCTTCTTTTTGCGAAAACACATTGCCGAGTAGTGTCCTGTGCCACCACAATTGTAGTATTTCTGCCCTTTTGCTGATTGTTCATGGGTGCTTGTGTTACCACACTTAGTGCACATTGACCCATCCTGTTTCTTTCCAAACGTATATCGACTTACTTTGGATTTGTCACTGTGTCATTTCTGTTTGTTCCTGTAAGTATTTGCTTTCCCCTTCATTGCATGAATAGATGCATCTTCTCCTTTGGAGAATTCTCTGAGGCTCTCCCTAGGTTTCGTGGGTCTGACCAATCTCGATAGCTTTTTCGAGAGTTAGGTTGTCTCCTTCATCTAGACATTTCTCTCGAACTCTGTCATGTAAGCAGCGGAACACGATTGCATCACATACCTGATGGTCAGCATCTAGATACCCACAATCTTTAACTCGAATTTTCAGATCAGTGACGAAGTTGTCGAAGGCCTGTGTTAGATTGCTTCCTTTTGTCCAATTTGAAACTTGCTCTGATTTGGTTCTTGCGTGGTGCAGTGTACTCGTCGAACTTTTCAATGTTGTGGGCTAGCTTTATGTCAGCTGGTGCAATGGTAAAGTTCTCGTGGATTTCTCTACCACGCTCCCAGACATAAAGCATGAGGTATGCAACTCTCTCCTCTGATTTGGCCGAATGAGGACCCAGACAGTAGCAGTCGCAGTGTTTCTTGAACCTGCTCCACTCTCTATTAAGATCGTCTGCCTTCCAGTTCACGTTGGGAACTGCTAGCTTTAGCTCAGCCATTTTACTCACAATTCTACCGCCCGTTAGCTAAAGTCTTTTTTTAACTCAGACACCATGTTAAGGCACGAGAACGATTCTTAACAAAGCACACTTCCGGTATCCCGGTGTAACGGTCTGAGATTGTACCCAGTCTCAAAATGTATTTTGGTATTCTGCGCATGCGCTAAATCGAGGTTACAATTTCAGACTGCATGTGGCTGGTCTGAAGTTGTATCCAGTCTGAAATTGCTAATGTTCTAGTATGATTATAGCGCAATAATCTCATAAAGACATGTCAACCCCTCTCTCCCACCACCAACAACAAAAAAACGTATTTTAGCTGCATGGAGCTGGTCTGAGTTGTATCCAGTCTCCAGTCTGAACAGACTGCTAATATTCTAGTAGGATTATAGTGCTGTGGTTTACCATAATCTCATAAAGAATCTCATAAAGACAAACATGTTTTCATGTCAACCCCTCTCTCCCACCAACAAAAAAGCTGGCTCACTCATTAAAAACAACCCAACATCAAAATTTTGTGCTCAGAATTGTAGAGAATTGCGTTTAAGCACTTCAAACTTATATAGCATGTTATTTGCAATGTTTACATAAAAACGGAATGTTATCTTCCACAACTTTCGGCACTTTCTCACAGTCACGGTGAAACCAGTCACGACACTGGTTACATTCAATCATAAACCTCTTGTTAGTGTATGGCTGACGACAGTGACACTACACTTCAACTACTTCCTGTTGACAGAATATATTGTGTGACCTTGGCTGTGCACTTCCTGGAAAGGGTGACAGCTCTCCCTGTTTGAAGCATTCGGACAAATGACAGCGCATGAGTTCCTGTTCCCACAAACAATCCTGCGGTGAAACAGAATGGCACAGAGCAGTTGCTGTAGATATTGCAAACAGCCAACAGTCTGAGCTACCCACTTGTCTCTGCATATCAGCCCACTTCAGTGTCATCTTTCTGTTTGATGGGTACAGCATGAAAGCAAGTTGTCGAAGGAACTTATTTTTGTATGACGTGCTCATTGAACAGTTTAAGGAGTCATATATCACAATGGTGTCTTTAGCACTGCCAATGTTACTAACAGTCAACCAATGATTGCCTGAAATATTTAAGATTTGAACGAAGTTCTTGTCTGTACCAACCATTTGACACCCATCTGGCTGAAACACACATACTGACTGGCAGCCTCCGATGTCTTTGAACTGACGAGAGAGTAAAGATTGCGCATGATCAATATTGCGCATGATCAATATGCTCATCGGCCAACCAGGTACCTTTTCGAAGAATACTTCTGGTGAGGGAGGGGATGTCCTTGCTTTGATAGGCTGGTTTCGATACATCCACAGGACCAACCTTGCGAATTTTTGGTCCAGTATCCTTTGTGATATACACATCTGCCTTGCGTTTTGACTGAGTAGTAGTGTCCTGGGAAGACACATCCGGAAATGGCTTCTCGGGTGAACTCTGTGTTGAGATCTTCACAGGTTTTCTGCTACTATCCGAAGTAACATTTGTGTTGATGGAATCTTTGGTGATTTTGAGGACTGTTGAATAAAGGTCGCTGGTGCTGTGTGGTTTGACCTGGTCATAAGGAACCTTCACCTTAAAGGGGTTTCCAAGTCTCGGGATGTGCAATTGATATTCATTGATTTCTGTCGATCTCAAGAATTCTGTAAAGAGCAAAGTAAACAGAAGATATAAAAAACATGCACATTAAAACAATGTTATTACTATTACCTAAATAACTATTACCTAAATATATAATTTTACACCATCATTTATACCAGGCAGAATATAAGCAGTTATAGCCTGTTAGCAAGAGAAGGGATTGGCTAGCTAACTTAGCAAGATATATACTCATGGAAAAAGTTTAGTAGCAGTATTTTTTTTGCTCCTGTAGGCACTTAGAGTGTTACCTATATGGGCCAGTCCACAGGGGTTCCATTTTTCCTCCTTTCCATCCGACATTTTTCATTGCTTTCCGGAGAACAAGGTCTCCAATGCAATGGTGAAAAACTTTAACACCTTTGGACTTTTTCTTGCTATAATCTTCCGCTGTTTTATTTGTGCTCTGTCCACATTTTGTTGAACCTATAATTATAACAATACAGGAAAAAAATTATTAACAGGAATAAGTAGTCATTACTACAATGTACAGTAAATCACTACCATAAAGTATGTAGCAAGAGCCCATGGCCAGTTAAACTTCCTCCTAGAAAATCAGCTGGGTGGGCGCTAATTACGTGTAGTGGACGCATGCACACACCACACATGGATGCATGCTCACACCACACATGGATGCATGCTCACACCACACATGGATGCATGCACACGCCACACATGGACGCATGCATACACACATGGACGCAATGTATAAGCTTTAGCTAATTTTTTTGATAAATGTTGTGGTAGAAATATATTTTGCCATAAAAAATGGCCGGGTAAGTAAATTTGATATTACTTTCCTTACTTCCTGGGTATACATGTACCATAAAGTACGCAGCAAGCGCCCAGGGGCGCTTAAACATTTAAACCCAAAATCATAGGGAGGGGCGCTTGCTATATTTAGTGGGCACTTGCCTCGTGATATTTGTGTTTTAATTCTAAATAATGCACACAAAGCCTCTTTTTTTTAAAGGGCATACAAAGTCGAGCAAAAATAGCTAGCTATCTCTCTATCAGGGGTAAAGTATTATGTTGTTCTTAACATTTAGTGCAATTCCTCTGGCTCACTGAAAGACGCCAAGTCGTTCACTTCTTCATCCAAATCAGCGAACAGATCTTCGTCGCTATTGCTCTCCTCTCTTTCTTCGCCTGGCCTCGGAATAGAGTCTCTGATTAGACCATCCTCAGAGCCATCAATTCTGTTGGATGTGCCACAAGAGAGAAAGAAACTCTCTCCCTATTATTGCGCACGCGGTGCGGTTCAATAACTAATCTATTTTGGCGCATGCGCATATATTATGATCAATTTCTATATAATGGGCGTTTGCTACCATACCCTCAAAAATCCTAGATCGATGAAAACAGCATAGTGGGCGCTTGCTGCATACTTTACGGTGTATGGTATCCAAATTTGGAGGCTAAATGAGTAGACATTGTGCTATCTAGAAGAAATTCTCGGAGCACATCGCTACATGTTTGAAAACTTGGCATGTATATGCGCTTACACCAGTGAGTTGGTAAAAACTTAAATTACCTGTTCATTAACCCTTGTCATCAAATCAGCTCTTTTTGACACCATGTCATCCAAGTCCACATCTGTTGTCTTCACATCAATTATCGGCTCTTCAATGTTGGACATCCCATCTGAAGTCTCCTCCATCTGTAATGATAGGGAATTGTGGGATGTACCAAAATAGTGATAATACAAACAGTTACTTCAAGTGGAGTCCGTCGGTAGCACAATGATTATTGAATACAGATATTTCAACAAAGGAAGTTTGTCTAGAATCTATAGCTTAATGATATATTAACATCTGATAGGTTCCTTTCCTATCCTGTATACATCCATCAATCATGTTTTTCGTGATGAATCATTGTTTTATATACTAAAACTATCCATAGGTTTTTGGCACCACACATGTGACAAAGAGGATAAGCTATCATGTTTTAGAATTCATAAGGTGATTAGTATGGAAAAGACAATAAGTTGTAAGGAGGATACGGATTCCAAACACTCATTTCTCAATCTGCCCATGACTGTAGTTCAAATGTTTGAAAAACCAAACCATACTACTATAAAATATGTATTTTGAGAGAGAAGCACAACATTCATTAAATACAGATTGAATAAATATTTCATATGGTAAAATTAGTCTTGGTATATAGAGAGAATGGCATGGCATGCCATATAATATTGTAAACAATGTGAATGCATGGTAAGAATTCTGGCGAATGCTGGAGGCAAAATAAATGAAAGCTGCAAAGATGAGAGAAGGATTCAGATAGCAAATTACAATGCAATTGAGCAATGCATAATTATGCAGACATTCCTTTAAATTATCAAAACTCTAATTCTAGGTCTTTGGTACTGAAGAAAGGATGCAGATTATGGCACTTGTGCTACCATGATTGCACAGTGTAATAAATGCAATATAATTGTAGATGATGTTAGCAGCATTGCATCAAATTACTCTTGATTGTGGGCATTGCAATTTAAGTGTTTTGAATGATTAAGAATTATGAAAAATACAGAGAATAATGAGAGCTGCAGAAATGCACTAATACTGAGTCACATTGTATATAGTGGCTTATAATTTATTAACAAAGCTAGTTGTAAATTAATCAAATGGTATCTCATGCTTGCATAAGAAGCTGCCAGTGACTGGAAATATGTGGCTGAGTGTTAAGTGGAGTCATAGTCTTTGATTCGCTCCAGCATCAGGGGCAATCACTTTACAAATATGGAAGGTTCATATATTATCAGTAAACTTAATGAGCTGGACAACGAGCCACATATTTTGCACTGTACTCAATGCACCCTTGCTTAGCTATAGTTCAGATGTGGGGTTTTGATGTACACTAGGCAAAAATACAAATTAACATAAGCCTATTAATTTAATATCAACCCCCTAGAAGGTTAATGGTGATAAAGCTTAGATGGAGAGGGAGGCAAAAGACAGCTGTTATATATAGCTCAATCATATGCACTTAGATTACTGTTATATATAGCTCAATCATGTGCACTTAGATTACTGTTATATATTGCTCAATCATGTGAACTTAGATTACTAGAGCTCTAGCAACAAGCCACATCAGCAAAAACAAACTATGGTAATTTGTAGTC
This sequence comes from Cladorhizidae sp. MBARI D1340-BT2, assembly GCA_028752905.1. Lineage (NCBI taxonomy): Eukaryota > Metazoa > Porifera > Demospongiae > Poecilosclerida > Cladorhizidae > Cladorhizidae sp. MBARI D1340-BT2. The sequence continues at coordinate 8,084,235 of JAQNBH010000008.1, read as the reverse complement.
ACTTTTCTCTGTACACATATAATTCCAAGCATGGTAGAAGGAAATGACTTAAGTTGAACAAAATTACAACTTCAAAGAGATCACAAGAGATTAATAAAGTGCCTTTCTCAATAGAACCAAAAATGCCGATCACCATATTACCCAAATCATTGGCATTTCTAAATTGGCTCACCTTGAATTTTTAAAAAATGTAGGTCATCTAAATGTAATGTATAATGTCCCACTTTTCATAATGCAATAACAATAATTATAACTACTCACCACAATGGATTTCTTTATATTTTTTAGGATCATAAATGCTTAATTTTATATATATACATGATTTAATGAGTGATATAGGAAGGCTTTATAGATTGAACATGGAAAAATTGGAAATAACAATACAGCTTATAGTTCAACTTTTTAATGGTTGGTGCTTGTAACCTGTGATAATTTTCTGGTCTCCTTCACAAGGACACCAATGATGAATCGAATTGACAAGTCATTCTCACAAACTTCAAATTATGGACTTAAAGTGACTTGCACTCCCTTCTTACTGACCGAATTTCATCAAGTTTAGCTTCAACAAAAAGCTTGGGAAGTAGTGGTGATTATACTTGCATGTGTAGCTCCACTGAGATCTGTCCAAGTCCCTCTGTGACAAATTGACTTGGAGGAGTAACTCTTCGCATCTGTTCATACCTAATCGGCTGATTTCTGCAATGGTGATGTTCATTGTAGTTGGTGATGGTGCATTCTCACCTTTCACAATGCCAGAATAGAAGAGATCATACATGCTGAAGACATGATGTGGGGTGTCCATTAATAAACCTCCTTGGTTTGTATCATACTGTTTTACGAGTGCCTGCTCTAAAGACATGCAAGAGTCCTGACTGGATTCCAGGCATGTATTTTTTCTGCTTTCTCTACAATAATCAATAATGTGCCCCTGTGTCTCTGACTCTGCCTCCTGCCGATGGATGGGTAATTGTGCACTATTCTGAACTGAAAATAATATGATGATTATGATTTTTCCAAGTGCAGCACTGGACATAATTATTAAGTTGTGTAGATATAGTTGGAAGTATAGATAAGTTCAGTGCTCAGAGAGCTATGTTCAATGGGCCAGCTTGCGGTAGATTGATTACATTCCCCCCCCCTCAAGCTCAAAATTGGCCTCGTGACCCATCCCCTATGCGGCGGTAAGTACGTCACTTTATGCGCACCAAGTGATAAATTGAAGCCCCATTAGGCCACTTCCCTCACGGTCGAGTCAGGCTCAGTGTACCAATAAATAATTTCGAAAGCTGGATTGTGGGAAGGAAGTGTAGGTGCTAGATGGGGTAGGAAAACGTTGGAAGGAAGTGAACGAGCATTCTCCCATTCTGGTTTATCCGTCATAGCCAAGGCCACACCAACCAACCCTACAAGACAAATATTTACTCTGCATGTATAATAAAGCTACTTTACCATAACAATCTTATTTTTCAGATACAGCCAAAACAGAAATGCTCCTTATGAGTTTTTTATATGCTTATATAGGGTTAAAGTTTCTATGAATTTCTCTGCAGTATGTTATTAATGTTATGAATAAAACAACTGAGGTAGAATCTACGTTTTTCAAAGTAACTTTTTCAGGAACATCAATTTACTTAAACATTTAATTTAAAGAAAAAGAATGTTTCCAGTGTAGCTCTGAAGATAGATTTTAGTTGTAAATTATCACGACGACTAGATGAACACAAAAGAGTTCTCTGATTAGCATCCTTGATATTTAGAATCTAGAGCTTCTTATACACTAGTATTTCCATTGACCTTGTCAGTTTTTTTTAGATACTATTCAAGTGCTTAGATTTCTGACAATATACTGATTAAGTGAGCATGTTGCAATTGCTAACTAATTACTGAGTTGTACTAAATAAATAAACCAGAGTTTGAATCACTTTTTATTCCTCTGTGAAATGACTGCCAGAATCTTGAAGATGTATTGCACATTTTGTGATTTTGTTGCTTATGTTAGTGCCATAAAGTATATATAAACCTCTCTCTTTTTATAAACCAAAACATTACATTTTGGAACTACTATAGTAATTCTTCTATTAATTGATTCATTGGAAGTTTAGTATCATCACTAGGTCAATAATGGCCATCTTTTATACAATAGGAGCTTAATTAATGAAATATGCTCTGCCTCATGAACTTGAACGGCTTCTCTAAGTTTATGGCTTATTATTATTATTGCACCACTTCTCCATTTGTTCGTATTCTGCAGGTACCTCCACTGCTACACACTTGAATATATTTTGTAAACTCAGAAAATTAACCTTCATCAAGCTGTGAATATCATTCTACAGGATTTGACTGGGATTTCCAATATCAAGTATAGTAGGCAGCATATCTCCATAACTAACTATTATGAAACATTCTGCATGGCTACAGAGAGTGCCCAGAGTCTTTATGACAATGGGGATTAAGACACCTTGGAGTTGGTGGAGAATCTTATAATGTTTGGGATCTATCTCATCTTCACAACCCATAGCCAAATAAATTGCTGTTTGGAGGCAGCAGTAGTGATGTGTGATGGATGGAGAGTGTAGCTGAGTGAGAGATGCATGAAAGTAGAATGGCTTGTCACAGATATATCTGTGCTGGAGTTTCCCACTGGCTTATGTCACCTCAACTAATTCATTGCAGATACATGCATCATACAAAGTAGTTGGTTTATTACCATGGACTTTCAATAAACTTGTTGGTAAATGTTTATTTCTTGTAACAGAATGACTCGCTAGATAATAATTTTTTATTTGCTAGAAGATGGTTTACCCAGCAGACTCTCAAATAGCTTCTTAGTAAATGCGTAATCTCTATTATGCCAACTATAAGTTTGTTGAGTGTGTTTATATTTTGTGAATCCTCCAAAGATAAAACTACTCAATAAACAGGTGAAAGTAATTATCTATTTTCATCCCGCAAATGTTTGAACTGAAGCGAAAATAGCATTAGAAAGATGGGCTAAGGGTGAATCAATATCACTGATGAAACAATCCCTGTTGGGTCCACTAAATACCACACTTAGCTGGGTAAAAATGTACTTGAACCTATATTATTCAATGATATGGTAATCTCCTTATAAGGAGGTGAGGAGGTTAGGGATGGGAGAAAATTCTTACCCTTTCACCAAATATTACAAATTTAACATGAGGTTTAGTGATGAGGCACATCTGCCAGTAGTTGCATGGACAAGTAGTGGAGAATAATGTCTTTACATCTTGTGAGAGAACAATCACTTATATTTATATGGAAACCGAATTGCAGCCACTGTTGGATTTTTCATTATGTATTTTAAACTCATTGCATCAGAGGCACATGTTAATATCAACCAGTCACAAGTTGTAATACCCCATCATGCTTAAGTTGTTTCCTGGAAGCATTATCAGCAATGCCTTCAGCTGTGAACTCCCTCTCCCCTCCCGTCTAGACAGTTCTAGAGTCCAGCTCTGTTAATACTGGTTTGTGTTAAATTAACATATATAATTGACCTATGCTTCCTGTATTTAGATTTGTATGGCTTAACCTCATTCCTAATACAACTATATAGTTGTATTAGATAAGGTTATTATATCCCTATACATAATAGGAAATAGTGTTCTAGCTAAAAGCATAGCTATAGCTAGTTGTAGTAATGATTCTATCTCTGTGAACAACTTGTGTATGATGACAAATCAAAGACACTGCACTATCTGGTAGCATTAGAGCATGTAAACCAACAAGTATAGATATGAAGGGAAACTGTACCAGCCAACCAACTATCATTGCTGATTTATGATGTAGGCCAGTTTCATGTTCTCTTCCTCACTTTGTGGCTATCGCCGACATTTTTAGTTTATATGTCGATCCAGATTTACAGCTCCGTATTACAATGTTATTGTATATATAGCAGGATATATTTAAGTGTTAAATTCGTTATTGTGATTGAAATATTCATAGATCTTGTAAAATATTGTGAAAAACACTCACTGTTCTTAGTCCATACCTATATATTACCGGCAGACTTGATTCTAGCCACGAAAATTGAAAATATCCTGCTCCATGGATTTCTGCTAATCTTTGTGTGCTGATTGGTCAACTTCAATCTCATGGAATTGTTGATATTTTTTGTGTCAAATAGTACAATTTTATGCATATTCTGATACTGTGATATGTTTATCTTTGTAGTCCAGTTACATGAAGAGAGACCTCTAATTTCAGCTCTACCAACTCAATGGGACAACCAATTAAAAGAATAAAAGCATTTTTTATGCACTAGAATACAGCTATTTCAGCAAAGCAAGTTTATCTAGAATAATATGGCTCTATTGTTCCATAACATCTGGAAAACATGTGCCTGCTCCTGATGCACCGATGACGGACGAATTTGACTACATTTCTTTTCAATTTGCCAATAACCCTAGTTTAAATGTTTGCAAAAGTACAGCATGGTAAAAAGTATATGTTTTATTTTATAATGCTTGAGAGAGACCCACGCCATTAATTATGAATAGATATTAAAATTAGTCTTGAGAGAAAGAATGGCAGTCCTAGCCAAAGTCTCATGTACAAGACAAATGTTTACTGTGCATGTATATACTTAACCACTTCAACAATAATGCAGATCCTGCCCCAAAACAGAAATGCTTCTTATTATTGTGGCTTGTGAAGGGTTCTATGTACTTTCTGCAATATATTTTAACTGTTCTTATTATTAATGTTATGAGTAAAACATATCAGGTGGAAATTATTTTTTTAAAGCAAATTTATTTTGAAGGAAAAGTATGTATCCAGTGCTGCTCAGAAGAAAGATTTAGGTTGTAAATTATCTGGATAGTTCCATGGCTAGATGACCAGAGTAAGAGTTCTCTGAATAGCATCTTGATATTTAGAATCTAGCTACATACACTAGCATTTTGATTGAGCTTGTTAAAGTTACTATTCAAGGCCTTAGCTTTCTGACAATATTACTAACTTTGTTGATTAAGTGAGCATGTTGCTATATACCTAATTAATGAATTGTACTGTATTACTAGAACAGGGTTTGATTTTGCTGTATCACTTTTTAATCCTCTATGAAATCTTTGCCTGAGTTATGAAGATGTATTGCACATTTTGTGATTTTGTTGCTTGAGTTAGCTGAAGGCATTGCTGATAATGCTTCCAGGAAACATGACCATGGGGTATTACAAATCTTTACAACTTGTGATTGGGTGGTATTAACATGTGCCACTGATGCAATGAGTTTAACATACATAATGATAAATCTTCAGTGGCTGCAATTTGGTTTCCATATAAAAATAAGAGATTGTTCTCTCACAAGATTTAAAGACATTATTCTCCACTGCTTGTCCATGCCACTACTGGCAGATGTACCTCCTCACTAAACCTCATGTTAAATTTGTAATATTTGTGCAAATTGTAAGAATTTTCTCCCGTTCCTATCTCCCACCTCCTTATAAGGAGATTACCAAACCACAGGTCTAATTACATTTTTACCCAGCTAAGTTTTGTATTTGGTGGACTCTACAGGGATTGTTTCATCAGAGGTATTGACTCACCCTTATCCCATACTTCTAATACTATTTTCGCTTGAGTTCAAACATTTGGGGGATGAAAATAGATAACTACTTTCACCTCTTTATGGAGTAGTTTTATCTTTGGAGGGCTCACAAAATAAAAACACACTCAAGAAACTTACAGTTGACATAATAGAGATTAAACATTTACTAAGCAGCTATTTGAGAGTCTGCTGGATAAACCATCTTCTTTGTTTAGTGCCTTGTTTTTCCATTTAGATTATGCAAATGAGCAAATGTCCAGAGCAAATAAAAATTGATTATCTAGCGAGTTATTCTGTTACATGAATTTATAATGAAAGTCCACGGTAAACCAACTACTTTGTATGATGCATGTCACTGCTATGAATTAGATGAGGTGACATGAGTCAGTGGGAATCACTAGCACAGATTATCTGTGACAAGCGGCTTAGCCATTCTACTTTCATGCATCTCTCACTCATCTACACTCTCCATCCATCACACATCACTACTGCTGCCTCCAAATAGCAATTTATTTGGGATGGATGAAATAAATTATATGATTCTCCACCAAATCCACGATGTCTTAATCCCCCTTGTCATAAAGGCTTTGGGCACTCTCTGTAGCCATGCAGAACATCTGTTAATAGTTAGTTATGGAGGTATTCTGCCTACAAGTATTTGATATAGGAACTCACAGTCAAATCTGCCAGAACGATATTCACAGCTGATAAGTTGATGAAGCTTAGTTTGTAAAGTTTCACAGTGGAGGTATAAGATACCTGCAGACTACGAACAAATGGAGAAGTCCTACAATAGCCATAAACTTAGAGAAGCCATTCAAGTTCATGAGGCAAAGCATAGTACATTAATTATGCTCCTATTGTGTAAAAGATGGAAGGTGGCAGCCATTATTGACCTAGTGATGATACTAAACTTCCAATAAATCAATTAATAGAAGAATTGCTATAGTAGTTCCAAGGTAATACAATGTTTTGGTTTACAAAAAGTGAGATACTAAAAAATCACAAAATGTGCAATATATCTTCAAGATTCAGGCAGGCATTTCATAAGAGGATTCAAAAGTGATACAACGAAATCAAACCCAAACTAAATCTGGTTTATATATTTAGTACAACTCAGTAATTAGTTAGCAACATGCTCACTTAATCAACAAAATTAGTGTATTGTCAGAAATCTAAGGCCTTCAATACTATCTAAAAAAAATGAACAAGCTCAATCGAAATACTAGTGAATAAGAAGCTCAAGATTCTAAATATCAAGGATGATATTCAGAGAACTATTTTGTGTTCAACTAGTCATCGGAAAAATTTACAACTAAAATCTATCTTCAGAGCTCACTGGAAACATTCTTTTCCTTCAAAATAAATGTTTAAGTAAATTGATGTCTTTGAAAAAGTTACTTTGAAAAATGTAGATTCTACTTCAGTTGTTTTATTCAGCAGAGAAATTTATTGAAACTTTAATCCTATACACCAAAAAACTCATAAGGAGCATTTCTATTTTGGGGCAGGATTTGCAAAATAAGTTTATTATGGAAGTTTTTAAGTAGCTATGCATGCAGAGTAAATATTTGTCTTGTAGGGTTAGTTGGTGTGGCCTTATGACGGATAAACCAGAATGGGAGAATGCTCTTTCACTTCCTTCCAACATTTTCCTAGCCCATCTAGCACCTACACTTCCTTCCACCGTCCAGTTTTAGTTGGTACAACTGAGCCTGACTTGGCCGTGAGGTAAGTGGGACTTCAATTTAGCGCAGAAAGTGATGCACTTACCGCCGCATAGGGATGGGTTATGAGGCACGTGGGGGAGGGGTAGGTGGGAGGGGAAGGGGGGGGGGGGGGGAATGTAATTAATTCACCGCAAGCTGGCCCTAACATATCAGCCAATAATGTTTATAAAAAGCTGAGAGAAGTATTTCTCAGACATCACAATCGCAAGTAGCTGAGCACTGAACTTTACTTTCAACTATATCTACACAACTTAATATGTCCAGTGCTGCACTTGGAAAAATCATCATCATATTATTTTCAGTTCAGAATAATGCACAATTACCCATCCATCGGCAGGAGGCAGAGTCAGAGGCACAGGGGCACATCAGTGATTATTGCAGTGAAAGCAGAAAAAATACATGCCTGGAATCCAGTGAGGAGTCCTGCACATCTTTAGAGGAGGAACTCGTAAACCAATATGATACAAACCAAGGAGGTTAATGGACACACATCATGTCTTCAGCATGTATGATCTCTTCTATTCTGGAATTGTGAAAGGTGAGAATGCACCATCACCAACTCCAATGAACATCACCACTGCAGAAATCAGCCGATTAGGTATGAACAGATGCGAAGAGTTACTCCTCCAAGTCAATTTGTCACAGAGGGACTCGGGCAGATGTCAGTGGAGCTACACATGCAAGTACAGTCCCCACTACTTCCCAAGCTTTCTTGTTGAAGCTTAACTTGATGAAACTCAGTCATTAAGAAGGGAGTGCAAGTCACTTGAAGTCCGTAATTTGAAGTTTGTGAAGGACCACGTGTCAATTGAACCTCATTGGTTTCCTTGTGAAGGAGACCAGAAAATTATCACTGTTTACAAGCACCAACCATTATCAAGTTGAACTAGAAGCTAAATACTAGGTATTGTTATTTCCAATTTTTCCATGTTCAATCTATAAAGCCTTCCTTTATCTCTTATTATTCTCATTAAATCATGTATAATTTTATATGTATTTATGGTCGTAAAAAAAAAGTAAAAAATAAATATAAAGTGAGTAGTTATAATTATTGTTATTGCATTATAAAAAGTGGGACATTATACATTACATTTAGTTGACCTACATTCTTTTTAATTCAAGGTGAGCCAATTTAGAAATGCCAATGATTTGGGTAAACTAATTGTAGATAATATTTACATTGGCATTTTTGGTTCTATTGAGAAAGCTATTTTATTAATCTCTCTTGATCTCTTTGAAGCTGTAATTTTGTTCAACTTAAGTCATTTCCTTCTACCATGCTTAGAATTGTATGTGTACAGAGAAAAGTGCCTACAAAACTACAAATTATTTTACTGAAATGATAGCTGTGGCTTGTTGCTAGGGCTCTAGTAATCTAAGTGCACATGACTGAGCTATATATAACAGTAATCTAAGTATACATGATTGAGCTATATATAACAGCTGTCTTTTGCCTCCCTCTCCATCTAAGCTTTATCACCATTAACCTTCTAGAGGTTGATATTAATTTATAGGCTTATGTTGATTGGTATTTTTGTCTAGTGTACATCAAAACCCCACGTCTGAACTATAGCTAAGCAAGGGTGCATTGAGTACAGTGCAAAATATCTGGCTTGATGTCCAGCTCATGCAGTTTACTGAAAATATATGAACCTTCCATATTTGTAAAGTGATTGCCCCTGATGCTGGAGCAATAGTATGAGTATTGGCACAAATCAAAGACTATGACTCCACTTAACACTCAGCCACATATTTGCAGCTTCTTATGCAAGCATGAGATACCATTTGATTAAATTACAACTAGCCTTGTTAATAAATTATAAATCTGTGCTGAAGCCACTATATACAATGTGACTCTGTATTAATGCATTTCTGCAGCTCTCATTATTCTCTGTATTTCTTAATTATTCAAAAAAATTAAATTTCGATGCCCACAATCAAGAGTGATTTGATGCAATGCTGCTAACATCATCTACAAGTATATTGCATTTATTACACTGTTTAATCATGGTAGCACAAGTGTCATCATCTGCATCCTTTCTTCAGTACCAAAGACCTAGAATTATAGTTTTGATAATTTAAAGCATAATTATGCATTGCTCAATTGCATCGTATGAATCCTTCTCTCATTTTTGCAGCTTTCATTCATTTTGCCTTCATTTTGCCTCCAGCATTCGTTCTTACCAAGCATTCCTTTGTTCACAATATTCTATGGCATGCCATACCATTCTCTCTACTAAGACTAATTTTACCATATGAAATATTTATTCAATCTGTATTTAATGAATGTTGTGCTTCTCTCTCAAAATACATATTTTATAGCATGGTTTGCTTTTTCAAACATTTGAACTACAGTCATGGGCAGATTGAGAAATGAGTGTTTGGAATCCGTATCCTCCTTACAACTTAGTGTCTTTTCCATACAAATCACCTTATGAATGATTGCTTATTCTACTTTGTCACATGTCTGGTGCCAAAAACCTATGGATAGTTTTATGAAGTATATAAAACAATGATTCATCATGAAAAACATGATTAATTGATGTATACAGGATAGGAACCTATTAGATGTTAACATATCATTAAGCTATAGATTCTAGACAAACTTCCTTTGTGGAAATATCTGTATTCAATAATCATTGTGCATATGGAAATGCTATTGTTTTAAATATCACTCTTGGTTGTCCCATTGAGTTGAAACAGGTGAAATTAGAGGCCTCACTTCAGGTAACTGGAGTATAAAATGAAAATAGTGAGTGCAAAAGCTGTCGTAACTGCATCATAGAATCTTCAAATGTTCTGAAACTAGGAATATGACTTCATATGAGCAGATACACCATTTAAAACAGTTGTTAAAAAAAGTGAAAATTAGCATTTTGACATTATTCCCCCCGCAACAAAATCACAAAATGTGCAATACATATTCATGACTCAGGCAGGCATTTCATAGAGGATTCAAAAATGATACAACAAAATCAAACTCAAACTAAATCTGGTTTAGCAATTCAGTAATTAATTAGCAACAAGCTCACTTAATCAACAAAGTTAGTAATAATTGTCAGAAATCTAAGGCTTTGAATAGTAACTAACAAAATAATCAAGCTCAATCAAAATGCTAGTGTATAGCTATCTAAGAAACTCTAGATTCTAAATGTCAAGGATGCTATATAGAGAACTCTTATTGTGTTTTATTAGGAACAGTTGAATTGAATTATATTGCAGAAATTCATAGAAAATTTCATTCTATATAAAGCAAAATAAAACTCAATAGAAGCGTTTTTATTTTGGTGCTTATTATGGAAGTGGTTAAGTATCTACATGCAGAGTAAATGTACAGGTTGGTTGTTGTGGCCTTGGCTATGATGGATAAACCAGTATGGGAGGAGAGTCTACAGTCAACCATCCACTGTATGGTACATGATAGTGCCTATAATTAGATAGGGTGACACGAGCCAGTGGGAAAGCATAGCACAGATATATCTATAATTTATAAGAAAAATAATTCTAATTTCATGCATCTCTCACTCATCCATCCATCACACATCGCTACTGCAGCCTATAAACAGTAATTTTTTTAGCTATGGTGTATAGCTATCTAAGAAGCTCTAGATTCTAAATGTCAAGGATGCTATATAGAGAACTCTTATTGTGTTTTATTAGGAACAGTTGAATTGAATTATATTGCAGAAATGCATAGAAAATTTCATTCTATATAAAGCAAAATAAAACTCAATAGAAGCGTTTTTATTTTGGTGCTTATTATGGAAGTGGTTAAGTATCTACATGCAGAGTAAATGTACAGGTTGGTTGTTGTGGCCTTGGCTATGATGGATAAACCAGTATGGGAGGAGAGTCTACAGTCAACCATCCACTGTATGGTACATGATAGTGCCTATAATTAGATAGGGTGACACGAGCCAGTGGGAAAGCATAGCACAGATATATCTATAATTTATAAGAAAAATAATTCTAATTTCATGCATCTCTCACTCATCCATCCATCACACATCGCTACTGCAGCCTATAAACAGTAAATTTTTTAGCTATGGCTTGTGAGGACGAAATGGATTCCAAACATTATACGATTGTTACCAACTCCAAGGTGTCCTATCATAAATGATTTGGGTACTTTCTGTAGCCAAGCAGAACATCACAGTTATGGTGGAAGTATGCTGCCAACAAGAATTTGATGTGTGACTAGTCAAATTCTGTGGGACAATATTCACAGCTGATGAGTTGATGAAGGTTAATTTTCTGAGATGACAAAATATATTCAAGTACGTAGCAGTGGAGGTATAATATACCTGCAAACTGTGAACAAATGTTAAAGTAACGAAAACTTAAACAAGCAGTTCAAGATCAAGAAGCACAGTATATTACATTAATTGTGTTTGTATTGTGTAAAAGGTCGAAGAAAGCAGTCATCATTACCATCCTAGTTGTGATACTAAATTATAACATAACAATCACCATTTCTGTGATATTTCCAAGGTAATACATTAAAACAATATTTTTGTTCATAAAAAGAGAGGGATTTATACTTTATGGCACAAACTTTAATCAACAAAATCACAAAATGTGTACTACATCTTCATAACTCGAGCAGAGATTTCATTGAGGATTCAAAAATGATACAACAAAATCAAACTCAAAATAAACCTAGTCTAGCTATAAACTACAACTTAGTAGCTAACTAAGCAACATGCTCACTTAATCGACAAAGTTAGCAATATTGTCGGAAAGCTACGGCCTTGAATACTAACTTTAGCAAGCTCAATCAAAATGCTAGTGTATGTATATAGCTAGCTCTAGAGTCTAAATATCAAGCATGTTATTCAGAGAACTTTTGCTTTGGTCATATAGCCAAGGAACCATCCAGATAATTTACAACCTAAATCTTTCTTCTGACAATTGATATAATTATCCTTTTCCTTCAAAATAAATGTTGATATTCTTGGAAAAATGACTTTGAAAAACGTAGACAGGAATTTTTCCACTTCATTTGTTTCACTCATAACATTAACTCAAGTCTAATTTTAATATTTATTCAATATTTATTTAATTAATGTTGTGGGTCTCGTTTTTAAGTATTATAAAATATATATTTTAATCATGCTGTACTTTTGCAAACATTTAATCTAGGATTATGGGCAGATTGAAAAGAAATGTAGTCAAATTCGTCTGTCTCAGGAGCAGACACGTCTTTACCATACCAATCACTATAATACTACAACTTTATTCAGTGAAGTCCAAAACAAGATTGCTTATACTAATGATATCTGCTTGATCACCTGTGTGGTGCAAAACACTAGTAATAGTTTTGTGAAGTACATTGGTCCATCATGAAAAACATGATGGATGTATTCAAGAAAGGAACTTATCAGATATTATGGGACAATCAAGCCATATTATTCTAGATAAACTTGCTTTGCTGAAATATCTGGATTTTGCACAAAAAAACTGCTGTTAATCTTTTGTTGCTTGTCCCATTGAATTAAAAAAGCTGAAATTAGAGGCCTCACTTCAGCTAACTGGAGTAAAAAATTTAACATATCACAGTATCAGAATATGCATCAAATTGTATATAGCTACTACTTGACACATAAAACTATCAATGATTCCATGAGATTGAAGTTGATCAATTAGCACACAAAAGATTAGAAGAAATCCATGGAGCAGGATATTTTTAGTTTTCACGATTAGAATCAAGTCTGCAGGTTATAGGTATGGACTAAAACAGTGAGTGTACAAATGTTTCAATTATTCATTAATCATCAATCATCATTATATATATTTTAACACTTGAAGATATACTTCTATAGAATAATTCATTCTATAGAATAATTCATTATAATACTGCGCTGTGAATCTGGATCTACATATAGACTCAAAAAGTCAGTGATAGCCATGAAGTGAGGAAGAGAATATGAAACTGGCCTACATCATAAATCAACTATGATATTTGCTTGGCTGGCACACTTTCCCTTCCTATCTATGCTATACTTGTTGGTTTACATGCTCTAATGCTACCAGAGAGTGCAGTGTAAAAATCTCTTTGATTTGTCATACAGAAGTTGTTCACACAGAGATAGCTCTATACAATAGCTTATAGCTAGAATACTATTTCCTGTTATGTATAGTGACCTTATCTAGTACACCTAGTTAAATTATGAATGAGCTTAAGCCATACAAATCTAAATACAGGAACCATAGGTCAATTATAAGAGCTGGACTCCAGAAGTGTCCAGATGGGAGAGGGGGAGGGGAGTTCATAGCTGAAGGCATCGCTGACAATGCTAGCAGGAAACAACTTAAGCATGATCATGGGGTATTACAAAACTTAACAACTTGTGACTGGGTGGTATTAACATGTGCCACTGATGCAATGAGTTTAACATACATAATGATAAATCCACAGTGGCTGCAATTTGGTTTCCATATAAATATCAGAGAGTGTTCTCTCACAAGAAGAGGTAAAGACATTATTCTCCACTGCTTGTCCTTGCAATTGCTGGAAGATGCACATCATCACTAAACCTCATGTTAAATTTGTAATATTGGGGTATTGGGGCAAAAGGTAAGAATTTTCTCCCGTCCCTAACCTCCTCAACTCCTTATAAGGAGATTACCAAATTACTGAATAATCAAGGTCCAACTACATTTTGACTCAGCAAAGTATGGTATTTAGTGGAATCTACAGGGATTGTTTCATCAGTGATATTGACTCACCCTTAGCCCATCCTTCTAATGCTATTTTCGCTTGAGTTCAAACATTTGGGGGATGACTGTTTATGGAGTAGTTTTATCTTTGGAGGATTCACTAAAGAAAAACACTCAACAAACTTACAGTTGACATAATAGAGACATAAGGAGCATCTGTTAGGTAACCATCTTCTTTGTTTAGTGCCATGTTTTTCCATTTAGATTATGTTCAGAGAAAATAAAATTGATTATCTACCGAGTCATTCTGTTACAAGAAATAATAAACATTTACCAACAAGTTTATTGAGAGTCTATGGTAAACCAACTACTTTGTATGATGCATGTCACTGCTATGAATTAGATGAGGTGACATGAGCCAGTGGGAAACACTAGCACAGATATATCTGTGACAAGCCATTCTACTTTCATGCATCTCTCACTCAGCTACACTCTCCATCCATCACACATCACTACTGCTGCCTCCAAACAGCAATTTTTTTAGGATGAAATAGATCCCAAACGTTATAAGATTATCCAACAGCTCCAAGGTGTCTTAATCCCCATTGTCATAACGGCTTTGGGCACTCTCTGTAGCCATGCAGAACATCTGTTAATAGTTAGCTAGTTATGGAGTATGCTGCCTCCAAATACTTGATATAGGAACTCAAAGTCAAATCCTGTAGAATGATATTCACAGCTGATGAGTTGATGAAGGTTAATTTTCTGAGTTAGCAAAATATATTCAAGTGCTTAGTAGAGGAGGTATAAGATACCTGCAGAGTACAAACAAATGGAACAGTATAAGGAAGCCATTCAAGTTCAAGAGGCAAATTAATTATGTTCCTATTGTGTAAAAGATGGAAGAAGGCAGATACTAAACTACTAAAGAATTACTCCAAGGTAATATATTGTTTTGGTTTATAAAAAGAGAGAGATTTATATCTACTTTATGGCACTAACATAAGCAACAAAATCACAAAATATGCAATACATCTTCAAGATTCTGGCAGGCATATCATAGAAGATTCAAAAGTGATACAACAAAATCAAACCCAAACTAAATCTGGTTTATATATTTTGTATATACAACTCAATAATTAGTTAGCAACATGCTCACTTGATCAACAAAGTTAGTATATTGTCAGAAATCTAAGAAATATCAAGGTTAATATTCAGAGAACACTTTTGTGGTCATCTAATCATCGTGATCATTTAAAACTAAAATTTATCTCCGGAGCCACACTGGAAACATTCTTTTCCTTCAAAATATATGTTTATGTAAATTGAGGTTCTTAGAAAAGTTACTTTGAAAAAGTAGATTCTACCCGAGTTGTTTTATTCATAACATTAACAACAGCTAAATTATATTGTAGAAATTCTTTAAACATATATAAGCAAAAAAAATCCTCATAAGGAGCATTCTGTTTTGGGGCAGGATCTGCATAATAAATGTATTATGGAAATATTTAAGTAGCTACATGCAGAGTAAATATTTGTCTTGTAAGGGTTGGTTGGTGTGGCCTTGGCTATGTAGGATAAACAAGAATGAGAGAATGCACCTTCACTTCCTTCCAACTTTTTCCAAATCCATCTAGCACCTACACTTCCTTCTACCATCCATTCTGTCGCTTTCGAATTGGTAAAGTGGGTCACAGGGTGCGCAGAAAGTGACGCGTTGGGCCAATTAAGCGCATGGAAGGGGGGAGGGGGAGATATAATGCATCCGCTAGCTCAGAATATAAGCTCTGGTACTGAGCCAATAATGCTACTAAAAATCTGCAGAGACATTTCTCAGACAACACAGTCAGGAGTAGCTGAGCACTGAGCTTATCTATACTTTCAAGTATCTTAATAATTATGTCCAGTGCTGCACTTGGAAAAATCATCATAATCATATTATTTTCAGTTCGGAATAGTGCACAATTACCCGTCCATCAGCAGGAGGCAGAGTCAGAGGAACAGGGGCAGATCATTGATTATTGCAGTGAAAGCAGAGAAAATGGATACCTGGAATCCAGTGAGGAATCTTGCACGTCTTTAGAAGAGGCACTCGTAAAACATTCCCAAATAAGTTTGTCATTGGACACCCCATATCATGTCTTCAGCATGTATGATCTCTTCTATTCTGGCATTGTGAAAGGTGAGAATGCACCATCACCAACTCCAATGAACATCACCATTGCAGAAATCAGCCGATTAGGTACGACCAGATGTGAAGAGTTACTCCACCAAGTCAATTTGTCACAGAGGGACTCGGACATATGTCAGTGGGGCTACACATGCAAGTACAATCCCCACTACTTCCCAAGCTTTCTCATTGAAGCCGAACTTCGTGAACCTTTTTTGGGGCTAAAAAGCAGTGAGTGCATTCCACTTAAAGTCCATAATATGAAGTTTGTGAGGACCACTTGTCAATTCAATCATAATAAGCCTCATTGGTGTATTTGTGGAGGAGAAAAAATCATCACAGGCTTCAAGCATCAAGTTGATACTAATGTTACAGGATCTGAGAGTATTGAATTGTCCTATAACTAAAACCATGCAATAATGACAATTTTTTTTAATTACTTTGCCATGTCTTTCATTTACCTCTGTGTCAAATTTGACCGCTTGAAACTGCAGCTTTCATGCCAAGCGTGGCCTCAAAAACCTCTTTTGAGCTCCGCGTATGCGGAAGTGATGGAATTTCCCGCCTAGATCCTGGGTTCGTTACCAAAGTAATTGTTTTATCTAGGGATGCCAAAGCAAGTGCTGAGTCGCTAGAGCTGTAAATGCTTTGCTTCACCTCTGTGGTGAGGACCAGCAACCCTTACTTGATATCATTGAGGATTATTTCACCATGGGAGACTGTGCAGAGAACTGGAGTGATGAGGATGAAAATGATGAATGTATGTACTAGCACAGCATTTATAAACCATTTTTAGATAGTTCATAGAGTAACAGAAATAGAGACACTAAAATAAAATATGGGAAAGGAAGGGGGCTTAATTTTCACAACCAAATAGGGAAGTGGGATACTATAATTATAATGAAATGCATTAATGAATATTACAGGGAGTGACGATGAAGAACCTGCATGCAATATTGGTTTGATGGAACCTCTAGCTGGAGCAGGATTTGAGATTGAAAGTGATGAGGAGGAGGGTAGGTACGATGAAGAGGAAGAGATTGGTAGAGATGAACAAGTCCTTGAAGTACTGACTCAGGTACAATTTTTAGCAGATGTAGAGATCGAGCCAACAGTATCTGACACAATGGAGAAGGAACTTGTTACTAACTTCATGGATGTTGGATGTGGTTGTGAGAGCTGGCTTGGAAGAAACTGTTCTCTGCAATTTTCTGTACAACACACCTGTGACATTCTTTCGCAGTGTGCTTCCCTCTCCCGCAACGAGCTGGATATGGCCCTGCTTAGACCACTATGGCAAATTCAAACTTTAGTGAGAATGTGTCAGTCACTCCCTGACAAGTAGGGGGAAAAACTGCACAAAGTATCATCACCACGGTCGATAATTATGTCCCAACATGTTTCGCTTTTTGCATACTATTGGTGAAACACGCTTGAAGAACCTTGTCAAGGCCTTCAAGGTAAACCGACTCTCACCTCGCATACATGAAAACATCAAACGACTCCCGAAACATGCACTTTTGCTTTCTTCTGTGGAATAAGTTGTCCGTTTTCTGCTAAACTATGCTGACCTGAATGCTCTTCTTCTACCTGGTCACATCCCAGGCTATATAGCAGATCAGATATAAGCCATCTAGCATATAAAAGCGAGGAATTTGGAGGGTGTATCATGAATCTGCTGAGTCTGCACAATGTGTCTGCATACTCCACTTTCTGTAGGCTATGGTGGTCCCTCCTTCTAGCATTGATAATAATGAAGCCTAATGTCTGATTTGTGTTGGACTCGTCAGCAAAATAGTACAGCGATTCTTCGAGCTGCCAACTGTTCTGAAGTTGAAAAATCTGCTACCATACGAGAAGCTGAAGAGCATCTCAGGGTTGTCCAGCTAGAGAGGTCATTCTACAAAACTGTGTGTGATAACTGTAGGCGACAAGTGATTAGTTTTTTCTTGGCATGTGGCACATTTTCACCTCGTTTCGATTGGAGGTGCGGCACTCACGTGAAACTTCTGCAATCTCAGTGTAGCAGAGCCATTTTGACAATAAATGGATCAAAGAATTTCAGGGGATAGGGATAGGCAAGAGTTTCAAAGGTATAAATAAAAAATATATAATGAAATTGATTGACAAAGTAAGCATGGAATACAGCAAATACAGGGTAAATAATAACATCATGGGTACAGTGTACTGCTTGTGTTCAATGCAATAGTAATGTCAGTAGTCTTGTCTTCATTTCAGGTCACTTGTATGCCCTGTATTCTGTGTACAATCGACTTTGGTGTTACCCATGGTGGCCATAATGATGTCACATCTCACCTCAAGAGCAAGAAACATAAGGATATGTCAAAGGCTGTGCTATCAACTATTCCAATCACCTCTCTCTTCCAACATCAGAGAAGTGATCAAGTAATCGAAGCAGAGGTCAGGTGGGCTACATTTGTTGCTAAGCACAACATATCCTTTCTGTCTAGTGACCATGCCACCAAGCTTTTCAGCAAGATGTTCCCAGACTCTGAAATTGCAAAGAAATTATCCTGTTCCCACACCAAAACCACCACCATAGTAAAGAAAGCTCTTGCTCCTTACTTCATACAGAGAGTTATGGAGTCAATGTCAAGTGGTCCATTCTCTTTGATGATTGATGAATCCCATGACAAGAGGGATAAGTCTTGCATAATTCTTTTGAGGCTTCTTGATCCACAGGTAGGTAAGTACGGACGAGATTCTTGGATATGCCTGTTGTGAACATTGATATAGCTACCAACTTGTTTCAAGCCTTGAAGGAGTCACTGACTAAGAATGGGCTCAGCTTTGACAATGCAGTGTCTTTCATGTCTGATACCACCAAAGTTATGAAAGGAGTGAGGTCAG
The DNA here is from genome assembly GCA_028752905.1 of Cladorhizidae sp. MBARI D1340-BT2. Taxonomy (NCBI): domain Eukaryota; kingdom Metazoa; phylum Porifera; class Demospongiae; order Poecilosclerida; family Cladorhizidae; species Cladorhizidae sp. MBARI D1340-BT2. The sequence continues at coordinate 8,065,235 of JAQNBH010000008.1, read as the reverse complement.
GTGTGCAGAAGTTGATTAAGGATGAGATCCCAACTTTGTATGATGTTGGTTGCATCTGCCATTTGGCTGATTTAACAGTTAAAGCTGGTTTGAAAGTACTCCCAGTGAACATTGACCAGCTCTTCATCGACATATTCTACTACTTCCATAGCAGCAAGAGAGCAGCAATTTGTCATCCTATGGTGTTCACTTTTCACCACTGAGCCAGGGGTGATTTTGAAGCATTGCCCCACACGATGGCTCAGCTTCTGAAGTGTATGAATCGTTACCTCATGCAGTATGATGGTTTGAAGTCATTCTTCTTGTCTTGTGAGGAAGCTGAAACAGCTAAGGTCTGTAGCATTCTTTCAAGGCTTGAGAATCCTCTGACGAAACCTCTGTTGTTCTTTTATCTTGCCCTCAATGGATCAATTCAACCGCCTCTTCCAGAAATCTACAGAGAATACTACCTCACAGCTGTATGATGAGATGAACCGGTTAGTTAGGTACCAAGAAGTGACCCACATCTTCCCCTGCTCTCGTATAAAATAATGGCGTGGTCAAGGGAAAGGCGCACGCTAATTAGGAGGCGTCGTCGAAAATTCGCGCCGTATATAAAAATTAATGTCCCGGAATTAACTTATGGAAAGTTGGCAAGTATGCAGTATCAGCAGATATGGTATATCTACAAATAACATATATAATAGTAGTAGGCAGAATATTCCACTAGATCCATCCATAGCTAAATGTTTTTCATAAAACTAGAGGGACAGTATATAATTAGTTTTTATACAGTGAAAGCTATAGGTAGCTTCCTACAATTGTAGATCATCTAATAATTGTAAGTTAATTCGCGTACGGTGAAAGAGAAAGTTGTAGGTAGCTTCCAACAGCTGTAGAACAAGAATAAAACAAATAATTAAAAAAATATTAACATTTTGAAATATCTTTTATTGTTACGATATGTTATTATTTTATTTTTATTATTGTTATATATATTATATATATTAAGGATTGGACCATGACTAATGTTAGGGCTTGGAAAATGACTAGGATTAGGGCTTGGACAATTACTAGGGTCAGGGCTTGGGCAATGACTTGAGTTAGGGCTTGGACCATGACTGTACCATGACTAAGTTAGACCATGACTGTACCATGACTAAGTTAGGGCTTGTACAATTAAGGGTTAGGCTTGGATAATGATAAAGTTAGGGCTTGGACAAGGACTAGCAATAGGGCTTGGACCATGACTAGTGTTAGGGCTTTATTAGGGCATTGTCCATGACTAGGGTTAGTGCTTGGACTATGCCTAGTCCTTAGGCTTGGACAATGATTAGGGTTACGGTTTGGACAATGACTATGGTTAGGGTTTGAATGATGATTAGAATTAGGGTTTGGACAATATCTAGGGTTTTGACTTAGACAATGACTAGGGTTGGGCTTGGAAGCATTATGGCTTGGACAATGACTAGGGTTACGGATTGGACAATGACTAGAGTCAGGGCTTAGACAAGGACTAGAGTTAGGGCTTAGACAAGGACTAGGGTTAATCACAGCTACATCTGCAGTCTCTCCCTCTCTGTGTGTGTAATATAAATATTACAGATTACAGCAATAGTTACATGGTGTGTACAGCTAACGGTTACATAGATAAGTGGTGTGAATGCTAAAGGTTACATAGATATGTGGTGTGTACAGCTAACGGTTACATCGATATGTGGTGTGTATTGCTAAAGGTTACATAGATATGTGTAGTTTATGCTAAAGGTTACATAGATATGTGGTGTGTATGTATAAGGTTACATATATATGTGGTGTGTATAGCTAAAGGTTACATAGATACGTGGTGTGTATGCTAATGGTTACATAGATATGTGGTGTGTATGCTAAAGTGTAGATTACATAGATATGTGGTGTGTACAGCTAAATGTTACATAGATATGTGGTGGATATGCTAAAGGTTACATAGATATGTGGTGTGTATTCTAAAGATATGTTGTGTGTACAGCTAAAGGTTACATAGATATGTAGTCTGTATGCTAAAGGTTACATAGATATGGTGTGTAGATATGTGGTGTGTATATAGACAAGCTAAAGCTTACTTAATCTTTTCCTTGTATAGATTTATATCAGCAGAGATGTATATCTACAAATAACATATATAATAGTAGTAGGCAGAATATCCACTAGATACATCCATAGCTAAATGCTTTTTATAAAACCAGAGAGACAATATATAATTAGTTTTTATACAGTGAAAGCTATAGGTAGCTTCCTACAATTGTAGATCATCTAATAATTATAAGTTAATTCACATACAGTGAAAGAGAAAGCTGTAGGTAGCTTCCAACAGTTTTAGAACAAGAATAAAAATAAATAATATAATAAATTAAAAAAATAGTAATGTTTTGAATTATTGTTATCAAATGTTTTGTTATTATTTATTTATTTTTATTATTGTAATATATATTATATATATTATTTATTATTAGGGATTGGACCATCCCTAGTGTTAGGGCTTGGAAAATTACTAGTGTCAGGGCTTGGGCAATGACTGCTTGGACCATGACTGGACCATGACTAGTGTTAGGGCTTGGAAAATGACTACGATTAGGGCTTGTATAATTACTAGGTTCAGGGCTTGGACAATTACTAGGGTTAGGGCTTGGGCAATGACTTGAGTTAGGGCTTATGACTATAGGGTTAGGGCTTGGACAATGACTCTGATTAAGGCTTGGTCAATGACTAGGGTTTAGGATTGGACAATGGCTAGGGTTCGGATTTGTACAATGACTAGGGTTATGGCTTGGATAATTATAAAGTTAGGGCTTGGACAAGGACTAGCAATAGGGCTTGGACCATGACTAGGGTTAAGGCTTGGACTATGACTTATGTTAAGGCTTGGAAAATGACTAGGGTTATGGTCCAGACAATGACAATGGTTAGGGCTTGAATAATGATTAGAATTATGGTTTGGACAATGACTAGGGTCAGGACTTAGACAATTTTTTTTAAATTATATTATTAATTGTATTCTTGTTCTACAACTGTTGGAAGCTACCTACAGCTTTTTCTTTTACTGTACGTGAATTAACTTATAATTATTAGATGATCTACAATTGTAGGAAGTATAAAAACTAATTACATACTGTCCCTCTAGTATTATGAAAAACATTTAGCTATAGATGGATCTAGTGGCCTACTACTATTATATATGTTATTCGTAGATATACCATCTCTGCTGATAGAGATCTATATAAGGAAAAGACTAAGCAAGCTTTAGCTTGTCTATATACACACTACATATCTTTGTAACCTTTAGCATACACACCACATATCTATGTCCTTGTCTAAGCCCTAACCCTAGTCCTTGTAACGTTTTGAAGTATCTTTTATATTGTTATCATAGTTATTGTTATATATAATATATATATTATTTATTAATAGGGATTGGACCACGACTAGTAATTAGGGCTTGGATAATGACTAGGATAAGGGCTTGGACAATTACTAGGGTCAGGGCTTGGGCAATGACTTGAGTTAGGGCTTGGACCATGACTGGACCATGACTAAGTTAGGGCTTGGAAAATTACTAGGGTCAGGGCTTGGGCAATTACTAGGGTTAGGACTTGGGAAATTCCTTGAGTTAGGGCTTATGACTAGGGTTAGGGCTTGGACAATGACTCTGATTAAGGCTTGGTCAATGACTAGGGTTTGGGATTGGACAATGGCTAGGGTTCGGATTTGTACAATGACTAGGGTTATGGCTTGGATAATGATAAAGTTAGGGCTTTGACAAGGACTATATAGTAATAGGGCTTTGTCCATGACTAGGGTTAGTGCTTGGGCTATGACTAGCTTGGACAATGACTAGGGTTACGGTTTGGATAATGACAATGGTTAGGGTTTGGACAATGTCTACACGGCAAGAACCGTTTAGTTAAAACAACTTAAAAAAATGGTGCAACTGAGGTAACCAATAACAATTTTACTGGATATATTAACTAGTTAATTGTTTGTGAATATAACTATATTAATATTATATATAGTACTAATAATGGTTAAAGTAACAATTATTAATATTAGTTTCAACTACTATAAACAATTAATTCATCATTACTTTATAGTTACTTAACAACTTCAACCTGGTTAACTATAATAATTAGTTAATTTAACAATTTCAAATTAGTGTCCTAGGAACCCCCAAAATGGAATTAAGTTATTTTAACCATTTCAACTGGCTGTTCTAAGAACCACAAACTAGTTACCATACAAACCACAATGTTAATTAGATAATTAATAAGTTATTTTAACTATTGGAACTGTTGTTTAAGAACCACATCATTGTCATTATTATTATTATTATTATTATAACCAACCATTAATCCTTATTTTATTAGAATTATTAGTTTCTGGCTGGTTACCATACAAAACCACATGTTGCTATTAGTGATTATAACTAGCTAAGAAATATAATTGTCAATGACAAGGCAAAGAATCAAAACAAAAATAGTCATCACATGAATGAGGACAGAAAATATGAGAAAAATTCACAACTCGAAAAATTGGTATATATTAAAAACCATAGAAAACCATAGAAAGAGAGACTTGGAGAAAGAATTCGAAAACCTCCTGTTCAATAAAAATGAAATACACCGAATCTCCATCCTCTACCATAAATTCTCCAATCCATGGTGTGGAACGAGTGGGAGGAGCAGCTGCCACAGTCTCTGGCACATCAGACATCTGTGGGTACAATATTCCATTATTTAAATAAATACATGGTTCATCATTTGAAACAACTGTGGACTTTACCTCAAATCGAGCAAACAAGTAGCTCAGCTTCACTCTTTTTTGGCTGCACACAAAGCAGCAATTTCAGAGCTCGGTTTTGCAGTTCACCATCTGTTATAAAATGATAAACATAAATGTATTATGTATACGTAGCACCATAAATTACTGCCCCATATCCATGAACAGGTGCATGTATGAGGGGGACACTTTGAGCTGTGGTCCAGGACTTTTGTGTTCAGAACTGTCACGGTAACATTTTTTGGGGGATAAATCATTTCATGATCGTATTGTCCACAAAATTGACAAGAACATTACATATTCCATAAATACTGTCACCAGATGTGAGTCAACAACCAGTTGCAATTGCAAGATATAATTTCTGAATATAAGGGGCACAGTGCTTTTTGAACTATATCATGTGTATTCAAGAATGTACACTATTCAGCATATAGTAGATTCTACTTTCACATGAATGAATGATCACATTCTAAGGCCAAAACTATTAATTTTTATTCTGATTACAGGATACCTTTTTCAATATCTGTCAATATCTCTCTGATATCACGTCTCTTTAGCCCTTTGCAGTATGTGATGATAGCAGGTACCCATTTTGGGTCCACTCAACACTAAAAGACCCTTGAAGTCCTTGCTTGCTTGCCAATGACTAACTCAAGCTCTTGTTCAATCTGTTGATAGAAAAGCAATAAATTCAAGATGCAAGTTAAAGGTGACCTTGTATCTTTATGTAACAGAAGCCACTAGCAGAATACATTGTACATGTATAGCACAAGCATTTGTTACATACACTCTTCAATATATCAACATAGTCAAGGTGTTTTAGTTTTGTTAGGTTAATTAATATAATACTTTTGTATATATACTCAACACAAACATACCAACATACCACAGATGGGATCCTCAGAGCCGGAAACTTCTTGAGCTTGGTGAGTACGGAGCCATTGCTCTCTAACAAATATTGCCTACGTGAATAAAATGTTAACTTATTCAGAGGTAAAACGACATCATTTCTAGGATTCTCCTTCTCCATCTCCTTTGTGAGAGCTTGAACATGTTAGGTATCCATCCTTTCATCCTCGTGGATGAAAGGATGGATACCTAGACTCCAGGTTAATCGCTCGCTTTGGCCGACCACGTTTGCTTGGTTTATCCATTGGCGAGTTAGCTGCTTTCCTTTTTCGGCCCTTTTCAACATTATACACACGGTCCATCACTTTTTTCACCCATGATCCCTGAAGGGGAAAAAATGACACGGTAGATGAATACTTATAAGGCATATATACATCAACAATGTTACTATGTACTTACAGAAGCAGTAGACCCAGATCCTGTCATAGAATCAGCCAGAATGGATATTTCTCTACTAACATTTTGGCAATTTTTGTGACAGCAGCTGGATTTGGCCTTTCTACATAGCTGTATATATGCTGTATATATGGTAACAAGGTCTCGAACGATTTCATTTCTTATATCCGGTAATCTCTTTTCAGCAATGGTAGCCATAATATTAGGCTTCCACATCAACGGAATAGAGAAATCATTTCTTGATACTGCTGAAGATCCACTATTTTCTGATGACAAGAGATACTGTATCATGATCTTGATAGCTTGGAGATGATGCCAGTGAGGCTGGTAAAGTAGATGGAGTATTTGGGGAAGAAAATTGTGTGAGTTATATTCAGGCATACTGGAAACCTGAATACAAATAAAAGAAATAATCTTCTGGACAGCTGTAAGAATTGCTAAGTCAACTTACAGTTATAGTTGGAGATTGGATAATACTTTTTTGAATACGAATCAATCTTTTCACTGCTCCCAATGGCTTTATAATTCCCTTGACATCGTCTTCTGTCAGATCACAAAATGTTGCACCATCGATCTCATTCTCTATGGCAACAGAATATGCAGTAGTGGTAAGGAACTATACTCGTCAGGTAAAAATGTCCTATTTCTATACTTTTAATCATTTTAATAACAATAACAGCATTCTATCAAGGATTTTTGTAAGGGAGGCATTTCAGTGGACTAAAAACTCATATATATATCCTTTCTTTTTTGTCCTTTTTTTTTAGGGGGGGGGGGGGGGGGGGGGGGGTTGCATGTTGCAAGAGTCACAACCAAACTTGAGAGATGAAAAAATGAAAATTGGGAGGGGAAGAAAACGAAGGAAAGAAAAGGGAAAAATAAATAAGAGAGAAGGGGCAAAAATAAAAGAAAGAAGAACATAAAAAGATTTGGAAGAAAAAAAAGGAAATAAAAGATAGAAAAAAGGGGGAATCAAAAGAAACAAAAGAAAAAGGAAGTGGTGGAAAGAAAAAAAAAAGATGAGGGGGAAAAAGAATGGGGGGAAAAAGAATGGGGGGAAAAAGAATGGGGGGAAAAAGAATGGGGGGAAAAAGAATGGGGGGGAAAATAATGGGGGGGAAAATAATGGGGGGAAAAAGAATGGGGGGGAAAAGAATGGGGGGGAAAAGAACGGGGAGAAAAAGAACGGGGAGAAAAAGAACGGGGAGAAAAAGAACGGGGAGAAAAAGAACGGGGAGAAAAAGAACGGGGAGAAAAAGAACGGGGAGAAAAAGAACGGGGAGAAAAAGAACGGGGAGAAAAAGAACGGGGAGAAAAAGAACGGGGAGAAAAAGAACGGAGAGAAAAAGAACGGAGAGAAAAAGAACGGAGAGAAAAAGAACGGAGAGAAAAAGAACGGAGAGAAAAAGAACGGAGAGAAAAAGAACGGAGAGAAAAAGAACGGAGAGAAAAAGAACGGAGAGAAAAAGAACGGAGAGAAAAAGAACGGAGAGAAACAGAACGGGGAGAAAAAGAACGGGGAGAAAAAGAACGGAGAGAAAAAGAACGGGGAGAAAAAGAACAGGGAGAAAAAGAATGGGGAGAAAAAGATAGGGGGGGGAAGTCACAAGTAGAGCATGTATAATGACTCAAACCCGAGTGTTCAGGTTGGGAGTCCCTACACTACCACTGTGCCATAAAGATTTCAAACATACAAACTAAGGCCAGACCTAGTAAAAAAATTGTGCTCGGGCATAAATATTGACCCGGGTGGGTGGCAGAACAATTTAAATTTAATTTATCCCATCTTCAATTTTCACCTTGTCTACAGGCCTTACTGCAGCACAACAATTTAAATTTAATTTATCCCATCTTCAATTTTCACCTTGTCTACAGGCCTTACTGCAGCACTCTTGTTCTACTCGAGACAACAGCTGCCCAAATGTTTCCTAAACAAATAGCAAATGATTTTTGAGCCTAAGATGAAAATTAAATCATGCAACTACCGCCGAGCTGCCAAGTGACCACTGTCATTTTCCGTACCAAATTGCCATTTTCCCCGTATTTCCGGAGGGATTTCCGTACTTTCCCCCCCTTCTACATAATATATTATAATATATTTACTCTTGCAGCGCCAGCCTGTCTTCGTCATTGTCACACTGACTTGAGTCCTAAATCGGCACAACTATCTTGAGCTGCAGCTTGGCCTGCAACAAACTGTGCCATGCTAGCTTCCAAATAGTGTCTTGAAACCGGGGCACTTGTCATCAGTCGTGTGCCTGCCAGAAAGGGGATCGGTAAAGGGTCTGACGCACGAGAAATGTTGCTGATAGAGGAGGAAAGAGAAATTGTGCCCGGGGAAAGGGGAGGAGGAAAGAGAAATAAATTATGTCTCTACCGGGAAAGAGGAATAAATTATTATACCGTAGCGGTAAGCAGTTTGTTCAATGTTGTATTGTTTGATGCTGTCATAGCAGCTAGTAGCTGAAGCTCAAGATTGTTCCTCTTCCAAGGTAATAATTCTGTACTAATATCCGTACCATCTGTACAGTAGTGTGATATTCCGTACAAGTACGGAAAAATCCGTGCACTTGGCCAGCACTGCTACCGTCACTGCCAGCCAGTGCAAAAATTTTTTCCTAACCCAGCAAAATTTGACCCACCGGGCCGAGCAACAAGAAATTTACTAGGTCTGGCCTAACAGAGATCTACTCAACAAGACTACTTCTCTCTTCATTACTTTAATTTCTATACTTATTCTTCAGCCTCTTCACTCTCTTCCTAATTCCCACAGCACAACAAGAAATGCACAATAACTTCCACCCCACCCTATCCAACTTTCATTAGCTTACAATTGCACATAATAATTAGTCCCATTCTTTTTAGTTGATCTAGTTACCATATAACAGAGATAGGATCGCAGAGATAAATATGGGTGGGCTTTTATTTAAATCCCCACCATGAAAATGTGGTGCTAGGACTATAACATGACGTAGTTGTAAGATTACCTTCGAAAGTTTCACAGTAGGTGTCTTGTACTCCTTCCTTCAACCACATTGAAAGATCGACAACAGACATCTTATCGAGCTCCCAGCGTTCCATATTGGCAGTAGAAAAAGGACTCACACAGTCGACACACACAAAAAAAACACGCCAATGCACGTGCAGTATTCTTAAACTTTGAACTTGTCTTGCCTTCATTTGGTAAAGGGTCTCTCTTTAATGTCTAGGCCTCTCTGTAACTTCATTGCGCCAACTAAAAGTCTTTGGCTAAGCCATTTGCGACATGTACACAGTCGAGATGATAACTTTTCTGTCACTTGTGGAATGAACAATTGTGTTGCTTCATATACCAATTGTGCCTCCTTCGTAGCTCACGTCTATAGGCAACACAGAGAGGTTGTCATTACAAAGTATATAAGGAATGAATCATGACAGACAGGATATTGTTACCAACAGGATGCTGGTTAATTATATTGATGATCATTACAATTCCACCTTATAAGCTTAGGACTTTGTCCTGGATATCTGGCACCATATATAGGTCATCTGTTGAGTGTTAAACAGATGTGTGGTCATTTGGTACATACAGTGAGATTACACACAGTACAGACATGGCCAGCAGGGTGATGTAAATATGACCTGACCGCACATATATACACTAGATATAACATGACTTGTCCAAGTGAAGCCTTTGCCTTGATCTGTGCTCATTTCTTTCTGCACATTCCTGTCCACAACATTTCTCCTAACTCCTCGTAACATCAACATACACAATTGAGAGCATAAATGCCCATAAAATCTGGGGAAAACGTGGGAGATATATATATATATATTTTTATTTATCATTTGCTTTAAACTAATTCTTATATAAAATAGTCATAAAACAAACATTTTCAATTAGTACATATAACTAATTATTCAATCTGAATAGTCACAATTAATATTCTTATAATACATGGTTATTATAAAATATTATAATAGTCGATTTGCAAAAAATGTTAATAAAACAAACATTTACACTTACTATATTTATCTATAAAAATACTTAATCGGATTAGTCACAATAACTAATACTAGTAATGTTAATATTCATTGTTATTATACATTATTGTAATAGTCAATTTGCAATGCATTTTGTTAATACAATAATTTATATTGTTAAATCTACGAAAATATATTTCTACAGACAGAAATTCGTTAATACTACTATTAATTTTAGTTGAAATACAAAAATTGTTAATATAACACTTATTATAGAATAATAACAGTTAATTTGTTAAAATAACGGATTATTACAGTCATTTTAACAATATAGTAGTAAAAACAACAGTTACTTTTTACGGTTTAGGGTTTTGGCTTGGACAATGACTAAGGTTAGGGCTTAGATAAGGACTAGGGTTAATCACAGCTACATCTGCAGTCCCTCCTTCTCTGTGTGTGTGAAATATAAATATTACAGATATAGCAATTGTTACATAGATATGTGGTGTGTACAGCTAAAGGTTACATAGATATGTGGTGTGTACAGCTAAAGGTTACATAGATATGTGGTGTGTATGCTAAAGGTTACATAGATATGTGGTGTGTACAGCTAAAGGTTACATAGATATGTGGTGTGTACAGCTAAGGGTTACATAGATATATAGTGCGTATTCTAAAGGTTACATAGATATGTGCTAACTGTTGATATGTGTTGTGTATGTAGACAAGTTAAAGCTTGCTCCTTGTATAGATCTCTATATATCAGCAGAGATGGTATATCTACAAATAACATATATAATAGTAGTAGGCAGAATATTCCACTAGATACATCCATAGCTTCATAAAACCAGAAGGACAGTATATAATTAGTTTTTATCTAAAGGTAGCTTCCTACAATTGTAGACTAATAATTATAAGTTAATTCGCATACAGTGAAAGAGAAAGCTGTAGGTAGCTTCCAACAGTTGTAGAACAAGAATATATTAAAAAAATTAAAAATAGTAGCATTTTGATTTTAATTTTATTATTGTTATATATACATGTGTATTTATTATTGGGTATTGGACCATGACTAGTGTTAGGGCTTTGAAAATGACTAGGATTAGGGCTTGGACAATTACTAGGGTCAGGGCTTGAGCAAAGACTTGAGTTAGGGCTTATGGCTAGGGTTAGGGCTTGGACAATGACTCTGATTAAGGCTTTGTCAAGACTAGGGTTTGGGATTGGACAATGGCTAGGGTTTAGATTTGTACAATGACTAGGGTTATGGCTTGGTTAATGATAAAGTTAGGGCTTGGACAAGGACTAGCAATAGAGCTTGGACCATGACTAGGTTAAGGTCTTTTACAAGGACTAGCATTAGGGCTTTGTCCATGACTAGGGTTAGTGCTTGGACTATGACTAGTCTAAAGGCTTGACAATGACTAGGGTTATGGTTTGGACAATGACAATGGTTAGGGCATGAATAATGATTAGAATTAGGGTTCAGCCAAATAGGGTTTTGGCTTGGACAATGACTAGGGTTAGGGCTTGGATAAGGACTAGCATTATGGCTTGGACAATGACTAGAGTTACGGCTTGGACAATGACTAGGTTCAGGGATTAGACAAGGACTAGCGTTAGGGCTTAGACAAGGACTAGGGTTAATCACAGCTACATCTGCAGTCTCTCCCTCTCTGTGTGTGTAATACAGATTACAGCAATTATTACATAGATATGTGGTGTGTATGCTAAAGGTTACATAGATATATGGTGTGTATGCTAAAGGTTACATAAATATGTGGTGTGTAAAGCTAAAGGTTACATAAATATATGGTGTGTGTAGCTTAAGGTTACATAGATATGTTATGTGTATAGCTAAAGATTACATAGATATGTGGTGTGTACAGCTAAAGGTTACATAGATATGTGGTGTGTACAGCTAAAGGTTACATAGATATGTGGTGTGTATAGCTAAAGGTTACATAGATATGTGTTGTGTATAGCTAAAGGTTACATAGATATGTGGTGTGTATAGCTAAAGCTTACATAGATATGTGTGTGTATAGCTAAAGGTTACATTGATATGTGGTGTGATTAGCTAAAGGTTACATAGATATGTGGTGTGTACAGCTAAAGGTTACATAGATATGTGATGTGTACAGCATAGATATGTGGTGTGTATGCTAAAGGTTACATTGATATGTGGTGTATATATAGCTAAAGTTTACATAGATATGTGTTGTATAATTAGGTTACTTAGATATGTGGTGTGTACAGCTAAACGTTACATAGATAATGTTGTCCAACGAGAGTCAATGGTATCTGTACAATGAATCAGATCAGGCCGTTTTGTCCAGAACAAGGCTAGGACATCACTTGCCCTCTGCATGACGAACCAAGGCCCACCAGTAGAGCTGGTACTCCTACACCACTCTCTCCAACTCTAAACACCAACGACACAAGTGTCACACCACTGGTGAAGAAGAGGCATATCTGCAGCATCTGCAAACAGGACATAACAGCAATTAAACTTGCTTGTGTACATTTCACTTCATAACCATTTTTATTCTCTTTTTTAACTTTTATACACTGTTTGCTGTTTATTTCAGTGCCATCAAACTTTATACACTAGATATAATAGCATGTCTAGCTCGAGGTAAATAAAGGTAAATAAAACTAGAAGTAAACAAAGGTAAATAAAACTAGAAGTAAACAAGCTATTAACACACACAATCTATGAAACTTCCATGCTTACATGTTTTGACGCACCCTGGGCTTTAGAATCTTCGTTCTCTTTGTTCAACCTGGGCCTACTCTAGCTTCGTAACTTCCTTAATTCTTGCTCAAACTAGCAGAATTACTGTTCTCTTTCTATAGCGAAGTTGGATATATGCCACATTTTTGTCTCGCGTGCAACTCTCTAACCACAGCACAGAGTATACGGAATAGACCTGGTTGAAGTAAACTGTCACTAAAAACGTCGTTTTTCTACGCTTGGGCATTTCTTCCTGGATGTGTTTAAACAGGCAACGGTAGCTATGAATCTGGCCTCATTTTGAAGGTAATTGAATGCACTTTCATCTAGTATTATAAACTAAAATTTGATGATCCGCTCCAAGTGTACTGTTTTCTCAGATCTTGTCACATATATTTAAATATAAGTTTAGCCTCTTAATCACACATTAAAAGTTAAAAGCAAAAGATACATGGCACCATTATTGTGAACACTAACAGCAACAAATCATAGACATAAAACACGCACTATTTTATATAATTATGTATATAATAATATACAGTATACATAATCAACAAGTTTCAGAAATTAATAGGGCTCAGTGTTCACTGAGGCTCCACTGTTGACTCCTTGTCCTCATAGAGTGGGTTGCTGGGCCATTCCATCTCTGTTTCAACATCCTTCCTGAGGATAGTTGACATAAAAGATGCACAGGTGTACAAATATTTTAAATAGGATAGAGCTAATGTAAAAAATGATAGAGTCTCTGGCATGGTGTCTGTTGTGTATGCATGTGAGTACTCGTGCTACAACTACACGTTGCTCCGCCAGGCAGTATCAGCAATCTCCACGACGGAAGTCCTTTAACAGTCTATCCACCTGTTACTTAGACAACCCAAAATCAGCCAACCTCTTACTAGGCTGCTGTATCCCTGATCACTGATCAATTGAGTTAGGCTTTTATGGTACAAGAGTAAACACAGTGGTACAAAGCGGGTGCACCGTCCCACACTACAACAATAACATGCAATACTCCATATTCACATAGGCCGTAACTAACTTCTATATCTACAAGTGTCACTCTTTACGAGCTATTCGATCCTCTGACGTCACCATTCTTTCCGTCAACCAATCAGATGAGGGCACAAGTTCTTCTAGAAACTTCTTGACCTCGCCCTCAAAAGGTTTCTGTGTACTCACGAGTGCACTTTCTGGCGACACACCCATTGCACATCCTGTCAACACGTTCTTATTCTTGTTCGCTGGTTCTTGTTCAGCAACAGTCAGAGGGGGTGCCATCTCTGACAATGCACACATATTTTCATGCAAACAGATGCATACATTTTGGCACATAATTATTTGCATACAAACAGATATGGTTGGTTTGATTTTAGAGTTACTGGTTTTTTCAAACTTGATTTTTTCCATGTCAACTGTGAGTTGGTTGAGTGTTTATTGTTGTTCTACACTATATCAGCACATCCATATTATCTTGTTGCTATTGTTGACTGTATCTATGGAGAGCACAGGAGAACTCCACCAACCAAACAGTAGATCTTTTGGTAGAGGAATGGCTAAACTCTCCTTTGGACTTATAAAACTTTCCCAGGAGTGGGAACTCTACAAACCAAACAGCAGAACAGAGTGAGGAACATTCTTTCTGTGTATAATGCACCACGTGTACTCAGTATATACTAATTATAAAACAGCATCATGTGAGCTAGCTTGATGTTGTGTCTAGGTATATATTGCTACCTACACCTTTTTTATGAAATTGAGTATTTGTGGACATGGTTATGGAGTCTTCGTGTTCTCAACTTTTTATGAGGAGACCTATTGCACGCAAGTTACATGATTGCAAAAACAGAGATAGAAACAAAGATAGATAAATTCACTCTTGAAGGCAAGTTGTTTTTGCACTTTCAACATATTATTTCTCCCCCTCTGTGGAAGCAATACAAAGCAATAATGGGAGTCCTTTTGGAGATAATATTGGCAGCTAAGGAGCTGGCGATGTCCTATAATTTATAATTTTAAGGGGGTTTTCACACATCCTTTGGTGTATAGAACTACAGGTTACAACCCAATGAAACTTACTAAGTTTGTTGGGACTTAATAGCAGCCAAAACTATGTATTTAAAAGTGGATCTAATGAATATTATTTTAAATAAACTGTTGCAGATGCTATACTACATTATATACAGATCAATTTGATACAGTACCTACAATAATATACTACATACTAATCTATGATTCATTGGAAAGTACCTTGTTAACATTACCTTTATGTTGTTCAAAATTATGACTATAAATATTTTATTCCTGATGAAGGCTAGAGCATCTAGTCGAAATGTCGAGAGGGTAAAATTCAAGTTGATTACTGAGAAGGTTAGGTTTAGTTTGAGTTTGATTTTGTTGTATCACTTTTGAATCCTCTATGAAATCTCTGCCAGAGTTATGAAGATGCATTGCACATTTTGTTACTTAAGTTGTGCCACAAAGTATAAATCCCTCTCTTTTTATAAACCAAAATATTGTTTTAATGTATTACCTTGGAAATACTACAGAAATAGTGATTGTTATGTTAATTGATAGAAGTTTAGTATCAACACTAGGACAGTAATGATGACTGCCTTTTACACAATATAAATATCATTATTATGCTTTGCTTTTTGAACTTGAACTTGAACTTCTTGTCTAAGTTTTCTATTACCATTGTGTACCACTTACTTCCACATTTGTTCGCAGTCTGCAGGTATCTTATACCTGCTACATACTTGAATATATTTTGCAATCTCAGAATATTAACCTTCATCAACTCATCAGCTGTGAATTTTTTTTTCCACAGAATTTGACTAGAGTTCTTTCATACATCAAATTCTTGTTGGCAGCATACTTCCATAACTATGATGTTCTGCATGGCAGAAAGTACCCAAATCATTTATGATAGGACACCTTGGAGTTGGTGAGAATCTTATAATGTTTGGGACCCATTTCATCCTCACAAGCCATAGCTAAACTGTTTGTAGGCTGCAGTAGCGATGTGTGATGGATGGAGAGTTTAGCTGAGTGAGAGATGCATGAAATTAGAATACTTTTCAGTATATCTGTGCTATGCTTTCCCACTGGCTCGTGTCACCCTATCTAATTATAGGCACTATCATGCACCATACAAAGTGGATGTCTGTAGACTCTCCTCCCATTACTGGTTTATCAATCATAGCCAAGGCCACAACAACCAACCTGTACATTTACTCTGCATGTAGCTACTAAACCACTTCCATAATAAACTTATTTATCATATCATGCCCCAAAATAAAAACGGTTCTATTGATTTTTTTACTTTATATAGAATTAATTAGAGGCCTCACTTCAGGTGACTGGAGTAAAAAGAAAAACATATCACATTATCAGACTATGCATAAAATTATGACACAAAAACTAATGAATCAGCATAGAAAAGATTAGCAGAAATCAATGGAGCAGGATGTTAGAATATTCACAGTTTTCATGGCCAGAATCAAGTCAGCAGGTTATAGGTGTGGACTAAGAACAGTGTTTTCTCGCAATATTTACAAATATTTCAATCGTTAATCAATCACCATAATTATTATATATAATATGCATTTAACACCTCAAAATATCCTGCTAGACAGTAATTCATTACAACTCAATGCAATAAATCTTGATCTAATACAAACTCAAATAGTAAGTGATAGCTAATAAGTTAGTAAGAAAGACAATTTGAAACTGGCCTACAACATAGATCAACAATCTGGCAAACTTTCCCTACCTATCTATGCTATGCTCGGTTGTTGACTCTCTCTAAAGCTACCAGATAGTGCACTTTGATTTGTCTTACACAAGTTGTTCACAAAGATGGATTCATTACTACCACTAGCTAATTATTACCATAACTAAACTATTAGCTAGAGTACTAATTTCCTGAATTATCTTGTCATGTATAGGGATATAATTACGTTATCTAATACACCGAGTTATATTAGGAGTGAGTTAGGATAGGTCAATTTTATGTGTTAGTCCAACAAAAAGCAGTATACAAAGAGATGGGCTCTAGAAGTGTCACAGTGAGGGGTAGGGGTGGGGGGGGGGGGGGGGGGGGGGGGTAGAGAAGTTCATACTCAATGTTTACTGTGAATGCTTCCAGAGGGTTGATCATGGCAAACTTGCTAGTTGTGAGTGTATTAACATGTCTCATTAATGCAATGAGTTTAATATTGATGAATCTACAGTGGCTTCACTTCTAATTAAAGTTTCCATATAAATATTACAGACTGTTCTCACACACAGGGGTTGAAGCCATTATTCTCCATTGCCTGTCCACTACTAGCAGATGTACATCATCACTAAAGTTCATATTAAATGTGTTCTACTTAGACAAAGGTTAAGAATTTTGTTTGATCCATAACCTCCTCACCTCCCTATAAGGAGATTACTAAATCACCTAATAACTAAACGTCCAAGTCCATTTTTATCCAGCTAAGTGTGGTATTTACTGACTCTACAGGGATTGTTTCTTCAATAGTTTTGACTTACCCTTAGCCTGTCCTTCTAATACTATTTTTGCTTGAGTTAAACCATTTGGGGGATGAATACTTTCACCTCTTTAAGGAGTAGTTTTATTTTTGGTGGATCCACAAAAGAAATACACTCTCAACAAACTAGCAGTTAAAATTAATAGAAATACATTTACTAAGGAGCGATTTGAGAGTCTGCAAGGCAAACATTCTTCTTTGTTCATGTCATGTCTTTCCTTTTAGATGAGCAAGTGAGAAATCCAGATATATCTGATGGCAAACCATTCTACTTTAATGCATCTCTCCATCTTCCACACTGACTAATGTAGTCATGCAAATTTTTGGCAAACTTTTGCGATGACTAGTGAGAAGAGAATATGTACCCCAAATCCAATAAGCTAATTATAAACTCTGATGTGTCTTCATCTCACTTGTTGTACAGTATTTCAAATGTTATGAAGCTGAATCTTCATACAAACTCAAATGGTCAACTGAGAGCAGCTACAAAGTAGAACATGAAACTAGCAAGGGCAATAATGATAGTTGGTTGGGGACACACTTTCCCTTCCTATCGATGCCTTTCTTGGTAATTTTACTCATTATGAGGCTACCAAATGATGAGTACACAAGTCACATCGATTACTATAGCTACATGTTTAGTTAGACTACTATTTTATAAAGCATCCTGTCATATACAGGCATGGAATTACCTTACCTCACACATCCAGTTATATTAGGAGTGAACTTAAGCCCTAATCTAAATACATGATGATTGGGGCAATTTAACATGGCACCACATCACATAGAAATAATCAAATAGCAGAACTCCTGAAGTGTCCCCGAGGGGGTTCACAGCTCAAGGTTTGCTAACAAAGCTTCCAGGAAGCAACTTAAGGTTGATCATGGGGTATTCCTATGATTAACAACTTGTTAGTTGTTAGTGATATTACATGTGCCATAAGGAAATGAGTATTTATCAAGGTTTGACTTCTAATTTTAACTCCCTGTATCTCTCGAATTGTAATGACTATTATTCTCTCCTGATTGTCCACACTAATGCTGGCAGATAAACTTATCACTACACTTCAAATTAAATGTGCCATAATTGGAGAAAGTATAGTTTAGCCTAACCATCACCCACTTCACCACACAATTAGGAGATTACTGTCCAAATCGTCAATCCTTACCCATTAAGTTTAGACCTGGATTCCTTCTTCAAGGGTTGACCTTCCTAATATTTTCTCTCAATTAATAGTGCTGCCTCCAGAGCTCACTCATTTGGGGCATGACAATACAGTATTTTCTACTTAATACCATTCCTGTTAATAGAATGTCATCATATATTATGTAGTCCCAAATCACTTCTCTACCTTACGTCTAAATCTATCATAAAAGGCCGGTCCAATTTTAACATGCTAAGTTTGGCACCTACAGGAATCCTTTCTTCGAGAATTTTAACTTATCCTTATCACATGTCTTTAATAGTGCTCATGAGTTTACTCAATTGGGGGAGAACAATACATAGCCACTTTCCTCCATATTTTTACAAAAATAATAAGAAGCATTTTTTACTTTGATGTGGACAAAAATATATATACTCTCAAAGAACTCTCTGATTTTACAAAAATAATAAGAAGCATTTTTTACTTTGATGTGGACAAAAATATATATACTCTCAAAAAACTCTCTGATGTAGTATATATACAATAACTTTATCACTTATTAACTTAAATTTGGACTTTGACACAAGCAGAAATGTTGAGCAAATAAAGTTAAGGCCTTCTATGTTACAAGAAATAAACATTTGCTAAGGAGTTTATTGATAGTCTACAGTAAACCATCCACTTTGTACGGTGCATGTCAGTTCCATGATGTAGATGAGGTGACACGAGCCTGTGGGAAACCATCGCACAGATATATCTGTGATAAACCATTCTAATTGCAAGCATCTCTCACTCACCTACTCTTTATATCTATCACACACACTACTTCAGCCTCTAAACAGAATTATTTTATCTATGGCTTCTGAGGACGAAATGGATCTCAAACATAGGATTCTCCAATGTGTCTTAATCCCCCTTGTCATAAAGGATTTGGGCATACTCTGTTGCGATCCAGAACATCTGTTAATTAATAGTCTGTTAAGGAAGTATGCTGCCAACAAGAATTTGATGTAACAACTCGAGTCAAATTCGGTGTGATGATATTCATAGCTGTTGAGTTGATGAAGATGAGATAGCAAGTACGTAGCAGTGGAGGTATAAGACTGTGAACAATTGGAGAAGTTAGTGGTACAATGGTAATAATAAGAGGCAAAGCATATTACATTAATTGTGTTTGTATTGTGTAAAAGGTGGAAGAAGTGAAGAAGGCAGTCGTAATTATTGTCCTAGTGATGACACTAAACTTCACCTTCTCAAAATCAATTAACATAACATTTACTATATATTTCTGTAGTATTTTCAAGTAAATCCATTAAAACAATATTTTGGTTTATAAAAGGAGAGAGATTTATACTTTATGGCACTAT
Organism: Cladorhizidae sp. MBARI D1340-BT2; assembly: GCA_028752905.1. Classification (NCBI taxonomy): domain Eukaryota; kingdom Metazoa; phylum Porifera; class Demospongiae; order Poecilosclerida; family Cladorhizidae; species Cladorhizidae sp. MBARI D1340-BT2. Next base: position 8,045,392 of record JAQNBH010000008.1, on the reverse strand, counting down.
CTTAAGCAACAAAATCACAAAATGTGCAATACATATTCATGTCTCAGGCAGGCACTTCATAGAGGACTCAAAAGTGATACAACAAAATGGTTTAGCAACTCAGTAATTAATTAGCAACATGGTCACTTAATCAACAATGTTAGTAATATTGTCAGAACACAAGGCCTTGAATAGTAACATATTTCCAGTAACTAGCAGCTTCTTATGCAAGCATGAAATACCATTTGCAGGCCCATACCCAGACTTCCGAAAAGGGAGGTTCCATCACTGGTGTTTTGTAATCTTTACCTAATTACCTGCCTCGTATCAGTATGCTACATTATGTTTTCTGACCCCAACTCTATTGAAGAGCATACGTTTCGGTTATGGAACACCCAGTTTTCCAAGGGGTCCAGAACTCTGAGGTCCTACTTTTTATATTATATAAGATATTATGTCATTATTATCAAAAAATATATATTATTTTGTTAATTTATTAATAAGATAAACTATAAATTATATACTTAATTAACCAAAAATTTACATAACAGGCTCTGCGAAAACGTGCCTTATGACATTTTTTTTTGTTTTCATTTTATTGTTTTATGTGAAAGAGCTATAAAAAATACTTATAAAAATCTTGAAGTGACTTAGTAAAACATTATGACTTGGAAGTTACAGGGGCTTTTCTTTCATCCCGTCAGGGACGCTGATTGTGAGAAAAATGCCTCGAACAAAATTCAATAACTAAATAACTAAATTAATCTAAATTAATCAGTCAAGTTTTTAAATGACGCCATCGACGTCAGGTGGATTGATGGGGACTCTGTTCGCCCAAAGTGTGGCGTTGCCTCTCCAAAGGGTGATGGAGAGTTTCTGGAAGAGGTGGCGTGTTGTTTCTGCAGGTGGGATCCCAAGTCTCTGTCCTTGTTGACGGCCAATAGACCTAATGAGGTCAACAGCTTCAGGGCACCAACCACCCAGAGACTCAACAACCAGGGGAACAAAGGTTACCCCAACCGACTGGCAGGCGGCAGAGTGGGCTGCCATCTTTCTCTCACAGCCAACATTAAGGGCATGACCCTGGGTGGAGGCAGCACCGGCTAGTGTGAGCTGCTGGAGGGTGGAGATGACGTGGACATCTATTGCTGCTGGTTTCCCTCCTTTCCAGTTAGGGAGGAAAACGTCGGCAGGGCGACTGTGGGAGCTAGGAATGAGGGAAGGCGCTTCTTTCCGGGGCGCGAGGGCAGCAGATTGGGCAGCAGAGAAAAGAGTGTCCCTGATAGCGTCATGCCGATGAATCCTGTCTCCATTCCCACCACAACCAACTTGATGGTCACCATGAGGATCGGAAGCAGTCTGGCAGATGGGGCAGAAAGAACCCTTCGCTACCATCTGCATACCCAGCCAGTACTGGAGACAGTGTCTGAAGTCCAGGTCCAGGAGATGGAGGCCCAGAGCCTTGCAGGGAATGACATTAAGCCAGTCACCAGCATGGGGAATAGCGGTGGACAGGGCAAGGGCCTTAGAACGGGGGCTGGGAGCTGTGGCAATAAGTTGGTCGAAGGATGCAAGATCGATAGAGTGTGAGAGGGAGTGCTGTCTGATGGGGACATCCACGTCTTCCAGGGTACACCATGCTGGTTTATCGGCGGCCAGAGCCAAGGAGGCCAGGGCGGGGGACGAATGAGGAGAAACATCAGGAATCCGACCCAGGATGCTGGCAATGAGGTGGTGGGACTGATGTAGAGAGCCCAAAAACGCTGCTGGAGCATGGAGTGAAGCAGATTTGATGGAGAGACCACCTAGAGAGCAAGGTAATGAGGCTTTTGACCACGCCCAGTCAGAGAGGGGACCCCCTGCGATAGCTGATACCGCTTCACGCATAGAGGAATCAAAGGCTTCGATAGCACCCTTAGCGTAACTTGGGGGGCAGGTTCTGAGAGCAAAGGCGACCTTTGGTAGAGAGAGACATGAACGTAGGAGGGCAGACTCCATCTGAGCGTCCTCGAGGTCCGGGAGCCTGTCCAGGATCTCATCGATTTTTTCCACACGTTTAAGGATGATGGAGTCACAGAAGGAAGGAGGACCTATGGGGGAACCTAGGAGCTCAATACCCTCACTGGCAATAGGTATCTCGGTAGGGAGGGGTTGTGGGCAGGGGGGGCTGCCCCAGGAATGTGAAGGATGGACTTAGATCTGTTCAGGTGAAGTCCACGAGCTGGACCATCCTCCTCAATGATGGATAGAGCAGTCTGAAGATCATCAGAACTTCCGTATACTTCCGCGCGTATCTCCGTGTTATTCAATGACGTCATAATTAAAAAATTTGGGAAAGACGGATGTTTTGGTGCAAGTTTACTTCGAGCGCTTCGGATGAAAGCGCTACTCTAACGACTGCTAAAGTGAGGAGAATGGTCTTGAAACTCTACATGTAGCTGAGGTAAGTCTTAGTATGCATAGCTAGATAGCTACTAGCTGTGGTCGTAACTTTTAAAAAAATAACAAGAAAAACAAGGCTAGCTAGCTAAACCTCCTAGGTTGCTATAAGCTTTGGGATAGAGACTAGCATCTATAGCTTACATGATTGTCATTGGTTAGTGACTAGCAAAAGCAACTAGCTAGAAAAATAGCTAGCTAGTCCTCTAGCAAGCAACTGGTCATCTAACTAGAAAATTAGCTAGCAAGCAGTCTAGTAGATAGCAAGCAATAACTACCATACATTACTAGCTATAAGGCAGGTGGCAGTTAATTCATAGGTACTAACTAGGTATACACTGAACATGGCCATGTAAAGCTTTTATTTGAATAATAAAGTCAGTGTATTATACGATGATCTTCAATATTCCCATCATGTCCACAATCCTCAGTATGGTGACCTTCATCCTCCATGTGGCAGCCCCAATCTTCCTCCAAGCTTGCTAATGTATGTTGTGATTGTAATGTCCATGTGATTGTAATTATAAGAATTGTATTTTGTATGTCTTCTTACTGAAACATTCCAACTCATCAAAATTCTCTTCATCAAGAGTGGGGAGAGTGAAGTAGTCTGCAATAACCTCCAGCATAGATTCCTGGTCCTGTGCATCCAGTTTCATGACCCGATTGATAGTCAAAGCTATCTCATTAGCTTGTTCTGTGGACATTATCAAACCTTTTCGAAATTGCACTGTTGACCCTTTCCAACTACAAACTATGAATGTTATTATAAAAAGGGAAAGTCCCTATTACGTAATAATTATTATTCTCCGCGTACGTAGCTAACGTTTGGTCAGTCCAGTTCTAACTGCTGTAACTTCTGAGTGAGAGGGATTCAAGGCTTAAAATTTTCTGACAAGTTAGGAGAAAGATCCTAGATAATAAATACCAAAAAAAGTCAAATTTCATAGTGTATGACAATAGGCTCTAAAACTTGTATTATTGAGAAAAGTACTATTTGGTCATAAGGCACGTTTTCGCAGATCCTATCACTATTACTATGGAAAAGTACTTCAGTATTGATGGAGTGCCACAAACATAAAATTAGAAATAAGTTAATTAAAATTGAAATACTATAATAATTAAATTAAAAATTAAGTAATAATAATAATAATAATAACAATAATAACAACAACAACAATAATAATAATAATAATAATAATAATAATAATAATAATAATAATAATAATAATAATAATAATAATAACAACAACAACAATAATAATAATAATAATAATAATAATAATAATAATTAATAATAGTAATAATAAAACAAACAATAATAAAACAAACAAAACAAATGATGGCCAGTCGCAACTATATAAATATATATTTTCTTTCTTTCCTTCTATATATTAATATACAAATAAATTCAATATAAATGCATGTAAACAATTATAATGTAGTCTGTTCATATAATTATATGATGTGCATTAACTCATTACCTACCATTATAAATATAGAAAATTTCAACAAATTTGACCCTTTCCTTAAAAATGACTATATCTTTGAAACCAAAGGGAATTACTATAGGCAATATATATATGATACTGCATGATCTAAACTTTGCATTTCTTACATTATAGTTACCATAGCAATGATAAATATCGCATAACTTTGACCACATTTTGAAAGGAGCATGGAGTCTTGAGTATATAGCAGGTTCAGCATCTTCTTGAACAAAGCTAGAGTCCAGTATACTGAGTGAGAAGCAACTTCCGCTACTCCCAGAGAGTTGATATATTCTGGCACTTCTCGATCTCCGTCCACGCTGTCTTTCTGTTCAAATTCACTCCACTCCTCGTCACTCTCCAGGAAGGCTATCACTTTTTTAGCCGTGAAAGTATTCCTAGCCATTTCACTCTAGACTAATCATAGACAAAACTCGATATCAAAATGAACTTTAGACTGTAAACTATCTAATTATATGTGAAACATTTTCCTATGATAAAAACTGGTCCAGTATATAGCATCGTTTTCAAAAACTCTTGTTGCAGTAGGGTACTTTTGACCCCCCACCCAGGTAAGTAATGAGTTAAAAGCTGCCAATTGCAAAACATTGGAAAGACAATCATCATCATGAAGTTCAGGATGAAAGGCAGCAGCTCAGGTACAGGAGCCTCAGGTAAAACTCAATATAGAGTATAATTATATATATTATGGAATAGCTGTGTGGGTAATCTGTGATCAATCCAGAAATACACTGCTCAAGTGCAACCGCCTTGGGTGCAGCCTGGAAAAAAGATCCACCACCTGATCTAGATCAATGTGATGCTGGTAATGTATAATTATGCATCAATGCCAGAGATGTCAATCGATCTTCGGTCATACTACATCTCATAAAATTATGTAATCTGCATACAGTACTAGCATTTCGTTCACATTCACAGGAAGTGACGGGTATGGTGCAAACAATCTTCAATAAGGTGTATATATACATTGGGGAACAAAAGTTGATCACACTCTTTCAGGGCAGTATATAGCACAAGTACTGGGCCTTTCTGAAGCAGGCATGCAGACAAAACTTTGTTTCCAACGGCCAAGTCCTTGGTCAAAAAGCTCAGGTGATGGCAAATCATTAAAATAAACATCCACACTATCATAAAAATTTACATTTTGGATAAGGTGAGAATCGAGTCTCTAAGTCACATATTGAATACGCAGTGTCTTCCTGCCCAACGGGATTCTGTCCTGGTTCACTCCGCTCTTCTTCGACTTCTACCACCCTTTTGAAATATTTCAGAAGCCCGCTTAGGGTTGCCAAGGGCGTGGGAAGCATATTTTGTATTTTGACTGGTTAGGCTCAAAGTTGTGGGATTGGAACTGTCCCAACTGAAGCCAAACCGTAAAATCTACCTGGAATGCTATAATCACATGTATTACATCCTGAAAGATGTATTATCACTCTTCTACAGTTCCAAGCTTCTAGGTTACCGAAACAGCTAAAGAATAGTATGAGAGGTGATGACAATAAGCATGTGAGGTTACAAATATACTGAAAAAATTGCTTGAACTGTCTAAAAATGTTACTATGGTGTTCATTGTTACTGGTGAATTTATTAGCAACTTCAGTGGTTGAGTCTTTCTTGAGACATTGTAGATCTCAGTTGAGTCGCACTAAATGATCATTCACTGTGATGGCATTAGTTGCTGGTATTACTAAAAGAAGCTTACTACTTCATTCAATAGTGTCTTTTCAGCAGCTGAAAGCTTCCAAGGTAACCCATCACTTCGGAGATATTGCTGATCTTTTTTTAATCTGATTCAAAGTTTGGCCAAGAATCTTGAGTTGTGTAATCAGGTTGTTCTCATTGATATCTGAACCATAGGTTTTGACATGATTAAATTCTTCTGAAAAATCTTCCTTATTGGCTGCTTTGATCAGTAAAGCTTCTAAACACTGATATAAACTATACCCTAGTTGATCAAACCTATCTCTAATAGATTAAACAATTAGATCCATTGCTTCAAAGTAGAAAGCAATCAACTGGAGTGGTGTGAAACTCAGCTGGGGCGTTTCCTGATTCATACCTCCTAGGAGCTTTACGTCTTCGAGGAAGCGAGGGCTCATCAATTCCTTTCTCTTCAGCAATTCTGGTCAGGAGTTTTTAATGTCATAGATGTCACTGCTTTTCCTTCTGCTGCTGATGTTTTAGGGTTCTGGAGGGTTCTGCTGAGATTGTCTGTATGACGAAGAAGTCATTCACCAAGAACCAGTCCAAAAAAGAAAGCCATTTGTGCTGCCACACCTCTAATACGTGCTATAGTTTCAGTGTCTGTCAAGATAGAGCAAGCCTCATCCCACAGCTCAAACAAAACTTCATAGTTATTAGCATAGATTCAGCTCTCACTGTAGGCCAGAGAACTCTGACCCCAGGTATGGCAGGTGCTAGCTCATCTTTTATTTGACGAAATAAATTCTCCCTTCTACGGAAGTATTTCACTAGCTTTGTTATTTCCTGCTTTTCCTTCTGCTGCTGATGTTTTAGGGTTCTGGAGGGTTCTGCTGAGATTGTCTGTATGACGAAGAAGTCATTCACCAAGAACCAGTCCAAAAAAGAAAGCCATTTGTGCTGCCACACCTCTAATACGTGCTATAGTTTCAGTGTCTGTCAAGATAGAGCAAGCCTCATCCCACAGCTCAAACAAAACTTCATAGTTATTAGCATAGATTCAGCTCTCACTGTAGGCCAGAGAACTCTGACCCCAGGTATGGCAGGTGCTAGCTCATCTTTTATTTGACGAAATAAATTCTCCCTTCTACGGAAGTATTTCACTAGCTTTGTTATTTCATGGGTTGTTTCTGAGGCCATCTTCGTAAGTTTACACTTTTGCACATTGTCACTAGCAGCAAGGTTTAACGTATGCCAATAACAATGTTCCTTCTCTTGTATTTGTTTTGCAACACCATTCCTTATTCCAGCCATGTTACTCGCCCCATCATAGCATTGACCACATGCCTTACATAGAGGCAGATTAAAGCGAGAAAGTGCATCTTCAATTGCTGATACAATAGTAGCAGAATGAATAGTAGGTAGAATGTAGAGTCCAGTAAAAACTTCATGTGCATATAATTCACTATCCACCCACCTGAAGACCATCACCATCTGAAAGGAAGAAACAATGAGTGTTAGTAGAACTGTGTTTAATTATACAACTAACCTGTTCGCTATTAGATACATCAGTAGTTTCGTCTACCATAATAGTGAAGAACTCGGAATCTTGCAGTTGAGAAATGACTATTCGGAGATTCATCAAACTCATTTTGGATGACATTAGATGTGTATTTCTCTCTCTTTCTCTTGAGCCACTCAAGAATCTGAAATGTCAACCAAAAGTAATCTTACATCTCAACTTGTTTTAACTTAGCTATAACTTTGTGTCATCTTCTCCACGAAACACTAGTAATTGGTGAAAATTGCCATCACTTTCATCACCATGTCCTCATATAGCAGATCCCTGATGAGCAAGAAATCGTAAGTTAGATATTATCTTCAACAAAAACTGTCTATTTTAAGCTTTCCTACGAGCATGTTCTGAAGACAATAATTCGCCAACATCACTGGTTGTTGCTGGTATAGTTAACAGCACTTGAACAGCATCCTTGTGAGACAAGCAACTTTCTTGCTTTCGAAAGGCATCCTTCCAATTACTGAAGCCTCTTGAAACCTTTCAGATTAACAGTAATAAAACTAAAACAGAGTATAACTTACAAAAGATGGTTCTGCTTTTCCTGTTCTCATTTTTCCTTTCTTAATTGCTTTTTTTTTAAGACTAAATCTCTATCCACTTCATAATGTAACAAGTCCCATGTCCTAAACCAAGAAGCTTGGCAAGACCTCTCTTTGTTCTGCTTTCTGCGCTTTGGAAAGGCAAATGAGTTATGAGGCTCAGCTATATCATAGACACTAACACACTCTACTTCTACACTTGTAGAAGCACCCATTTCAGAAGATCTAAAAAGAAGCAGCTGCTTAAGACTAGAGCAATTGTGCACATGGACTTACTGAGCATGCCCAGTTTTATCCAAGGTATTTGACGAATGACCTAACTTTTTCTTTAAATATTGGTCAGGCTCGGGCCTGACCAGCCTGACCAGCTCCAACGCCTATGGTTGCCAAACGGTAACTTTCTCTTGCTCGCCATTATCAGCTGCCAACTCAGAAAAAAAACACGTGAAGTACGTACCTTACCAGCTTTTCTGCAATTAAAAAAAAAAAAATTTTTTTTTAAAGGGGGGTTGATTCGAACCCCCCCTGCGTACGGGCCTGATTTGATTAAATTACAACTAGCTTTGTTAATAAGTTATATATCTGTGCTGAAGCCACTATCGACAATGTGACTCAGTATTATTGCAGCTCTCATTATTCTCTGTATTATTTATAATTCTTTATTATTAAAAAAAAAATTAAAATTTCAATGCCCACAATCAAGAGTGATTTGATGTAATGCTGCTAACATCATCTACAATTATATTGCATTTATTTACACTGTGTAATCATGGTAGCACAAGTGTCATCATCTGCATCCTTTCTTCATTACCAAAGACCTAAAATTATAGTTTTGATAATTTAAAGGAATGTCTGCATAATTATGCATTGCTCAATTACATTGTAATTTATAATAGATGGTATCTGAATTCTTCTCTCATTTTTGCAGCTTTCATTCATTTTGCCTCCAGCATTCGCCAGAATTCTTACCATGCATTCCTGTAGACCACATTGTTCACAATATTCTATGGCATGCCATGCAAATCTCTCTACCAAGACTAATTTTACCATAATTATTAATATTAATTCAATCTTTATTTAATGAATGTTGTGCTTCTCTCTCAATATATATATATTATAGATGGTGACATTTAAACTACAGTCATGGGCAGATTGAGAAATTAGTGTTGGAATCAATATCCTCCTCAAAAGTCATTGTCTTTTCCATACCTATTACCTTTTTATTTAGTGAATTCAAAAACATGATTGCTGATTTCTGCTTTGTCACATGTGTGGTGCCAAAAACCTACTGATAGTTTTATGAAGTATATAAAACAATGATTCATAATGAAAAATATGATTGATGGATGTATACAAGATAGGAACCTATTAGATGTTAATATATTGAAGCTATAGATTCTAGATAAACTTCGTTTGCTGAAATATCTGTATTCTAATCATTGTGCATAAAGAAATGCTATTGTTTTAAAATCACTCTTGGTTGTCCCATTCTGTCAAAACATGGAGTAAAAAGATAAATATATCAGAGTAAAATTATACTACTTGGCACAAGGGTATAAACGATTCTATGATATTGAAGTCAATCAGATAAACAGAAATCTATGGAACAAGGCATTAATATTTACAGTTTTCATGGTTAGAATCACGTATTTAGACCATAGGTATCGACTAAAAGAAGAGAAAGTGTGTTATTTTTACAAAATCTACAAATATTTCAATCCTACATCTTTCTGTTTAATCAAAACATGCATTTAACACCTCAAAATATCCAACTATACAGAAATGCATTGTAACACAATGCTATGAAGCTGAATCTACATACAAAATCAAATATCAGTGATAGCTACAAAGTGAGGAAGAGAACATGAAACTGGCCTAAAACATAGATAATTGCTTGGCTGGCATACTTTCCAAAGAGATCAAAATGATAATTGCTTGGCCGGCACAATTTCCAAGATAGATTAAAAATGATAGTTGGTTGGCTGGCACACGTTCTCTTCCTATCTATGCTATTCGTGTCTACTTGCTCTAATGCTACCAGATAGTGCAGTGTGAAAGTCAGTCTTTTCTCATACACAAGTTGTTCACAGAGGTGAATACAACTAGCTATAACTACGCTATTGGCTAGAGTACTAATTTCCTGAATTATCCTGTCATGTATAGGGATATAATTACCTTATCTAACACACCTAGTTATATTAGGAAGGATCTCAAGCCATACAAATCTAAATACAGGATGCATAGAGCAATTTTATGTGTTACTATAACACCAAGAATTGTAGACTCCAGAAGTGTCCAGAAGGAGGTGGAGAGTTACAGTGCTAAGACTTGCTGAGAATGCTTTCAGGAAACAATATGAGGTTGATCATGGAGTATTTCTATTCTTAAGTTGTGACTGTATTAACATATGCCTTTAATGCAATGAGTTTCTACAGTGGCTTCATTTCTAATTAGAGTTTCCACTTAAATATCACACTGTCCTCCATTATTCTCCACTGCCAATCCACACAAGTACTGGCAGATGTACTACATCACTAAACCTCATGTTAAATTTGTCACACTTGGACAAAGGTTAAGAATTTTGTCTAGTCCCTAACCTCATCACTTCCTTATAAGGAGATATTCAATCACAAGGTCCAAATCCAATTTTACCCAGCAATGTGTGGGATACTACAGGGATTGTTTCTTCAATTGTTTTGACTTATCTTTAGTTCGTACCTCTAATAGTATTTCTCCTGAGTTTAACAATTTGGGGGTTGAAAATATATAGCTGCTTTTACTCCTTTAAGCAGTAGTTTTATCTTTGCTGGATTCACAAAAAAATACACTCTCAACAAACTTACAGTTGACATTAAAAGAAATACATTTACTAACAAGCAATTAGAAAGTCTGCAGGTAAACCATCTTCTTTGTTCATTGCCATATCTTTCCTTATGTGAGATGAGCAAGTGAGAAACACAGGCACAGATATGTTACACGCAAACCTCGAATTTGCACAATCCCAGGATTGAGCTGCTCATTCTCAAGATTCTAGGTTTGCGAGTGCGATCCTGGGATTTTGGATTGTGTCCCTCCTGTGGTCCTCAACCAATCAGAACCAGGCTCTTCATCACAAGGTAATTTTTCCATCACTCAGTGATATATACTATTTCTTCTATGTATATTACCATTCATTGACAAAATCATTGCATGTTTTGTCATTTACTCAGGTGATAGTCCCTGTGGTTTATTGTTCACCAATGTGGAAACCTCTGACTCTACCAGATACTGTATCACTGGTAATCCATCTCCAAGTGGTGAACACTCTGGCCCTTCAACTCCACATGATGACCAGTATAATCTCTATAACAGTGATGAAACTTTGGACTGTATCCCTCCTGTGGTCCTCCATCAACCAGGCTCATCACAAAGTAAATTTTCCATTACTCAATGATACTGTTTTTTCTATAGCTATGTACAATACTTATTCATTGACATTCGTTGATAATCATTGCACATTTTGTCATATTATTATTGTTATTACTCATTTCAGGTGATAGTCCCTCTGATCTATTGTTCACCAATATGGAACCATCTGACTCTACCAGAGTAAAGAAGACTCTTGTAACAAGATTGACAGTAGTGACAAAGGTATTGCAGTAAACTTGAGTACATACATGTAAACTTTTATGTCTTTGTTGTTGTTAATGTAAAAATGGTGCTAGCAACTAGCATGAAGCATCTCAATCAACGGCAGATGCAGATATTAACTATCGAAGAAATGCAGAAAAAATGATTGCAGCTTACAATACCAGAAAACGACATAAAGCTGAGCCATTTGTTATTGGTGACAGAGTCAGCATTACAATACCAAGAGTTGATAGAGCATCCACTCACTTACGTAGGCTGCTTCTCTACCAGAGTAAAGAAGACTCTTGTAACAAGATTGACAGTAGTGACAAAGGTATTGCAGTAAACTTGAGTACATACATGTAAACTTTTATGTCTTTGTTGTTGTTAATGTAAAAATGGTGCTAGCAACTAGCATGAAGCATCTCAATCAACGGCAGATGCAGATATTAACTATCGAAGAAATGCAGAAAAAATGATTGCAGCTTACAATACCAGAAAACGACATAAAGCTGAGCCATTTGTTATTGGTGACAGAGTCAGCATTACAATACCAAGAGTTGATAGAGCATCCACTCACTTACGTAGGCTGCTTGTATTGTAGTAGCAGTTAGTGGGTTCAAGTAGTGACTGTATCGTTTGCAATGTCCATTTGGTGTCCTGAAGAATTGTGTGAGTTGGAGAGCTATTGTGGTGAATTGGAACTAGAAGTGACTGGTTGGAAAAAACAGTGTTATGTGAAGCTACAATGAAATTTAATCCAAAAAATCAATTCTATGTCAATTCCTGTAACTAAAACAGGATGCAATAGCAAGCGGTGCTCCTGTAAAGCATCAAAGAAGATTTGCACCAAGCGATGCCATAATGCATTGCCTTGCTCCAATGGATGTAAGGATGAAGGGAGACATATTAAGAAGAAACCACTGGAAGTGATCGATATAGAGAGCTACCCTGATATGCTAGCATCTACCACATCCACAATATGGTTGCCAGAACTAGCTCTTACTGCAAGAGATAAGAAACTGATTGAGAACAAAGATTGGTTGAATGATGGCCATATGTATGCTGCTCAAAAACTTCTAAAAACTGAATTCCCTCATTTTGGTGGGTTATGAGCTACTGCAGTAGTAGCTTGTGCTGTGACACTGAACCATTCTGTCCATTTTATTCCAGGTTTTTCGACAAACACAATAAACACGAATTATTTGAATGTATCTTATGCTTTTCAGAGGCTTTGTTATCGAGAGGAAAGGGCGTCATTTTCTTGATTTCCAAGCAATCAAGAAACATTCCAGGAGGGATCATCTTGATGGCATAGTGTGAAAAATGTGCAGAGTGGTACCATCAGGATTGTGTTGTAAAATATAATATGGTGTAATATTTCGCCATTGACTAACCCAAATGGATGGAACACTTGGCTAGGTACAAGTTATACTGTTCAATTTTTTTTTTTAGTTCTAATAACTGTAACAACATTCATTAACAACATTCATTACATAAAATTCATAGTATACATAGAATTAGTTTGTTAATTATCAGTTTGGCATTTGGAACATATCCACTTGCTTTTTGGGGACAGGAAAACTTTGTTTGGAGTCTAGGCTTACAAGCTCTACCTAATATAACTTTTTTGTGGGTAAATAGCTTGACCCTCATCACCAGTATGATTAAACATATCTAGGTACATTATAACTCTGCAAGTGCTCTATCCCTGGATAGAGCAACTCTGCAAGTGCTCAATCCCTTAGAGCAACTCTGCAAGTGCTCTATTCCTGGATAGAGCAACTCTGCAAATGCTCAATCGCTGGATAGAGCAACTCTGCAAGTGCTCAATCCCTGGATAAAGCAACTCAGCAAGTGCTCTACAGGATAGCGCCACTCTGCAAATGCTCTATCTTGGGATAGAGCAACTCTGCAAGTGCTCGATCCCAGGATAGAGCAACACTGCAGTGCTCAATCCCAGGATAGAGCAACTCTGCAAGGATCGAGCAAATCTTAGGTTTGCGCCCGCTCAATCCTGGGCAATCCCAGGATCGCTGGAATCTGGGAATGAGCAGCTCAATCCTGAGATTGCTCAAATTCGAGGTTTGCGCGTAACAGATATACCGATGGCAAACCATTCTACTTTGATGCATCTCTCACTCTGCCACACCCTCAATCTATCATACCTGATTAATCTAGCCATGCAAAAGTAAACTTTTGTGATGACTAGTGAGGAGGGAATATGTACCACAAACACAATAAGCTGATCACAAAAACTGAACTGTCGTCATCTTCCTTGTTGTAGACTATTTCAAATGTTATGAAGCTGAACCTTCATAACAAACTCAAATTGTCAACTGAGAGCTGCAAAGTAGAATATGAAACTAACAAGGACAATAATGATAGTTGGTTGGGGGAACACTTTTCCTTCCTATCGATGCTTTTCTTGGTAATTATACTCACTATGAGGCTACGAAATGGTTGGTGCAGTGTGCAAGTCACTTTGATTACCATAGCTACACTTTTTGATAGACTACTATTCTATAAAGCACCTTTCATATATAGACATGTGATTACCTTATGTAATGCTATGATGAGTGAGCCTACAAAATCTAACTACATGAGCATGGGGCAATATAATGTGCTACCACAACACAAAGAAATAATCAAACAGCTTGCTTCCGGAACTATCCTTGGAGGATTCACAACTCAAGGCTTGCTGACAAATGTTACAGGAAATAACTTAACGTTGATCATGGGTTACTCCTATGATTAACAACTTGTGAGCTGTGAGTGATATTAACATGTGCCATAAGGGAAATGAGTATTTATAAAGGTTTGACTTCTAATTTTACCTCAAGGTATCTCTCGAATTGTAATGACTATTATTCTCCCCTGAGATTGACTACACAATTAATGGCAGGTAAACTTATCACTACACTTAAATTAAATTTGCCATAATTGGAGAAAGGATAGTTTAGCTTAACCATCACCCACTTCACCACTCATTTAAGAGATTACTGTCCAAATGGTCAGTCTTTATTCTGCTAAGTTTAGAACTACAGGATTTCTTTCTTCAAGGATTATTCTTATCCCATGTCTGCGACCGGATTTTACTCATTTGGTGGATAATACATAGCCACTTTCACCTACATAATTTTGCAAAAAAAATAATAAGAAGCATTTTTGTTTTTGAGGTGTCCAAAAATATACAATCTCAACAAACTCTCTGATATATTATACTATATCTCTTATCAACTTAAATTTGGACTTTGACACTAGCAGAAACGTTGAAGAGCAAATAAAAAGGTAAGAAATAAACATTTGCTGAGGAGTTTATTGAGTCTACAGTCAACCATCCACTTTGTACTGTTGAACATAGCAATCATATTTCTGTAATATTTCTAAGGTGATACATTAAAACAATATTTTCGTTTATAAAAAGAGAGTTTTTTATACTTTATGGCATTAACTTAAGCAACAAAATCACAAAATGTGCAATAGATATTCATAATTCAGGCAGATATTTCTTAGAGGATTCAAAAGTGATACAACAAAATCAAACTCAAACTAAACCTGGTCTAGCCAACTCAGTAATTATATAGCAATATGCTCAGTTAATCAACAAAGTTAGTAATATTGTCAGAAGGCTAAGGCCTTGAATAGTAAAATTATCAGCTCAATCAAAATGCTAGTGTATGTAGCTAGCTAAGAAGCTCTAGATTCTAAATATCAACGATGCTATTCGGAGAACTCTTACTCTGGTCATCTAGCCACAGAACTATCCAGATAATTTACAACCTAAATCGTTCTTCTGGGCAACTCTGGAAACATTATTTTCCATCAAAATATTCTTGGAAAAATGTCTTTGAAAAATGTAGACAGCAATTTTTCCACCTCATTTCTTTTACTCATAACATTAAGAACAGTTGAATTAGATTGCAGAGAGTACATAGAAACCTTCACGTGCCTCAATAATCCAACTCGTAAGAAGCATTTCTGTTTTGAGGTAGGATCTGCAAAAGAAGTTTATTGCGGAGGTGGTTAAGTAGCTACATGCAGAGTAAACATTTGTCTTGTACAGCTTAGTTGGTGAGACTTTGACCCAAACTAAATCTGGTTTATTTATTTAGTACAACTCAGTAATTAGTTAGCAACATGTTCACATAATCAAGTATTGTCAGAAATCTAAGGCCTTCAATACTATCTAAAAAATTAACAAGCTCAATCGAAATACTAGTGAATAAGAAGCTCTAGATTCTAAATATCAAGGATGCTTTTCAGAGAACTCTTTTGTGTTCAACTAGTCATCGTAAAAGTTTACAACTAAAATCTATCTTCAGAGCTACACTGGAAACATTCTTTTCCTTCAAAATAAATGTTTAAGTAAATTGATGTCCTTGAAAAGTTACTTTGAAAAACATAGATTCTACTACAGTTGTTTTATTCATAACTTTAAGAAGAGAAATTTATTGAAACTTTAACCCTATACACAAAAAAAACTCATAAGGAGAATTTCTATTTTGGGGCTGGATTTGCATTATGGAAGTGTTTAAGTAGCCATATACATGCAGAGTAAATATTTGTCTTGTAGAATTGGTTGGTGTGGCCTTATGACAGATAAACCAGAATGGGAGAATGCTCCTTCACTTCCTTCCAACGTTTTCCTAGCCCATCTAGCACCTACACTTCCTTCCACCATCCAGCTTTCGTTGGTACAACTGAGCCTGACTCGACCATGAGGGAAGTGGCCTAACGGGGACTTCAATTTATCACCTGGTGCGCAGAAAGTGACGCACTTACCACCGCAAAGGGATGGGTCATGAGGCCGATTTTGCACGTGGGGAAGGGGTAGGTGGGAGGGGGAGGGGGGGGGGGGGGATTTAATCAATCTACCAATGTCGGATGTGATTGGGCATCTTAGCCTATTGTGGAGGGAAGCCCTCTTCTATCAGCTCGATCAGTTGTTGAAAGTGAATGTCTGCTGTCGTTGCTTCCTTGAGACGCTGCCATGTGATGGGGGTTGCCGTCTCAAGGGCCGAGCAGAAGGTGGACATGAGGTCGTCCTCGTCCCTGTTGCTGTTGGCGTCGGCTGGGTCAATCGACATTCCGGCCATCAGGGCGATGGGGATTCGTGGGGGTGGTGCCGATACCGCATCTGGCAGGACCATCCCATGGGGAGTGTTGGATCCAGACGGATGACGGGATAGGGCATCCGACGTGCTGTTTCGCACGCCGGGGATGTAGACCATTTTGAAGGAGAAAGGCAGTGTCTTCTCCTTCAAGTTGCGGATTCTTGCGTTTGGAATATCCGCCAGAGCCCGGTCGCCGAAGATTTTGACCAAGGGCTTGTGATCAACAGCGATGTACAGGTCTGTGCAGCCAAGGACAAAGTGTCGGCATCGTTGGAGTGCCTCAGCGACCGCGAGTGCCTCCCCTTCGATGGCAGCGTAACGGCTCTCTGCTACGTGGTTGAACCGGCTTACTACGAGCGTGATCCGCCAGCCGTCCTTGCAGCAGAAGAGTTCACGTTGGGGGCAGGAGCAGTGGCGCTGAAACATCCAATAGCCGATGCCGGACTTTGACCAGTCGGTGGCTATGCATGTGGTTCGATCTTTGTCGAAGGTCTCGACGCCTGTCTGAATCTGGTCAATGATTTGCCTCTTAGAGGCTTCGAACGCTTCCTGGTGATCGTTCGTCCATGAAAAAGTGGTTGTTGGCTTGAGAAGGTCTCTGAACGGTGTCATGACGTCAGCTCGCGAGAAAGAGTAGGCCACTTGATTTACGAGCCCGAACCATGATCGTACATCTGTAGTAGACGTGGGTGTCGGGAACTCAGCAATTGCTCTCGTAAATTTGCGGGCTGGTTTCACCGTTGTGGGTCCGATCTCGAATCCTGCTAACTGGACTGTGTCCTGCACGAAGACGAATTTCTCTGGATACAGGGTGATTCCGTTCGCTCCGCACAGGCGCAGCCAGTCTGCAGCATCGTGAAATGCCTGTTCAATGCTTGAGGACCACATCAGGGTGTCGTCCACACACTTCGTCTTGTTTGGCACATCCTCGATGATTGAGTCGAAACGGGCGGTGTACCCGTCACCTGAAGCTTTGAACCCCTGGGGGGCAGTCAGGTAATGGTACCATCCCCAAGGTGTGATAAAAGTGGTGAAGTGCGTGTCCTCCGGGTGCAATGGAACGGAGTGGTATCCGTTCCACGCATCGAACACGCTCTTCTTCACCTCCTTGGGGACACCACGTGCCTGGTGGTACGGAGACTTAGTGTGGTGCGTCTCCCTCGCTGCATGGTGGTTGAGGGGTTGGAAATCTACGACTCGCCATGGTTCGCCGTTGGCTTTGCCGACAATCACCATTCGGTGACACCAGGTGTCAGGTGTGCCAACTGGGACCTTCTCCAGTACCCCGAGACAGACGTCGCGGTCGAGGTGCTCTTTGACTTTGTTCTCCCAGTGCACGGGCACTGAGGCCGCCTTGTGTACAGTGACCGGTTTTGCCCCGGGGTCGATATTGAGCCGCAGGGGTGGTTCCACCATCATGGGAAGGGGTTGGTGTGTACAGACGTTGAACGTGGAGGCTTTGAATGTCGATCTTAAGTGCTGCTCCAGTGCACTCCTGTTCTCCTCCGTAGCTGGGACGGGGAGAGGGATTGGGCCAGTTGGTGGCAGTGAGCGTGTCGGGCATCCACACGTACGCTTCTCCACCGAGGGGGAGGTGTTGGTTTGGCGTTGTTCACGCGACGGTCCCTTAACCTCGCCATTTCCCGAAGGTGTCGAGGGAGTGCTGAAGCGAGACTGCCCAAGTAGTGGGACGCTCGATGCTGCTGCTGCTGTAGTCGTGAATGGAAACTGAGGAGGTATCAATCCGAGATCCGAGCATGTTTCTCTACTCAAGAACAATCTGGTGACACTGGGTGTCACGTACACCATCTGCTTGGACTTGGCCTTGGTGTCCGGTAGTGAAATTTCCACTATGATGGCGCCTAGGAGGTGTATTCCGCTCTTATTCGCCGCCTGCATCCGTTGGGAGACGGGAATAAGATTTGTCCGGGATAACCCGAGTCATCGGAGGATGTGTGTACCCACCAGGCAACACTGACATCCCGTGTGGGGCATGCCGTCGATGTTGCATTGTGCGGCGCGTGGGCGTCGAGCGATCTTCAGTCGGTCGTAATCGTCTGGGATCACTTTGACCAAAATATGCCCGGTTGGCTGGGGGAGAGACTGCCTCTTCACCCATTTGTCTTTGGAGAACACGTGGTGATCCAGTGTGCGACATCTTTCCATTCCGTGGGTCGTGATGTCGCAACATGTGCCAAAGATGGCATTCTCGGTCGAGGGTTGCTTTGACCGGCACACTCTGTTGGCATGGTTCTGTTTTCCACATTTCCCACAGGTGTGGCCGAATGCATGGCATTCGGCGCTGCGTAAAGAGATCGGGGGGGATTTCCCGTGCCCGGTCTTCCCGCAGAAGTAACACTTCTCGTCGTCCGTGTCGGTATTGGGTTGTGTACGCTCGGCTCGAGATGTCTTCTTGTAGCCGCTCTGATGAACCGCCCCCATGGAGGTGCCCATGTCTAGGAATGACACGGATGTTTTTGCCGCCTCCTTGGACTCGACGTAGAGCATGGCTCTCTCCATGGAGAGCGGCTGGTCGGGTTCCCCGAGTAATCCTTGCTTTATCTCTGGATCTGCTAGGCCGGTTATCAATGCGTCCGCCACATTCTCCTCAGTGTAGTCGACTACCAGTAGGCATGTGCACGCTTTGGTATACTGGCAGGTGGCTGCCTGGCCCCGGAGTCGTGCCCCGAAGGCCCTTACACCTTCCTCATGATCTTGAGACATGTTATGCAGTCTGTCTCGTGCCACTGTAGGGTTCTCGACCCTCACAGCCAGTGTCTTGATTGCCTTCATAATGTCGATCAGGGGCTTTCTTGACAGGGCCACGCCCCCGTTGTTGCGCTGGATTCCTTTGCGGAGGTCCGAGTCACAACACTCGAGGAGTTGTATCGCCTGATCTTCACCCTTGACATTGGTGGCCTTCACATAATCCTCCCATCTTGATAGGAAGTATAGCCAGTCTTGGCTGGTTCCGGCTGTAGAGACCGTTGGCCTCTTGACAGCCTCGACCTTGGACCTCTCTGTCCCTTTGTGATTCAGCAAATGTCCCTGGAGATGTGCAGCAGCCAACACAGGGGTGGCCATCAGTCCCTCTGGGAGTACGAACGGGCATCCAGCAACCGGGCAGCGCCTTTTTCAGCCATGCCACTCGTGGTGGGCGTCAAATAGAATAGCGCCGGGTTTGCCTCTTCTCCTGGCTTCTTTCAGCGGACAGACACTAGTTGACGATCAACAGAGGTTTAGGCTACGACAGTTGCACACATAGATAGGTAACAAAGACCCATTTTCACCCAGATGACAAGAGATATAAAAGTAATGTTACTGGGAATAGCAATGTGTGCAACTGTAATCAAATATTGTGAGCATGCGCACATGTAGGTAATTGCGTGTGGTAAGGGGTCGTTATGCCCGTAAGGTAAGGGGTCTCTGAGCCCATAGTTAGCTAGAAAGTGACGCACTTACCGCCGCATAGGGATGGGTAATGAGGCCGATTTTGCATGTGGGGAAGGGGTAGGCGGGAGTGGGAGGGGGGGGGGATGTAATCAATCCACCGCAAGCTGGCCCTAACATATCATTTATAAAAAGCATTTCTCAGACATCACAATCAGAAGTAGCCAAGCACTGACTGAACTTATTATACTTTCAACACAACTTAATATGTCCAGTGCTGCACTTGGAAAAATCATCATATTATTATTTTCAGTTCAGAATAGTGAACAATTACCCATCCATCGGCAAGAGGCAGAGTCAGAGGCACAGGGGCACATCATTGATTATTGCAGTGAAAGCAGAAAAAATACATGCCTGGAATCCAGTGAGGAGTCCTGCATGTCTTTAGAAGAGGAACTCGTAAACCAATATGATACAAACCAAGGAGGTTTATTAATGGACACCCCACCTCATGTCTTCAGCATGTATGATCTCTTCTATTCTGGCATTGTGAAAGGTGAGAATGCACCATCACCAACTCCAATGAACATCACCACTGCAGAAATCAGCCAATTAGGTATGAACAGATGCGAAGAGTTACTCCTCCAAGTCAATTTGTCACAGAGGGACTCGGACAGATGTCAGTGGAGCTACACATGCAAATACAATCCCCACTACTTCCCAAGCTTTCTTGTTGAAGCTAAACTTGATGAAACTCGGTCAGTAAGAAGGGAATGCAAGTCACTTGAAGTCCGTAATTTGAAGTTTGTGAGGACCACTTGTCAATTCGATCCAAATAAGCCTCATTGGTGTCCTTGTGAAGGAGACCAGAAAATCATCACAGGTTACAAGCACCAACCATTATCAAGTTGAACTAGAAGCTAAATGCTATTTCCAATTTTTCCATGTTCAATCTATAAAGCTATCCTATATCACTTATTATGCTCATTTAATCATGTATATATAGTCGTCAAAAAAAAGTAAAAATATAAAAATAAATATTGTTATTGCATTATGAAAAGTGGGACATTATACATTACATTTAGATGACCTACATTCTTTTTAATTCAAGGTGAGCCAATTTAGAAATACCAATGATTTGGGTAAACTAATTGTAGATATAATAATGGTTACAGGTATTTTTGGTTCAATTGAGAAAGGCACTTTATTAATCTCTCGTGATCTCTTTGAAGTTGTAATTTAACTTCAGTCATTTCCTTCTACCATGCTTGGAATTGTATGTGAACAGCCTACAAAACTACAAATTACTATCAGTCCATAGTTTGTTTTTACTAAAATGATAGTTGTGGCTTGTTGCTAGAGCTCTAGTAATCTAAGTGCACATAATTGAGCTATATATAACAGTAATCTAAGTGCACATGATCGAGCTATACATAACAGCCATCGAAGCTTTATCACCATTAACCTTCTAGGGGGTGATATTAATTTATAGGCTTATGTTAATTGCCTAGTGTACATCAAAACCCCACGTCTGAACTATAGCTAAGCAAGGGTGCATTGAGTACAGTGCAAAATATCTGGCTTGATGCCCAGCTCATGCAGTTTACTGATAATATATGAACTTTATATATTTGTAAAGTGATTGTGCCCTGATCAGGAGCAGGCATGTCTTTTCTATACCAATCACAAAAACAAGATTGCTTTTCCTAATGACACCTGCTTGATCACCTGTGTGGTGCAAAACACCTAGTAACAGTTTTGTGAAGTACATTGGTTTCATCATGAAAAACATGATAGATGGATGTATTCAAGAAAGGAACTTATCAGATGTTATGGGACAATGAAGCTCTAGATAAACTTGCTTTGCTGAAATATCTGTATTCTACAATCATTATGCATAAAAAACGCTATTCTTTTAATAGGTTGTCCCATTGAGTTTATAGAGCTAAAATTAGAGGCCTCTCTTCAGGTAACTGGAGTAAAACAACACAGTATCAGAATATGCATAAAATTGTACTACAGTACTTGACTATCAACAATTCCATGATATTGAAGTTGATCAATCAGCACACAAAAGATTAGCAGAAATCCATGGAGCAGGATATTTTCAGTTTTCATGACTAGAATCAAGCCTGCAGGTTATAGGTATGGACTAAGAACAGTGAGTGTTTTTCATAATATTTTACAAGATCTTCAAATATTTCAATCGTTCATTAATCACAATAACATAATATGCATTTAACTCTTCAAAATATCCTGCTATACAATAATTCATTATAATGCAGAGGTGTGAATCTAGATCTGCCAATAGACTCAAAAAGTCTGTGATAGCCACGAAGTGAAGAAGAGAATATGAAACTGGCCTACATCATAAATCAACAATGATATTTTGGTTGGCTGGCACACTTTCCTTTCCTATCTATGCTATACTTGTTGGTTTACATGCCCTAATGCTACCAGATAGTGCAGTGTGCAAGTCAGTCAGTCACTTCTCATATACAAGTCCTTCACAGAGATGAAATCATTTCTACAACTAGCCATAGCTACGCTTTTAGCTAGAATACTCTTTCCTATTAGGTATAGGGATATAATAACTTTGTCTAATAGACCTAATTATATTAGGAATGAGCTTAAGCCATTCAAATCTAAATATAGGAAGCATAGGTCAATTTTATATGTTACTTTACACAAAGCATTATTAAAAGAGCCGGCCTCTAGAACTGTCCAGACGGGAAGGGGGAGGGAGTTCACAGCTGAAGGCATTGCTGATAATGCTTCCAGGAAACAACTTAATTAAGCATGATCATGGGGTATTACAAATCTTAACAACTTGTGATTGGGTGGTATTAACATGTGCCACTGATGCAACGAGTTTAACATACATAATGATAAATCCACAGTGGCTGCAATTTGGTTTCCATATAAATATCAGAGGTTGTTCTCTCACAAGAAGTAATGACATTATTCTCCACTGCTTGTCCATGAAACTACTGGCAGATGTACCTCATCACTAAACCTCATGTTAAATTTGTAATATTTGGGCAAAGAGTCAGGATTTTCTCCTGCCACTAACCTCATAAGGAGATTACCATATCACTGAATAAAAAAGGCCCAAGTACATTTTTACCCAGCTAAGTGTAGTAATTAGTGGACCTTACGGTTGTTTCGTCAATGGTATTGACTCTCCCTTATCCCTGATCCTTCTAATGCTATTTTTGCTTGAGTTCAAACATTTGGGGGATGAAAATAAATAACTACTTTCACCTCTTTATGGAGTAGTTTTATCTTTGCAGCGCTCACAAAATAAAACACACTCAACAAACTTACAGTTGACATAATAGAGATTAAACATTTACTGAGGGGCTATTTGAGAGTGTGTTAGGTAAACCATCTTCTTTGTTTAGTGCCATGTTTTTCCATTAGATTATGTTAGATGAGCAAATGTCCAGAGCAAATAAAATTTGATTATCTAATGAGTCATTCTGTTACAAGAAATAAACATTTACCGACGAGTTTATTGAGAGTCTATGATAAACCAACTACTTTTTATGATGCAGATCACTGCTATGAATTAGATAAGGTGACATGAGCCAGTGGCACAGATATATCTGTGACAAGCCATTCTACTTTCATGCATCTCTCACTCAGCTACACTCTCCATCCATCACACATCACTACTGCTGCCTACAAACAGCAATATATTTGGGATGGCTTGTGAGAATGAAATAGATCCCAAACATTATAAGATTCTCCAACAACTCCAAGGTGCCTTAATTCCCCGGTTTTGGGCACTCTCTGTAGCCATGCAGAATATCTCTTAATAGTTAGTTATGGAGGTAGCTGCCTACAAGTACTTGATATAGGAATTCACAGTCAAATCCTGTAGAATGCTGATGAGTTGATGAAGATTAATTTTCTGAGTTTGCAAAATATATTCAATTTCATAGCAGTGGAGGTATAAGATACCTGCAGACTACAAAACTACAAATTACTATCAGTCCATAATTTGGTTTACTGAAATAATGGCTGTGGCTTGTTGCTAGAGCTCTAGTAATCTAAGTGCACATGATTGAGCTATATATAACAGTAATCTAAGTGCACATGATTGAGCTATATATAACAGCTGTCTTTTGCCTCCCACTCCATCTAAGCTTTATCACCATTAACCTTCCAGAGGTTGATATTAATTTATAGGCTTATATTGATTGGTATTTTTGCCTAGTGTACATCAAAACCCCACGTCTGAACTATAGCTAAGCAAGGGTGCATTGAGTACAGTGCAAAATATCTGGCTCGATGCCCAGCTCATACAGTTTACTGATAATATATGAACCTTCCATATTTGTATAGTGATTGCCCCTGATGCTGGAGCAATATTATGAGTATTGGCACAAATCAAATCAAAGACTATGACTCCACTAATACTCAGCCACATATTTCCAGTCGCTGGCAGCTTCTTATGCAAGCATGAGATACCATTTGATTAAATTACAACTAGCCTTGTTATAAATCTCGGCTGAAGCCACTACGTATATACAATGTGACTCAGTATTATTGCATTTCTGCAGTTCTCATTATTCTCTGTATTATTCATAATTCTTAATTATTCAAAAAACTTCAATTGCAATGCCCACAATCAAGAGTGATTTGATGTAATGCTGCTAACATCATATTGCATTTATTACACTGTGTAATCATGGTAGCACAAGTGTCATCATCTGCATCTTTTCTTCATTACCAAAGACCTAGAATTAGAGTTTTGAAGCAATGTCTGCATAATTATGCATTGCTCAATTGCATTGTAATTTGTAATAGATGGTATCTGCAGCTTTCATTCATTTTGCCTCCAGCATTTGCCAGAATTCTAACCATGCATTCCTGTAGACTACATTGTTCACAATATTTTATGACATGAGATGCCATTCTCTCTCTCTAGACTAATTTTACCATATGAAATATTTATTCAATCTGTATTTAATGAATATTGTGCTTTTCTCTCAAGATACATATTTTATAGCATGGTTTTCCTTTTCAAACATTTGAACTACAGTCATGGGCAGACTGAGAAATGAGCATTTGGAATCCGTATCCTCCTTACAACTCATTGTCTTTTCCATACTAATCACCTTTTGAATTCCAAAACATGATTGCTTATCCAAATGATTTGTGCTTTGTCACATGTGTGGTGCCAAAAACCTATGGATAGTTTTATGAAATATATAAAACAATGATTCATCATGAAAAACATGATTGATGGATGTATATATACAGGATAGGAACCTATCTGATGTTAATATATCATTAAGCTATAAATTCTAGACAAACTTCATTTGTTTGTATTCAATAATCATTGTGCATAAGGAAATGTAAATATCACTCTTGGTTGTTGAGTTGAAACAGCTGAAATTAGAGGCCTAACTGGAGTAAAAAGTTAAATATCACAGTAAAATTATACTATATTCTTGGCATAAATGGTTCTATGATATTGAAGTTGATCAATCAGCATACAAAAGATTACCAGAAATCTATCGAGCAGGATATTTTCTAGGCATAAATATTTACAGTTTTCATGGCTAGAATCATGTCTTCAGACCATAGGTATGGACTAAGAAGAGTATATAAGTGTATTTTTACAAATTCTACAAATATTTCAATCCTACATCTTTCTTCTGCATTTAACACATCAAAATATCCAACTATACAGAAATTCATTGTGACACAATGCTATGAACCTCAATCTACATACAAACTCAAATGTTAATGATAGCTACGAAGAAGTGAGGAAGAGAACATGAAACTGGCCTATATACAACATAGATGATCAATGATAATTGCTCGTTTCCAAAGAGATCAAAATGATAGTTGGTTGGCTGGCACACATTCCCTTCCTATCTATGCTATTCGTGGTTGTGTACTTGCTCTAATGCTACCAGATAGTGCAGTGTGAAAGTCAGTCTTTTCTCGTACACAAGTTGTTTACAGAGATGAATACCACTAGCTCTAACTACACTATTAGCTAGTGTACTAATTTACTGAATTATCCTATCATGTATACGGATATAATTACCTTATCTAATCCACCTGGTTATATTAGGAAGGAGCTTAAGCCATACAAATCTAAATACAGGATGCAACTTTTGTGTAGACTAGTGAGGAGAGAATATCTATCACAAACACAATAAGCTGATCACAAAAACTGATCTGTCGTCATCTTCCTTGTTGTAGACTATTTCAAATGTTATGAAGCTGAATCTTCACAAATAGTCAACTGAGAGCTAAGGTAGAATATGAATCTAGCAAGGCCAATAATGATAATTGGTTGGGAGCACACTTTCCCTTCCTATAGATGCCTTTCTTGGTAATTATGCTCACTATGAGGCTACCGAATGGTGCAGTGTGCAAGTCACTTTGATTGCCATAGCTACACATTTTACTAGACTACTATTCTAAAAAGCACCTTTCATACATAGACATGTGATTACCTTATGTAATGCTATGAGGAGTAGCTTAAGGGGGGTGTTTACCATGAATTTTCTTCAGATAAAATAAATAAATAATATTGTATCATTCTATACTCTGGTTTATAAGCCATGGGCATTTCAAATTCCAGAGCTTTTGAAAGCTCCATTCTAAAGTTATAGCTGTTTTATTGCTTGCTATTTCAAGAAAGAACGTGAATTTTTTTTGGTTGCTCGAGCAAGATGCCTCCTAAGAAGAGTAAGCGGTTTCATGGGAGTTCAGCGTCAGCAAATGCCTGTGGCAGAAGAAAGGCCACCTTCCCCTTTAGCTGAACCAGCTGAAATGCCAATACCCATTGTTTTATGTACACATGCAGTATAGAGGCACTATAAAGAAAGATGTATAAATTATGTGCAATATGACAATCAACTTACTGTAACCTTGTGGCTCGTATTCTCAACTTACCAAAGTGGTGGAACCGTGTTCACAAAAAAGTATATAACTCATTTTTTCTAATAGATGGGGCAACTTTCAATATATCATCTTGAAGCTCTTTTCTTGCTCTATCATTTCCACTGAGAATATTTTGATAGGGGTAAGCTAGGTCAAGGTATGGTTGGTTTTGTGGGGGAAAAACAGATTTCTTTGTTGACCTCCAGTATCCCCAACACTACATGATGTGTAAATTCTGTCAATGCATTTTACACATCTGTGGCTGTGATTAGCACAGCCTAAGTGTGAAAGTCAGAGTATGAGGTTAGCTGGAGTTCTATTCATTTATTGCACTGAGAAGGGAAGTATTCAGTTTACCATATCTTGACCTAGGAAGTAGCTATGCACAAACTAAACATATCATTGGAAAGAGCATCAAATGGACTACATTTGACATAAAAATTACTTACAAAAAATGAAAAATAATGAAGTTATGACAAATTAAGTGAAAATATAGAATCGTGGTAAACACCCCCCTTAAGCCTTACAAAATCTAACTACATGATGCATGGGGCAATTTAATGTGCTACCACAACACAAAGAAATAATCAAAAAGCTGGCTTCCGGAAGTATCCTTGGGGATTCAACAGCTCAAGGCTTGCTGACAAAGGTTCCAGGAAACAACTTTAAGGTTGATCATGGGGTACTCCTATGATTAACACCTTGTGAGCTGTGAGTGATATTAACATGTGCCATAAGGGAAATGAGTATTTATAAAGGTTTGACTTCTAATTTTACCCCAAGGTACCTCTTGAATTGTAATGACTATGATTCTCCACTGATTGACCACACAAATAATGGCAGATAAACTTATCACTACACTTCAAATTAAATGTGCCATAATTGGTGAATGTGTAGTTTAGCCTAACCATCACCCACTTCATCACTCATTTGTGGGGGAAACACCTAGTAATAGTTTTGTGAAGTACATTGGTACATCATGAGAAACATGACAGATTGATGTATTCAAGAAAGGAACTTATCAGCCATAATTATTATTCTGCTTTGCTGAAATATCTGTATTCTACAATCATTGTGCATAAAAAATGGTTTTATTGGCTGTCCACTGAGTTGATAGAGCTGAAATTAGTGACCTCTCTTCAGGTAACTGGAGTAAAAAGATAAACATATCACAGTATCAGAATATGCATAAAATTGTTACTATTTGGCACAAAAATATAGATGATGCCAAGAGATTGAAGTTGATCAATCATCACACAAAAGATTAGCAGAAATCCATCGAGCAGGATATTTTCAGTTTTCATGGCTAGAATTAAGTCTGCCGGGTAAAGGCATGGAACTATGAACAGTGAGTGTTTTTCATAATATTTTATAAGATCTACAAATATTTCAATCATTCATTAATCACCATTACATAATATGCAAAATATCCTGCTATAATTATTCTATAGCAGGATCAGTATAATACGGACCTGAGAATCTGGATATACATAATATAGACTCAAAAAGTCGGTGATAGCCACGAAGTGAGGAAGAGAATAAGAAGCTGGCCTACATCATAAATCAACAATAATACTTTCCCTTCCTATCTATGCTATACTTGTTGGTTTACATGCTGTATTGCTACCAGATAGTGCAGTGTAAAAGTCTCTTTGATTTGTCATACACAAGTTGTTCACAGAGATGGAATCATTACTACAACCAGCTAATTATTACCATAGCTACGCTTTTAGCTAGAACACTATTTCCTGTTATGTATAATAACCATACCTAATACATCTAGTTATAATTATTAGGAATTAGTTTAAGCCATACAAATCTAAATACAGGAAGCATAGGTCAATTTTATGTGTTACCTTAACACAAGCAGTATTAAAAGAGCTGGCCTCTAGAACTGTCCAGACGGGATGGGGGAGGGAGTTCACAGCTGAAGGCATTGCTGATAATGCTTCCAGGAAACAACTTAAGCATGATGGGGTATTACAAATCTTAACAACTTGTGACTGGATGGTATTAACATGTGCCACTGAATGAGTTTAACATACATAATGATAAATCCACAATGGCTGCAATTTGGTTTCCATATAAATATCAGAGAGTGTTCTCTCACAAGAGGTAAAGACATTATTCTCCACTACTTGTCCATGCAACTATTGGCAGATGTGCATACCTCTTCACTAAGCCCCATGTTAAATTTGTAATATTTGGGGAAAGGATAAGAATTTTCTCCCGTCCCTAACCTCTTCACATCCTTACAAGGAGTAAACCAAATCACTGAATAATAAAGGTCCAAGTACATTTTTACCCAGCTAAATATTGAATTTAGTGGACCCTACAGGGATCCTTCATCAATGGTATTGACTCTCCCTTATCCCATCCTTCTAATGCTATTTTCACTTGAGTTCAAACATTTTGGGAATGCCTCTTTATAGAGTAGTTTTATCTTTGGAGGGCTCACAAAATAAAAACACACACAACAAACTTACAGTTAACAGAATAGAGATTAAACATTTACTAAGCAGCTATTTGAGAGTCCGCTGGGTAAACTATCTTCTTTGTTTAGTAATGTTTTTCCATTTAGATTATGTTAATGAGCAAATGTCCAGAGCAAATAAAAATTGATTATCTAGCGAGTCATTCTGTTACACGAAATAAACATTTACCAACGAGTTTATTGAAAGTCCACGGTAAACCAACTACTTTGCATGATGCATGTCACTGCTATGAATTAGATGAGGTGACATGAGCCATTACGAAACTCGAGACAGATATATCTGTGACAAGCCATTCTACTTTCATGCATCTCTCACTCAGCTACACTCTCCATCCATCACACATCACTACTGCTATCTCTAAACAGCAATTTATTTGGGATGGCTTGTGAGGATGAAATAAATTATAAGATTCTCCACCAAATCCCAGGTGTCTTAATCCTCCTTGTCATAAAGGCTTTGGGAACTCTCTGTAGCCATGCAGATATCTGTTAATAGTTAGTTATGGAGGTATGCTGCCTACAAGTACTTGATATAGGAACTCACAGTCAAATCTGGTAATGATATTCACAGCTGATAAGTTGATGAAGGTTTGTTTGCAAAATATATTAAAGTATCACAGTGGAAGTATAAGATACCTGCAGACTATAAACAAATGGAGAAGTGGTACAATAATAATAATAAGCCATAAACTTAGAGAAGCCGTTCAAGTTCATGTGGCAAAGCATATTGCATTAATTATGTTCCTATAAGATGGAAGGAGGCAGCCATTATTGACCTAGTGAAGATACTAAACTTCCAATGAAGAAGAATTACTATAGAAGTTCCAAGGTACAATGTTTTGGTTTATAAAAAGAGAGAGATTTATATATACTTTGTGGAACTAACATAAGCAACAATGTGCAAGATTCAGGCAGGCATTTCACAGCGGATTCAAAAGTTATACAACAAAATCAAACCCAAACTAAATCTGGTTTATGTATTTAGTACAACTCAGTAATTAGTTAGCAACTAAAATCTATCTTCAGAGATATATACACTGGAAACATTCTTTTCCTTCAAAATAAATGTTTAAGTAAATTGATGTCCTTGAAAAAGTTACTTTGAAAAACGTAGTCAGTTGTTTTATTCATAACATTAAGAACATATTGTTAAGAACATATTGCAGAGAAATTCATAGAGACTTTAACCCTATATAAGCATACATAAAAACTCATAAGGAGCATTTCTATTTTGGGGCAGGATTTGCAAAATAAGTTATTTAATGATTTAATGTTGCCATTGCTGAGCCTGTTAAGGCCATCACATATATATTACAGCACAGTGTATTATGGAAGTGTTTAAGTAGCGCAGTGTAAATATTTTTGTCTTGTAGGGTTGGTTGGTGTGGCCTTGGCTATGACGGATAAACCAGAATGGGAGAACTCCTTCACTTCCTTTTCAACATTTTCCTACCCCATCTAGCACCTACACTTCCTCCCACCATCCAGCTTTCGAAATTATTAATTGGTACACACTGAGCCTGACTCGACCGTGAGGGAAGTGGCCTAACGGGGACTTCAATTTATCACCTGGTGCGCAGAAAGTGACGCCGCATAGCGATGGGTCATGAGGCCGATTTTAGCGTAGGGAAGGGGTAGGGGGGGGGAAGAAGGTGGATGTAGTCAATCCACCACAAGCTGGCCCTAACATAGCTCTAGTTCTCAGCCAATAATGTTTATAAAAAGCTGTAGAGAAGCACATCACAATCACAAGTAGCTGAGCACTGAACTTATCTATACTTTCAACTATAATTATCAATATGTCCAGTGCTGCACTTGGAAAAATCATCATCATCATATTATTTTCAGTTCAGAATAGTGCACAATTACCCATCCATCGGCAGGAGGCAGAGTCAGAGACAGAGGGGCACATTATTGAGTATTGCAGTGAAAGCAGAAAAAATACATGCCTGGAATCCAGTGAGGAATCTTGCACGTCTTTAGAGGAGGCACTCGTAAAACAATATGATACAAACCAAGGAGGTTTATTAATGGACACCCCACATCATGTCTTCAGCATGTATGATCTCTTCTATTCTGGCATTGTGAAAGGTGAGAATGCACCATCACCAACTCCAATGAACATCACCACTGCAGAAATCAGCCGATTAGGTATGAACAGATGCGAAGAGTTACTCCTCCAAGTCAATTTGTCACAGAGGGACTCGGACAGATGTCAGTGGAGCTACACATGCAAGTACAATCCTCACTACTTCCCAAGCTTTCTTGTTGAAGCTAAACTTGATGAAACTCGGTCAGTAAGAAGGGAGTGCAAGTCACTTGAAGTCCGTAATTTGAAGTTTGTGAGGACCACTTGTCAATTCGATCCAAATAAGCCTCATTGGTGTCCTTGTGAAGGAGACCAGAAAATCATCACAGGTTACAAGCACCAACCATTATCAAGTTGAACTAGAAGCTAAATGCTATTTCCAATTTTTCCATGTTCAATCTATAAAGCTATCCTATATCACTTATTATGCTCATTAAATCATGT
Source organism: Cladorhizidae sp. MBARI D1340-BT2 (assembly GCA_028752905.1). NCBI lineage: Eukaryota > Metazoa > Porifera > Demospongiae > Poecilosclerida > Cladorhizidae > Cladorhizidae sp. MBARI D1340-BT2. The sequence continues at coordinate 8,013,649 of JAQNBH010000008.1, read as the reverse complement.
ATATATAGTCGTTAAAAAAAAGTAAAAATATAAAAATAAATATTGTTATTGCATTATGAAAAGTAGGACATTATACATTACATTTAGATGACGTACATTCTTTTTAATTCAAGGTGAGCCAATTTAGAAATACCAATGATTTGGGTAAACTAATTGTAGATATAATAATGGTTACAGGTATTTTTGGTTCAATTGAGAAAGGCACTTTATTAATCTCTCGTGATCTCTTTGAAGTTGTAATTTAACTTCAGTCATTTCCTTCTACCATGCTTGAAATTGTATGTGAACAGAGAAAAGTGCCTACAAAACTACAAATTACTATCAGTCCATAGTTTGTTTTACTGAAATGATAGTTGTGGCTTGTTGCTAGAGCTCTAGTAATCTAAGTGCACATAATTGAGCTATATATAACAGTAATCTAAGTGCACATGATCGAGCTATACATAACAGCCATCTAAGCTTTATCACCATTAACCTTCTAGGGGGTGATATTAATTTATAGGCTTATGTTAATTGCCTAGTGTACATCAAAACCCCACGTCTGAACTATAGCTAAGCAACGGTGCATTGAGTACAGTGCAAAATATCTGGCTTGATGCCCAGCTTATGCAGTTTACTGATAATATATGAACTTTCTATATTTGTAAAGTGATTGTGCCCTGATCAGGAGCAGGCATGTCTTTTCTATACCAATCACAAAAACAAGATTGCTTTTTCTAATGACACCTGCTTGATCACCTGTGTGGTGCAAAACACCTAGTAACAGTTTTGTGAAGTACATTGGTTCATCATGAAAAACATGATAGATGGATGTATTCAAGAAAGGAACTTATCAGATGTTATGGGACAATAAAGCTCTAGATAAACTTGCTTTGCTGAAATATCTGTATTCTACAATCATTATGCATAAAAAACGCTATTCTTTTAATAGGTTGTCCCATTGAGTTTATAGAGCTAAAATTAGAGTCCTCTCTTCAGGTAACTGGAGTAAAACAACATAGTATCAGAATATGCATAAAATTGTACTACAGTATATACTTGACTATCAACAATTCCATGATATTGAAGTTGATCAATCAGCACACAAAAGATTAGCAGAAATCCATGGAGCAGGATATTTTCAGTTTTCATGACTAGAATCAAGCCTGCAGGTTATAGGTATGGACTAAGAACAGTGAGTGTTTTTCATAATATTTTACAAGATCTTCAAATATTTCAATGGTTCATTAATCACAATAACATAATAATTATGCATTAACACTTCAAAATATCCTGCTATACAATAATAATTCATTATAATGCAGAGCTGTGAATCTGGATCTGCCAATAGACTCAAAAAGTCTGTGATAGCCACGAAGTGAAGAAGAGAATATGAAACTAGCCTACATCATAAATCAACAATGATATTTTGGTTGGCTGGCACACTTTCCTTTCCTATCTATGCTATACTTGTTGGTTTACATGCTCTAATGATACCAGATAGTGCAGTGTGCAAGTCAGTCAGTACTTCTCATATACAAGTTGTTCACAGAGATGAAATCATTTCTACAACTAGCCATAGCTACGCTTTTAGCTAGAATACTCTTTCCTATTAGGTATAGGGATATAATAACTTTGTCTAATACACCTAATTATATTAGGAATGAGCTTAAGCCTTTCAAATCTAAATATAGGAAGCATAGGTCAATTTTATATGTTACTTTACACAAAGCATTATTAAAAGAGCTGGACTCTAGAACTGTCCAGATGGGAAGGGGGAGGGAGGTCACAGCTGAAGGCATTGCTGATAATGCTTCCAGGAAACAACTTAAGCATGATCATGGGGTATTACAAATCTTAACAACTTGTGATTGGGTGGTATTAACATGTGCCACTGATGCAACGAGTTTAACATACATAATGATAAATCCACAGTGGCTGCAATTTGGTTTCCATATAAATACCAGAGATTGTTCTCTCACAAGAAGTAATGACATTATTCTCCACTGCTTGTCCATGAAACTACTGGAAGATGCACCTCATCACTAAACCTCATGTTAAATTTGTAATATTTGGGCAAAAAGTAAGGATTTTCTCCTGCCACTAACCTCATAAGGAGATTACCATATCATTGAATAAAAAAGCCCCAAGTACATTTTTACCCAGCTAAGTGTAGTAATTAGTGGAGCATATGGTTGTTTCGTCAATGGTATTGACTCTCCTTATCCCATCCTTCTAATGCTATTTTCGCTTGAGTTCAAACATTTGGGGGATGAAAATAGATAACTACTTTCACCTCTTTATGGAGTAGTTTTATCTTTGGAGGATTCACAAAATAAAAACACACTCAACAAACTTACAGTTGACATAATAGAGATTAAACATTTACTGAGGGGCTATTTGAGAGTGTGTTAGGTAAACCATCTTCTTTGTTTTGTGCCATGTTTTCCCATTAGATTATGTTAGATTAGCAAATGTCCATAGCAAATAAAAATTGATTATCTAATGAGTCATTCTGTTACAAGAAATAAACATTTACCGACGAGTTTATTGAGAGTCTATGGTAAACTAACTACTTTTTATGATGCATGTCACTGCTATGAATTAGAGAAGGTGACATGAGCCAGTGGGAAACTCTAGCACAGATAAATCTGTGACAAGCCATTCTACTTTCATGCATCTCTCACTCAGCTACACTCTCCATCCATCACACATCACTACTGCTGCCTACAAACAGCAATATATTTGGGATGGCTTGTGAGAATGAAATAGATCCCAAACATTATAAGATTCTCCAACAACTCCAAGGTGCCTTAATTCCCCGGTTTTGGGCACTCTCTGTAGCCATGCAGAATATCTCTTAATAGTTAGTTATGGAGGTAGCTGCCTACAAGTACTTGATATAGGAATTCACAGTCAAATCCTGTAGAATGCTGATGAGTTGATGAAGATTAATTTTCTGAGTTTGCAAAATATATTCAACTTCATAGCAGTGGAGGTATAAGATACCTGCAGACTACAAAACTACAAATTACTATCAGTCCATAATTTGGTTTACTGAAATAATGGCTGTGGCTTGTTGCTAGAGCTCTAGTAATCTAAGTGCACATGATTGAGCTATATATAACAGTAATCTAAGTGCACATGATTGAGCTATATATAACAGCTGTCTTTTGCCTCCCACTCCATCTAAGCTTTATCACCATTAACCTTCCAGAGGTTGATATTAATTTATAGGCTTATGTTGATTGGTATTTTTGCCTAGTGTACATCAAAACCCCACGTCTGAACTATAGCTAAGCAAGGGTGCATTGAGTACAGTGCAAAATATCTGGCTCGATGCCCAGCTCATGCAGTTTACTGATAATATATGAACCTTCCATATTTGTATAGTGATTGCCCCTGATGCTGGAGCAATATTATGAGTATTGGCACAAATCAAATCAAAGACTATGACTCCACTTAATACTCAGCCACATATTTCCAGTCGCTGGCAGCTTCTTATGCAAGCATGAGATACCATTTGATTAAATTACAACTAGCCTTGTTATAAATCTCGGCTGAAGCCACTACGTATATACAATGTGACTCAGTATTATTGCATTTCTGCAGTTCTCATTATTCTCTGTATTATTCATAATTCTTAATTATTCAAAAAAACTTCAATTGCAATGCCCACAATCAAGAGTGATTTGATGTAATGCTGCTAACATCATATTGCATTTATTACACTGTGTAATCATGGTAGCACAAGTGTCATCATCTGCATCCTTTCTTCATTACCAAAGACCTAGAATTAGAGTTTTGAAGCAATGTCTGCATAATTATGCATTGCTCAATTGCATTGTAATTTGTAATAGATGGTATCTGCAGCTTTCATTCATTTTGCCTCCAGCATTTGCCAGAATTCTAACCATGCATTCCTGTAGACTACATTGTTCACAATATTTTATGGCATGAGATGCCATTCTCTCTCTCAAGACTAATTTTACCATATGAAATATTTATTCAATCTGTATTTAATGAATGTTGTGCTTTTCTCTCAAGATACATATTTTATAGCATGGTTTTCCTTTTCAAACATTTGAACTACAGTCATGGGCAGACTGAGAAATGAGCGTTTGGAATCCGTATCCTCCTTACAACTCATTGTCTTTTCCATACTAATCACCTTTTGAATTCCAAAACATGATTGCTTATCCAAATGATTTGTGCTTTGTCACATGTGTGGTGCCAAAAACCTATGGATAGTTTTATGAAATATATAAAACAATGATTCATCATGAAAAACATGATTGATGGATGTATATATACAGGATAGGAACCTATCTGATGTTAATATATCATTAAGCTATAAATTCTAGACAAACTTCCTTTGTTTGTATTCAATAATCATTGTGCATAAGGAAATGTAAATATCACTCTTGGTTGTTGAGTTGAAACAGCTGAAATTAGAGGCCTAACTGGAGTAAAAAGTTAAATATCACAGTAAAATTATACTATATTCTTGGCATAAATGATTCTATGATATTGAAGTTGATCAATCAGCATACAAAAGATTACCAGAAATCTATCGAGCAGGATATTTTCTAGGCATAAATATTTACAGTTTTCATGGCTAGAATCATGTCTTCAGACCATAGGTATGGACTAAGAAGAGTATATAAGTGTATTTTTACAAATTCTACAAATATTTCAATCCTACATCTTTCTTCTGCATTTAACACCTCAAAATATCCAACTATACAGAAATTCATTGTGACACAATGCTATGAACCTCAATCTACATACAAACTCAAATGTTAATGATAGCTACGAAGAAGTGAGGAAGAGAACATGAAACTGGCCTATATACAACATAGATGATCAATGATAATTGCTCGTTTCCAAAGAGATCAAAATGATAGTTGGTTGGCTGGCACACATTCCCTTCCTATCTATGCTATTCGTGGTTGTGTACTTGCTCTAATGCTACCAGATAGTGCAGTGTGAAAGTCAGTCTTTTCTCGTACACAATTTGTTTACAGAGATGAATACCACTGGCTCTAACTACACTATTAGCTAGTGTACTAATTTACTGAATTATCCTATCATGTATACGGATATAATTACCTTATCTAATCCACCTGGTTATATTAGGAAGGAGCTTAAGCCATACAAATCTAAATACAGGATGCAACTTTTGTGTAGACTAGTGAGGAGAGAATATCTATCACAAACACAATAAGCTGATCACAAAAACTGATCTGTCGTCATCTTCCTTGTTGTAGACTATTTCAAATGTTATGAAGCTGAATCTTCACAAATAGTCAACTGAGAGCTAAGGTAGAATATGAATCTAGCAAGGCCAATAATGATAATTGGTTGGGAGCACACTTTCCCTTCCTATAGATGCCTTTCTTGGTAATTATGCTCACTATGAGGCTACCGAATGGTGCAGTGTGCAAGTCACTTTGATTGCCATAGCTACACATTTTACTAGACTACTATTCTAAAAAGCACCTTTCATACATAGACATGTGATTACCTTATGTAATGCTATGAGGAGTAGCTTAAGCCTTACAAAATCTAACTACATGATGCATGGGGCAATTTAATGTGCTACCACAACACAAAGAAATAATCAAAAAGCTGGCTTCCGGAAGTATCCTTGGGGATTCAACAGCTCAAGGCTTGCTGACAAAGGTTCCAGGAAACAACTTTAAGGTTGATCATGGGGTACTCCTATGATTAACACCTTGTGAGCTGTGAGTGATATTAACATGTGCCATAAGGGAAATGAGTATTTATAAAGGTTTGACTTCTAATTTTACCCCAAGGTACCTCTTGAATTGTAATGACTATGATTCTCCACTGATTGACCACACAAATAATGGCAGATAAACTTATCACTACACTTCAAATTAAATGTGCCATAATTGGTGAATGTGTAGTTTAGCCTAACCATCACCCACTTCATCACTCATTTGTGGGGAAAACACCTAGTAATAGTTTTGTGAAGTACATTGGTACATCATGAGAAACATGACAGATTGATGTATTCAAGAAAGGAACTTATCAGCCATAATTATTATTCTGCTTTGCTGAAATATCTGTATTCTACAATCATTGTGCATAAAAAATGGTTTTATTGGCTGTCCACTGAGTTGATAGAGCTGAAATTAGTGACCTCTCTTCAGGTAACTGGAGTAAAAAGATAAACATATCACAGTATCAGAATATGCATAAAATTGTTACTATTTGGCACAAAAATATAGATGATGCCAAGAGATTGAAGTTGATCAATCATCACACAAAAGATTAGCAGAAATCCATCGAGCAGGATATTTTCAGTTTTCATGGCTAGAATTAAGTCTGCCGGGTAAAGGCATGGAACTATGAACAGTGAGTGTTTTTCATAATATTTTATAACATCTACAAATATTTCAATCATTCATTAATCACCATTACATAATATGCAAAATATCCTGCTATAGAATAATTCAGTATAATACGGACCTGAGAATCTGGATATACATAATATAGACTCAAAAAGTCGGTGATAGCCACGAAGTGAGGAAGAGAATAAGAAGCTGGCCTACATCATAAATCAACAATAATACTTTCCCTTCCTATCTATGCTATACTTGTTGGTTTACATGCTGTATTGCTACCAGATAGTGCAGTGTAAAAGTCTCTTTGATTTGTCATACACAAGTTGTTCACAGAGATGGAATCATTACTACAACCAGCTAATTATTACCATAGCTACGCTTTTAGCTAGAACACTATTTCCTGTTATGTATAATAACCATACCTAATACACCTAGTTATAATTATTAGGAATTAGTTTAAGCCATACAAATCTAAATACAGGAAGCATAGGTCAATTTTATGTGTTACCTTAACACAAGCAGTATTAAAAGAGCTGGCCTCTAGAACTGTCCAGACGGGATGGGGGAGGGAGTTCACAGCTGAAGGCATTGCTGATAATGCTTCCAGGAAACAACTTAAGCATGATGGGGTATTACAAATCTTAACAACTTGTGACTGGATGGTATTAACATGTGCCACTGAATGAGTTTAACATACATAATGATAAATCCACAATGGCTGCAATTTGGTTTCCATATAAATATCAGAGAGTGTTCTCTCACAAGAGGTAAAGACATTATTCTCCACTACTTGTCCATGCAACTATTGGCAGATGTGCATACCTCTTCACTAAGCCCCATGTTAAATTTGTAATATTTGGGGAAAGGATAAGAATTTTCTCCCGTCCCTAACCTCTTCACATCCTTACAAGGAGTAAACCAAATCACTGAATAATAAAGGTCCAAGTACATTTTTACCCAGCTAAATATTGAATTTAGTGGACCCTACAGGGATCCTTCATCAATGGTATTGACTCTCCCTTATCCCATCCTTCTAATGCTATTTTCACTTGAGTTCAAACATTTTGGGAATGCCTCTTTATAGAGTAGTTTTATCTTTGGAGGGCTCACAAAATAAAAACACACACAACAAACTTACAGTTAACAGAATAGAGATTAAACATTTACTAAGCAGCTATTTGAGAGTCCGCTGGGTAAACCATCTTCTTTGTTTAGTAATGTTTTTCCATTTAGATTATGTTAATGAGCAAATGTCCAGAGCAAATAAAAATTGATTATCTAGCGAGTCATTCTGTTACACGAAATAAACATTTACCAACGAGTTTATTGAAAGTCCACGGTAAACCAACTACTTTGCATGATGCATGTCACTGCTATGAATTAGATGAGGTGACATGAGCCAGTACGAAACTCGAGACAGATATATCTGTGACAAGCCATTCTACTTTCATGCATCTCTCACTCAGCTACACTCTCCATCCATCACACATCACTACTGCTATCTCTAAACAGCAATTTATTTGGGATGGCTTGTGAGGATGAAATAAATTATAAGATTCTCCACCAAATCCCAGGTGTCTTAATCCCCCTTGTCATAAAGGCTTTGGGAACTCTCTGTAGCCATGCAGATATCTGTTAATAGTTAGTTATGGAGGTATGCTGCCTACAAGTACTTGATATAGGAACTCACAGTCAAATCTGGTAATGATATTCACAGCTGATAAGTTGATGAAGGTTTGTTTGCAAAATATATTAAAGTATCACAGTGGAAGTATAAGATACCTGCAGACTATAAACAAATGGAGAAGTGGTACAATAATAATAATAAGCCATAAACTTAGAGAAGCCGTTCAAGTTCATGTGGCAAAGCATATTGCATTAATTATGTTCCTATAAGATGGAAGGAGGCAGCCATTATTGACCTAGTGAAGATACTAAACTTCCAATGAAGAAGAATTACTATAGAAGTTCCAAGGTACAATGTTTTGGTTTATAAAAAGAGAGAGATTTATATATACTTTGTGGAACTAACATAAGCAACAATGTGCAAGATTCAGGCAGGCATTTCACAGCGGATTCAAAAGTTATACAACAAAATCAAACCCAAACTAAATCTGGTTTATGTATTTAGTACAACTCAGTAATTAGTTAGCAACTAAAATCTATCTTCAGAGATATATACACTGGAAACATTCTTTTCCTTCAAAATAAATGTTTAAGTAAATTGATGTCCTTGAAAAAGTTACTTTGAAAAACGTAGTCAGTTGTTTTATTCATAACATTAAGAACATATTGTTAAGAACATATTGCAGAGAAATTCATAGAGACTTTAACCCTATATAAGCATACATAAAAACTCATAAGGAGCATTTCTATTTTGGGGCAGGATTTGCAAAATAAGTTATTTAATGATTTAATGTTGCCATTGCTGAGCCTGTTAAGGCCATCACATATATATTACAGCACAGTGTATTATGGAAGTGTTTAAGTAGCGCAGTGTAAATATTTTTGTCTTGTAGGGTTGGTTGGTGTGGCCTTGGCTATGACGGATAAACCAGAATGGGAGAACTCCTTCACTTCCTTTTCAACATTTTCCTACCCCATCTAGCACCTACACTTCCTCCCACCATCCAGCTTTCGAAATTATTAATTGGTACACACTGAGCCTGACTCGACCGTGAGGGAAGTGGCCTAACGGGGACTTCAATTTATCACCTGGTGCGCAGAAAGTGACGCCGCATAGCGATGGGTCATGAGGCCGATTTTAGCGTAGGGAAGGGGTAGGGGGGGGGAAGAAGGTGGATGTAGTCAATCCACCACAAGCTGGCCCTAACATAGCTCTAGTTCTCAGCCAATAATGTTTATAAAAAGCTGTAGAGAAGCACATCACAATCACAAGTAGCTGAGCACTGAACTTATCTATACTTTCAACTATAATTATCAATATGTCCAGTGCTGCACTTGGAAAAATCATCATCATCATATTATTTTCAGTTCAGAATAGTGCACAATTACCCATCCATCGGCAGGAAGCAGAGTCAGAGACAGAGGGGCACATTATTGAGTATTGCAGTGAAAGCAGAAAAAATACATGCCTGGAATCCAGTGAGGAATCTTGCACGTCTTTAGAGGAGGCACTCGTAAAACAATATGATACAAACCAAGGAGGTTTATTAATGGACACCCCACATCATGTCTTCAGCATGTATGATCTCTTCTATTCTGGCATTGTGAAAGGTGAGAATGCACCATCACCAACTCCAATGAACATCACCACTGCAGAAATCAGCCGATTAGGTATGAACAGATGCGAAGAGTTACTCCTCCAAGTCAATTTGTCACAGAGGGACTCGGACAGATGTCAGTGGAGCTACACATGCAAGTACAATCCCCACTACTTCCCAAGCTTTCTTGTTGAAGCTAAACTTGATGAAACTCGGTCAGTAAGAAGGGAGTGCAAGTCACTTGAAGTCCGTAATTTGAAGTTTGTGAGGACCACTTGTCAATTCGATCCAAATAAGCCTCATTGGTGTCCTTGTGAAGGAGACCAGAAAATCATCACAGGTTACAAGCACCAACCATTATCAAGTTGAACTAGAAGCTAAATGCTATTTCCAATTTTTCCATGTTCAATCTATAAAGCTATCCTATATCACTTATTATGCTCATTAAATCATGTATATATAGTCGTTAAAAAAAAGTAAAAATATAAAAATAAATATTGTTATTGCATTATGAAAAGTGGGACATTATACATTACATTTAGATGACCTACATTCTTTTTAATTCAAGGTGAGCCAATTTAGAAATACCAATGATTTGGGTAAACTAATTGTAGATATAATAATGGTTACAGGTATTTTTGGTTCAATTGAGAAAGGCACTTTATTAATCTCTCGTGATCTCTTTGAAGTTGTAATTTAACTTCAGTCATTTCCTTCTATCATGCTTGAAATTGTATGTGAACAGAGAAAAGTGCCTACAAAACTACAAATTACTATCAGTCCATAGTTTGTTTTACTGAAATGATAGTTGTGGCTTGTTGCTAGAGCTCTAGTAATCTAAGTGCACATAATTGAGCTATATATAACAGTAATCTAAGTGCACATGATCGAGCTATACATAACAGCCATCTAAGCTTTATCACCATTAACCTTCTAGGGGGTGATATTAATTTATAGGCTTATGTTAATTGCCTAGTGTACATCAAAACCCCACGTCTGAACTATAGCTAAGCAACGGTGCATTGAGTACAGTGCAAAATATCTGGCTTGATGCCCAGCTTATGCAGTTTACTGATAATATATGAACTTTCTATATTTGTAAAGTGATTGTGCCCTGATCAGGAGCAGGCATGTCTTTTCTATACCAATCACAAAAACAAGATTGCTTTTTCTAATGACACCTGCTTGATCACCTGTGTGGTGCAAAACACCTAGTAACAGTTTTGTGAAGTACATTGGTTCATCATGAAAAACATGATAGATGGATGTATTCAAGAAAGGAACTTATCAGATGTTATGGGACAATAAAGCTCTAGATAAACTTGCTTTGCTGAAATATCTGTATTCTACAATCATTATGCATAAAAAACGCTATTCTTTTAATAGGTTGTCCCATTGAGTTTATAGAGCTAAAATTAGAGGCCTCTCTTCAGGTAACTGGAGTAAAACAACATAGTATCAGAATATGCATAAAATTGTACTACAGTATATACTTGACTATCAACAATTCCATGATATTGAAGTTGATCAATCAGCACACAAAAGATTAGCAGAAATCCATGGAGCAGGATATTTTCAGTTTTCATGACTAGAATCAAGCCTGCAGGTTATAGGTATGGACTAAGAACAGTGAGTGTTTTTCATAATATTTTACAAGATCTTCAAATATTTCAATGGTTCATTAATCACAATAACATAATAATTATGCATTAACACTTCAAAATATCCTGCTATACAATAATAATTCATTATAATGCAGAGCTGTGAATCTGGATCTGCCAATAGACTCAAAAAGTCTGTGATAGCCACGAAGTGAAGAAGAGAATATGAAACTAGCCTACATCATAAATCAACAATGATATTTTGGTTGGCTGGCACACTTTCCTTTCCTATCTATGCTATACTTGTTGGTTTACATGCTCTAATGATACCAGATAGTGCAGTGTGCAAGTCAGTCAGTACTTCTCATATACAAGTTGTTCACAGAGATGAAATCATTTCTACAACTAGCCATAGCTACGCTTTTAGCTAGAATACTCTTTCCTATTAGGTATAGGGATATAATAACTTTGTCTAATACACCTAATTATATTAGGAATGAGCTTAAGCCTTTCAAATCTAAATATAGGAAGCATAGGTCAATTTTATATGTTACTTTACACAAAGCATTATTAAAAGAGCTGGACTCTAGAACTGTCCAGATGGGAAGGGGGAGGGAGGTCACAGCTGAAGGCATTGCTGATAATGCTTCCAGGAAACAACTTAAGCATGATCATGGGGTATTACAAATCTTAACAACTTGTGATTGGGTGGTATTAACATGTGCCACTGATGCAACGAGTTTAACATACATAATGATAAATCCACAGTGGCTGCAATTTGGTTTCCATATAAATACCAGAGATTGTTCTCTCACAAGAAGTAATGACATTATTCTCCACTGCTTGTCCATGAAACTACTGGAAGATGCACCTCATCACTAAACCTCATGTTAAATTTGTAATATTTGGGCAAAAAGTAAGGATTTTCTCCTGCCACTAACCTCATAAGGAGATTACCATATCATTGAATAAAAAAGCCCCAAGTACATTTTTACCCAGCTAAGTGTAGTAATTAGTGGAGCATATGGTTGTTTCGTCAATGGTATTGACTCTCCTTATCCCATCCTTCTAATGCTATTTTCGCTTGAGTTCAAACATTTGGGGGATGAAAATAGATAACTACTTTCACCTCTTTATGGAGTAGTTTTATCTTTGGAGGATTCACAAAATAAAAACACACTCAACAAACTTACAGTTGACATAATAGAGATTAAACATTTACTGAGGGGCTATTTGAGAGTGTGTTAGGTAAACCATCTTCTTTGTTTTGTGCCATGTTTTCCCATTAGATTATGTTAGATTAGCAAATGTCCATAGCAAATAAAAATTGATTATCTAATGAGTCATTCTGTTACAAGAAATAAACATTTACCGACGAGTTTATTGAGAGTCTATGGTAAACTAACTACTTTTTATGATGCATGTCACTGCTATAAATTAGAGAAGGTGACATGAGCCAGTGGGAAACTCTAGCACAGATAAATCTGTGACAAGCCATTCTACTTTCATGCATCTCTCACTCAGCTACACTCTCCATCCATCACACATCACTACTGCTGCCTACAAACAGCAATATATTTGGGATGGCTTGTGAGGATCCCAAACATTATAAGATTCTCCAACAACTCCAAGGTGCCTTAATTCCCCGGTTTTGGGCACTCTCTGTAGCCATGCCGAACATCTCTTAATAGTTAGTTATGGAGGTATGCTGCCTACAAGTACTTGATATAGGAATTCACAGTCAAATCCTGTAGAATGCTGATGAGTTGATGAAGATTAATTTTCTGAGTTTGCAAAATATATTCAACTTCATAGCAGTGGAGGTATAAGATACCTGCAGACTACGAACAAATGGAGAAGTGGTACAATAATAATAATAAGTGCCATAAACTTAGAGAAGCAGTTCAAGTTCAAGAGGCAAAGCATATTACATTAATTATGTTCCTATTGTGTAAAAGATGGAAGGAGGCAGCCATTATTGACCTAGTGATGATACTAAACTTCCAATCAACTTACTCTAGCATTTCCAAGATAATATATTAAAAAAAGTATTGGTTTATAAAATGAGGGAGATTTATATATACTTTATGGCACTTACATAAGCAACAAAATCACAAAATGTGCAATACATCTTCAAGATTCAGACAGGCATTTCATAGAGAATTCAAAAGTGATACAACAACCAAACTAAATCTGGTTTATGTATTTAGTACAACTCAGCAATTAGTTAGCAACATGCTCACTTAATTAGTATATTGTCAGAAGTCTAAGGACTTGAATAGTAAATAGTATCTAACAAGCTCAATCCAAATACTCGCTAGCAAAGAAACTCTAGATTCGGTTGCTATCCAGAAAACTCTTTTGTGGTCATCTAGTCATTATGATAATTTACAACTAAAATCTATCTTCAGAGCTACACTGGAAACATTCTTTTCCTTCAAAATAAATGTTGAGGTTCTTGGAAAAGTTAGTTTGGATTATGTCATTGCATTAATAGGACGTGCTCACAACTAGCAAGTTTGCCATGGTCAACCCTAATTAAGTTGTTTTCTGGAAGCATTCAGCTCAAACCTTGAGTAGAATATGAAACTAGCAAGGCCAATAATGATAGTTGGTTGGGAGCACACTTTCCCTTCCTATCGATACTTTCTTGGTAATTATACTTACTATGAGGCTACCAAATGATGAGCATACAAGACACTTGGATTACCATAGCTACAAGTTATGTTAGACTACTATTTTATAAAGCATCCTGTCATATATAGGCATGGAATTACCTTACCTCACACATCCAGTTATATTTGGAGTGGCCCTACAAAATCTAAATACATGATGCTTGGGGCATTTTAACATGGCACCACATCACATAGAAATAATCAAATAGTAGGACTCCTGAAGTCTCCACGAGGGTGTTAACAGCTCAAGATTTGCTGACAAAGCTTCCTGGAAGCAACTTAAGGCTGATCATGGGGTATTCTTATGAATAACAACTTGTTAGTTGTTAGTGATATTACATGTACAATAAGGGAAATGAGTACTTATCAAGGTTCGAATTCTAATTTTACGTCTGTGTAACTCTCGAGTTGTAATGATTATTATTCTCCTCCGATTATCCACACTAATGCTGGCAGATAACTTACCACTACACTTCAAATTAAATGTGACACAATTGGATAAAGGATCATTTTGCCTAACCACCACACACTTCACCACTCAATTAGTAGATTACTGTCCAAATGGTCAATCTTTACCCGCTATGTTTAGACCTACAATGATTCTTTCATCAAGGTTTGACTGCTCGAATATTGTCTCTCAAATAATGCTGCTTACTCATTTGGGGCATGACTATACGGTGTGGTTCACTTAATACCATTCCTGTTAATAGTAAATGTAATCCCAAATCACTTCTTTATCTTACTCTCATTAAAGGCCTAGTCCAATTTTAACCCGCTTACGTTTGGGATTTACTTCACCTCTTTCTTCGAGGATTTTAACTTAACCTTATCCCATGCCTCTAATAGTGCTCATCATACCTTTACTCAATTTGGGGAGAACAATACATGGCCTGTCACCTACATAAAAAATAATAAGAAGCATTTTTGACTTTGATGGACAAAATATATATATAATCTCAAAGAACTCCCTGATGTAGTATAGATACATATCGCTTATCAACTTAAATTTGGAATTTGACACAAGCAGAAATGTTGAAGAGCAAATAAAACTGATTATCAAGTAGGGCCTTCTATGTACAAGAAATAAAATTTGCTAAGGAGTTTATTGACAGTCTACAGTTAACCATCCACTTTGTACGTTGCATGTCAGTGCCATGATGTAGATGAGGTGACATGAGCCTGTGGGAAATTATTGCACAGATATATCTGTGATAAGCCATTCTAATTCCAAGTATCTCTCACTCACCTACACTTTACATCCATCACACACCACTACTTCAGCCTCTAAACAGAATTATTTTATCTATGGCTTGTGAGGACAAAATGGATTCCAAACATTATAAGATTCTCCAACTCCAAGGTATCTTAATGCTCCTTGTCATAAAGGCTTTGGGCATACTCTGTTGCCATGCAGAACATCTCTTAATAGTCGGTTATGGAAGTATGCTGTCAACAAGAATTTGATGTAACAACTCTAGTCAAATTCTGTGGGATGTTATTCACAGCTGTTGAGCTGATGAAGATTGGCTTGCAAAATATATTCAAGTATGTAGCAGTGGAGGTATAAGATACCTGCAAACTGTGAACAATTGGAGAAGTAAGTGGTACAATGGTAATAATAAGAGGCAAAGCATATTACATTAATGGTGTTTGTATTGTGTAAAAGGTGGAAGAAGGCATTCATAATTATTGTACTTAGTGATGACACTAAACTTCCCCTTCTCAAAATCACATTTAATATTTCTGTAGTATTTTCAAGTAAATCCATTTTAAAACAATATTTTGGTTTATAAAAGGAGAGAGATTTATACTTTATGTCACTAAATAAAGAAGATGGCTCCCAGCAGACTCTCAAATAGCTCCTTAGTAAATGTATACCATAATTATTATGTCTTTGTTGAGTATTTTTTGGTGAATTCTCCAAAGATAAAACTGCTCCATCAAGAGGTGAAAGTAGCTATGTATTTTCATCCCCCAAATGATTTAACTTAAGCAAATATAGTACAGTAGGACGAGCTAAGGGTAAATGAGCTCTCCAATGTGTGTGTGGGTAGAGCAATACTGATGAGCTGACTATCTATCTGTTTGGCCTATTGGCATCACTCTCTAGCTAGTAATTGGTACCAAGGTACAGCTAGCTTTGTTGCTAAAGACATATATAACATTAATTATAACTTTGATCTGATCTCATGACCTAGTTGTATGCATATCTGGGAAGCAAATTGCTTCCCGATAATCACTAGCAATTTGCTTTGCAAGAGACTCAATAAAAAACCAAATGCCTCAAAGGAATTCAAACAAACAATGTATGCCAATGTCAGTAACCATCGAACATTTACAGCTCCATTCCATAAGCTATATAATATATTATAATATATATATAATAATTATTATACCATATGTTCTAATTTATGAATTACCCACACCATAATTCATATAATTATTTTGTGTAATTCACTTCCACAGGATCTCAATTTCTTAGTAAAGTTGGTTGTAATTATGAATATAATTATATAGACCAGTGTACTTGGAGTGAATCTTCTACTACAGTCATTCACATTCAGAGTCGCAAACATTTATGATTATAACTTATATGTATATACATCATCATAATGGACCTGCTCACTCCTAACTTGCAGAGTCTAGCCAGGTGTGATTTTGAATTATACAGCATTTAATACACTGCACTTAATACTTCAATCCAACATAAACCCCCAAACTTCTAAATGTATTCTTGTAGATTATTGGCTATCCAAAAGTGATCTGCTTTGTCTCAAACATCTGATGTTGTTTCTGAAAGTCAAACTATCTTGTAGATGCTCTCTCACAGCTTCATATGCGCTGGATTTTGTGAAATCAAAGGCTCATTCTTTTTTCTTTGCCTCCCACTCCACCTCCAGCTCCTCTGCACTCACCCATATTGGAATGTAGTTATCAGAATCCACAGGAAAAGAGTATACTTTTCAAAAGTGATGTAGTACGAGATGGCAGGAAGTTCAAGGAGTCCCTGTACACCCATTGAACTGCACCTTTAACTCTACAAATCAGGGTTTCCATGGAGCAGCTAGGAGCACTTGGTAGGACAGATTCCTAAGGATTGCCTCAGGGAACACAAGATGAATAAATAATGATTAGGATGATGACGATGGTGATGACGATAACGACGACGATGACGATGATGATGATGACGATGATGATGATGATGATGAAGACGATGATGATGATGATAAAGTAATCATAACAGCAGAAATAAAAACAAGTAATAATAACAGTAATAATAACTAATAATAACATCAGTACGGAATAATAACAGTGATAATTACAATGACAATAACAATAACAAATAACAAATAAAAACACAATAATAATAACAACAATAACAACAATAATAATAACAATAATAATAACAACAATAATAGCAACACTAATAATATTATAATAACAACAACAATAATAATAATAACAAGAAGAATTATAATAACAACAACAGAAATAATAGTAGTAGTAGTAGTAGTAAATAGTAGTAGTAATAGTAGTAGTCACAACAACGAGGAGGAGGAGGAGGAGGAGAAGGAGGAGGAGAAGGAGGAATATTGGTTGAAATGTTGGTAATACAACAAAGAATTCAACCTTTTTATATATTGTCATAATGTCTACTATAGTGTCCCTGATGCTCTCTCATCTTTATCATGAAACAATTAAGTCAACATTAGTAGGGAGATCCAAGGCTTTTTTAGTTGTGTGGAGACCCTTTACCAGATCCTCGGAGAGATTGGTAAAGGAATATTCCTAGAGATTGCAGTCATCATTGTTACTTAGTACTTGTTCAAACCAGTTTTTTTTTCAAAACTAAAAGTTCATAGCAGTTCAACTAGCTTACTAGTAAAGTTTGCAGTATGTAAGTGGCTATTAGCTATTTAGCTAGTCATGGAATGCAGCACTCATTTCAACTTTTTTCTCCTTTGTAGGAAGAGACCAAGAGTAGAGATGGCATGTGAAGTGACCGGTCCCATCCACAGTGCCAGCCTCTTCAAGGTCTCAAGGAGACCATTTCCCTCTTACTTCAACAGATGTGGTCCCATCTCACAACCCTCAGCTAGTGGAGCTGTGTGCTTTTAATACTCCTGCCACTCCTGGCCCATCATCTATGTGCGCAAGCGGTTCTTCCAGTGAGTCTTGTGGCACATCTTGTGATGACATTGGCTTACTGTTGAAGTCAACATCTCAATCTGAATTGACTTCCTCCAGGAAATATTCCATTTTAGTTAACCATTTTAATCCATCAAGCAACTTTAAATTTCATGAATGGTTGTCAGAGGAGTTGTCAATATTCTTACTTGGTTGAAAATCCATGGTTTGTTTACGGTAAGAAGGAAGATGTTTGCCATGTGTCCTTTTTGCAAGTAAAGGAAGGTTAGGCCAGTTTGTTAGTGTCACTGGTCCAAAAAACTAGTAAGTTCTTTAGTCATAATTCCAATCATTGGCTGTGGCTCAGGCTGAAGCATTGTATATATGCCTGAATCAGCAATTGATAATCAGCTCAGAGGTATATATATATTAGGGAAGATGAGATAGCTAAAAATTGAACAATTAAAAACACATTGCTTCTGCTATACATCTTTGTGGCAAACAATCTATAGCTCTCCGTGGGCACAGAGATGACAGCACTGCTGATTCTGGAAGTAATAAAGGGAACTTTTTAGCTGAACTCTAGTATATATCATGTCTGGGACTTGCTACTCATTTCAATGAAACTTCGAAAAATGCAATTTACACTAGTAAAACCATACAGAACGAAATAGTTGAAATAATTGGTGATCATATCAGAGACAGAATAATAAGTGAAATAAAAGAAGGTGAAATAAAAGAAGCCAAATATTACTCAATTTTATGTGACGAAGTGAGTGATGTGTCCAATAACTGTTTTAAGATTTGTAGATGGTAGTAGTAACTGCATACGTGAAGAATTTTTGGATTTCTGAAAGGATAACTGGAGAGGCTTTGGCTTGTAACATTAAGATAAATATGGTTTGTAATTAAAAAAAACTGTAGGTGCCAAGGATACGATGATGGTGCCTCTAAGATGTCAGCTCGGCATGGTGTTCAAGGAATATTGAGTAGAGAAAATGTGTATATTCACTGCAATTCTCATATTCTCAACTTGTGCATATATAGTGAAGGCATGTTCTTTGCAATCCATTCGAAATATGAATGGTACAGTTACAGAGTCGTCCTTTTTCTAGCCCTAAAAGGCAAAAAAAAATTGAGCTCAAGCAAACCAATGTTAAAAAAATAAAAGATTTATGCAGGACTCTCTGAATCTACCGCCATGAAGCTTATGAATGCTTTTTTGATATTTGCGCAAAGTGTTATGGTGGCAATTATTAACCATGATAATACATATAGCAATATGAATTGGGATTCCAATACTATTCTGACTGCAAATGGTCTCTTGAAGTCATGTAGTACTATATATTCTTTTGTAATAACCATGAATTGTATGTCTGTCATTAAGCTGCTCAGCATTAAATTTCAATACAGAAATGATATTGTTCATGCATATTCTAAAATTAAAGATGTGATTAAAGAATTAAAATCAATACGTGCAAGTGAACAATTGCTTCATTTGTGGTATGAAACAAGCTTCATCTAGCTGATGAAGTTGATGTTGAACCAGGTGTTCCTAGAACTGTTGTCGTCAGCTAGATCGTGACAATGTGGAATACAATTCACCTGAGGACTATATATTACAGACGGGCAATTGCATTACCATTGCTAGATCACTTGATCCAGCAATTGAAGGAGAGATTTGGATAGCAACAAATATTAGAATCCAAACTCCTTTGCTTGGTACCTTCCTTCTTTTGTAAGGACTTTACACTGAACTTGGATGACGTGCTTCAGTTTTACCATGATGACCTATATACCAAACCCTTCTGTGGTAGGCACTGAAATTTCAAGGTGGAAATTCAAGTGGCTTCATCAAGGTTGTCTTCCCTTTAATTTACAAGAAGCAATGCAGCAATGTGATGCTGATTTTTTTCCAAATATATTTACTTTACTCGAGATAGCATGTACGCTGCCTGTTACTTCTTGTGAAAATGAGAGGGCAAATAGCACTCTTGAAAGAGTTAAAACCTCTTTATGTATATATATAGCACAATGGGTCAGGAAAGGCTCTCTGCTTTAACGATGATGAGCGTACATCATAATTTAGAAATAGATTTTGATGATATTGTTGATAGATTTCAGGTATATAGTATGTAATCGAAGATCGAAGAATTGCATTATAATTATCATTAAATGCATGCATGACGAGTATGTAAATATATGTATATATAGTATTATTATCCCTGTTCAAATTACTTCTTCAACATAGAACATGAACTTTTTCATAACTGTAGTTTAATCTATTTATTACACTTACAACTATGACAGTAATTGGTATACTATTAATTTACTTACCTGTACACACCACCACTCCACACCTCATTTGTAATCAACCCTGATTCCACACTTATTCCTTTCTAATCCAATTAATTATATGTACAGACTGTCAGTGTTTGTGTCTATATAATATGTGTTTACACCGTGAGTAACGGTGTCTACAATCCACTTTGTTGTTGGGGATTACCGGACATCATAACAAGTGCACGCAGGACAAAGTAAAATTTGTTTCATTTGTTCAGCCCAGATTTTCTCACGATGTTGAGAATGACTCAGCCTTGTTCCAGTACATTAGTCATTCATCACAATTCCTAAATCATATAATAGATCAATTTGATTAGCTTGAGGTATGGCATGTTGTTCTCTGTCATACAACAGTTTTCAATAGTTAATCAAAAAAATTTGATTAGCTGATATAATTTATATTATAATTTATATTTACTATCTATTTACTATCAATGCTAAAACAAAATGTTGTTAAGTGGGTGTGGCAGTAAATTCCCCCCCTTTTGAAATTTCTAGATCCGCCCCTATGTCGTACACTAAGTTCATGTTACAGATTGCACCCATCAGTGATGAGTTTAAGGATGCATCTAATATTCCTGCTATATCAGCAGACAGAGAGCACAAAGAGAGACCTATCTTTTGAGCTATATAGCTATATATCAAGTCCATACCTTGAAGTTTACGGAATCTATGGAGTTATAAAGTTGTAACCACACAAAAAATACATGTGGGTCACTCTCCCCCCAAAAATGCCATAAAGTGAAATAATGTGAGTGACTATTAGTAAGTTACAAGATTGTTATATACTACAGACAGACAAAGTGGAAGCCCACGTGTTACCGTGGTGTAGCCCAACCCACCATCTTTTTAGTTTACGGGCATCACTTTTCTTTCGATGGAAAAAAGCCACCCTTCCAAGTTCTCTGGGAGGTCTCAACATTCCGCAAGCTTCGTTGCACGCTCCAGCTGTGTTCCTTAGTTCCTTGCATGTCACTGGTCTCTAGGATACTCGGATATACTCCTAGAGATTCATGTTGGGCCCTTAATAGTGGGGAACCCAAGAGTATGCTGCCACCAGAGATTCCCTCTCCCTTCTAAGACTAGAGGTTTAGTTCTAGACGTTTAAGAGTTTTAATTCCAAGTTGTAATTTAGAAGAAAGTAGGAAATCTGCCCGCGCCAGCAAGGCTGCCCCTTAAAATAGGTTACAGCCTGCCAGTTTAGGAATGTACACTTACAAGGAACCAATGGGGTGGTGGGATGTGGGGTGATGACATGTGAGGTGATGACATGACATCCTCACAAGCACACACAAACATAACGGACATAAATAATCATGAGATAATGAGATCACACCCCTTAACATTAACCAATCCATTCGTCTATGGTTCACACTACATGTAGTTATATGTCCAGGGTTAGTATCCTGTTAGGGCTCGGGCCTAACAAGTCACAGGATGATCTTGCTTTGTCTGCTGCGAAGGACTGGGTTTCCTTTCAGGATATGTTCGTTAATTTTCGACAGAAGTCACTATCACATGCTATTGATCAAGCTGAGCATGATAGCCTCCTCGAACAGGCCCCTGACACCCGATCTAAAGCAGTGGCTCTCTCGACTGCATGCGGGTGACTGGATCAACGTCATCCCTTCCTAGACCCTCGGCCTCCACCTTTACGATGCTGAATTTCGTTTGTGCCTTCAATACTGGCTGGGACTCAGGATCGTGGAGGAGGGGACTCATTGCCCCATATGCCTGACTGAGGCTGACACCCTCGGTGACCACCAGATTGGTTGTGGTGGTAATGGGGATCGTATTTACCGACACAACTCCCTCAGGGATGCACTGTTCTCTGCAGCCCAGTCTGCTGCTCTGGTGCCCAGGAAGGAAGTGCCGGCTCTAATCCCTGGATCCTCCAGCTGCCCTGCTGACATCTTCCTCCCCACATGGAAGAGGGGACGACCAGCCGCCCTCGACATAACAGTCATTTCTCCGCTGCAGCAGGCAACAATCTCTGGAGCTGCCACCACTCAAGGCTATGCCCTATCTGTGGCCAGAGACCGGAAGATGGCGGCGCATTCAAATGCTTGTCACTCGGTGGGAGTTAGCTTCATACCTGTTGCTGTGGAGTCATTGGGGGGGGGGGTTGGGGCGAGGAAGGGTTGGAGACCATCAGGGCTATTGGCCGGCTTCAGGGACAACGCCTGGGATACCACCAGCAGAATCAACATGCCACCTTCTCCAACGGTTGGCCATCTGCTTGTGGAGGGAAAATGCCACGATGTGGATCAGCCGCCTCCCTCCCCGTGCCCCCATGGTGGATGGACAGGATTGAATTGTTTTATAGGTGTGACTTTTAGATTGATGTAATTAATTAAGTTTTAGGTGCCTACGTGCCAAAAAAAAAGTTATTTTTTTATTTTATTATTAATTAATTAATTAAAATTTAAAATTCACGACCATTTTACCAATGTTGACCTTTGTACTAAAGATTCTTTTTCTTCCCCTAAACACGTGGGCACTTGTTGATGGAGTGTCATAAAGCTTGAGTTAGCTATATCGGAGCTTCTAATTAACTAGCTGGAGGGGATAGGGGTGTAGTTGTTTAAAGAACTTTTGCTGAATTTGTAGAATGGCAGGAAAGAGGAATGAAGCCAAGGTTAAGCTTGGGTCACGACTTAGGGAGAGCGCGCCCCTACGCAACATTTCAGATTTCACTGACTTTCAATTATCGGATATCCAAGATGAGTAAGTGTTATAGGTTACGTATCCTACGTTACTACTGTTGCATATGCAATGTCTAAAGCCACCCTCTCTAGAAGCTTTACTGCTAAGCTTTGACGGGCGTTATTTGGAAATTCCTCTATTTTGCAGTTCTCCTAAGGAACTCGATTCAGATGTAGAAGATGTGATTTATGCCAGGATGTATTTCACTTCTGGCTCACCAAACCACTCCTCGTTTTCTAGCATACACAACCAAGGTTAGAAGAAAGTTATTACCTCTGGGGGGGGGGGGGGGGGGTCCTTCCAGAGTGTTATGCTTAACGGTATCCCCTTCTGTATCCCTTTCTGTCAATATACTATAATATAGTGTGTTCTTTTTTTATGCCATTTTCATGATTTCGCAGTTAAAAATCCACTCTATGAGTAAGGTCAACAAAAAGCAGCTAGTGCAATCCACAAATAGTTCCCCTGTGGGTATTTCATTTTGCCATCCTTGAATATTTAACTCCTGGAAGGTATCCCACCATACCATAGATGTTCCGTGAGTGGCAGAAATTGGAATGTTATTCCTACCAGATCAATAAAATAAAAATAAATTAAACCACACACCTTCCGGCATTGCCACAAATGAGCAGTGTAAATGAAAAGCTGTGTGCACTAGGTCACCCTCTCCTCACTAGGTCACCCTCTCATTAGGTCACCCTCTCCTCACTAGGTCACCCTCTCCTCACTAGGTCACCCCCTCCTCACTAGGTCACCCCCTCCTCACTAGGTCACCCCCTCATCACTAGGTCACCCTCTCCTCACTAGGTCACCCCCTCCTCACTAGGTCACCCCCTCCTCACTAGGTCACCCCTCCTCACTAGGTCACCCCCTCCTCATTAGGTCGCCCTCTCCTCACTGGGTCACCACCTCCTCACTAGGTCACCACCTCCTCACTAGGTCACCCTCTCCTCACTAGGTCACCCCCTCCTCACTAGGTCACCCCCTCACTAGGTCACCCCCTCACTAGGTCACCCTCTCCTCACTAGGTCACTTCCTCCTCACTAGGTCACCCCTCCTCACTAGGTCACCCCGCCTCACTAGGTCACCCCCTCCTCACTAGGTCACCCCCTCCTCACTAGGTCACCCTCTCCTCATTAGGTCACCCCCTCCTCACTAGGTCACCCTCTCCTCACTAGGTCACCCCCTCCTCTCCACCCTGTCCATGGTAACGAGACTGTGCACCTCAATACAGTGTGTGTTGAACGTGGTGCAAGAAATTATGTGCTTCATATCGAGGACCAATTGACTGCCACTGTACACTTCAATAATCGAAATTGTATTCTCTCGACGTTTCGACTAGATGCATACCCTTTACCAGGAAATGTATACTTTTTATTTATTATAGCTAATTAATTTAAAAAATATTTAAAAAATTGTTAGAATGCAAAAAATAAAATAATAATAAGCTGCAGTTTTGGTGTGGGAGTCTGCTTCATTCAGGTAAGCAAACAAAAGTTGTGGGTCGTTACGTCGCTCTGTGGATACAACAATAGCTATGACATCCGTCCAGGAGTGGTTCCCTTTTTATGTGGCAAAGGGATTCGGATCGTTAATGCCCTGAAGGTTCATGGCAAAAGGCAGGAAGAGACCGTTGCAGTTGTCAGCCATGTTTTAAACTTTTGTAATTTTCTTATTTGCCCCCCCCCCCCCCCCCCCCAAAAAAAGTGGGGGGGGGGGGAGTGGAAGTTGTGAAATTTTATATATAGAGATAGAGAGTGAGTCTTCTGGGCATGTGCAAGTAAATATAAAAATAAATATATATACATGTGTATATATATTTACCTTTTTTTTTTGTGTGTGTGTGAGAGAGTGATGTCTGGGTTAGCACCTCTAGGCAGTTATGGTGGTTAATTGGTTGACAGGTAATGCCCATGTGCAGACGTATAAACTAGTTTTCACGATGGGGACATAGCACTAGCTGGAATGGATGGAGAATGGTTGAACTGTTGTAGAGCGGAGTTTGGAGACTGCGGAGTTTGGAGACTGTTATGCGAGGACATCACATCTACAAATTTGTCAGGAGTGAAGGAAAGTCTGAGCTTCGAGCAGGAGAAGTAGTCATGAGCTTAAGGGGGGACATCTGCACTTTTTAATTTTAATTTTTTTAACCTGTGGTTACAACTTTAGAGCTCAGTAGATTCTGCAAACTTCATGGTATGGACTTGATATATAGCTCAAAAGATAGGTCTCTCTGTGTGCTCTCTTTTGATACTAAAATATGTTTCATAGGTATAACTATAGGCAAGTTACTACACCCTAAAGCGGAGGGACTTCAAAAACCTGCACCCCAAAACCGCCGTTGGAAACCATTCTGAGATGCGAAGTGCAAAAAAATTAAAAATGGTACGAGTGGCTAGAGGAAGCTCTAGAGCATACAATGACTATATTGAGTAGGCGTGAAAAATTGATTACCTGGTCAAGCGCGCGGTTGGAAAATTGAAGGCGTTGACAAGGCGTCGCCAAATCAACGCCTTCAATTTTCCAACCGCGCGCTTGACCAGGTAATCAATTTTTCACGCCTACTCAATATAGTCATTGTATGCTCTAGAGCTTCCTCTAGCCACTCGTACCATTTTTAATTTTTTTGCACTTCGCATCTCAGAATGGTTTCCAACGGCGGTTTTGGGGTGCAGGTTTTTGAAGTCCCTCCGCTTTAGGGTCTAGTAACTTGCCTATAGTTATACCTATGAAACATATTTTAGTATCAAAAGAGAGCACACAGAGAGACCTATCTTTTGAGCTATATATCAAGTCCATACCATGAAGTTTGCAGAATCTACTGAGCTCTAAAGTTGTAACCACAGGTAAAAAAAAAATTAAAAAAAAGTGCAGATGTCCCCCCTTAACAAGTGGAGGCTAGAACCATCTGTAACTTTAGCTTCTTAAACACAGAGGCTTCTTAAACACAGAGTAGATTCTTAAGGGGGACTGTACGTCAGCACCACTAAAGTAGTATAAATTGCCATAACTTTTTTCTACACACTCTATGCAGATTTTAAAAAATCCAATGTGTTCCTTGTGCTTTGTGCTTTCTAATGATATTTTGAATGTCTCTGCAGGCGTATTTTCTCGGAAGATACATCAAGATCCCTAAAAAAGTTAACCTATCTTGCATAACTGCCCTAATGATCAAGATCAAAGTCCCAGATTTGGTCAGCTGATAGAGGAGGCTCTGTGCAACCATGAACAGATTATCAATAAATGTCGTGGTTTTTGAGTGGCAGGCCACCGATTTTGCAAAAAAAACACCAGGGAAAATCCCAAACCTCACCACTTCAAATCACCATAACTTGCCAACACTTATAGAATTTGTTTCATGTGTGTTGCACAGATAATTAGAAGAGCTATCCAGTGATATAAAAATTATATATTTTTAGTGAAGTGTAGGAAAGTTATGAGCTTTACGGACAAAAAAAACAAAAATTTTTTAAAAAAATGAGAAAAATATAGTCCAAGTTAGGGCAATGAAATGTTTGTGAAATATCATGCAAGATGTGTTCCCTTTGTAGTTTCTTGATCTGTTACATGGACAAAAACCAACATAACTTCGAAATGGAGCATCCAATGCCTCTCAAACTTTGCAAATAGATACAAGAACAGTTTGAAAGAAGAAGGAAAAAAAGAAGGGGGGAAAAGTCTAGTTTTTGACTTACAGTCCCCCCCTTAATTAATAGAGAAACACATAAAGAGGCTATCACACAAGGTCTCTGTGCTTACTCGAACATTATTCCTGATGAAGGCTTAGAGCATCTAGTCAAAACGTCGAGAGAATACAGTTTCAAGTTGATTATTGAGAAGGTTATTGTAATGGAAAGTAGTTGGTTAAGGATCTGGTGACTTCTGTCTGACCTTGCCAGTTGTTTTGATCGCAGGATTTCCTGCTTGTCTACTCCTATGCTACGATGACCACCATAAGGTTCCATCTCTGCACCATCAGAAAGCTGTGGTCCACTCACACTAAGCATACTCTGTGGTGACCCGTCTGAAGAGTAATAGGCAAACTACAAGCTTTCCGAGTGTACTTCGATACTTACAGTGGGTCTCGAGTTGTGGAATTATTACAC
Source organism: Cladorhizidae sp. MBARI D1340-BT2 (assembly GCA_028752905.1). Taxonomy (NCBI): domain Eukaryota; kingdom Metazoa; phylum Porifera; class Demospongiae; order Poecilosclerida; family Cladorhizidae; species Cladorhizidae sp. MBARI D1340-BT2. The sequence continues at coordinate 7,986,513 of JAQNBH010000008.1, read as the reverse complement.
TATGAATCTCATGTGCTGTAGTGTACTAGATATCCATTGTTATGTTGTTGCCTTAAACTAGTTCATAAATCGTGAGCATGTGTGTTTTGGGTTTGTCGGAGTTTGCCTGTGTTCTTGAGACAAGGAGAGGATGCGTGTGTAATCCCAAATTAACTATTACCACAGTGGGGCATACTTCACCCTCTGGTGCCAAAAAGGAAGGTAGTCATAGCAACGAGTCAGGGGAGACGGACACAGATGAATCGAGCATACGCTTGAAGCCTCATTCCTCTTCGTCCAAGAATGCAGAACATCGGTCGCCCAATGAAGGAGTGCTAAGGTGAGTGGCAGTTGTTGTTGTTGTTATTGTTGTTTGAAGGGAGGGTGGCTACTGGAGTGGAATGCATTGTTTGTTTATATGTCATTCTCTACTTTCTTTGTTGTATTAATAGGAGAGGCAAAGACTCTGTCGCGGGGAAGAAGAAAAAAGTTCGAAAGAAACTGAAAGACAAAGGAGCTCAGAAGACCATTGAGAGCACTCTTGCCGGGCAGAGTGTGACCACGAGCTCTGGTCTTGCATCACCTGATCCTGCTCTCTCTACCTCAAAGCTTGGAGAAGAAGGTGGTGCGCTTGCAAGTGCTGAAAGGCCAGAACCCACCGGACATGACAGAGATGACGAGGATGAGGCGTTGACGAGATGGACGTGGACAAACAGGGAGAGAGGGGGGCTGCGAGCACAAACCAGTCCTGGGGCTGCAAGAAGTGACTCGTGGCCGTCTAGGGAATGTGCGTTTTTAAGATAATATTAAGAGCTACTCTAGTCTCTGTTTCCTGGGTCACCTAGTTGATCCTTTACCCCTAGTTGACCCTTTACCTTCTCTCTGTTTCCTGAGTCACATAGTTGACCCTTTACCTTCTCTCTGTTTCCTGAGTCACATAGTTGACCCTTTACCTTTCTTAGATGGGGTGTGTGTTTGGTTCAAAGTGCACAATGTTCTTGGTACGCTTGTAGGAGAGTTGGCTATGCACATGACCACAAACGCACCAATCAGCCAGAAGCCAGAACAAATGCGGTATGCCATGCTCTATTACGGTATGCCATGGCCCTTACCCTATCTAACCCTTTCCTCTCCCAGCCCCCACCCACCCTATGAGTACCAGACCCTTTCCTCCAGACCACACCCACCCTATGAGTACCGACCCTTTCCTCCAGACCCCACCCACTCTATGAGTACCGACCCTTTCCTCTCGTGGGACCCCACCCACCCTACGAGTACCAGATCCTTTTCTCTCTCCCCACCCAATGAGAAAGCGGTAAAGGGATAGTTGTCCAGAGACTACTTCTCCCAAACGATGTTGCAGATGAATGAGCAATAGAATTGCAAGAGTGATATCTATGGCGGTGGACTTAAAACCAAAGAGTGATGCATTACCAGATGGTGGAGTCTTTTTGGGGGCAATTATCAATATGGCGATAGTGAGTGCCACACATTAGAGGATGCTGGAGCTGTTAACGTCCTCTATCTTATCACTTAGCTCTCGTGCTGACAAATAATACGGAGTGAGCAAAAGACAGTCGACCGCTGTCTTTTTCAGGCCTTTGTTTCTGTGTATGGAAACTCTTCTGCGGAGCAAAGTTACACAGGCACCTAAGCTTACCTGGAATCACTACGAAACCATCCACTCTATTAAGAAAGAAGGCGTTCCTTGGTGGATTCCTTTGCTGTAAACGTTTGTTGTAGACATAGCGCTGTGCAGATTGCATTGGCCTGCCTCGATTTGAAAAGTTTATTCACGAAGAAAAGTTCCAACTGTAAATATTGTTGTAGGAAATTACACTATCTGCGTAGAAAGTTGGTGGGTTATCAAATATTAGTGCCAGCTTCTTAATTTAGTGGAATTAGTGCGGGGTTTTAAGAGGGAGGAGGGGGGGGGACCTTTTTATAAGCACACGAAATTTGTAACCATCATAAATTTTTATTATTGTTCTCTGCGATTAATTTTGATATTAGAAGATAGCTTGTTTCAAGAGCTTTCCAATGATGTACTTTAAGAAGGCTAGTAAGTCTGTACAGTGATGACTAGTGTACTCCCTTAGTACCAGAAGATAGCTTGTTTCAAGAGCTTTCCAATGATGTACTTTATGAAGGCTACTAAAGGCCTGTCCACACTGCACACTGAATGCGCGTTAGATCTCAACGAATGCGCGTTCGTTGCGTCCACACTGAATGCAAATTAGATTTCTTGGATCTAACGCGCATTAGGTCCAGTCCACCTCGATAGGTGGTTTGAGTCGAGCCAGAGCAACAAATCCAAGCGTAAAATTAATTACGCGGGTGCGCGTTAAAAGATAAACAGAATCATTTATGAAGTTGTAGCCCAGTGCTTACTGCGTGGCTTGCACCAAACCTGGCGCACAGATGGATGCTGGTAGTCAGCCATCATTGCCACAATCGAAGGACCTATAGCAGGCAAAGATCAAGCTAAATACTATTATAGCTAAAATAGACTTCGAACATTTTACCGCCGCAGCCTTCTTTTATGGAGTTCATGGAGCGCCATCCATCTACTGTATTGCCTTTTTATATTTATAAATCCTTCTTCTCCTCTGCAGCATATGCTTCCGTCACGTCTGCGGAAGAAATCCATTGTGCATTGTGAGTGCAGTTTTCTTGGAGGGGGAGTGGTTTTTATGCGCGTTTGGTTTATTGTCATGTCAGTGTGGACGCGACGTCGTGACTGGACGCGCATTGAGACTCTCTTGGTAGCTAGTGTGTCTCAATGCGCATCCAGTTATTGTGCAGTGTGGACAGGCCTTTAGTCTGTACAGTGATGACTAGTGTACTCCCTTAGTACCAGAAGATAGCTTGTTTCCAGAGCTTTCCAATTATGTACTTTATGAAGGCTTAGTACGTCTGTACAGTGATGACAAGTACACTCCATTAAAACTGTATCCACCAGTTACGAGTGGGAAGTTTGTTTGTTCAGTCAAGTCAATACATGAATGTTTGCCACTGATTCTTTTTCTGATTTGACCTCAATTTCCCTTCTGTGATAATCTGAAGCGCTTCATACTCATGATGTTGTTTTGTGGTTATGTTACACCACCTGTGAATGGGAAGGGGTGACAGGTGCTGTGTTTTCAGAGAAAACCGTTTTTAATTAAGGGAGTATACCATACACACTTTTACTAGCAGGAGAAGCACTATCTTCTGGCACTAAGGGAGTGTACTAGTCATCACTGTACAGACTTACTAGCCTTCATACTATCTTCTTGTACTAAGGGAGTGTACTAGTCATCACTGTACAGACTTACTAGTCTTCATAAAGTAGAGGCTCTTGAAACACTATCTTCTGGTACTAAGGGAGTGTACTAGTCCATCACTGTACAGACTTACTGGTCTTCATAAAGAGCTCTTGAAACACTATCTTCTGGTACTAAGGGAGTGTACTAGTCATCACTGTACAGACTTACTAGTCTTCATAAAGTAGAAGCTCTTGAAACAAGCTATCCTCTGGTAAAAAATTAACTACCGACAGTAATGAAGATTTACAAAAAGAATCACCCGCCCCCCCCCTGCCTCCTTTAATTACTACAAGTGTTGATAAGTTAAGGTCATTTGAAGTGTGAGGTCTAGGATTTTCTCGGGGATTTTCCCCATAGCAATGGGTTGGCTTGTCCTCAGCAACCATGATGGTTATTGATAATCTGTTTCTTAACCATGATGGTTATTGATAATCTGTTTCTTACATACCTTAGATTTTTCCCTCCTCTTTCAAGTGTGGGACTTTGATCTTGAAAACTGGGACAGTTATGATCACAGAGCTGATAATGGTCACTTTTTGGGGGGAATCTTGATGTATCTTCTAAGAAAATATGTCTGTATATACTCTGTAGAGACATTCAACATATCATTAGGAAGCACAAAGCATAAGGAACAACCTGGATTTTTTTAAATCTGCATAGAATGTATAGGAAAAAAGTTATGGCGATTTATAAACCTATGGTTTTTCTGCGGTACAGTCCCCCCTTAAGTTATTGCTCTTCAGTCTGAGTGATTCTCAGCTTTTAATAATTAGCAAATTAATTCATCAAGGTTGGCAGTGAAGTTAAGTTGTTTGTCCCTTGCACTATCAGGTTTGCATTTAAGGAGTGGTAGCCAGCTGCCCCCCTTGAAAAGGATGTTGTACGTTTAGAGACCCAGTGTGAGATTAGTAAGTGCCTCTGAGTCAGTGAGGCCTCTGAGTCAGTGAGGCCCGAGTGTCTGTAATTGCATCAGTGCCTGCAAGTCCTGCTCCTCAGAGTTTGCTGTGTCTGGTGAGGCCTGAGTGTCTGTAGTTGCATCAGTGCCTGCAAGTCCTGCTCCTCAGAGTTTGCTGTGTTTGGTGAGGCCTGAGTGTCTGTAGTTGCATCAGTGCCTGCAAGTCTTGCTCCTCAGAGTTTGCTGTGTCTGGTGAGGCCTGAGTGTCTGTAGTTGCATCAGTGCCTGCAAGTCCTGCTCCTCAGAGTTTGCTGTCTCTGGTGAGGCCTGAGTGTCTGTAGTTGCATCAGTGCGCCTGCAAGTCCTGATCATATTGCTGCTTTCAAAGATGACCGTCTTTGTTGCTTTCCCCCCCCCCCCTTTACTTTGAAAGTGCCCCCTTACTTTGATAAACACTGAATGTACCCCCGTACTTTGACAATAACTGAATGTGTCCCCTTATTTTGATAACACAGATGTGCCCCCGTACTTTGAATGTGCCATAAACACTGAATGTGCCCCCTTACTTTGATAAACACTGAATGTACCCCCTCACTTTGATAAACATTGAATGTGCCCCCTTAATTTGGTAAACACTGAATGTGCCCCCTCACTTTGATAAACACTGAATGTGCCCCCTTACTTTGATAAACACTGAATGTGCCCCCTCACTTTGATAAACACTGAATGTACCCCCCTTCTACTCGCTGTATGAAGTTTTTAATTGACATCAAAGAGCCTGTTGGAGTATAAGGGGGTCAATACCATAAACTAGCAGGTGCTACAACTTGTGGTTACTACTTTATAGCTCCATAGATTCTGCTCACTTCATGGTATGGACTTGATATATAGCTCAAAAGATAGGTCTCTCTGTGTGCTCTCTTTTGACACTAACACATTTCCCATGGATATAGCTATACCGAGCTAAAGTGGGGAGTACCTCAAAACCCGAGTGCCTGATTTTGCAACACATTTTTCTCCAGATTGCCAAGTGCTACCAGTGGGTAGAGGAAGCTCTGCTGCATGCAACGTGGTCAAGTGCACGGTTGGAAAATGAATTTCCTTTTTTTTTTTTTTTTTCCCTCCTTTTTTAAGAGAAAAGTTGTCCACTGCAGGAAGGGTGTGGTCCCCACTTGAACATGGCCCCCTTACTTAGGTAAAACACTACACTGGTTATGTCCACCCCCAACAGCCATCTGTCCCCTCTAGGAGTGTCAGTGACCTTACTCGAGTGCTCATGAATACCGTATATGTAGCATTCATTATATTACCCACTAAATCCAGTGAGCCACAAAATTATTATTGTTGTTGTTGTTTTGTTGTTGTTATATCTTTATTGTTACTACTACTACTACTACTATTATTATTATTATATCTTTATTATTATTATTATTATTATTATTATTATTATTATTATTATTATTATTATTATTATTATTATTATTATTATTATTATTATTATTATTATTATTATTATTAATTATATATTTATTATTATTAGCTTCACAGTCGCCGGAATTGAACATTCGGATGCTTTTTGAGTCTTCTAAGAAACTCGAGCGAAATTTGAAATTTGGCAAAGGTAAGTTCTCCAAGTGAAGTGTGTGTATGTGTGTCCTGCACTGTTACCATTAAACTGCAGACAGCAGTGCCTTTCATTGAGCAAGCCATATTCACAAAACTTCCTAATAACTGAACAAGTGGCGAGTCATTATATTGTCTCTCTAGTTGTACGTAGTGGGACTGGCCACTATATGGGGAGGGGGGGGAGCTGGTTCTAAATTGGGGAGCCATCTTGGCTGGTAACAAATCATCTTGTCCTTTTAGCTGTAAGTGCTTGTTGTTTTGTAGTGCCTAGCAGCTGCTGTAGCATTTATCTCAGGCAGTCATCCTCCCCAGAGATGGGCCAACTAAATGCCCTCACCAGGGATGGTCTTGTGTCTAGCTAAATACCCTCACCAGGGATGTCTTGTGTCTAGCTAAATACCCTCACCAGGGATGGTCTAGTGTCTAGCTAAATGCCCTCACCAGGGATGTCTTGTGTCTATCTAAATGCCCTCACCAGGGATGTCTTGTGTCTACACTAAATACCCTCACCAGGGATGGTCTAGTGTCCAACTAAATATCCTCACCAGGGATGGTCTTGTGTCTAGCTAAATACCCTCACCAGGGATGGTCTAGTGTCTAGCTAAATGCCCTCACCAGGGATGGCATGGTGCAGCTAAATATCTGACTTGCTAGCTACCTGTCGGGCAGTTCCAAACAAAGCCTCGGTCCTGACAGAACTTCTTAAAATATCAACCTATCAGAGATGGGGTCAAATACGTTGCTAAGTATTTAAATGCAAATGTGACATAGGCAATTTTATTTCCGGTCATCAAGCCAATCCTTCACGTATAAAGCTGTGGCAGTGATGAGTCCAGGCAACATGCTAGATATACACTAATGGCTAAACCTATCCTTCATGTATAAAGCTGTGGCAGTGATGAGCCCAGGCAACCATGCTAGATATACACTAATGGCTAAACCTATCCTTCACGTATAAAGCTGTGGCAGTGATGAGCCCAGGCAACCATGCTAGATATACACTAATGGCTAAACCTATCCTTCATGTATAAAGCTGTGGCAGTGATGAGCCCAGGCAACCATGCTAGATATACACTAATGGCTAAACCTATCCTTCACGTATAAAGCTGTGGCAGTGATGAGTCCAGGCAGTCATGCTAGATATACACTAATGGCTAAACCTATCCTTCATGTATAAAGCTGTGGCAGTGATGAGCCCAGGCAGTCATGCTAGATATACACTAATGGCTAAACCTATCCTTCATGTATAAAGCTGTGGCAGTGATGAGTCCAGGCAACCATTCTAGATATACACTAATGGCTAAACCTATCCTTCATGTATAAAGCTGTGGCAGTGATGAGTCATGCTAGATATACACTAATGGCTAAACCTATCCTTCATGTATAAAGCTGTGGCAGTGATGAGTCCAGGCAACCATGCTAGATATACACTAATGGCTAATCCTATCCTTCACGTATAAAGCTGTGGCAGTGATGAGTCCAGGCAACCATGCTAGATATACACTAATGGCTAAGCCTATCCTTCATGTATAAAGCTGTGGCAGTGATGAGTCCAGGCAGCTATGCTAGATATACACTAATGGCTAAACCTATCCTTCATGTATAAAGCTGTGGCAGTGATGAGTCCAGGCAGTCATGCTAGATATACACTAATGGCTAAACCTATCCTCCTTCATGTATAAAGCTGTGGCAGTGATGAGTCCAGGCAACCATGCTAGATATACACTAATGGCTAAACCTATCCTTCACGTATAAAGCTGTGGCAGTGATGAGTCCAGGCAACCATGCTAGATATACACTAATGGCTAAACCTATCCTTCACGTATAAACTGTGGCAGTGATGAGTCCAGGCAACCATGCTAGATATACACTAATGGCTAAACCTATCCTTCATGTATAAAGCTGTGGCAGTGATGAGTCCAGGCAACCATGCTAGATATACACTAATGGCTAAACCTATCCTTCACGTATAAAGCTGTGGCAGTGATGAGTCCAGGCAACCATGCTAGATATACACTAATGACTAAACCTATCCTTCATGTATAAAGCTGTGGCAGTGATGAGCCCAGGCAACCATGCTAGATATACACTAATGGCTAAACCTATCCTTCATGTATAAAGCTGTGGCAGTGATAAGTCCAGGCAGTCATGCTAGAGGACAAAATAAGCCCTTACAGTGAGCTAGGTTAATGTACTTACCCTTTGTGCATTTTTGAGTGTCCACAATGGGCGCGCTTTCTTCAGCTGCTGTGCTCTCTGCTGCTTGTTGAAATTTGTCGTCGACGACACAGCCAGTGCTCCCGACACGTAGCCCAGGTAAGGCCTCCAATGGTGGGCGGCTTCAGCAGTCTCGCCCTCAAGCAAAGTGCGTAGTAGACTGCTTCAGGTCGCCTGGGCCTGCACTCCACATGGTGGGCGGCTCCAGCAGTCTCGCCCTCAAGCAAAGTGCGTAGTAGACGGCTTCAGGTCGCCTACGCCCTAGCAGCGTGTTTGGAATGCAATAATTAATTTTGAGTGCTTGCTCGAGGGCAAGTGTTCATGTCGTAGCTCTAAGGCAACGCACTCAAACACCTCCGAACTTTCAGCACGTGGTCTCTAGGCAGCGTAGGTTGCGAGTATTAAATTATATTCCTTATTTATTTATTTATTTGTGTATTTATTTATGTATGTAATTTATGTATTTATTTATTTGTGTATTTATGTATTTGTTTATTTATGTATTTATTTATTTATTTATTTATGTATGTATTTAATTTATTTATTTATATATTTATTTATGTATTTATTTATTTGTGTATTTATTAATTTATGTATTTATTTATTTATGTATTTATTATTTTTTCTGCCACAATTTCTACTTTTTTTCACCGATGCTAATTGCATTCTGATTGGCTAATGACTGTGACATACCGCGTCAATAGCCACAGGACTCTAAATCCTTTCACTACAGGAAGCTCTTCAGGTATGGTATTATAACATAAATACATGAACACTGCAGAGTACAATGGCGCAAACTCGAACATCATCGGGGGGGGGGGGGATTTTATTCAATCAAAGAATACACGTGCCCATTCTCCGTATGCACATGCCCAATAGACTGCTCTAATGATTTTATAAAACTTGACTTCCGGTTGGGCTGAACGAGCATGATTTTATAATGGACGAAGATCGCAACTGCCTTCCTGGCTTTTGCTACTGTTTCCGGAGGTTCTACTTCAGTGGAAAACTGCACAAGCACCTGTGCGCTTACCAGGAGTCACTCGGAATGCCTTCACTGCTGAGCAAGGAGTCACTCTGAATGCCTTCACTGCTGAGCAAGGAGTCACTCTGAATGCCTTCACTGCTGAGCAAGGAGTCACTCTGAATGCCTTCACTGCTGAGCAAGGAGTCTCTCTGAATGCCTTCACTGCTGAGCAAGGAGTCACTCCGAATGCCTTCACTGCTGAGCAAGGAGTCACTCTGAATGCCTTCACTGCTGAGCAAGGAGTCACTCTGAATGCCTTCACTGCTGAGCAAGGAGTCACTGTGAATGCCTTCACTGCTTAGCAAGGAGTCACTCTGAATGCCTGCACTGCTGAGCAAGGAGTCACTCTGAATGCCTTCACTGCTGAGCAAGGAGTCACTCTGAATGCCTTCACTGCTGAGCAAGGAGTCACTCTGAATGCCTTCACTGCTGAGCAAGGAGTCACTCTGAATGCCTTCACTGCTTACCAGGAGTCACTCTGAATGCCTTCACTGCTGAGCAAGGAGTCACTCTGAATGCCTTCACTGCTGAGCAAGGAGTCACTCTGAATGCCTTCACTGCTGAGCAAGGAGTCACTGTGAATGCCTTCACTGCTTAGCAAGGAGTCACTCTGAATGCCTGCACTGCTGAGCAAGGAGTCACTCTGAATGCCTTCACTGCTGAGCAAGGAGTCACTCTGAATGCCTTCACTGCTGAGCAAGGAGTCACTCTGAATGCCTTCACTGCTGAGCAAGGAGTCACTCTGAATGCCTTCACTGCTGAGCAAGGAGTCACTCTGAATGCCTTCACTGCTGAGCAAGGAGTCACTCCGAATGCCTTCACTGCTGAGCAAGGAGTCACTCTGAATGCCTTCACTGCTGAGCAAGGAGGCACTCTGAATGCCTTCACTGCTGAGCAAGGAGTCACTCTGAATGCCTTCACTGCTGAGCAAGGAGTCACTCTGAATGCCATCACTGCTGAGCAAGGAGTCACTCTGAATGCCTTCACTGCTGAGCAAGGAGTCGCTCTGAATGAATGCCTTCACTGCTGAGCAAGGAGGCACTCTGAATGCCTTCACTGCTGAGCAAGGAGGCACTCTGAATGCCTTCACTGCTGAGCAAGGAGTCACTCTGAATGCCTTCACTGCTGAGCAAGGAGTCGCTCTGAATGCCTTCACTGCTGAGCAAGGAGTCACTCTGAATGCCTTCACTGCTGAGCAAGGAGTCACTCTGAATGCCTTCACTGCTGAGCAAGGAGTCACTCTGAATGCCTTCACTGCTGAGCAAGGAGTCACTCTGAATGCCTTCACTGCTGAGCAAGGAGTCACTCTGAATGCCTTCACTGCTGAGCAAGGAGTCACTCTGAATGCCTTCACTGCTGAGCAAGGAGTCATTTCTATGGCAGTTGTTAACATATGAGTACTATGAGATGCATTTCAAATTGTTGTGAATTTTCAGATAGTTAAACTGTGGTGAATTATCAGTTTTGTGTTCTGAATACGGTAACTAGTCACTCTGAATGCCTTCACTGCTTACCAGGAGTCACTCTGAATGCCTTCACTGCTGAGCAAGGAGTCACTCTGAATGCCTTCACTGCTGAGCAAGGAGTCACTCTGAATGCCTTCACTGCTGAGCAAGGAGGTGCTCCTGCAGGATGGATTTCTTTGCTATAAGTTTTGTTGTAGACGCATAGCGACGAGGCGATGCGTAGCTTTTGCTTGCTAACTCCAACGGAGCTGATTCTTACACCAAACTGTAGCTTATTATATTTCCATTCTAATGATATGAACAGTTTAGAGAGTTTAAAAAAATATATATATATATACAGTAGACCCTCGCATATCCGACCCTCGATTATCCGAACGCTCGGATTATCCGAACTCCTGATTAAATAATAAACCTGGTAACGGTCGTCGATCTTCCTAAATCGATTACACGTGGAAATTAGTTCGTTCGCTTTGGCCAGAAAAAAGTTTTGTCGATCGAGTCAAAGATAGCCATTCTAAGCAAGATATCAAATGGAGCCAGTCAAGCCGGACTAGCGGAAGAGTCAGGCGTAGGGAAGTTGACAATAACGGAGATAAAAAAGAACGAAGCCAAACTTCGAGAGTTCGCAGGCAACCTTGACTGTCGGGGGATAAGTTCAGCTCGCAAAAAGTCATGCGCCTTGCTGAAGACGAACAACTAGAAAATGCTTTATATCTGTGGTTCGTTCACAAAAGGGAGAAAGCCCCAAGGCACTCAGTGGACTATTGCTCAGAGAAAATACAACATTATGAATATATATACAGTAATATGAAAAAATATGTATGTAAAACAATATGCCAGTTACTGAGGACCTAAATCCTTCTAGTACCAGGAAGTGAGCTTCTTAATCCCAAGGACCTGCAGTTAAAAGGATATTGAAAATAGTTCCAACGTGATTCAGCATTTTAAATACATTCATGAATTTATAATTAATATTTGTGTGTTTTTTTGCATATCCGAACTTTTTGCATATCCGAATAGCCTCTGGTCCCAAGCTGTTCGGATATGTGAGGGTCTACTGTATATATAATTATAGCCTAAAATAATATCTTAATATTACAACAAACCACAAATATAGTCGGCATTCAAGACTGTGTTTATTGGCGAGTACTTACATGTCATCACATACCATGTGGAGCAGAACAGACATATAAGATACGGCATCACATTTGCTTCACTTGTGCACTGTCTGTCAGCATCTCGACAGATCATGGATCTGTTCATTTACATCTGGTGCTCAGATTCCAAAGTGTCGTCAGTTAGGCGACGTCTTGAGGAGCAGAGCTGAGTGGGTGAGGTCCTGGTTGATCTGGTCAAGTAGGACCAGAGCTGGGTTGGTGAGGTCCTCCTGGTTGATCAGGTCAAGAGCTGGGTGGGTGAGGTCCTGGTTGATCAGGTCAAGGAGGAGCAGAGTTGGGTGGGTGAGGTCCTGGTTGATCAGGTCAAGGAGGACCAGAGCTGGTGGGTGAGGTCCTCCTGGTTGATCAGGTCAAGAGCTGGGTGGGTGAGGTCCTGGTTGATCAGGTCAAGGAGGAGCAGAGCTGGGTGGGTGAGGTCCTGGTTGATCAGGTCAAGGAACACCAGAGCTGGGTGGGTGAGGTCCTCCTGGTTGATCAGGTCAAGAGCTGGGTGGGTGAGGTCCTGGTTGATCAGGTCAAGGAGGAGCAGAGCTGGGTGGGTGAGGTCCTGGTTGATCAGGTCAAGGAACACCAGAGCTGGGTGGGTGAGGTCCTGGTTGATCAGGTCAAGGAGAAGATTCCAAAGTGTCATCAGTTACGCGACGTCTTGAAGAGCAGAGCAGTTGAGCAGTACAGGGAAATTACAACCAAGGTCTCTGTGCGAGTGCAATCGATTTTGTTGTACCATTCTCAGGATTTGATCTGCCATCTAATTCATGCAACTTCATGTAACTCAAATCATCAAGTTATGAGTGCAACGCAATAACACTCTATAATGAACAATGCTAGCAACAGATTGAGTCGGTCGTCCTGCATCCAGTCATCAAGTAACAGCTTCTCCTCTTCCTCCTCATCACTGTCTGTTTCGGAAGTTGAATCATGTGATCTTCGATATGTTCGTGGTTGTGCACATGCACGTATTCTAGAGCATTCGTTTGTGTTGCTCGGACATTTTAACAGAGCAAATTGGTTTTTGTTCAGACAAATACACAAGATGTTCGGAAAATGTCCGACATCTGCCTGTAATTTCCCGCGGTGGTTTGGGGTGACCTTGACTTCGAGGAGTGAGTCAGGGGTGCATAAGTCGTAATAGTCTTCAATCGCAATGCAATATGGTAACACTAATGCTAGTTTGTTGGTGATGGCAAAGCTCTTACTCGAAACAAATCATGTGGAGAGGAGAATATGCGTACCAATGTCTGCACATGTTGGAAAAGTGTTTAAAAATGTATTTAAAATTTTGAAGTCAAATACAAATTGTTTTTATCTGCATGAGGTCAAATACAAATGGTTTTCATGTGCATGAGGTCAAATACAAATGGTTTTCATGTGCATGAGGTCAAATACAAATGGTTTTCATGTGCATGAGGTCAAATACAAATGGTTTTCATCTGCATGAGGTCAAATACAAATGGTTTTAAGAGGAGTATTTAATTGCTTACAAATGCAGATGCATTCGACTCTATGTTTTGTGTACCGATCCCCATGTTCATTTTACAGGGACAACAAATTTGTGGCCTCAAAAAATAACAAGTCGGCTTCTCTGGAACTACTACACAAGCTACTATTATAGGCTAACAGCAGTTCCCAAGGGGGAACTAAACCATATTCTAACAAAAACTTGTGGGACGACTTAAAAGCTCCATATATTCTGCACGCTTCTCTCTATGAACTAGATATAGAGCTCAAAAGATAGGTCTCTCTGTATGCTCTCTTTTGATACTAAACAATGTTGCATATGTAGAACTAGGCCAAAGTTACCAGAGGGGGACTCAAAATCTTTAAGGCCCGAGTTACTGCTATTGTGGCTCCCAATAGGAAAGTGCAATTTGGTACAATTATGTGGCTAGAGAATGCTCTGCTTTGGGACGAGTTTTTTCCCTTTCCCCCCCCCCCCCCCCCCTTTCTCGTCCGATTAGTCTCTAAAGCGTGAGTAGGTGGTCAAGCTAGCCGGTTGAAAATCAATTCTTTTCCGGCTGAGGGGGAAATTTTCAATGCTCACGCTTGACCACCTACTCACGTTTTACCACTTAGTCATCGAGCCAAAGATACCGAATTGCACTTTCCTATTGGGAGCCACAATTGCGGTAACTCGGGCCTTCAAGATTTTGAGGTACCATACTTGGGCTCCAGTTAATTATTAGCTTTGGCATACTATAACTAACAACATTTTTAGTATCAAAAGGGACACAGAGAGGTCCATATTTTGAACTACATATATCCATTGCAGTTGGCAGAATCTACGAAGTTCGAAAGTCGTAACCACAAGAATTTGGTTTAGTCCACTTAATTATAACTTCATAAGTCTTTTTTTTTTTCCTTCCCAACTTTTCATTCCGGAGCTTATCCAACCTCTGAAGCACTTGCTTCTTCTCCAACTTTTCTTTGGTCTCTTCTTATCCAACCTCTGAAGCACTTGCTTCTTCTCCAACTTTTCTTTGGTCTCTTCTTATCCAACCTCTGAAGCACTTGCTTCTTCTCCAACTTTTCTTTGGTCTCTTCTTATCCAACCTCTGAAGCACTTGCTTCTTCTCCAACTTTTCTTTGGACTCTTCATTAGAGCTTATCCAACCTCTGAAGCACTTTCTTCTTCAACTTTTCTTTGGACTCTTCCTTAGAGCTTATCCAACCTCTGAAGCACTTGCTTCTTCTCCAACTTTTCTTTGGTCTCTTCCTTAGAGCTTATCCAACCTCTGAAGCACTTGCTTCTTCTCCAACTTTTCTTTGGTCTCTTCCTTAGAGCTTATCCAACCTCTGAAGCACTTGCTTCTTCAACTTTTCTTTGGACTCTTCCTTAGAGCTTATCCAACCTCTGCTTCTTCTCCAACTTTTCTTGGACTCTTCCTTAGAGCTTATCCAACCTCTGAAGTGCTTGCTTCTTCTCCAACTTTTCTTTGGACTCTTCCCAGAGGTTGGATAACCTCTGAAGCACTTGCTTCTTCAACTTTTCTTTGGACTCTTCCTTAGAGCTTATCCAACCTCTGAAGCACTTTCTTCTTCAACTTTTCTTTGGACTCTTCCTTAGAGCTTATCCAACCTCTGAAGCACTTGCTTCTTCTCCAACTTTTCTTTGGTCTCTTCCTTAGAGCTTATCCAACCTCTGAAGCACTTGCTTCTTCAACTTTTCTTTGGACTCTTCCTTAGAGCTTATCCAACCTCTGAAGCACTTGCTTCTTCTCCAACTTTTCTTTGGACTCTTCCTTAGAGCTTATCCAACCTCTGAAGCACTTGCTTCTTCAACTTTTCTTTGGACTCTTCCTTAGAGCTTATCCAACCTCTGAAGCACTTGCTTCTTCTCCAACTTTTCTTTGGACTCTTCCTTAGAGCTTATCCAACCTCTGAAGCACTTGCTTCTTCTCCAACTTTTCTTTGGACTCTTCCTTAGAGCTTATCCAACCTCTGAAGCACTTGCTTCTTCTCCAACTTTTCTTTGGACTCTTCCTTAGAGCTTATCCAACCTCTGAAGCACTTGCTTCTTCTCCAACTTTTCTTTGGACTCTTCCTTAGAGCTTATCCAACCTCTGAAGCACTTGCTTCTTCTCCAACTTTTCTTTGGACTCTTCCTTAGAGCTTATCCAACTTCTGAAGCACTTGCTTCTTCAACTTTTCTTTGGACTCTTCCTTAGAGCTTATCCAACCTCTGAAGCACTTGCTTCTTCAACTTTTCTTTGGACTCTTCCTTAGAGCTTATCCAACCTCTGCTTCTTCTCCAACTTTGCTTGGACTCTTCCTTAGAGCTTATCCAACCTCTGAAGTGCTTGCTTGTTCTCCAACTTTTCTTTGGACTCTTCCTTAGAGCTTATCCAACCTCTGAAGCACTTGCTTCTTCTCCAACTTTTCTTTGGACTCTTCCTTAGAGCTTATCCAACCTCTGAAGCACTTGCTTCTTCTCCAACTTTGCTTGGACTCTTCCTAGGTCTCATCCAGTCTTGCTTCTTCTCCAGCAATCAAGTCTCTCCTTACTATTAGATGCCTAAAATCTAATTTTGGCTGTATCGCGAAGGGTACGTGTTCACTTTTCAATCCTGTGTTGGTACATGATCCACACACATACATACTGGCGCGTTCTCTCGGAGAGTGAGTTCAAGAGAGGACTTGTTGCGTGATTGGCATACATACAGTACATAGGAAGGAAAAGTGAGAGAGATGTGCTAATACTAAACACACTAAACAGTGTCAAGAGTTTCATTGAAGTTCTTATCAGCTTCTGCGTTATAATGCAAAATATCCAAAAGCTATGGAGTGTATGAGCAAAGATGCGGGTAAATATCCATTGCGAACTACAGATTCGATTGCTTCTTCACTAATTACCCATCTATAAATGGTGTGATCTTCCCTTTAGTACTCTGAGAATCCTGTTGCTAGCACTGCCTGATGACCTCACTCATACAGGGTTTCATTTAGAAAATTGTCCAAGGGGGGGCAACTGGAGGAATCTGGATTTTAAGGGGGGGGGGGCATGATGGATAAAGATGTGACAAAGTTTCTAATGAATTTTAATTATAAAATTTCCAAGGGGGCAAAAAGGTTCCAAGGGCCCCCCCCCCCCCCTAAATGAAACCCTGCTCATAGTGTCATGTGCTTCCCGTCTTCAAGGGGAGCTACCTCCAAGCACTCTCCTCTCACAGCCATACTTCCACATGCACAAGCACTCTCCTCTCACAGCCATTTCCACATGCACAAGTACTCTCCTCTCACAGCCATACTTCCACATGCACAAGCACTCTCCTCTCACAGCCATACTTCCACATGCACAAGTACTCTCCTCTCACAGCCATACTTCCACATGCACAAGCACTCTCCTCTCACAGCCATACTTCCACATGCACAAGTACTCTCCTCTCACAGCCATACTTCCACATGCACAAGCACTCTCCTCTCACAGCCATACTTCCACATGCACAAGCACTCTCCTCTCACAGCCATACTTCCACATGCACAAGCACTCCTCTCACAGCCATACTTCCACATGCACAAGCACTCTCCTCTCACAGCCATACTTCCACATGCACAAGCACTCTCCTCTCACAGCCATACTTCCACATGCACAAGCACTCTCCTCTCACAGCCATACTTCCACATGCACAAGCACTCTCCTCTCACAGCCATACTTCCACATGCACAAGCACTCTACTCTCACAGCCATACTTCCACATGCACAAGTACTCTCCTCTCACAGCCATACTTCCACATGCACAAGCACTCTCCTCTCACAGCCATACTTCCACATGCACAAGCACTCTACTCTCACAGCCATACTTCCACATGCACAAGCACTCTCCTCTCACAGCCATACTTCCACATGCACAAGTACTCTCCTCTCACAGCCATACTTCCACATGCACAAGCACTCTCCTCTCACAGCCATACTTCCACATGCACAAGCACTCTCCTCTCACAGCCATACTTCCACATGCACAAGTACTCTCCTCTCACAGCCATACTTCCACATGCACAAGCACTCTCCTCTCACAGCCATACTTCCACATGCACAAGCACTCTCCTCTCACAGCCATACTTCCACATGCACTCTCATCTCACAGCCATACTTCCACATGCACAAGCACTCTCCTCTCACAGCCATACTTCCACATGCACAAGCACTCTCCTCTCACAGCCATACTTCCACGTGCACAAGTACTCTCCTCTCACAGCCATACTTCCACATGCACAAGCACTCTCCTCTCACAGCCATACTTCCACATGCACAAGCACTCTCCTCTCACAGCCATACTTCCACATGCACAAGTACTCTCCTCTCACAGCCATACTTCCACATGCACAAGCACTCTCCTCTCACAGCCATACTTCCACATGCACAAGCACTCTCCTCTCACAGCCATACTTCCACATGCACAAGTACTCTCCTCTCACAGCCATACTTCCACATGCACAAGCACTCTCCTCTCACAGCCATACTTCCACATGCACAAGTACTCTCCTCTCACAGCCATACTTCCACATGTACAAGCACTCTCCTCTCACAGCCATACTTCCACGTGCACATTTCTGGTTAGGAATCTGCCATCCCATTTAAGTTGCAGGGCATCAGGTCGCTCAAATTTGCACCAGCTCGGAATCTAGGAGCACACAAATACAGACAATTCCTGGCTACCTCCCCCATTGCAGCATCACAATGACATCAATAATGGCAGAACTAATTAGGCCTCCAGCTCTGCTAGTGTAAAGCCACTGGCCAGAGCAACGCGATCTAACGATACTAGAACTTGATATAATATAAGTTCACAAAAAAATCCTTGCAGGTCTAAAATATAAGAACTGTTTTTGTCTCCCTCCCCTTCTACCACACCCTCCACCACACCCTCCACCACACCCTCCAACACACCCTTCCAACACGCTGTCTACCACACCCTCCACCACACCCTCCACCACACCCTCTACCACACCATCCACCTCCCGCCACACCCACCACCACACCCTCCAACACACCCTCAACCACACCACACCCACCACCACACCCTCCAACACACCCTCCAACACACCCTTCAACACACCCTTCAACACACCCTCCAACACACCCTCCAACACACCCTCCAACACACCCTCCAACACACCCTCCAACACACCCTCCAGCACACCCTCCAACACACCCTTCCAACACACCCTTCCAATACACCCTCCCAATACACCCTCCAATACACCCTTCCAATACACCCTCCAACACACCCTTCCAATACACCCTCCAACACACCCTCCAACACACCCTCCAACACACCCTTCCAATACACCCTCCAACACACCCTCCAACACACCCTTCCAACACACCCTTCCAATACACCCTCCAATACACCCTTCCAACACACCCTTCCAATACACCCTCCAACACACCCTTCCAATACACCCTCCAGCACACCCTCCAACACACCCTTCCAATACACCCTCCAACACACCCTCCAACACACCCTTCAACACACCCTTCAACACACCCTTCCAATACACCCTCCAACACACCCTTCCAACACACCCTTCCAATACACCCTCCAATACACCCTTCCAGCACACCCTTCCAATACACCCTTCCAATACACCCTCCAACACACCCTCCAACACACCCTCCAACACACCCTTCCAACACACCCTTCCAACACACACTTCCAATACACCCTCCAATACACCCTTCCAACACACCCTTCCAATACACCCTCCAACACACCCTTCCAACACACCCTCCAACCACACCCTCCACCACACCCTTCCAATGATTCGATGATTTGTTATTGTTTCAGACGAGGAGGATGTCTATGAGACCGATGCCCTGAGGCTAGCCAGTGAGGGGAGTGGCAGCAGCTTGGAGTTGGGGGAGCTTCGGAAAAGTGGAAGCAGCATCTCTCCTGAGAGGAACAATGTGCTGGATATGGAGATATGCAGTGGAGCAGAAGGTGTGTGTGTGGGGGGGGGGGGGGGGGGGGGTGGCTGGTTTAATGGGGGGAGGGCAAAGAAGAAGGGAGGTGCCCAAGGAGTTTAAACTTGGGTAGCTTAATAGTTACTTACTACATGGAAATAATTAGGTACTAACTGGAACTGACTGGAACTGGAAATAATTACTATGTATCGACTGGAACTGGAAATAATTACTATGTATCTTAGTTACTAGCTGGAAATAGTTATTAGTTATTATTGAGTGAGGGATGCCACAAACTTCTCCTCGAATATGGAGGAGCTGCAGTGAAGACTGCTTCTAATAATGCAATGATGTTTCTACGTCCAGACTGAGTGAATCCAGTAATGCTGAGAAGATGCACAGTGCATTTCTACATACTGGCAGACAGGCAGGCAGACATGCTTGGTATTGTCTCCTCCATTTGGTGTGCATGATCATTCAGATGACCCTTTACCATTTATAATATATTGGTGTTAGGATACTGCCTTGCTGCTGGTGGGCACCTTTTGGGGTCTCTGACATGCATGTTCGGTTATTGACCACACCCATGTGCGTACCAGCTGCACGAGAGGTTGGAGTAGTCGTGTCTGATTGTAGAATGCATAATGAAAATGTGCTGGCAATGGACGTGATCTCCGTCTTTCTTTCTCTCGCCTCTCTGTGTCTTCTCCCTCCCTCCTGCTTCATTGTCTCCTTCCCTCCTGCTTCATTGTCCCCCTCCCTCCTGCTTCATTGTCCCCCTCCCTCCTGCTTCATTGTCCCCCTCCCTCCTGCTTCATTGTCCCCCTCCCTCCTGCTTCATTGTCCCCCTCTCTCCTGCTTCATTGTCTCCCTCCCTCCTGCTTCATTGTCTCCTCCCTCCTGCTTCATTGTCTCCTCACCTGCTGCTTCATTGTCCCCCTCCCTCCTGCTTCATTGTCCCCCTCCCTCCTGCTTCATTGTCTCCTCCCTCCTGCTTCATTGTCCCCCTCCCTCCTGCTTCATTGCCTCCCTCCCTCCTGCTTCATTGTCCCCCTCCCTCCTGCTTCATTGTCTCCTCCCTCCTGCTTCATTGTCCCCCTCCCTCCTGCTTCATTGTCCCCCTCCCTCCTGCTTCATTGTCCCCCTCCCTCCTGCTTCATTGTCCCCCTCCCTCCTGCTTCATTGTCTCCCTCCCTCCTGCTTCATTGTCCCCCTCCCTCCTGCTTCATTGTCTCCCTCCCTCCTGCTTCATTGTCCTCCTCCCTCCTGCTTCATTGTCCCCCTCCCTCCTGCTTCATTGTCCCCCTCCCTCCTGCTTCATTGTCCCCCTCCCTCCTCCTTCATTGTCCCCCTCCCTCCTGCTTCATTGTCCCCCTCCCTCCTGCTTCATTGTCCCCCTCCTGCTTCATTGTCTCCCTCCCTCCTGCTTCATTGTCCCCCTCCCTCCTGCTTCATTGTCTCTCTCCCTCCTGCTTCATTGTCTCCCTCCTGCTTCATATCTCCTCCCTCCTGCTTCATATCTCCTCCCTCCTGCTTCATTGCCTCCCTCCTGCTTCATTGTCCCCCTCCCTCCTGCTTCATTGTCCCCCTCCCTCCTGCTTCATTGTCCCCCTCCTGCTTCATTGTCTCCCTCCCTCCTGCTTCATTGTCTCCTCCCTCCTGCTTCATTGTCCCCCTCCCTCCTGCTTCATTGTCTCCCTCCCTCCTGCTTCATTGTCCTCCTCCCTCCTGCTTCATTGTCCCCCTCCCTCCTGCTTCATTGTCCCCCTCCCTCCTGCTTCATTGTCCCCCTCCCTCCTGCTTCATTATCTCCCTCCCTCCTGCTTCATTGTCCCCCTCCCTCCTGCTTCATTGTCTCCCTCCTGCTTCATTGTTTCCTCCCTCCTGCTTCATTGTCCCCCTCCCTCCTGCTTCATTGTCCCCCTCCCTCCTGCTTCATTGTCTCCCTCCCTCCTGCTTCATTGTCCCCCCTCCCTCCTGCTCCATTGTTTCCTCCCTCCTGCTTCATTGTCCCCCTCCCTCCTGCTTCATTGTCTCCCTCCCTCCTGCTTCATTGTCCCCCTCCCTCCTGCTTCATTGTCCCCCTCCCTCCTGCTTCATTGTCTCCCTCCCTCCTGCTTCATTGTCCCCCTCCCTCCTGCTTTGTTGTCTCCTCTGTCCTGTAATAAACATTCTGCTGCAGATGTTGAAGATAACCCATGGAAGATTATAGAGAAAGACAAGCTGGTATGTTGGGGAGGGTGGGGGGGGGGGGCAGAAGGTGAAGCTTGAGAGTATGTGCTGGGTTGTTGTTGTTGTTTTTGGCGGGGGGGGGGGTCTTGAAGACGTCGTGTGTGGACTGTGAGATCTTATTTTTGGCTTGTTTTATTGTCACTGTCGTGCTCCACCTCACTTTCTTCCTTCTGCCTGGTCCTATCGTCTCTGTCTCTTCCTCCAAGCCTTCATTCTGTCTCTTTCTCCCTTCATCTCTTTCCCTCTCTCCCTCCCTTGCCCTCTGGGATGTCACAGTGAGCAGACCTCTAGCCCTAACCCATACCTCTGCCCTTAGCTCTCCCCTTATCCACAACCCTAGCCTTGCCCTAGCCTTGCCCTAGCCCTATCCACAACCTTATCCCTAGCCTTACCCTAGCCCTATCCACAACCTTATCCCTAGCCTTGCCCTAGCCCTATCCACAACCTTGTTGCCCTCCCCTAGGCATATAATGTGCTCTATGAAAGGGACATCCCAGGACATGGACACTTCTCTCTTAATCATCCCCCCTCTCCTCCTCACTAATTGCTCCTAATGGTGCTTGTCTGGTTGCTAATTGTCCCTGCAGGGCAGAGCTGTGTACGACAGATTGCACAACAAGGATGATAATGCAGGACGTTATTATGGCAAGAATAACAGCAAATGCCGTAACTGTAAACAGTCTGGACACACCACGAACAAATGCCCATGGCCCAAGGTAGGCAAGTTGGGAATGACGCTAGGTCCAATATGCTACTTCAAACGAGGAAGGAAGGGAGGATGTGTGTGTGGGGGGGGGGGGGGGGGGGGGGGGGGGGCATCTTTCAACCTAATGTTTGATATAGATAGATGTTGGCAAAGATGATACTTTTAATGAAAGTCGTCTTATCCCAAACATCTCTTGAGCTTGCTCCCTCAATTTCCATTGAGACACTCACTTCCTGACAGTAAGGCATGTGGAACACCTGGGAGGGGCTAATTTACCACCTGCCTTATAGAGGAGGCTTTCTAGGGGCAAATTTACCACCTACCTTATAGAGGAGGCTTTCTAGGGGCTAATTTACCACCTGCCTTATAGAGGAGGCTTTCTAGGGGCAAAATTACCACCTACCTTATAGAGGAGGCTTTCTAGGGGCAAATTTACCACCTGGGAGGCTTTCTAGGGGCTAATTTACCACCTGCCTTATAGAGGAGGCTTTCTAGGGGCTAATTTACCACCTGCCTTATAGAGGAGACTTTCTAGGGGCTAATTTACCACCTGCCTTATAGAGGAGACTTTCTAGGGCCTTATAGAGGAGGCTTTCTAGGGGGTAATTTATCAGAGGAGTTATCACCTGCCTTACAGAGGAGTCTAGGGGCTAATTTATCAGAGGAGGCTTTCTAGGGGCTAATTTACCACCTGCCTTATAGAGGAGGGGCTAATTCTCTTAACTCACTTCTCTTCTCTCTCTCTCCTTCTCCTCTCGTTCCTCCTCCCCATCTGACATCCCCCATCTTCTCTTCCCTCGCTCCTTTTGTCTTGCCTCCCCTCTTCCTCCTTGCAGCGTCACACTGTGTGCTATCTGTGTGCAGGCATTGGACACGTCAGCTCCGGGTGTCCAAAGAAGATCTGCACCTACTGCTACGGCACGAAGCACAAAGGATACTCCTGCCACGTTCCTTGGGCGTCGCCCAACACCACATGCACTAGGTGTTACATGAAAGCTCACCACGCCTCCGTAAGATGCCTTGCAATGACTCACTTCCATTTCTCCTTCTCCCTTTTTCGTTTCTAAGTCATCAAACTTGATCGTTGTTGTTGTTGTTGTTGTTTAGATATGCCCAGATCTGTGGAGGCAGTATCATCATACTCTGGTATGTCCCTGCAGTAAGCTTGTAATTAGAAGCCTGGTTGGTAGTAGTGTTTTATTGGGCCTGGCTGTTATACAGTGTCTGGATTCCTGAATTCCATTCCTTGTATGGTTTTTGCGTATTCGCGTATTCTGAGAAGCCTCCTAATATAAGTGTCACCAATCCTTCCATTTGCATACTGGACCAATTTGTCGGCCATATTCCCTAGCCAGGGTTTCATTTAGGAGGCGGCAGCCCCCCCCCTTGGAAATTGTATTATTAATATTCATTAGAAACTTTGTCACATCTTTAACCATCATGCCCCCCCCCCTTAAAATCCAGATTCCTCCAGTCCCTCCTTGGACAATTTTCTAAATGAAACCCTGCCAGCCCTAGTCTCTCCTCAGCCCTAGTCTCTCCTCAGCCCTAGTCTATCCTCATCCTCAGGCCTATATCCAGCCCTTGTCTATCGTCAGCCCTGTCCTATCCTCAGGCCTAGTCTATCTAGCCCTAGCCTTATCTAGCCCTAGTCGATCCTTAACCCTGACTATATCCTTGCCCTACCCACTACCCTACCCTTTACACACACACTAGGCCTAGCTTATCCTTAGCCCTAACTTTAGCCCTAGCCTTGCTCTAGCCACTATTAGGACGGTGGACTTATGCATCCCTATCCTCCCTGGTCCCACCCTCCCTGGGTCTATCACCTGCAGGTGGACTTATGCGTCCACCGTGCCTATCCCTATCCTCCCTGGTCCCACCTTCCCTGGGTCTATCACCTGCAGGTGGACTTATGCGTCCACCGTGCCTATCCCTATCCTCCCTGGTCCCACCCTCCCTGGGTCTATCACCTGCAGGTGGACTTATGCGTCCACCGTGCCTATCCCTATCCTCCCTGGTCCCACCCTCCCTGGGTCTATCACCTGCAGGTGGACTTATGCGTCCACCGTGCCTATCCCTATCCTCCCTGGTCCCACCCTCCCTGGGTCTGGCATCTGCGGTGGACTTATGCTGGACTTATGCGTGCCTATCCCTATCCTCCCTGGTCCCACCCTTGGTCCCACCCCCTCTGTCCCATTGAGGACAACAAACAAACAAACACAGACAGACAGACAGCCAGTAGAGAGAGAACTGGACCCATTCCTATTGTCTTGAGTAACAAGTATCAACTGATGACATATCATATGCACATGAAGCCACGCTCATCATCATCTGTCCGATCTAGTGTGGTTTAACCTGTTTGTGTTGGTGGGGTGTTTTGGGGGGGGGGGGGGGGGGGGGTTCCGGTGCTTTCTTTTTAGGTTGTCTTGATACTCAGTGCTGTGTAAGGGGAAGCGGAGAGTCGGAGTGAATCTGTGTGTGTTTTTTTTTGATGATGCTGGTGTCCTTGTCTTCCTCTGTCTCAGTACGACCACAAGAGCCTGCTAACCATTCCTGGTGTCGAGCAGAGGAAGAGCACAGACATCTACTGTTCAAACTGCTCAGCAAAGGGACATTTTGGATTTGTGAGTTCCTCGCACTCAATTCATTTCAAAGCTAAGCTCTTGCCATTCCAACCCCAATAAATTATCTTACCTTTGACTTAGTTTACATGTGCATATTCATGTGTTGTCTCGTCGCTCTCAACAGCAACAAGATGGATAGGTTGACGACTATGTTTGACCTTTTCTGCATGAAGAAATGAAGGAAGGCATGGATTTTTATTTTTTTATTTTTTATTTTTTTTATTTTTTATTTTATTTGTATATATATATATATACCGTATTCACTCGAATAGAAGTCGCACAGAATAGAAGTCGCTCTGAAAGCCGCACTCCAAATGTAGCACACCAAGTTAATTACACCACCGCTCTTGCACACGCGCAGTCGTTTATCATTAGCTAAGATAGCTTGTCTGCCGAGATCAAGAAATCATTCCATGCTTCTGGTGGATGGGTCTGAAGATGGAGAAATTCACTGCCTCAAAGTTGATAAAGTAGCTGCTTTAGCTATCCCAGCCATTACACAAGCTACTCGCCAGCTGTTGGAAGGAAGTGACAGCGGTGGAGAAGATCCATTTGCTTCCTTGGACGAAGAGGATGAAGAACAGATTGAACATAACGAACTCATTGTAGATTACGATAGCGATTAGGAACTCTTGCCAGTCAACTACTACCTAGCTCAATGTTTGAAATGAAACAATCACAACCACAAGACGCACAAAAAATTTGCGTCAGCACAATAGCGCAAGACTGGCTTGGCACTGCGCAAGCGCAATGCTTGAAGATCGCAACTTGATTTGCCTGAAATACATACAAGTCGCGACTTATATTCGAGTGAATACGGTATATATATATATATTACCACATCTTGTCTATTTTGCATCCAAAAAGGCAAATAAGATGGGGAAAATTGTCCATTGGGGCATGGTCTTCGATATACCATTACCATTCGCAGACCGGTATCAATTGTGGATTGCTTTGGCCATAATAGAGCAAGCAGGTTCTTTGCACTGGCATTCGGGATGGTTTGGTATTTGTAGAAGCTCTTATGCCAGCAAGGATAGCGTTACCCTGTACTAGTTTCTTTTGAGATCCCATCCTCGGGCAAACATGGACCTAGCAGGTTCAGAGTCTTCGATCTTAGTCGCAGCCAAGTGAGCATTGCGTTCTTTGTACCTGCTGCAGTCCACTCAACTGTCGTTGAGATGACGATGAGATTCTGGGTAAAACTAGTACAGGGTACAGGACAACACTATGCTTCTTGCAGGCATTAGAACAGCTGGCTCCAAAACCATCCTAGATGCGGGTTGTAGAGAGAACTTGCAAATGGAGCAATCCAAAGTTAACGACCACTCTGTGAAGGACACGCATGTCCAACCACGCGACCAATCCTTTCTTTCTTTTCTTTCTTATAGTCAGAACAGTATGCTTAAGAAGGATTTTTTTAATATTTTTAATATTTTTTTTAACAAGCAAGGCTGCAGTTTGGTAAAAGGATTGGCTCCATTGAGGCAAGCAAACAAAAGCTGCGCCTTGCTTAGTCCTGCTAGGCCTACTACAGCAAATAGATCCATCCGGGTGTGTTCAATTTCTTCACGGTGTG
This sequence comes from Cladorhizidae sp. MBARI D1340-BT2, assembly GCA_028752905.1. Taxonomy (NCBI): domain Eukaryota; kingdom Metazoa; phylum Porifera; class Demospongiae; order Poecilosclerida; family Cladorhizidae; species Cladorhizidae sp. MBARI D1340-BT2. The sequence goes on along the minus strand of JAQNBH010000008.1, from coordinate 7,960,271 downwards.
AAGGCCTCCGGAGTGGTTCCCTGTGGAGAGTGAAATCTCTGACATGCTATGTAAGTGACGTCGATCAGCATATTATGCATGCACAGAGAGCTGTGCACAAGTCAGCCTCGGGCTATGGATGGAGCTAGGGCTAGGGCAGCCAGAGCTGGAATGTAGGGGGCGGAGATATTTATTGCCTGTGGTGTCGAATCACTGCCAGGTAGCTAGCAGGTCGTGTATTTTGCTTGAAAACACAGGAGCTTTCCCAGCCAGGCCTTGAAGAGACGGTCCATGGTGTCAGTAACCTTCTTTTTTAAATTTATTTTACTATTTTGTTGTTGTTGTTTTCTTGAACTGTGTCAGAGTTAGTGCCTTTAGGCAATTGTGTCGGCCAATCGATTAATGGTGTTTAGGAGTGCCTGGATCTAATGGCCTGGACTTGTACTGTTGATGATCTTTAATTGTACAGTGGTGTTATTGCAGCGTCACACACCGGCTGCCTCCATTTTGCTTCACTGCCTTTCTCTCTCGCTCTTATCTCACTCTCCCTTCCTTCCGTAACAAAGTAAATGTCTTTATTTTCCAGGAATGTTGTCGACCTGTGCCTCGAGGCAATGCAATGCACCACCTCCCACTGGTTGCCGTCTACGATACTCACATCTGGCCCCCCAGGGACAACCGTAGTACCAGTATCATCCAACACGCTCTTGCCAACCGGCTGCACAGTCTTGATCAGTCGTCTGATAGGAAGAGGACAGCTGATTTTGAAGCCCTCAGTGGTGTTGGGATGAAGCAAACCTCGCAGGACGAGTCCCTCTCTCCCCCGCCCAAGAAGAAACTCAACAGAGGTGAAAGACGGAGGACCCAGAAAAGGGTGGTGGACAGAAACCAGAGCTTGACCGACGACCTGGAATCCCCATCAGCCGACGAGCAGGAGGGGAAATCCCTTCTCATTACTGTTGCTGGGCGTCGCTCCGTTCAGGTTGCTGGTGACGGTCAAGTCTATGAACGAAGGTTCGAGCATATCCCCCGGCCGCAATCCCTATTGGGGGGGTATAGGTTGCCTCCCTGTGACGTCGACCAGAATCGCCTTCATTTCACTCCTCCGTCTCTCTCGAATAGCCCATTCAATCTCTTGAATAGCCGCTCTCATCCTATTGAAATCCCGTCCCCTCGTCTTGACAGTCCTCCGTTCCCTCGCACTCCTCACGAGTACCCCAGTCAGCGACAGACTCCTCTTGAATATACCAATAAACAACAAAGGACTCCTCAAGACTATACTAATAAGAGTCAACATCAAAAACAAACTCCTCACGCCTTTGGTGGTAATCAACATCGGTTGTCTTCAGATAATGTGTTTTCTCGAGGCGAAGGAAGAAATCGCGATCAAGACGCATCTAGGCGATCGTCTCATGACCACGCTCGACCACCACCGCTCCCCATGATGTCTCCACCCTCCAATCCTCCTCTTCCTCCACTTCCACCTCCTTCAAGAGCATACTCATCGGACTTTCACCAACCTAGTCCCCGTGCTTTACATCGGCACTTCTCTGAACCTGTGAGGAACTACAACGATCCTAGCTATCATGATGCTTCGCCATCGGCTGAGAGAGGTCATGTGAGACATGACGGCCAGTACTTGACCTCAAGTCGCGGCTTTAGATTGTCGGACCAGCGAGCAAGAGAAGTAGGTTACGGTAACTATGCCTCAGAAAGAAATCCTAGTTACGACAGGACGTACAGTGGTTCTGGCAGGCATTAACTGAAGCAAGTATCTGTCTGAATATTCTCATTTATCTAGTATTTGCTAGCTCTCTGTTATTGTTGTTGTTGTTGTTGTTTTGGTGATTTTTAAAACCACTTCACACGTGGTTATCGTCATGTCGAATTAGATGAACATTAATGTAATTTTGAACACAGACTTTGTTATTATTTAACAGTACATAAGGGGAGGCAGCCAGTTCAGCTGTTTTTGACGGTGTCCCGTCATCTGATTTCCTTAAGAAAACAGTAGCGATAGGATCTGAGAGAAGGTACAGAAAGTGTCAGTGGTGTCTGATCAAAGAGCGCAAACATTTCCATAGAACGGAAATTGAAGAAGCTCTTCGAAAGCCTGAAGGCAGAGGCTAAAGAGTCCGGGCATCCCTTCTCTTGTCAGGCGATGGACCTGCTTCATGTATCTCCTTCTGGGAACATCAACTCTTGGATGTCCTCACGATGGAAACAGGAGTGGCAGGACGCAACAACAAGCTTCATCCCAGACTCCACCAAAGACGTAGGATTGGAACCTCCGTCCGTGAAAATGAAGTTGAGTCGCATTCGTACAAGAGTTAGGCGATTTGCTTCGAACATGGCGCTGTGGAAGCTGTCGGAGAATCCACTATGTGACTGCTGAGGAACGGGCTACAGGTGAGATTATCCTATTGTGCCCATCCCCATCGCTCAGCAAGGGGAGAGGAGGGGAATAGGATCCCGAGACCCAGCAATGGAGATATGACCATCATGTAAACAATAACCGAGGGTCCAATTATTTTTTCTGTGTAAGGAAGTGTATCAAACAAGCAAGAAACTTGTCAATTGTTGATCAGCTTTTCTTTCCCTGAAACATTCAGGCAAATAAAAATAAGCTGATTAAAAATATATGTCTAGCAACAAAAAAAGTCTATATATCAGCTGATACATATTCACTGGTGTAATTATCCACTGCTAAGGCCTAATAGATTAGGAAGACTGGGCAGCACTTTCTAGGGCTGTTTCGAGATAGATATTCCGGACTTTTCTTTTTCTCTTCCACATTGTTTTGTCCGTGCATGGTGGGAACTTGCATGGCATGTGGAGTCCTTACCCTAGCTAGCTGTCCATATGCATGTCAGAGAAGGAAGGAAGGGAAGATTTGCAAAGCCAGCAGAAGCTGGCGAAATATGGCGAAAGCTGAATGTCTGCATGCACGACCTAGGCATTCAGGATATTCCTGGTATGCATGCATGGCCTAGGTATTCAGGATATTCCTGGTATGCATGCGTGACCTAGGTATTCAGGATATTCCTGGTATGCATGCATGACCTAGGTATTCAGGATATTCCTGGTATGCATGCATGACCTAGGTATTCAGGATATTCCTGGTATGCATGCATGGCCTAGGTATTCAGGATATTCCTGGTATGCATGCGTGACCTAGGTATTCAGGATATTCCTGGTATGCACGCATGGCCTAGGTATTCAGGATATTCCTGGTATGCATGCATGACCTAGGTATTCAGGAAATTCCTGGTATGCGTGCATGACCTAGGTATTCAGGATATTCCTGGTATGCATGCATGACCTAGGTATTCAGGATATTCCTGGTATGCATGCATGACCTAGGTATTCAGGATATTCCTGGTATGCATGCATGACCTAGGTATTCAGGATATTCCTGGTATGCATGCTTGGCCTAGGTATTCAGGATATTCCTGGTATGCATGCATGACCTAGGTATTCAGGATATTCCTGGTATGCATGCGTGACCTAGGTATTCAGGATATTCCTGGTATGCATGCATGACCTAGGTATTCAGGATATTCCTGGTATGCATGCATACATGACCTTGGTATTCAGGATATTCCTGGTATGCATGCATGACCTAGGTATTCAGGATATTCCTGGTATGCATGCGTGGCCTAGGTATTCAGGATATTCCTGGTATGCATGCATGACCTAGGTATTCAGGATATTCCTGGTATGCATGCATACATGACCTTGGTATTCAGGATATTCCTGGTATGCATGCATGACCTAGGTATTCAGGATATTCCTGGTATGCATGCGTGGCCTAGGTATTCAGGATATTCCTGGTATGCATGCATGACCTAGGTATTCAGGATATTCCTGGTATGCATGCATGACCTAGGTATTCAGGATATTCCTGGTATGCATGCATGACCTAGGTATTCAGGATATTCCTGGTATGCATGCATGACCTAGGTATTCAGGTATTCCTGGTATGCATGCATGACCTAGGTATTCAGGATATTCCTGGTATGCATGCATGACCTAGGTATTCAGGATATTCCTGGTATGCATGCATGACCTAGGTATTCAGGATATTCCTGGTATGCATGCGTGACCTAGGTATTCAGGATATTCCTGGTATGCATGCATGACCTAGGTATTCAGGATATTCCTGGTATGCATGCATGACCTAGGTATTCAGGATATTCCTGGTATGCATGCATGACCTAGGTATTCAGGATGTTCCTGGTATGCATACATGACCTAGGTATTCAGGATATTCCTGGTATGCATGCATGACCTAGGTATTCAGGATATTCCTGGTATGCATGCATACATGACCTTGGTATTCAGGATATTCCTGGTATGCATGCACGACCTAGTTATTCAGGATATTCCTGGTATGCATGCATGACCTAGGTATTCAGGATATTCCTGGTATGCATGCATACATGACCTAGGTATTCAGGATATTCCTGGTATGCATGCATGACCTAGGTATTCAGGATATTCCTGGTATGCATGCATGACCTAGGTATTCAGGATATTCCTGGTATGCATGCATGACCTAGGTATTCAGGATATTCCTGGTATGCATGCGTGACCTAGGTATTCAGGATATTCCTGGTATGCATGCATGACCTAGGTATTCAGGATATTCCAGGTATGCATGCATGACCTAGGTATTCAGGATATTCCTGGTATGCATGCATGACCTAGGTATTCAGGATATTCCTGGTATGCATGCGTGACCTAGGTATTCAGGATATTCCTGGTATGCATGCATGACCTAGGTATTCAGGATATTCCTGGTATGCATGCATGACCTAGGTATTCAGGATATTCCTGGCATGCATGCATGACCTAGGTATTCAGGATATTCCTGGTATGCATGCGTGACCTAGGTATTCAGGATATTCCTGGTATGCATGCATGACCTAGGTATTCAGGATATTCCTGGTATGCATGCATGGCCTAGGTATTCAGGATATTCCTGGTATGCATGCATGACCTAGGTATTCAGGATATTCCTGGTATGCATGCATGACCTAGGTATTCAGGATATTCCTGGTATGCATGCGTGACCTAGGTATTCAGGATATTCCTGGTATGCATGCATGACCTAGGTATTCAGGATATTCCTGGTATGCATGCATGACCTAGGTATTCAGGATATTCCTGGTATGCATGCATGACCTAGGTATTCAGGTTATTCCTGGTATGCATGCATGGCCTAGGTATTCAGGATATTCCTGGTATGCATGCGTGACCTAGGTATTCAGGATATTCCTGGTATGCATGCATGACCTAGGTATTCAGGATATTCCTGGTATGCATGCATGACCTAGGTATTCAGGATATTCCTGGTATGCATGCATGACCTAGGTATTCAGGATATTCCTGGTATGCATGCATGACCTAGGTATTCAGGATATTCCTGGTATGCATGCATGGCCTAGGTATTCAGGATATTCCTGGTATGCATGCATGACCTAGGTATTCAGGATATTCTGGTTTGCATGCATGACCTAGGTATTCAGGATATTCCTGGTATGCACGCATGACCTAGGTATTCAGGATATTCCTGGCATGCACGCATGACCTAGGTATTCAGGATATTCCTGGTATGCACGCATGACCTAGGTATTCAGGATATTCCTGGTATGCACGCATGACCTAGGTATTCAGGATATTCCTGGTATGCATGCATGACCTAGGTATTCAGGATATTCCTGGTATGCACGCATGACCTAGGTACTCAGGATATTCCTGGCATGCATGCATGACCTAGGTATTCAGGATATTCCTGGTATGCACGCATGACCTAGGTATTCAGGATATTCCTGGCATGCACGCATGACCTAGGTACTCAGGATATTCCTGGCATGCATGCATGACCTAGGTATTCAGGATATTCCTGGTATGCATGCATGACCTAGGTATTCAGGATATTCCTGGTATGCATGCATGACCTAGGTATTCAGGATATTCCTGGTATGCACGCGTGGCCTAGGTATTCAGGATATTCCTGGTATGCATGCATGACCTAGGTATTCAGGATATTCCTGGTATGCATGCATGACCTAGGTATTCAGGATATTCCTGGTATGCATGCATGGCCTAGGTATTCAGGATATTCCTGGTATGCATGCATGACCTAGGTATTCAGGATATTCCTGGTATGCATGCATGACCTAGGTATTCAGGATATTCCTGGTATGCATGCATGACCTAGGTATTCAGGATATTCCTGGTATGCATGCATGGCCTCGGTATTCAGGATATTCCTGGTATGCATGCATGACCTAGGTATTCAGGATATTCCTGGTATGCATGCATGACCTAGGTATTCAGGGTATTCCTGGTATGCATGCATGACCTAGGTATTCAGGATATTCCTGGTATGCATGCATGACCTAGGTATTCAGGATATTCCTGGTATGCATGCATGACCTAGGTATTCAGGATATTCCTGGTATGCAGGCATGACCTAGTTATTCAGGATATTCCTGGTATGCATGCATGACCTAGGTATTCAGGATATTCCTGGTATGCATGCATGACCTAGGTATTCAGGATATTCCTGGTATGCATGCATGACCTAGGTATTCAGGATATTCCTGGTATGCATGCGTGACCTAGGTATTCAGGATATTCCTGGTATGCATGCATGACCTAGGTATTCAGGATATTCCTGGTATGCATGCATGACCTAGGTATTCAGGATATTCCTGGTATGCACGCATGACCTAGGTATTCAGGATATTCCTGGTATGCATGCATGACCTAGGTATTCAGGATATTCCTGGTATGCATGCATGACCTAGGTATTCAGGATATTCCTGGTATGCATGCGTGGCCTAGGTATTCAGGATATTCCTGGTATGCATGCGTGACCTAGGTATTCAGGATATTCCTGGTATGCATGCATGACCTAGGTATTCAGGATATTCCTGGTATGCATGCATGGCCTAGGTATTCAGGATATTCCTGGTATGCATGCATGACCTAGGTATTCAGGATATTCCTGGTATGCATGCATGACCTAGGTATTCAGGATATTCCTGGTATGCATGCGTGACCTAGGTATTCAGGATATTCCTGGTATGCATGCATGACCTAGGTATTCAGGATATTCCTGGTATGCATGCATGGCCTAGGTATTCAGGATATTCCTGGTATGCATGCGTGACCTAGGTATTCAGGATATTGCTGGTATGCATGCATGACCTAGGTATTCAGGATATTCCTGGTATGCATGCATGACCTTTGTATTCAGGATATTCCTTGTATGCATGCATGGCCTAGGTAATCAGGATATTCCTGGTATGCATGCATGGCCTAGGTATTCAGGATATTCCTGGTATGCATGCATGACCTAGGTATTCAGGATATTCCTGGTATGCATGCATGACCTAGGTATTCAGGATATTCCTGGTATGCATGCGTGACCTAGGTATTCAGGATATTCCTGGTATGCATGCATGACCTAGGTATTCAGGATATTCCTGGTATGCATGCATGACCTAGGTATTCAGGATATTCCTGGTATGCATGCATGACCTAGGCATTCAGGATATTCCTGGTATGCATGCGTGACCTAGGTATTCAGGATATTCCTGGTTTGCATGCGTGGCCTCTGTATTCAGGATATTCCTGGTATGCATGCATGACCTAGGTATTCAGGATATTCCTGGTATGACCTAGGTATTCAGGATATTCCTGGTATGCATGCATGACCTAGGTATTCAGGATATTCCTGGTATGCATGCATGACCTAGGTATTCAGGATATTCCTGGTATGCATGCATGACCTAGGTATTCAGGATATTCCTGGTATGCATGCATGACCTAGGTATTCAGGATATTCCTGGTATGCATGCATGGCCTAGGTATTCAGGATATTCCTGGTATGCATGCGTGGCCTAGGTATTCAGGATATTCCTGGTATGCATGCGTGACCTAGGTATTCAGGATATTCCTGGTATGCATGCGTGACCTAGGTATTCAGGATATTCCTGGTATGCATGCGTGACCTAGGTATTCAGGATATTCCTGGTATGCATGCGTGACCTAGGTATTCAGGATATTCCTGGTATGCATGCGTGACCTAGGTATTCAGGATATTCCTGGTATGCATGCGTGACCTAGGTATTCAGGATATTCCTGGTATGCATGCATGGCCTAGGTATTCAGGATATCCCTGGTATGCATGCATGACCTAGGTATTCAGGATATTCCTGGTATGCATGCATGGCCTAGGTATTCAGGATATTCCTGGTATGCATGCATGACCTAGGTATTCAGGATATTCCTGGTATGCATGCATGGCCTAGGTATTCAGGATATTCCTGGTATGCATGCATGACCTAGGTATTCAGGATATTCCTGGTATGCATGCATGACCTAGGTATTCAGGATATTCCTGGTATGCATGCATGGCCTAGGTATTCAGGATATTCCTGGTATGCATGCATGGCCTAGGTATTCAGGATATTCCTGGTATGCATGCGTGACCTAGGTATTCAGGATATTCCTGGTATGCATGCATGACCTAGGTATTCAGGATATTCCTGGTATGCATGCATGACCTAGGTATTCAGGATATTCCTGGTATGCATGCATGGCCTAGGTATTCAGGATATTCCTGGTATGCATGCATGACCTAGGTATTCAGGATATTCCTGGTATGCATGACCTAGGTATTCAGGATATTCCTGGTATGCATGACCTAGGTATTCAGGATATTCCTGGTATGCATGCGTGACCTAGGTATTCAGGATATTCCTGGTATGCATGCATGACCTAGGTATTCAGGATATTCCTGGTATGCATGCATGACCTAGGTATTCAGGATATTCCTGGTATGCATGCATGACCTAGGTATTCAGGATATTCTGGTATGCATGCATGACCTAGGTATTCAGGATATTCCTGGTATGCATGACCTAGGTATTCAGGATATTCCTGGTATGCATGACCTAGGTATTCAGGATATTCCTGGTATGCATGCGTGACCTAGGTATTCAGGATATTCCTGGTATGCACGCATGACCTAGGTATTCAGGATATTCCTGGTATGCATGCATGACCTAGGTATTCAGGATATTCCTGGTATGCATGCATGACCTAGGTATTCAGGATATTCCTGGTATGCATGCATGACCTAGGTATTCAGGATATTCCTGGTATGCATGCATGGCCTAGGTATTCAGGATATTCCTGGTATGCATGTATGACCTAGGTATTCAGGATATTTCTGGTATGCATGCATGACCTTGGTATTCAGGATATTCCTGGTATGCATGCATGCCCTAGGTATTCAGGATATTCCTGGTATGCATGCATGACCTAGGTATTCAGGATATTCCTGGTATGCATGCGTGACCTAGGTATTCAGGATATTCCTGGTATGCATGCATGACCTAGGTATTCAGGATATTCCTGGTATGCATGCATGGCCTAGGTATTCAGGATATTCCTGGTATGCATGCATGACCTAGGTATTCAGGATATTCCTGGTATGCATGCATGACCTAGGTATTCAGGATATTCCTGGTATGCATGCATGACCTAGGTATTCAGGATATTCCTGGTATGCATGCATGCCCTAGGTATTCAGGATATTCCTGGTATGCATGCATGACCTAGGTATTCAGGTTATTCCTGGTATGCATGCATGGCCTAGGTATTCAGGATATTCCTGGTATGCATGCGTGACCTAGGTATTCAGGATATTCCTGGTATGCATGCATGACCTAGGTATTCAGGTTATTCCTGGTATGCATGCATGGCCTAGGTATTCAGGATATTCCTGGTATGCATGCGTGACCTAGGTATTCAGGATATTCCTGGTATGCACGCATGACCTAGGTATTCCGGATATTCCTGGTATGCATGCGTGACCTAGGTATTCAGGATATTCCTGGTATGCATGAATGACCTAGGTATTCAGGATATTCCTGGTATGCATGCATGGCCTAGGTATTCAGGATATTCCTGGTATGCATGCATGGCCTAGGTATTCAGGATATTCCTGGTATGCATGCATGGCCTAGGTATTCAGGATATTCCTGGTATGCATGCATGACCTAGGTATTCAGGATATTCCTGGTATGCATGCATGACCTAGGTATTCAGGATATTCCTGGTATGCATGCATGGCCTAGGTATTCAGGATATTCCTGGTATGCATGCATGACCTAGGTATTCAGGATATTCCTGGCATGCATGCATGACCTAGGTATTCAGGATATTCCTGGCATGCACGCATGACCTAGGTATTCAGGATATTCCTGGTATGCACGCATGACCTAGGTATTCAGGATATTCCTGGTATGCACGCATGACCTAGGTATTCAGGATATTCCTGGTATGCATGCATGACCTAGGTATTCAGGATATTCCTGGTATGCATGCATGACCTAGGTACTCAGGATATTCCTGGCATGCATGCATGACCTAGGTATTCAGGATATTCCTGGTATGCACGCATGACCTAGGTACTCAGGATATTCCTGGAATGCATGCGTGACCTAGGTATTCAGGATATTCCTGGTATGCATGCGTGACCTAGGTATTCAGGATATTCCTGGTATGCACGCATGACCTAGGTATTCAGGATATTCCTGGTATGCATGCATGACCTAGGTATTCAGGATATTCCTGGTATGCACGCATGACCTAGGTATTCAGGATATTCCTGGTATGCATGCATGACCTAGGTATTCAGGATATTCCTGGTATGCATGCATGACCTAGGTACTCAGGATATTCCTGGCATGCATGCATGACCTAGGTATTCAGGATATTCCTGGTATGCACGCATGACCTAGGTACTCAGGATATAACTGGCATGCATGCATGACCTAGGTATTCAGGATATTCCTGGTATGCACGCATGACCTAGGTATTCAGGATATTCCTGGAATGCATGCGTGACCTAGGTATTCAGGATATTCCTGGTATGCATGCGTGACCTAGGTATTCAGGATATTCCTGGTATGCACGCATGACCTAGGTATTCAGGATATTCCTGGTATGCACGCATGACCTAGGTATTCAGGATATTCCTGGTATGCACGCATGACCTAGGTATTCAGGATATTCCTGGTATGCATGCATGACCTAGGTATTCAGGATATTCCTGGTATGCATGCATGACCTAGGTACTCAGGATATTCCTGGCATGCATGCATGACCTAGGTATTCAGGATATTCCTGGTATGCATGCATGACCTAGGTATTCAGGATATTCCTGGTATGCACGCGTGGCCTAGGTATTCAGGATATTCCTGGTATGCACGCGTGACCTAGGTATTCAGGATATTCCTGGTATGCACGCATGGCCTAGGTATTCAGGATATTCCTGGAATGCATGCATGACCTAGGTATTCAGGATATTCCTGGTATGCATGCATGACCTAGGTATTCAGGATATTCCTGGTATGCATGCATGACCTAGGTACTCAGGATATTCCTGGTATGCATGCATGACCTAGGTACTCAGGATATTCCTGGTATGCACGCATGACCTAGGTATTCAGGATATTCCTGGTATGCACGCATGACCTAGGTATTCAGGATATTCCTGGTATGCACGCATGACCTAGGTATTCAGGATATTCCTGGTATGCATGCATGACCTAGGTATTCAGGATATTCCTGGTATGCATGCATGACCTAGGTATTCAGGATATTCCTGGTATGCATGCATGACCTAGGTATTCAGGATGTTCCTGGTATGCATGCATGACCTAGGTATTCAGGATATTCCTGGTATGCATGCGTGACCTAGGTATTCAGGATATTCCTGGTATGCATGCATGACCTTGGTATTCAGGATATTCCTGGTATGCATGCATGACCTAGGTATTCAGGATATTCCTGGTATGCATGCGTGACCTAGGTATTCAGGATATTCCTGGTATGCATGCATGACCTAGGTATTCAGGATATTCCTGGTATGCATGCATGGCCTAGGTATTCAGGATATTCCTGGTATGCATGCATGACCTAGGTATTCAGGATATTCCTGGTATGCATGCATGACCTAGGTATTCAGGATATTCCTGGTATGCATGCATGACCTAGGTATTCAGGATATTCCTGGTATGCATGCATGACCTAGGTATTCAGGTTATTCCTGGTATGCATGCATGACCTAGGTATTCAGGATATTCCTGGTATGCATGCATGACCTAGGTATTCAGGATATTCCTGGTATGCATGCGTGGCCTAGGTATTCAGGATATCCCTGGTATGCATGCATGACCTAGGTATTCAGGATATTCCTGGTATGCATGAATGACCTAGGTATTCAGGGTATTCCTGGTATGCATGCATGACCTAGGTATTCAGGATATCCCTGGTATGCATGCATGACCTAGGTATTCAGGATATTCCTGGTATGCATGAATGACCTAGGTATTCAGGGTATTCCTGGTATGCATGCATGACCTAGGTATTCAAGATATTCCTGGTATGCATGCATGACCTAGGTATTCAGGATATTCCTGGTATGCATGCGTGACCTAGGTATTCAGGATATTCCTGGTATGCATGCATGGCCTAGGTATTCAGGATATTCCTGGTATGCATGCATGACCTAGGTATTCAGGATATTCCTGGTATGCATGCATGACCTAGGTATTCAGGATATTCCTGGCATGCATGCATGACCTAGGTATTCAGGATATTCCTGGTATGCACGCATGACCTAGGTATTCAGGATATTCCTGGTATGCACGCATGACCTAGGTATTCAGGATATTCCTGGTATGCATGCATGACCTAGGTATTCAGGATATTCCTGGTATGCATGCATGGCCTAGGTATTCAGGATATTCCTGGTATGCATGCGTGACCTAGGTATTCAGGATATTCCTGGTATGCACGCATGACCTAGGTATTCAGGATATTCCTGGTATGCATGCATGACCTAGGTATTCAGGATATTCCTGGTATGCACGCATGACCTAGGTATTCAGGATATTCCTGGTATGCATGCATGACCTAGGTATTCAGGATATTCCTGGTATGCATGCATGACCTAGGTACTCAGGATATTCCTGGCATGCATGCATGACCTAGGTATTCAGGATATTCCTGGTATGCACGCATGACCTAGGTATTCAGGATATTCCTGGCATGCACGCGTTACCTAGGTATTCAGGATATTCCTGGTATGCACGCGTGGCCTAGGTATTCAGGATATTCCTGGTATGCACGCGTGACCTAGGTATTCAGGATATTCCTGGTATGCACGCATGGCCTAGGTATTCAGGATATTCCTGGTATGCACGCATGACCTAGGTATTCAGGATATTCCTGGTATGCACGCATGACCTAGGTATTCAGGATATTCCTGGTATGCATGCATGACCTAGGTATTCAGGATATTCCTGGTATGCACGCATGACCTAGGTATTCAGGATATTCCTGGTATGCATGCATGACCTAGGTATTCAGGATATTCCTGGTTGCATGCATGACCTAGGTATTCAGGATATTCCTGGTATGCATGCATGACCTAGGTATTCAGGATATTCTGGTATGCATGCATGACCTAGGTATTCAGGATATTCCTGGTATGCATGCATGACCTAGGTATTCAGGATATTCCTGGTATGCATGCATGACCTAGGTATTCAGGATATTCCTGGTATGCATGCATGACCTAGGTATTCAGGATATTCCTGGTATGCATGCATGACCTAGGTATTCAGGATATTCCTGGTATGCATGCATGGCCTCGGTATTCAGGATATTCCTGGTATGCATGCATGACCTAGGTATTCAGGGTATTCCTGGTATGCATGCATGACCTAGGTATTCAGGATATTCCTGGTATGCATGCATGACCTAGGTATTCAGGATATTCCTGGTATGCATGCATGGCCTAGGTATTCAGGATATTTCTGGTATGCATGCATGACCTAGGTATTCAGGATATTCCTGGTATGCATGCATGCCCTAGGTATTCAGGATATTCCTGGTATGCATGCATGACCTAGGTATTCAGGATATTCCTGGTATGCATGCGTGACCTAGGTATTCAGGATATTCCTGGTATGCATGCATGACCTAGGTATTCAGGATATTCCTGGTATGCATGCATGGCCTAGGTATTCAGGATATTCCTGGTATGCATGCATGACCTAGGTATTCAGGATATTCCTGGTATGCATGCATGACCTAGGTATTCAGGATATTCCTGGTATGCATGCGTGACCTAAGTATTCAGGATATTCCTGGTATACATGCATGACCTAGGTATTCAGGATATTCCTGGTATGCATGCATGACCTAGGTATTCAGGATATTCCTGGTATGCATGCATGACCTAGGTATTCAGGATATTCCTGGTATTCATGCATGACCGAGGTATTCAGGATATTCCTGGTATGCATGCATGGCCTAGGTATTCAGGATATTCCTGGTATGCATGCATGGCCTAGGTATTCAGGATATTCCAGGTATGCATGCGTGACCTAGGTATTCAGGATATTCCAGGTATGCATGCGTGACCTAGGTATTCAGGATATTCCTGGTATGCATGCGTGACCTAGGTATTCAGGATATTCCTGGTATGCATGCGTGACCTAGGTATTCAGGATATTCCTGGTATGCATGCATGACCTAGGTATTCAGGATATTCCTGGTTTGCATGCATGACCTAGGTATTCAGGATATTCCTGGTATGCATGCATGACCTAGGTATTCAGGATATTCCTGGTATGCATGCATGACCTAGGTATTCAGGATATTCCAGGTATGCATGCATGGCCTAGGTATTCAGGATATTCCTGGTATGCATGCATGACCTAGGTATTCAGGATATTCCTGGTATGCATGCATGACCTAGGTATTCAGGATATTCCTGGCATGCATGCATGACCTAGGTATTCAGGATATTCCTGGTATGCATGCATGACCTTGGTATTCAGGATATTCCTGGTATGCATGCATGACCTAGGTATTCAGGATATTCCTGGTATGCATGCATGACCTAGGTATTCAGGATATTCCTGGTATGCAGGCATGACCTAGGTGTTCAGGATATTCCTGGTATGCATGCATGGCCTAGGTGTTCAGGATATTACTGGTATGCATGCATGACCTAGGTATTCAGGATATTCCTGGTATGCATGCATGACCTAGGTATTCAGGATATTCCTGGTATGCACGCATGACCTAGGTATTCAGGATATTCCTGGTATGCATGCATGACCTAGGTATTCAGGATATTCCTGGTATGCATGCATGACCTAGGTATTCAGGATATTCCTGGTATGCATGCATGGCCTAGGTATTCAGGATATTCCTGGTATGCATGCATGACCTAGGTATTCAGGATATTCCTGGTATGCATGCGTGACCTAGGTATTCAGGATATTCCTGGTATGCATGCATGACCTGTAGGTATTCAGGATATTCCTGGCATGCATGCATGACCGCATGACCTAGGTATTCAGGATATTCCTGGCATGCATGCATGACCTAGGTATTCAGGATATTCCAGGTATGCATGCATGGCCTAGGTATTCAGGATATTCCTGGTATGCATGCGTGACCTAGGTATTCAGGATATTCCTGGTATGCATGCATGAGCTAGGTATTCAGGATATTCCTGGTATGCATGCATGACCTAGGTATTCAGGATATTCCTGGTATGCATGCATGACCTAGGTATTCAGGATATTCCTGGTATGCATGCATGACCTAGGTACAGGATATTCCTGGTATGCATGCGTGACCTAGGTATTCAGGATATTCCTGGTATGCATGCATGACCTAGGTATTCAGGATGTTCCTGGTATGCATGCGTGACCTAGGTATTCAGGATATTCCTGGTATGCATGCATGGCCTAGGTATTCAGGATATTCCTGGTATGCATGCATGGCCTAGGTATTCAGGATATTCCTGGTATGCATGCATGGCCTAGGTATTCAGGATATTCCTGGTATGCATGCATGGCCTAGGTATTCAGGATATTCCTGGTATGCATGCGTGACCTAGGTATTCAGGATATTCCTGGTATGCATGCGTGACCTAGGTATTCAGGATATTCCTGGTATGCATGCATGACCTAGGTATTCAGGATATTCCTGGTATGCATGCGTGACCTAGGTATTCAGGATATTCCTGGTATGCATGCATGACATAGGTATTCAGGATATTCCTGGCATGCATGCATGACCTAGGTATTCAGGATATTCCTGGTATGCATGCATGACCTAGGTATTCAGGATATTCCTGGTATGCATGCATGGCCTAGGTATTCAGGATATTCCTGGTATGCATGCATGACCTAGGTATTCAGGATATTCCTGGTATGCATGCATGGCCTAGGTATTCAGGATATTCCTGGTATGCTAGGTATTCAGGATATTTCTGGTATGCATGCATGGCCTAGGTATTCAGGATATTCCTGGTATGCATGCATGACCTAGGTATTCAGGATATTCCTGGTATGCATGCATGACCTAGGTATTCAGGATATTCCTGGTATGCATGCGTGACCTAAGTATTCAGGATATTCCTGGTATACATGCATGACCTAGGTATTCAGGATATTCCTGGTATGCATGCATGACCTAGGTATTCAGGATATTCCTGGTATGCATGCATGGCCTAGGTATTCAGGATATTCCTGGTATGCATGCATGGCCTAGGTATTCAGGATATTCCTGGTATGCATGCATGGCCTAGGTATTCAGGATATTCCTGGTATGCATGCATGGCCTAGGTATTCAGGATATTCCTGGTATGCATGCGTGACCTAGGTATTCAGGATATTCCTGGTATGCATGCGTGACCTAGGTATTCAGGATATTCCTGGTATGCATGCATGACCTAGGTATTCAGGATATTCCTGGTATGCATGCGTGACCTAGGTATTCAGGATATTCCTGGTATGCATGCATGACATAGGTATTCAGGATATTCCTGGCATGCATGCATGACCTAGGTATTCAGGATATTCCTGGTATGCATGCATGACCTAGGTATTCAGGATATTCCTGGTATGCATGCATGACCTAGGTATTCAGGATATTCCTGGTATGCATGCATGGCCTAGGTATTCAGGATATTCCTGGTATGCATGCATGACCTAGGTATTCAGGATATTCCTGGTATGCATGCATGACCTAGGTATTCAGGATATTCCTGGTATGCATGCATGACCTAGGTATTCAGGATATTCCTGGTATGCATGCATGACCTAGGTATTCAGGATATTCCTGGTATGCATGCATGACCTAGGTATTCAGGATATTCCTGGTATGCATGCATGACCTAGGTATTCAGGATATTCCTGGTATGCATGCATGACCTAGGTATTCAGGATATTCCTGGTATGCATGCGTGACCTAGGTATTCAGGATATTCCTGGTATGCATGCATGACCTAGGTATTCAGGATATTCCTGGTATGCATGCGTGACCTAGGTATTCAGGATATTCCTGGTATGCATGCATGACCTAGGTATTCAGGATATTCCTGGTATGCATGCATGACCTAGGTATTCAGGATATTCCTGGTATGCATGCATGACCTAGGTATTCAGGATATTCCTGGTATGCATGCATGGCCTAGGTATTCAGGATATTCCTGGTATGCATGCATGACCTAGGTATTCAGTATATTCCTGGTATGCATGCGTGACGTAGGTATTCAGGATATTCCTGGTATGCATGCATGGCCTAGGTATTCAGGATATTCCTGGTATGCATGCATGACCTAGGTATTCAGGATATTCCTGGTATGCATGCGTGACCTAGGTATTCAGGATATTCCTGGTATGCATGCATGACCTAGGTATTCAGGATATTCCTGGTATGCATGCATGACCTAGGTATTCAGGATATTCCTGGTATGCATGCATGACCTAGGTATTCAGGATATTCCTGGTATGCATGCATGACCTAGGTATTCAGGATATTCCTGGTATGCATGCGTGACCTAGGTATTCAGGATATTCCTGGTATGCATGCATGACCTAGGTATTCAGGATATTCCTGGTATGCATGCGTGACCTAGGTATTCAGGACATTCCTGGTATGCATGCATGACCTAGGTATTCAGGATATTCCTGGTATGCATGCATGACCTAGGTATTCAGGATATTCCTGGTATGCATGCATGGCCTAGGTATTCAGGATATTCCTGGTATGCATGCATGACCTAGGTATTCAGGATATTCCTGGTATGCATGCATGACCTAGGTATTCAGGATATTCCAGGTATGCATGCATGACCTAGGTATTCAGGATATTCCTGGTATGCATGCGTGACCTAGGTATTCAGGATATTCCTGGTATGCATGCATGACCTAGGTATTCAGGATATTCCTGGTATGCATGCGTGACCTAGATATTCCTGGTATGCATGCATGACCTAGGTATTCAGGATATTCCTGGTATGCATGCGTGACCTAGGTATTCAGGATATTCCTGGTATGCATGCATGACCTAGGTATTCAGGATATTCCTGGTATGCATGCATGACCTAGGTATTCAGGATATTCCAGGTATGCATGCATGACCTAGGTATTCAGGAAATTCCTGGTATGCATGCGTGACCTAGGTATTCAGGATATTCCTGGTATGCATGCATGACCTAGGTATTCAGGATATTCCTGGTATGCATGCATGACCTAGGTATTCAGGATATTCATGGTATGCATGCGTGACCTAGGTATTCAGGATATTCCTTGTATGCATGCATGACCTAGGTATCAGGATATTCCTGGAATGCATGCATGACCTAGCTTTTCAGAATATTCCTGGTATGCATGCATTACCTATGTATTCAGGATATTCCAGGTATGCATGCATGACCTAGCTTTTCAGAATATTCCTGGTATGCATGCATGACCTAGGTATTCAGGATATTCCTGGTATGCATGCATGACCTAGGTATTCAGGATATTCCTGGTATGCATGCGTGACCTAGATATTCCTGGTATGCATGCATGACCTAGGTATTCAGGATATTCCTGGTATGCATGCGTGACCTAGGTATTCAGGATATTCCTGGTATGCATGCATGACCTAGGTATTCAGGATATTCCTGGTATGCATGCGTGACCTAGGTATTCAGGATATTCCTGGTATGCATGCATGGCCTAGGTATTCAGGATATTCCTGGTATGCATGCATGACCTAGGTATTCAGGATATTCCTGGTATGCATGCGTGACCTAGGTATTCAGGATATTCCTGGTATGCATGCATGACCTAGGTATTCAGGATATTCCTGGTATGCATGCATGACCTAGGTATTCAGGACATTCCTGGTATGCATGCATGACCTAGGTATTCAGGATATTCCTGGTATGCATGCATGACCTAGGTATTCAGGATATTCCTGGTATGCATGCATGGCCTAGGTATTCAGGATATTCCTGGTATGCATGCATGACCTAGGTATTCAGGATATTCCAGGTATGCATGCATGACCTAGGTATTCAGGATATTCCTGGTATGCATGCGTGACCTAGGTATTCAGGATATTCCTGGTATGCATGCATGACCTAGGCAGGATATTCCTGGTATGCATGCGTGACCTAGATATTCCTGGTATGCATGCATGACCTAGTTATTCAGGATATTCCTGGTATGCATGCATGACCTAGGTATTCAGGATATTCCTGGTATGCATGCATGACCTAGGTATTCAGGATATTCCTGGTATGCATGCATGACCTAGGTATTCAGGATATTCCTGGTATGCATGCATGACCTAGGTATTCAGGATATTCCTGGTATGCATGCATGACCTAGGTATTCAGGATATTCCTGGTATGCATGCATGGCATAGGTATTCAGGATATTCCTGGTATGCATGCATGACCTAGGTATTCAGGATATTCCTGGTATGCATGCGTGACCTAGGTATTCAGGATATTCCTGGTATGCATGCGTGACCTAGGTATTCAGGATATTCCTGGTATGCATGCATGACCTAGGTATTCAGGATATTCCTGGTATGCATGCGTGACCTAGATATTCCTGGTATGCATGCATGACCTAGGTATTCAGGATATTCCTGGTATGCATGCGTGACCTAGGTATTCAGGATATTCCTGGTATGCATGCATGACCTAGGTATTCAGGATATTCCTGGTATGCATGCGTGACCTAGGTATTCAGGATATTCCTGGTATGCATGCATGGCCTAGGTATTCAGGATATTCCTGGTATGCATGCATGACCTAGGTATTCCGGATATTCCTGGTATGCATGCATGACCTAGGTATTCAGGATATTCCTGGTATGCATGCATGACCTAGGTATTCAGGATATTCCTGGTATGCATGCATGACCTAGGTATTCAGGATATTCCAGGTATGCATGCATGACCTAGGTATTCAGGATATTCCTGGTATGCATGCATGACCTAGGTATTCAGGATATTCCTGGTATGCATACATGACCTAGGTATTCAGGATATTCCTGGTATGCATGCATGACCTAGGTATTCAGGATATTCCTGGTATGCATGCATGACCTAGGTATTCAGGATATTCCTGGTATGCATGCATGACCTAGGTATTCAGGATATTCCTGGTATGCCTGCATGGCCTAGGTATTAGGATATTCCTGGTATGCATGCGTGGCCTAGGTATTCAGGATATTCCTGGCATGCATGCATGACCTAGGTATTCAGGATATTCCTGGTATGCATGCATGACCTAGGTATTCAGGATATTCCTGGTATGCATGCATGACCTAGGTATTCAGGATATTCCTGGTATGCATGCATGACCTAGGTATTCAGGATATTCCTGGTATGCATGCATGGCCTAGGTATTCAGGATATTCCTGGTATGCATGCGTGACCTAGGTATTCAGGATATTCCTGGTATGCATGCATGACCTAGGTATTCAGGATATTCCTGGTATGCATGCATGACCTAGGTATTCAGGATATTCCTGGTATGCATGCATGACCTAGGTATTCAGGATATTCCTGGTATGCATGCATGACCTAGGTATTCAGGATATTCCTGGTATGCATGCATGGCCTAGGTATTCAGGATATTCCTGGTATGCATGCGTGACCTAGGTATTCAGGATATTCCTGGTATGCATGCGTGACCTAGGTATTCAGGATATTCCTGGTATGCATGCATGACCTAGGTATTCAGGATATTCCTGGTATGCATGCATGACCTAGGTATTCAGGATATTCCTGGTATGCATGCATGACCTAGGTATTCAGGATATTCCTGGTATGCATGCATGGCCTAGGTATATATTCAGGATATTCCTGGTATGCATGCATGGCCTAGGTATTCAGGATATTCCTGGTATGCATGCATGGCCTAGGTATTCAGGATATTCCTGGTATGCATGCATGACCTAGGTATTCAGGATATTCCTGGTATGCATGCATGGCCTAGGTATTCAGGATATTCCTGGTATGCATGCATGACCTAGGTATTCAGGATATTCCTGGTATGCATGCATGACCTAGGTATTCAGGATATTCCTGGTATGCATGCGTGACCTAGGTATTCAGGATATTCCAGGTATGCATGCATGGCCTAGGTATTCAGGATATTCCTGGTATGCATGCATGGCCTAGGCTGGATATTCCTGGTATGCATGCGTGACCTAGGTATTCAGGATATTCCTGGTATGCATGCATGACCTAGGTATTCAGGATATTCCTGGTATGCATGCGTGACCTAGGTATTCAGGATATTCCTGGTATTCATGCATGGCCTAGGTATTCAGGATATTCCTGGTATGCATGCATGACCTAGGTATTCAGGATATTCCTGGTATGCATGCATGGCCTAGGTATTCAGGATATTCCTGGTATGCATGCATGACCTAGGTATTCAGGATATTCCTGGTATGCATGCATGACCTAGGTATTCAGGATATTCCTGGTATGCATGCATGACCTAGGTATTCAGGATATTCCTGGTATGCATGCGTGACCTAGATATTCAGGATATTCCAGGTATGCATGCGTGACCTAGGTATTCAGCATATTCCTGGTATGCATGCATGACCTAGGTATTCAGGATATTCCTGGTATGCATGCATGGCCTAGGTATTCAGGATATTCCTGGTATGCATGCATGACCTAGGTATTCAGGATATTCCTGGTATGCATGCATGGCCTAGGTATTCAGGATATTCCTGGTATGCCTGCATGGCCTAGGTATTAGGATATTCCTGGTATGCATGCGTGGCCTAGGTATTCAGGATATTCCTGGTATGCATGCATGACCTAGGTATTCAGGATATTCCTGGTATGCATGCATGACCTAGGTATTCAGGATATTCCTGGTATGCCTGCATGGCCTAGGTATTAGGATATTCCTGGTATGCATGCGTGGCCTAGGTATTCAGGATATTCCTGGTATGCATGCATGGCCTAGGTATTCAGGATATTCCTGGTATGCATGCACGACCTAGGTATTCAGGATATTCCTGGTATGCATGCATGACCTAGGTATTCAGGATATTCCTGGTATGCATGCATGACCTAGGTATTCAGGATATTCCTGGTATGCATGCGTGACCTAGGTATTCAGGATATTCCTGGTATGCATGCGTGACCTAGGTATTCAGGATATTCCTGGCATGCATGCATGACCTAGGTATTCAGGATATTCCTGGTATGCATGCATGACCTAGGTATTCAGGATATTCCTGGTATGACCTAGGTATTCAGGATATTCCTGGTATGCATGCATGACCTAGGTATTCAGGATATTCCTGGTATTCATGCATGGCCTAGGTATTCAGGATATTCCTGGTATGCATGCATGACCTAGATATTCAGGATATTCCTGGTATGCATGCATGACCTAGGTATTCAGGATATTCCTGGTATGCATGCGTGACCTAGGTATTCAGGATATTCCTGGTATGCATGCATGACCTAGGTATTCAGGATATTCCTGGTATGCATGCGTGACCTAGGTATTCAGGATATTCCTGGTATGCATGGGTATTCAGGATATTCCTGGTATGCATGCATGACCTAGGTCAGGATATTCCTGGTATGCATGCATGACCTAGGTATTCAGGATATTCCTGGTATGCATGCGTGACCTAGGTATTCAGGATATTCCTGGTATGCATGCATGACCTAGGTATTCAGGATATTCCTGGTATGCATGCATGACCTAGGTATTCAGGATATTCCTGGTATGCATGCGTGACCTAGGTATTCAGGATATTCCTAGTATGCATGCATGACCTAGGTATTCAGGATATTCCTGGTATGCATGCATGACCTAGGAATTCAGGATATTCCTGGTATGCATGCATGACCTAGGTATTCAGGATATTCCTGGTATGCATGCATGACCTAGGTATTCAGGATATTCCTGGTATGCAGGCATGACCTAGGTATTCAGGATATTCCTGGTATGCATGCATGACCTAGGTATTCAGGATATTCCTGGTATGCATGCATGACCTAGGTATTCAGGATATTCCAGGTATGCATGCATGGCCTAGGTATTCAGGATATTCCTGGTATGCATACATGACCTAGGTATACAGGATATTCCTGGTATGCATGCATGACCTAGGTATTCAGGATATTCCTGGTATGCATGCATGACCTAGGTATTCAGGATATTCCTGGTATGCATGCATGACCTAGGTATTCAGGATATTCCTGGTATGCCTGCATGGCCTAGGTATTAGGATATTCCTGGTATGCATGCGTGGCCTAGGTATTCAGGATATTCCTGGTATGCATGCATGGCCTAGGTATATATTCAGGATATTCCTGGTATGCATGCATGGCCTAGGTATTCAGGATATTCCTGGTATGCATGCATGGCCTAGGTATTCAGGATATTCCTGGTATGCATGCATGGCCTAGGTATTCAGGATATTCCTGGTATGCATGCATGACCTAGGTATTCAGGATATTCCTGGTATGCATGCATGGCCTAGGTATTCAGGATATTCCTGGTATGCATGCATGACCTAGGTATTCAGGATATTCCTGGTATGCATGCATGGCCTAGGTATTCAGGATATTCCTGGTATGCATGCATGACCTAGGTATTCAGGATATTCCTGGTATGCATGCATGACCTAGGTATTCAGGATATTCCTGGTATGCATGCATGGCCTAGGTATTCAGGATATTCCTGGTATGCATGCATGACCTAGGTACAGGATATTCCTGGTATGCATGCATGACCTAGGTATTCAGGATATTCCTGGTATGCATGCATGGCCTAGGTATTCAGGATATTCCTGGTATGCATGCGTGACCTAGGTATTCAGGATATTCCTGGTATGCATGCGTGACCTAGGTATTCAGGATATTCCTGGAATGCATGCATGACCTAGGTATTCAGGATATTCCTGGTATGCATGCATGACCTAGGTATTCAGGATATTCCTGGTATGCATGCATGGCCTAGGTATTCAGGATATTCCTGGTATGCATGCATGACCTAGGTATTCAGGATATTCATGCATGACCTAGGTATTCAGGATATTCCTGGTATGCATGCATGACCTAGGTATTCAGGATATTCCTGGTATGCATGCATGACCTAGGTATTCAGGATATTCCTGGTATGCATGCATGACCTAGGTATTCAGGATATTCCTGGTATGCATGCATGGCCTAGGTATTCAGGATATTCCTGGTATGCATGCATGACCTAGGTATTCAGGATATTCCTGGAATGCATGCGTGACCTAGGTATTCAGGATATTCCTAGTTTGCATGCGTGACCTAGGTATTCAGGATATTCCTGGTATGCATGCATGACCTAGGTATTCAGGATATTCCTGGTATGCATGCATGACCTAGGTATTCAGGATATTCCTGGTATGCATGCATGGCCTAGGTATTCAGGATATTCCTGGTATGCATGCATGACCTAGGTATTCAGGATATTCCTGGTATGCACGCATGACCTAGGTATTCAGGATATTCCTGGTATGCATGCATGACCTAGGTATTCAGGATATTCCTTGTATGCATGCATGACCTAGGTATTCAGGATATTCCTGGTATGCATGCATGACCTAGGTATTCAGGATATTCCTGGTATGCATGCATGGCCTAGGTATTCAGGATATTCCTGGTATGCATGCATGACCTAGGTATTCAGGATATTCCTTGTATGCATGCATGACCTAGGTATTCAGGATATTCCTGGTATGCATGCACGACCTAGTTATTCAGGATATTCCTGGTATGCATGCATGACCTAGGTATTCAGGATATTCCTGGTATGCATGCATGGCCTAGGTATTCAGGATATTCCTGGTATGCATGCATGACCTAGGTATTCAGGATATTCCTTGTATGCATGCATGACCTAGGTATTCAGGATATTCCTGGTATGCATGCACGACCTAGTTATTCAGGATATTCCTGGTATGCATGCATGACCTAGGTATTCAGGATATTCCTGGTATGCATGCATGACCTAGGTATTCAGGATATTCCTGGTATGCATGCATGGCCTAGGTATTCAGGATATTCCTGGTATGCATGCGTGACCTAGGTATTCAGGATATTCCAGGTATGCATGCATGACCTAGGTATTCAGGATATTCCTGGTATGCATGCATGACCTAGGTATTCAGGATATTCATGGTATGCATGCATGACCTAGGTATTCAGGATATTCCTGGTATGCATGCGTGACCTAGGTATTCAGGATATTCGATATTCCTGGTATGCATGCATGGCCTAGGTATTCAGGATATTCCTGGTATGCATGCGTGACCTAGGTATTCAGGATATTCCTGGTATGCATGCATGACCTAGGTATTCAGGATATTCCTGGTATGCATGCATGACCTAGGTATTCAGGATATTCCTGGTATGCATGCATGACCTAGGTATTCAGGATATTCCTGGTATGCATGCATGACCTAGGTATTCAGGATATTCCTGGTATGCATGCATGACCTAGGTATTCAGGATATTCCTGGTATGCATGCGTTACCTAGGTATTCAGGATATTCCTGGTATGCATGCATGACCTAGGTATTCAGGATATTCCTGGTATGCATGCGTGACCTAGGTATTCAGGATATTCCTGGTATGCATGCATGACCTAGGTATTCAGGATATTCCTGGTATGCATGCATGACCTAGGTATTCAGGATATTCCTGGTATGCATGCATGCATGACCTAGGTATTCAGGATATTCCTGGTATGCATGCATGGCCTAGGTATTCAGGATATTCCTGGTATGCATGCATGACCTAGGTATTCAGGATATTCCTGGTATGCATGCATGACCTAGGTCAGGATATTCCTGGTATGCATGGGTATTCAGGATATTCCTGGTATGCATGCATGACCTACGTATTCAGGATATTCCTGGTATGCATGCATGACCTAGGTATTCAGGATATTCCTGGTATGCATGCATGACCTAGGTATTCAGGATATTCCTGGTATGCATGCATGACCTAGGTATTCAGGATATTCCTGGTATGCATGCATGACCTAGGTATTCAGGATATTCCTGGTATGCATGCGTGGCCTAGGTATTCAGGATATTCCTGGTATGTATGCATGGCCTAGGTATTCAGGATATTCCTGGTATGCATGCATGACCTAGGTATTCAGGATATTCCTGGTATGCATGCATGACCTATGTAGGTATTCAGTATATTCCTGGTATGCATGCATGACCTAGGTATTCAGGATATTCCTGGTATGCATGCATGGCCTAGGTATTCAGGATATTCCTGGTATGCATGCATGACCTAGGTATTCAGGATATTCCTGGTATGCATGCATGACCTAGGTATTCAGGATATTCCTGGTATGCATGCATGACCTAGGTATTCAGGATATTCCTGGTATGCATGCATGGCCTAGGTATTCAGGATATTCCTGGTATGCATGCGTGACCTAGGTATTCAGGATATTCCTGGTATGCATGCATGACCTAGGTATTCAGGATATTCCTGGTATGCATGCATGACCTAGGTATTCAGGATATTCCTGGTATGCATGCATGACCTAGGTATTCAGGATATTCCTGGTATGCATGCATGGCCTAGGTATTCAGGATATTCCTGGTATGCATGCATGACCTAGGTATTCAGGATATTCCTGGTATGCATGCATGACCTAGGTATTCACGATATTCCTGGTATGCATGCATGACCTAGGTATTCAGGATATTCCTGGTATGCATGCATGACCTAGGTATTCAGGATATTCCTGGTATGCATGCATGACCTAGGTATTCAGGATATTCCTGGTATGCATGCATGGCCTAGGTATTCAGGATATTCCTGGTATGCATGCATGACCTAGGTATTCAGGATATTCCTGGTATGCATGCATGGCCTAGGTATTCAGGATATTCCTGGTATGCATGCATGACCTAGGTATTCAGGATATTCCTGGTATGCATGCATGACCTAGGTATTCACGATATTCCTGGTATGCATGCATGGCCTAGGTATTCAGGATATTCCTGGTATGCATGCATGACCTAGGTATTCAGGATATTCCAAGAATGCATGCATGACCTAGGTATTCAGGATATTCCTGGTATGCATGCATGGCCTAGGTATTCAGGATATTCCTGGTATGCATGCATGGCCTAGGTATTCAGGATATTCCTGGTATGCATGCATGACCTAGGTACTCAGGATATTCCTGGTATGCATGCATGGCCTAGGTATTCAGGATATTCCTGGTATGCATGCATGACCTAGGTATTCAGGATATTCATGGTATGCATGCATGACCTAGGTATTCAGGATATTCCTGGTATGCATGCATGACCTAGGTATTCAAGATATTCCTGGTATGCATGCGTGACCTAGGTATTCAGGATATTCGATATTCCTGGTATGCATGCATGACCTAGGTATTCAGGATATTCCTGGTATGCATGCATGACCTAGGTATTCAGGATATTCCTGGTATGCATGCATGACCTAGGTATTCAGGATATTCCTGGTATGCATGCATGACCTAGGTATTCAGGATATTCCTGGTATGCATGCGTGGCCTAGGTATTCAGGATATTCCTGGTATGCATGCATGACCTAGGTATTCAGGATATTCCTGGTATGCATGCATGACCTAGGTATTCAAGATATTCCTGGTATGCATGCGTGACCTAGGTACTCAGGATATTCCTGGTATGCACGCATGACCTAGGTATTCAGGATATTCCTGGTATGCATGCATGACCTAGGTATTCAGGATATTCCTGGTATGCATGCATGACCTAGGTATTCAGGATATTCCTGGTATGCATGCGTGACCTAGGTATTCAGGATATTCCTGGTATGCATGCATGACCTAGGTACTCAGGATATAACTGGCATGCATGCATGACCTAGGTATTCAGGATATTCCTGGTATGCACGCATGACCTAGGTACTCAGGATATTCCTGGAATGCATGCGTGACCTAGGTATTCAGGATATTCCTGGTATGCATGCGTGACCTAGGTATTCAGGATATTCCTGGTATGCACGCATGACCTAGGTATTCAGGATATTCCTGGTATGCATGCATGACCTAGGTATTCAGGATATTCCTGGTATGCACGCATGACCTAGGTATTCAGGATATTCCTGGTATGCATGCATGACCTAGGTATTCAGGATATTCCTGGTATGCATGCATGACCTAGGTACTCAGGATATTCCTGGCATGCATGCATGACCTAGGTATTCAGGATATTCCTGGTATGCATGCATGACCTAGGTATTCAGGATATTCCTGGTATGCACGCGTGGCCTAGGTATTCAGGATATTCCTGGTATGCACGCGTGACCTAGGTATTCAGGATATTCCTGGTATGCACGCATGGCCTAGGTATTCAGGATATTCCTGGTATGCACGCATGACCTAGGTATTCAGGATATTCCTGGTATGCACGCATGACCTAGGTATTCAGGATATTACTGGTATGCATGCATGACCTAGGTATTCAGGATATTCCTGGTATGCACGCATGACCTAGGTATTCAGGATATTCCTGGTATGCATGCATGACCTAGGTATTCAGGATATTCCTGGTATGCATGCATGACCTAGGTATTCAGGATATTCCTGGTATGCATGCATGACCTAGGTATTCAGGATATTCCTGGTATGCATGCATGACCTAGGTATTCAGGATATTCCTGGTATGCATGCATGACCTATGTATTCAGGATATTCCTGGTATGCATGCGTGGCCTAGGTATTCAGGATATCCCTGGTATGCATGCATGACCTAGGTATTCAGGATATTCCTGGTATGCATGAATGACCTAGGTATTCAGGGTATTCCTGGTATGCATGCATGACCTAGGTATTCAGGATATTCCTGGTATGCATGCATGACCTAGGTATTCAGGATATTCCTGGTATGCATGCATGACCTAGGTATTCAGGATATTCCTTGTATGCATGCATGACCTAGGTATTCAGGATATTCCTGGTATGCATGCATGGCCTAGGTATTCAGGATATTCCTGGTATGCATGCATGACCTAGGTATTCAGGATATTCCTGGCATGCATGCATGACCTAGGTATTCAGGATATTCCTGGTATGCACGCATGACCTAGGTATTCAGGATATTCCTGGTATGCACGCATGACCTAGGTATTCAGGATATTCCTGGTATGCATGCATGACCTAGGTATTCAGGATATTCCTGGTATGCATGCATGACCTAGGTACTCAGGATATAACTGGCATGCATGCATGACCTAGGTATTCAGGATATTCCTGGTATGCACGCATGACCTAGGTACTCAGGATATTCCTGGAATGCATGCGTGACCTAGGTATTCAGGATATTCCTGGTATGCATGCGTGACCTAGGTATTCAGGATATTCCTGGTATGCACGCATGACCTAGGTATTCAGGATATTCCTGGTATGCATGCATGACCTAGGTATTCAGGATATTCCTGGTATGCACGCATGACCTAGGTATTCAGGATATTCCTGGTATGCATGCATGACCTAGGTATTCAGGATATTCCTGGTATGCATGCATGACCTAGGTACTCAGGATATTCCTGGCATGCATGCATGACCTAGGTATTCAGGATATTCCTGGTATGCACGCATGACCTAGGTATTCAGGATATTCCTGGCATGCACGCGTTACCTAGGTATTCAGGATATTCCTGGTATGCACGCGTGGCCTAGGTATTCAGGATATTCCTGGTATGCACGCGTGACCTAGGTATTCAGGATATTCCTGGTATGCACGCATGGCCTAGGTATTCAGGATATTCCTGGTATGCACGCATGACCTAGGTATTCAGGATATTCCTGGTATGCACGCATGACCTAGGTATTCAGGATATTACTGGTATGCATGCATGACCTAGGTATTCAGGATATTCCTGGTATGCACGCATGACCTAGGTATTCAGGATATTCCTGGTATGCATGCATGACCTAGGTATTCAGGATATTCCTGGTATGCATGCATGACCTAGGTATTCAGGATATTCCTGGTATGCATGCATGACCTAGGTATTCAGGATATTCTGGTATGCATGCATGACCTAGGTATTCAGGATATTCCTGGTATGCATGCATGGCCTAGGTATTCAGGATATTCCTGGTATGCATGCATGACCTAGGTATTCAGGATATTCCTGGTATGCATGCATGACCTAGGTATTCAGGATATTCCTGGTATGCATGCATGGCCTCGGTATTCAGGATATTCCTGGTATGCATGCATGACCTAGGTATTCAGGGTATTCCTGGTATGCATGCATGACCTAGGTATTCAGGATATTCCTGGTATGCATGCGTGACCTAGGTATTCAGGATATTCCTGGTATGCATGCGTGACCTAGGTATTCAGGATATTCCTGGTATGCATGCATGACCTAGGTATTCAGGATATTCCTGGTATGCATGCATGACCTAGGTATTCAGGATATTTCTGGTATGCATGCATGACCTTGGTATTCAGGATATTCCTGGTATGCATGCATGCCCTAGGTATTCAGGATATTCCTGGTATGCATGCATGACCTAGGTATTCAGGATATTCCTGGTATGCATGCATGACCTAGGTATTCAGGATATTCCTGGTATGCATGCATGGCCTCGGTATTCAGGATATTCCTGGTATGCATGAATGACCTAGGTATTCAGGATATTCCTGGTATGCATGCATGACCTAGGTATTCAGGATATTCCTGGTATGCATGCATGACCTAGGTATTCAGGATATTCCTGGTATGCATGCATGGCCTAGGTATTCAGGATATTCCTGGTATGCATGCATGACCTAGGTATTCAGGATATTCCTGGCATGCATGCATGACCTAGGTATTCAGGATATTCCTGGTATGCACGCATGACCTAGGTATTCAGGATATTCCTGGTATGCACGCATGACCTAGGTATTCAGGATATTCCTGGTATGCATGCATGACCTAGGTATTCAGGATATTCCTGGTATGCATGCATGACCTAGGTATTCAGGATATTCCTGGTATGCATGCATGACCTAGGTATTCAGGATATTCCTGGTATGCACGCATGACCTAGGTATTCAGGATATTCCTGGAATGCACGCATGACCTAGGTATTCAGGATATTCCTGGTATGCATGCATGACCTAGGTATTCAGGATATTCCTGGTATGCATGCATGACCTAGGTACTCAGGATATAACTGGCATGCATGCATGACCTAGGTATTCAGGATATTCCTGGTATGCACGCATGACCTAGGTATTCAGGATATTCCTGGAATGCATGCGTGACCTAGGTATTCAGGATATTCCTGGTATGCATGCGTGACCTAGGTATTCAGGATATTCCTGGTATGCACGCATGACCTAGGTATTCAGGATATTCCTGGTATGCACGCATGACCTAGGTATTCAGGATATTCCTGGTATGCACGCATGACCTAGGTATTCAGGATATTCCTGGTATGCATGCATGACCTAGGTATTCAGGATATTCCTGGTATGCATGCATGACCTAGGTACTCAGGATATTCCTGGCATGCATGCATGACCTAGGTATTCAGGATATTCCTGGTATGCACGCATGACCTAGGTATTCAGGATATTCCTGGCATGCACGCGTTACCTAGGTATTCAGGATATTCCTGGTATGCACGCGTGGCCTAGGTATTCAGGATATTCCTGGTATGCACGCGTGACCTAGGTATTCAGGATATTCCTGGTATGCACGCATGGCCTAGGTATTCAGGATATTCCTGGTATGCATGCATGACCTAGGTATTCAGGATATTCCTGGTATGCATGCATGACCTAGGTATTCAGGATATTCCTGGTATGCATGCATGACCTAGGTACTCAGGATATTCCTGGTATGCATGCATGACCTAGGTACTCAGGATATTCCTGGTATGCACGCATGACCTAGGTATTCAGGATATTCCTGGTATGCACGCATGACCTAGGTATTCAGGATATTCCTGGTATGCACGCATGACCTAGGTATTCAGGATATTCCTGGTATGCATGCATGACCTAGGTATTCAGGATATTCCTGGTATGCATGCATGACCTAGGTATTCAGGATATTCCTGGTATGCATGCATGACCTAGGTGATATTCCTGGTATGCATGCATGACCTAGGTATTCAGGATATTCCTGGTATGCATGCGTGACCTAGGTATTCAGGATATTCCTGGTATGCATGCATGACCTAGGTATTCAGGATATTCCTGGTATGCATGCATGGCCTAGGTATTCAGGATATTCCTGGTATGCATGCATGACCTAGGTATTCAGGATATTCCTGGTATGCATGCATGACCTAGGTATTCAGGATATTCCTGGTATGCATGCATGACCTAGGTATTCAGGATATTCCTGGTATGCATGCGTGACCTAGGTATCCAGGATATTCCTGGTATGCATGCATGACCTAGGTATTCAGGGTATTCCTGGTATGCATGCATGACCTAGGTATTCAGGATATTCCTGGTATGCATGCATGACCTAGGTATTCAGGATATTCCTGGTATGCATGCGTGGCCTAGGTATTCAGGATATCCCTGGTATGCATGCATGACCTAGGTATTCAGGATATTCCTGGTATGCATGAATGACCTAGGTATTCAGGATATTCCTGGTATGCATGCATGACCTAGGTATTCAGGATATTCCTGGTATGCATGCATGACCTAGGTATTCAGGATATTCCTGGTATGCATGCATGACCTAGGTATTCAGGATATTCCTGGTATGCATGCGTGACCTAGGTATCCAGGATATTCCTGGTATGCATGCATGACCTAGGTATTCAGGGTATTCCTGGTATGCATGCATGACCTAGGTATTCAGGATATTCCTGGTATGCATGCATGACCTAGGTATTCAGGATATTCCTGGTATGCATGCGTGGCCTAGGTATTCAGGATATTCCTGGTATGCATGCATGACCTAGGTATTCAGGATATTCCTGGTATGCATGCATGACCTAGGTATTCAGGGTATTCCTGGTATGCATGCATGACCTAGGTATTCAGGATATTCCTGGTATGCATGCATGACCTAGGTATTCAGGATATTCCTGGTATGCATGCATGGCCTAGGTATTCAGGATATTCCTGGTATGCATGCATGACCTAGGTATTCAGGATATTCCTGGCATGCATGCATGACCTAGGTATTCAGGATATTCCTGGTATGCATGCATGGCCTAGGTATTCAGGATATTCCTGGTATGCACGCATGACCTAGGTATTCAGGATATTCCTGGTATGCACGCATGACCTAGGTATTCAGGATATTCCTGGTATGCATGCATGACCTAGGTATTCAGGATATTCCTGGTATGCATGCATGACCTAGGTACTCAGGATATAACTGGCATGCATGCATGACCTAGGTATTCAGGATATTCCTGGTATGCACGCATGACCTAGGTACTCAGGATATTCCTGGAATGCATGCGTGACCTAGGTATTCAGGATATTCCTGGTATGCATGCGTGACCTAGGTATTCAGGATATTCCTGGTATGCACGCATGACCTAGGTATTCAGGATATTCCTGGTATGCATGCATGACCTAGGTATTCAGGATATTCCTGGTATGCACGCATGACCTAGGTATTCAGGATATTCCTGGTATGCATGCATGACCTAGGTACAGGATATTCCTGGTATGCATGCATGACCTAGGTACTCAGGATATTCCTGGCATGCATGCATGACCTAGGTATTCAGGATATTCCTGGTATGCACGCATGACCTAGGTATTCAGGATATTCCTGGCATGCACGCGTTACCTAGGTATTCAGGATATTCCTGGTATGCACGCGTGGCCTAGGTATTCAGGATATTCCTGGTATGCACGCGTGACCTAGGTATTCAGGATATTCCTGGTATGCACGCATGGCCTAGGTATTCAGGATATTCCTGGTATGCACGCATGACCTAGGTATTCAGGATATTCCTGGTATGCACGCATGACCTAGGTATTCAGGATATTCCTGGTATGCATGCATGACCTAGGTATTCAGGATATTCCTGGTATGCACGCATGACCTAGGTATTCAGGATATTCCTGGTATGCATGCATGACCTAGGTATTCAGGATATTCCTGGTATGCATGCATGACCTAGGTATTCAGGATATTCCTGGTATGCATGCATGACCTAGGTATTCAGGATATTCTGGTATGCATGCATGACCTAGGTATTCAGGATATTCCTGGTATGCATGCATGACCTAGGTATTCAGGATATTCCTGGTATGCATGCATGACCTAGGTATTCAGGATATTCCTGGTATGCATGCATGACCTAGGTATTCAGGATATTCCTGGTATGCATGCATGACCTAGGTATTCAGGATATTCCTGGTATGCATGCATGGCCTCGGTATTCAGGATATTCCTGGTATGCATGCATGACCTAGGTATTCAGGGTATTCCTGGTATGCATGCATGACCTAGGTATTCAGGATATTCCTGGTATGCATGCATGACCTAGGTATTCAGGATATTTCTGGTATGCATGCATGACCTAGGTATTCAGGATATTCCTGGTATGCATGCATGCCCTAGGTATTCAGGATATTCCTGGTATGCATGCATGACCTAGGTATTCAGGATATTCCTGGTATGCATGCGTGACCTAGGTATTCAGGATATTCCTGGTATGCATGCATGACCTAGGTATTCAGGATATTCCTGGTATGCATGCATGGCCTAGGTATTCAGGATATTCCTGGTATGCATGCATGACCTAGGTATTCAGGATATTCCTGGTATGCATGCGTGACCTAGGTATTCAGGATATTCCTGGTATGCATGCATGACCTAGGTATTCAGGATATTCCTGGTATGCATGCATGACCTAGGTATTCAGGATATTCCTGGTATGCATGCATGACCTAGGTATTCAGGATATTCCTGGTATGCATGCATGACCTAGGTATTCAGGATATTCCTGGTATGCATGAATGACCTAGGTATTCAGGATATTCCTGGTATGCATGCATGACCTAGGTATTCAGGATATTCCTGGTATGCATGCATGGCCTCGGTATTCAGGATATTCCTGGTATGCATGAATGACCTAGGTATTCAGGATATTCCTGGTATGCATGCATGGCCTAGGTATTCAGGATATTCCTGGTATGCATGCGTGACCTAGGTATTCAGGATATTCCTGGTATGCACGCATGACCTAGGTATTCAGGATATTCCTGGTATGCATGCATGACCTAGGTATTCAGGATATTCCTGGTATGCATGCATGACCTAGGTATTCAGGATATTCCTGGTATGCATGCATGGCCTAGGTATTCAGGATATTCCTGGTATGCATGCATGACCTAGGTATTCAGGATATTCCTGGCATGCATGCATGACCTAGGTATTCAGGATATTCCTGGTATGCACGCATGACCTAGGTATTCAGGATATTCCTGGTATGCACGCATGACCTAGGTATTCAGGATATTCCTGGTATGCATGCATGACCTAGGTATTCAGGATATTCCTGGTATGCATGCATGACCTAGGTACTCAGGATATAACTGGCATGCATGCATGACCTAGGTATTCAGGATATTCCTGGTATGCACGCATGACCTAGGTATTCAGGATATTCCTGGAATGCATGCGTGACCTAGGTATTCAGGATATTCCTGGTATGCATGCGTGACCTAGGTATTCAGGATATTCCTGGTATGCACGCATGACCTAGGTATTCAGGATATTCCTGGTATGCACGCATGACCTAGGTATTCAGGATATTCCTGGTATGCACGCATGACCTAGGTATTCAGGATATTCCTGGTATGCATGCATGACCTAGGTATTCAGGATATTCCTGGTATGCATGCATGACCTAGGTACTCAGGATATTCCTGGCATGCATGCATGACCTAGGTATTCAGGATATTCCTGGTATGCACGCATGACCTAGGTATTCAGGATATTCCTGGCATGCACGCGTTACCTAGGTATTCAGGATATTCCTGGTATGCACGCGTGGCCTAGGTATTCAGGATATTCCTGGTATGCACGCGTGACCTAGGTATTCAGGATATTCCTGGTATGCACGCATGGCCTAGGTATTCAGGATATTCCTGGAATGCATGCATGACCTAGGTATTCAGGATATTCCTGGTATGCATGCATGACCTAGGTATTCAGGATATTCCTGGTATGCATGCATGACCTAGGTACTCAGGATATTCCTGGTATGCATGCATGACCTAGGTACTCAGGATATTCCTGGTATGCACGCATGACCTAGGTATTCAGGATATTCCTGGTATGCACGCATGACCTAGGTATTCAGGATATTCCTGGTATGCACGCATGACCTAGGTATTCAGGATATTCCTGGTATGCATGCATGACCTAGGTATTCAGGATATTCCTGGTATGCATGCATGACCTAGGTATTCAGGATATTCCTGGTATGCATGCATGGCCTAGGTATTCAGGATATTCCTGGTATGCATGCATGACCTAGGTATTCAGGATATTCCTGGTATGCATGCATGACCTAGGTATTCAGGATATTCCTGGTATGCATGCATGACCTAGGTATTCAGGATATTCCTGGTATGCATGCATGACCTAGGTATTCAGGATATTCCTGGTATGCATGCGTGACCTAGGTATTCAGGATATTCCTGGTATGCATGCGTGACCTAGGTATTCAGGATATTCCTGGTATGCATGCGTGACCTAGGTATTCAGGATATTCCTGGTATGCATGCATGGCCTAGGTATTCAGGATATTCCTGGTATGCATGCATGACCTAGGTATTCAGGATATTCCTGGTATGCATGCATGACCTAGGTATTCAGGATATTCCTGGGCACATTTGTTTCTAACTGTCCTGAATGACTTAACCAAAAATGATGACCCTTTCCTAACTTCATTGCACACAACATAATTATGTACTTTTTTAGCCTACTTCACACACACATGGCGTGCGGCTTTATTGATATCTGACCACAGCCAGAAAGAAAGAGAGGAACAGAAGACCTCATTCCACATCCCTTTCTCATGCACACGCACACATCCACAGAAGTTGGTCCCCAACTAGAGTATATGATTCCGACTTGTATATATGTCATGACTATTATTTAAATTATGGTGTCTGCTTGAGCATATCGTGATGCACATGTATCATATTTTGCTTGGAGTACAATAAGGTGAGTTCACCGAGTGTTCACAGCAATGTATGTCAGAAATTCAGTGAGACTTGATCCAACCTGCCAGCTTCGAGCAGACCTTGCTTCACCCGTGCCATTGTCTGGA
Source organism: Cladorhizidae sp. MBARI D1340-BT2 (assembly GCA_028752905.1). Taxonomy (NCBI): domain Eukaryota; kingdom Metazoa; phylum Porifera; class Demospongiae; order Poecilosclerida; family Cladorhizidae; species Cladorhizidae sp. MBARI D1340-BT2. The sequence continues at coordinate 7,922,548 of JAQNBH010000008.1, read as the reverse complement.
GGTCAAGGGTCACAGCCTCCTCCTGCAGTGTGGAGCCTCCACTTGCTGCTAGTTTCCACACTTTCTCCTCCCTCGACATCTCACCTTCCCCCTTGCCCTCCAGGTTCCTCAAGATTGCGTCCACACGTTCCACTGTGTCTCTGCTCACGACTGGAACATCGGAGAGCTTGAACCCCTGCTCCTTGGGGAGAGGAAGTAGAGAAGTGGTTGTTTCCTGTTGTAGATCTTCAATCGCAAGTCCACCACCCTCGGCTTTGCTCGACTCAATTATTGAAGTTTGGAATTCTGGTTGTATTACAGATGTGGCCCACCGCTGCTGGTTATCACTCCCACTAGTCCCCCTTGTGGCCCATCCCTCCTCATCTTGCTCTCCTTCTGGATCTGACGGATTTAATCGAAGAGCTCTGTCTTTTCCGGCTAGTGACTGCAGCATGCCGCTACTCGACGTATCCACACCTACTCTCCCATCCTCTTCCTCAGCCCCTGCGGACCTCATTACTTCAATCAGAGGCTTGAAAGAGCTACTTTCTTCTTCCATTCGAGAGACTGCTGTTCCTGCCTTCACAGATCCATCAGACTTGCCCGTGTGATTGGAGGAGACTGCTGCTCCTGCCTTCACAGATCCATCAGACTTGCCCGTGTGATTGGAGGAGACTGCTGCTCCTGCCTTCACAGATCCATCAGACTTGCCCGTGTGATTGGAGGAGACTGCTGCTCCTGCCTTCACAGATCCATCAGACTTGCCCGTTTGATTGGAGGAGAGGGATGAAATGGAAGAAGAAATGTCATCTCCAAGAACGGATGCTGATGATGGCGACAGTGGAGTGAGGAACGCCTCCTCCGACTCGACATCTTCGTCCTCGCCTTCCATGCAGAGCAGAGCAGGAACTTGTGCTGGGACAACGAGAGGCATGGCATCATCGTTCCCGATCTCCTTTCCTTCCTGCTTCTCTGGTGATATCATCACTGGCATAAAATCCTCCCCTTTCTTGTTCTCCATAGGTGGTGTGAGAGGTACGGATGTCCCTCCATTCTGCTTTTCCTCGACAAGTACATGATCGGGTGCACGATGAGCACCATTATGGCTGCTCTCCTCCAGAGTGACGTGGGTGGTGGAAATCGAAGCCGGGTGGTCCGGTGCAGCTGCTGTGGTGGGGGAGCAGACAAGGGGAGAAGTGGCGATGGGTTTGTTAGGTATACTGACAGAACTTCCACCCAACCTATCCTCCTCACTGATATCACTGTCATCTTCCAAATCAGGAGGTTCTTCCTGCAATATGTACAAGCATATGACTTATGTTGACATGTATATAGGACTGAGATATTGCTTGAGGGGTCACCACTGCAGCTATTCCCTCCCCCACCCAATTCTCCAAATATCCAAGTTGAATCACGGAAGGATACAATACTGAAAATCAACATATTCTCTGCACTGTTAAATTTTGCTCTATCAAGTATAAATTTGCCTAATAAAATTTCTCCCTTTTTTAATAAAACATTTCTCGGTAAACTTCTACAACAAATTTTTGCATGTAATTTATGTTCTCTCTGCTCTGCTACAAAAATGGGTTAAAATGCAAAAATATATATATATCACAAGTGAAAAATATTTACTTATTATAGTCTATCTCAACCAGGAAGACTCTATGCACCAACAATTAATATATTCTGCTGGGCCAACACCACATTGGGTTGAGGCAGGTTGAAGTATATAGGTAAATAATAGCTCTATGGGGACACACACTGGACCAACACCACACTGGGTGGGGGCAGTTTGAAGTAGGTTAATAATAGCTCTATGGGGGCACACACTGGACTAACACCACACCAGGCTGAAGTAGGTTAATAATAGCTCTATGGGGGGGGGGGGGGGGCACTCACTGGACCAACACCACACTGGGTTGAGGAGGCAGGTGGAAGTAGGTTAATAATAGCTCTATGGGGACACACACTGGACCAACATCACACTGGACGGAGGCAGGTTGGAGTAGGTTGGCAATAGCTCTATGGGAACACACACTGGACCAACACCACACTGGGTTGAGGAGGCAGGTGGAAGTAGGTTAATAATAGCTCTATGGGGACACACACTGGACCAACATCACACTGGGTGGAGGCAGGTTGAAGTAGGTTGGCAATAGCTCTATAGGAACACACACTGGACCAACACCACACTGGGTTGAGGAGGCAGGTGGAAATAGGTTAATAATAGCTCTATGGGGACACACACTGGACCAACATCACACTGGACGGAGGCAGGTTGGAGTAGGTTGACAATAGCTCTATGGGATACACACTGGACCAACATCACACTGGGTTGAAGTAGGTTAATAATAGCTCTATGGGGACACACACTGGACCAACATCACACTGGACGGAGGCAGGTTGGAGTAGGTTGGCAATAGCTCTATGGGAACACACACTGGACCAACACCACACTGGGTTGAGGAGGCAGGTGGAAGTAGGTTAATAATAGCTCTATGGGGACACACACTGGACCAACATCACACTGGGTGGAGGCAGGTTGAAGTAGGTTGGCAATAGCTCTATAGGAACACACACTGGACCAACACCACACTGGGTTGAGGAGGCAGGTGGAAATAGGTTAATAATAGCTCTATGGGGACACACACTGGACCAACATCACACTGGACGGAGGCAGGTTGGAGTAGGTTGACAATAGCTCTATGGGATACACACTGGACCAACATCACACTGGGTTGAAGTAGGTTAATAATAGCTCTATGGGGACACACACTGGACCAACATCACACTGGACGGAGGCAGGTTGGAGTAGGTTGGCAATAGCTCTATGGGAACACACACTGGACCAACACCACACTGGGTTGAGGAGGCAGGTGGAAGTAGGTTAATAATAGCTCTATGGGGACACACACTGGACCAACATCACACTGGACGGAGGCAGGTTGGAGTAGGTTGGCAATAGCTCTATGGGGAACACACTGGACCAACATCACACTGGGTGGAGGCAGGTTGAAGTACGTTGCCAATAGCTCTATGGGAACACACACTGGACCAACGTCACACTGGACGGAGGCACTCTTTCAATTACGTGTCACCATCCCATGTACACACTTGCTTGATTCATGTACCATGTCTGATTGATACTCCTCCCACTGGTCTGTAAGCTCCTTGACATTCCCCCCGTGCTCTTGCCTCATCCTCAGCCTCTGCTTCCTCAGTGCTATAGCACGCCTCCGGATATTAGCCACACCTACAATGCATACACATCATGTATATATAACAAATATAGAAAATTGATTGTGAACCTCTTATATTTGGGGGAGGGGCTATATGCCCTGCCTCCTGCCTTCAAGGTGTCTATTCCATCCATTATATTTTGCCACGCCTCCTTGACTCGAGCGCAAAGACCAAGAGGACTTGGCTTATGGTATCCGTAAGCGGTTTAACTTGCAGACGGTTCACAACATCTACATAACAATTAAAGCAAGGCTGGTGTATAATGCAGTGCTATATAGCCCACGTGTCTGGATGGCAATAACAGAGGCAGTTGTAGTGGGAAAGAGTCTGGGTAGGCTAGACAGAGAAAGCACTTGTGCAATGCACATTTTTAAAATATATTTTTTACTGAAGTCATTGCAATAGTCAGTTATCCAGAGTTTTCCCCGTGACCAGTAGGAGATTCTGGTGTGGTTGGTTAAAGTGTCCGTGAAGAGATGAGTGGCAAGCTGCAAGGAAGAGGGCAGTTCCTGCCACAAGACCAGGAGTGGTCTGGAATGGTGGCAGTACAATGTCAACCCCTGGTGAAGAAGGATGGCTATCAGCTGACAAAACAGACTGGAGAAGGTGGACAAGAGCATTCAGACGCAAATATAGAAGACTCCTGCCAATGAAGGGCAAGTATGCGACTCTCGGGGGGGAAAGTCTGTGTAGTTATTACATTGTAGTGGACGCTCAACTATTAAGACACTTAACTATCAACCACACAATTAGGTAGTAACACACCCTTTTATGGTCATCACACATACAATCACCTGAATGGGGCCTGCAGTTAAAAAGCTTACTCATCTGACTTGTAATTCATCCATTGTAGTGTAGTTCACTTCTTCATCCACTACAATATCATCCCGTAAGCTATCTTTGTGCATCACCTCCATGGCCAGCCATTCATAGGAGATGGACACAACACCAATCCTGGTTGCAGAAGACAAAAGATTCCAACTCTTCCCAGCTGCTTAGAACCGAAGCATCACACAAGGGGATCAAGAATATAAATGCTTCCTTCCTTCTTCTTTTTAATGCCAAATCCAATGCCAAATCCAGGTGGCTGGATCCGCAAAGAATCAAGTAACCATTATCTTAAAAGTTTAAATCCATGTAACGTGCCAATTTTTGTGGAGTAATCGTGCATCCTTGATAAACTCCACCCTCAACTGCTCTCATATCATTTACGAACAAGTGAGACAGGTGATGTCCTCATTAGACCAAGCTTCCCACATATATCTGCATTGCAATCCACACAAGTCGTAAGTGAAATCCAACCCGGTATTACGAAACACATACAATATGTAGTGTCTCGAGTAGGAGCAGAATGGCTAGGGGTGTCCATCTAGGAGCAGCCATATAAGGAATCATCTCAGATGCTTCAAAAGCTGTGGTATTTCAGTGAGGACAGGTGGCTCAGAAGATGACCACAACCCCATTGCAAGTCGCAGCCAGTGTGGCAGCTACTATCACCAATGAGATGATGCAGTGAAACAAGAGGGCTGAAATTCACCTGGAAGGAGGAGCAAACTCTAATAGACGACAAATAGTCGCACAATTAATAGCTATTGTCACCTGATCATGATGATGCATGACCATAATACATGCTAAAATTTTAGATTGTATCCTTGATCTGCGCATTCCCTTGAACAGTTAGTTAAGCAGCTCGTGAATGAGGAGATCTAATGTATATATATATATATATTATAATATATATACATATATAATATTAGCCTTGATCTGCACATTCCCTTGAACAGTTAGCGGTGATCTAATATTCATATATATAGTATGCTAGCAGAGGAATCAGGCATAAGATGTCTAGCAGAAGAGCTCAGAATGAGAAGGAGGGACATTGTCGAACCAATGTTACTCTCCTAAGGTAGCAACCCTGCTCAGCTTCTTGGCTGCCTGGCTCAGCTTCTTGGCTGCCTGGCTCAGCTTCTTGGCTGCCTGGCTCAGCTTCTTGGCTGCCTGGCTCTGCTTCTTGGCTGCCTGGCTCAGCTTCTTGGCTGCCTGGCTCTGCTTCTTGGCTGCCTGGCTCAGCTTCTTGGCTTCCTGGCTCAGCTTCTTGGCTGCCTGGCTCAGCTTCTTGGCTGCCTGGCTCAGCTTCTTGGCTGCCTGGCTCAGCTTCTTGGCTGCCTGGCTCAGCTTCTTGGCTGCCTGGCTCAGCTTCTTGGCTGCCTGGCTCAGCTTCTTGGCTGCCTGGCTCAGCTTCTTGGCTGCCTGGCTCAGCTTCTTGGCTGCCTGGCTCAGCTTCTTGGCTGCCTGGCTCAGCTTCTTGGCTGCCTGGCTCAGCTTCTTGGCTGCCTGGCTCAGCTTCTTGGCTGCCTGGCTCAGCTTCTTGGCTGCCTGGCTCAGCTTCTTGGCTGCCTGGCTCAGCTTCTTGGCTGCCTGGCTCAGCTTCTTGCCTGCCTGGCTCAGCTTCTTGGCTGCCTGGCTCAGCTTCTTGGCTGCCTGACTCAGCTTCTTGGCTGCCTGGCTCAGCTTCTTGGCTGCCTGGCTCAGCTTCTTGCCTGCCTGGCTCAGCTTCTTGCCTGCCTGGCTCAGCTTCTTGGCTGCCTGGCTCAGCTTCTTGCCTGCCTGGCTCAGCTTCTTGGCTGCCTGGCTCAGCTTCTTGCCTGCCAGCTTCTTGGCTGCCTGGTTCAGCTTCTTGGCTGCCTGGCTCAGCTTCTTGGCTGCCTGGCTCTACAGGTCTGTTGTAGGTTATCTACCGGACAAGAGTTGTGCTGTTGTAGACTCTGAACTCTGCATTAGAGTATTTCTTCTTGCACCATAAGTTGAACGTGACAAATTACTTTGTGTGGCATGACGATGATTTGGAGATGATGAAGAAATGATGGACAAGAAACTGCATGCACTCCTTGAAGTAGTTGCCGACAGGGTAGCTAGTGTCATTTGTTAGTAATTCCACCATATTGCGTTTTTTGTGTGCTTGTTTCAGGAATGTTAAAATGAATGTGCAGGTATATTCTTAAATGAAGTGGCTGACATTTAGACATTTACAAGCGTTTGGGGGGGATAATGGCTTCCAGTCAATGTAGCTAACACAAGCTGATATCCACCAGTATACCTTCCTGCAAGTTTGAGCTTCAACTGACACACACACATACACAGAGAGACAGACAAACAGACACAGACAGAGAGATAGAGACAGACAGATGCACACAGAGGCAGACAGACACAGAAACAGACAGACACACACACACAGAGAGACAGACAAACAGACACAAGAGACAGACACAGAGACAGACAGATACAAAGACAGACAGAGACAGACACAGAGACAGACAGATACAAAGACAGACAGAGACAGATACAGAGACAGACAGATACAGAGACAGGCAGACAGACAGATACAGAGACAGGCAGACAGACAGATGCACAGAGACAGACACAGAGACAGACAGATACAGAGACAGAGACAGACAGATACAGAGACAGGCAGACAGACAGATGCACAGAGACAGACAGAAATACACAGAGACAGACAGAGACAGACAAACAGACACAGATGCACACAGAGACAGACAGACGCACATACACACACACTTTCTTGTTTATACAGAACAAGCCCTGTACACTTTAACTCTGTCCTCACCAAGAACACTATCTGTGATCTTCTTCTCCTCACGTTCATTCCAGCGCTGCCTCTCGGCTCTCTCCTCCTCCACACCTCCTCGCCTCCTGTAATTTACATGGCAAAACAATCTGAGAAGACATGTTTGAGAAAGAGCAAGATGATGTCGCATTCCTCCACATTCATTCCTCCACAGTTACACACTGGACAATAGAGGACCTGATTGTTTCATGATGTGTGTTCAGCCATGCCTACTTATCGATACCGCTATGCCACATAGGAAATGATTATCATTCAAGATTCTAATGAATCCGTGAGCACAACGCACGCATTATCGATTAAAAAATGTTTTATTAAAAAACAAAAATATTGATTTGTCAAAAAAGAAATGAAATAAGAATTTACTAATTTATATTCACCCTATATTCACCCTTAACTTATCACCCTTTACTTATTACAAGAGTGACTAGTTTTTAAGGCGTATATAAAATATTGGCCTTCTTTATTTTATATTTAAGTGCCTTTCCAGTCTCCTAAGATTTGGTTCATATTGCACGAGCAGTGCTCATGCATTCATTGAATGACAATACATTTCTTGTGAGGAGTGGGATTATCCATACCATCAGCACAGTAGGTGTGGCTGAACATACAAGATATAATAATGACAAGTCGATATGCTGATATACTCTAGTATACTCTGGTCTGCATGCATCTGGGATGGCATGCATGCTCGACCAAAGAACAGGGGGAAAGGAAAGGAGAGAAAAATGAAAAGAAAAAATTGGTAGTCCTAATGGACAGCTATGTCTGTCCATATATAGCGTAAATGGTGTGTGTGTGTGTATGTGTGTTGAGAGTGCACCAGCTTGGAAGCACTCCCTTAATAGAGTGGGACATCTCGCCTTACTATATAATAACTATATAAAGGGGAAATCCTGTGGGTTTGTCCTTCCGACTGTTCCTCAAGATCCTCAGTTCTATCCCAAAGTGGAATTCACTCCCCCTCCCCCCCTGTATGCTTGGTACTCAAGTATGGCAAGTTCGATGCTAGATTAACACCTTACCAACAACAGGATTTTCTGTGAATGGCTTCAACATTTTTTTTTTAATCCACAGTATTCTTGTGTGTGTATATATATATGTACGTGTGTGTGTGTGTTTAGAGGTCACCGGATACAACACTAGCTTGAAAGCAACAGAGTGCCGGGTATCTCAGTTATTTAAAAGAGAAATTCTGTGAGTTTGTCTGTTCGCTTTAGTACTGTGTGAATTCCCCCCCCCTCGAGTTCACTTTGTTCTCAAGGTTATACCAGTTTGTGGATAGAATCTAATTTTCTTTCTTCCCTACCAACAAATAGATTAATCTGGTATGGTAAAGGGTCAGCCATGCCAGGCTACATACATTCTGTGAGATAGACCTTCTACAAAAAAATCATTTCTTTTTAAAATCAAATGGATAACTTTGTCTATTTGTCTGTTATATGTCCTTCCAGTTTCCTTGGTACTCAAGGTTTCCAGTTGGAATCATATTTTCCCAACCAACATCGGGATATTCTGTGAGACATAATATATGTGTGTGTTCGTGGGATGCCACACAGCTTGAAAAAGTGCGGGTATCTCAGCTAGAATACAAATGTATATAATCTAACATTACCAAGCTTCTGCACATGCTCTGTCCTTGGGGAAAACGGGCCTGTCATCGAGATGTTTCAAGGTGCTCTAGAATGAAAGAAGGAAGGTACCAAACTTGAGGAGAGAACAGTCAAGAAAATGAAGGTATATGTCAGAGTGGAAGTGACACATGGTGAGAGGAGTGGTTGGCTTACAATGTCACAAATGAGGTTTTTGCGGTAGTTTGGGAGATGTCTGATCACCGAATTTCCACTCAAGTTAAGCACTCCCTGTATAATAGGTTGTACGGAACTGTGCCAACACCTATGAGATACCTTACCAGTTTCTGCATGGCTGCCAACACCGAGTGAACAGCAGGATCAGTCAACCTGTTGTGTGATAAATCTACCACACTGTACACACGCAAGAGGTTGGATAAAATAATTGTAAGATGGAGATTTAAAAAACCACACGCACAATTTTTAAATATTGATATAAACATGTTTTTTATTGAGTATATAAGTATATAAGTAAGCATGATTGTGTGTATGTACAAGTATCTGTAGATATGTGTGGTGTATGTCTTTTAGAATGATCACCTGAGGTTGCGGCAATGGGACAGCTCTTCTATATCGACTGCGGACTGGAGCTTGTTGTGTGCCATCTGAAGTGTGCTCAGCATAGGAAGACAACCTGAATGTCGACAGCCATGACAATGTATAAGAGTACACAGATTTATTCCTGATGGAGGCTAGAGCATCTAGTCAAAAGGTTGAGAGAGTAAATTCCAAGTTTGTTATTGAGGTTATTTAATTACAGAATGAGCTGCTGAACAGGAAGTGTTTGCAGTAGCACTCCCAATAATTGGTTTGCAAGTGGTAGACGCAAAACCCCAATGCACCCCCAAACTGGTAAATGGTCTTCAGTGTAATAAACCCGCTTGTTCATGTGCAGTCGAGTCTAGCAAAGCTGAGTCAGCAAGAAGTTGCGTTTTTGCTACAAGGAAGTGATCAGTTGGTTTACTAAGGAGCTTACTCTTGTGACTAGTTTTCAGCAATAAGCTCAGGTGAACTACTTGTAATCTATGCATCTTATACTTTAGTAATCAACATGTTAAAGAATAGCAATGCTTGCATTTGTTTGTGGGTGTCTGCTTGGCTATAAATAGAAACAAGGCAAAATTGTTTTAGATATAGTTTTAATTTTTAATTTTGATAACAACATAATACATACAATACTACTACTACTACTACTACTGCTGCTGCTGATGATGATGACGACGATGACAACAACAACAATAATAATAATAATAAAGGGACAAATAACAAAATGACACTAACAAACACAAACCAAAACAATACAATCTACGGCAAGAGTCCCCAATATGGCGATCGCATTGCACGAAAGAATTTACTTATGTGTGCCACAAAGATTTGTTGCCTATTATTATAGCTACTGCATTTTTAAGCCTGTATATATTAGGCGTTCATTGATTAGTTAAAGTGTCTTATTGTCAAAATTTGGTATTTTCTTCAGTGATGGGGCCCAGTAAGGTGGCAGGGCATGATTTTTATTTCTGAACTGTTATCGTACATGTCGTACATGAATAAATAGTTTTTATTTATTTTTAGTTGTAATGACGATTATTTTTTATAAGTATTTTATTGTTTGTTATTCTGTTTATTGGACATTGTATTTAATATTGTATTATTTCTCACCATATATGTATATGAAATAGTTTATTGTAGTTGTTATTATTATCATCATCATCATCATCATATTATTATTATTATTATCATGTTGCTGTTCTTGTTGCAGTTGTTATTATTATGAAGGAGAAAAAGGTGGAAGTCAATCCAATTTTTTTTTAAACAAAACATTTTTGTCTTGTATGTGTATATATATATATATATGGACCAGTAGATAATGGGAACAGTGTGCAGTGTGCTTACGAAGGTTCTCCAGCTTTACGATCATGTTGTTTGAGAGATTGAGGGTGTCCAGCTGCTGCAGAGGATGAAGATTCTCAATCTTTCTCACCAGATTCTGCTGCATGAACCTGCAGTCGCAAAGCAAAGGCAAGGTACTCAATTATAACATAAGTGACTAAAGAAATATCACTTGACAATACGAAGGAGGAAAAAACCCCTCAAATATCGACAACTGGAAAAATAAAAGTAATGGGGAAAAAATATATTCCTAGCATACATCTCATCTACAACATAATTTGTTAGAAGTAATGCCTGCAATAATGTCTTAGACATGACTGTTGCTCTTGGATATATTTACTGCATACATACAGGCACTTGAGGTCTTGTTGGTTCTCCAAACCAGATATCTCCAAGATGCCGTTGCATTCCAGCCACAAGCACTTCAGACCAACATACTCTTCCAAGTTTTCTATGTAGGGGAATCCTGTGAGGACAATAAGGACAGAGAAACCATGATTGGGGGGGGGGGAAGGTGAGTCAGGAAAAGAAGGATTGATGGAGAAAGAAGGAGAGAAGAGAGACGAGTATACACAGGGTACATGTGTTGGTTATTTGGGCCTGCCATCGTCATTAACGTGGGTACCTTTGTAGTGAAGGTAGAGAACATCATTGAGTCGTGGAGTTGCATACAACTTGAGATCCTTGCAGATCTTCAGCAAGGCTTTCCGAGTCATTCTGAGAAGACATAATAATACAAGCCACTTTCATTAAACCTCGATAGTCTTACCGCAGCACAAGCAATGAACAAGAGCAGAGGCAGTTCCTCTTCCACGTCCTCGTGGAAAAGGAACGCCCCAACCAATATCCCCACCCCTTTCTTTGCAAGACACATTATCTTAAATATGACATCATATAAAAGTACAATCAAGCTTCAGCTTGTGCCTTTCAGCTTGTGCCTTAAATGTTAGAAATGTTGGGAGTTTGGGCCCAATAGCTCCCTCCTCCTTTTAAGTTAAGCGGAGAAGTAAGCACGCAGGGAGACCAAATTCCACCCAGCAAAGAGTTTCAATTGCTATGTAGAGAAGAAACATTGCTGAGGACCTTTTATTATAAGGTGTGTGTATAATGTTCTTTGCATTTTGTATTGGGTGCCCTTCAAGACTCCGCCTATGCACCATGTCTAGCAGTGGAATATCCTGTTAAAATGTGGGCAGGACCACCACAATCCACGGCATGCTCACTATGTTTATTTCATCTTGCACTTTGTGAAAAATAGCTAGTATATAGCTGCTTGCTGGAATCTTGACAGTAATAGACGTTGTTTAGCTCTTTCCATCAGTAGAACATTTCAGGATATAGCCAGGTTTTTGTGAGGTGGCAGAATGTTGCAAACCAGCATTAGTATTACATTAGACAAATATCGAGATACCACCCCCCTATATATCTTTCCCCCCCCCCCCCCCCAAAAAAAAAACTACCTCCCTCCCCCAATCACATCAAACCACTAAACTAAACATACCTTGGACCAGACATATCCTTCCTTTTCTCTTTCTGGTCATCAGACTCAATTGGTAGTTTGCAATGAATTTTGTTACCTGGCTCAGCATGTTCAATACCTGAGTTCTCTTCTATAACTTTAAGCGCGCATGATTGAGGTTCAGCAATTATATCTGCATTTAAGATTCCACCAAGTACAGGCTCCTTGGGCTCAGGCATGCTTCAGAGTTCGTCCGTGTCACTTCTCAAAATAAAAATGCAACTTTTGTTTGGTTACCTAGACAACAGATTTCTAATTAACCCTTTTCGTTAACTCCTTTGGGACCTTTTATTGTGACAAAGAATCTCGCGTCATGGTAAGGTTTTCTAGATTGAGCCCCTGCACTGTTACAACTGTTTCTTTGTCGACTGTTTCACTATAGTCAGCCATATTCAACTTCCAAAGTTTACTAGTGGTGATTCTTCTGCTGATTTGTACGTGCACGTACTTCAGATCTCTCTTCCCAGTAATCATTGACAAGCATAAAACGGGGTAAGCGAATGAAGCTTTGCCGCCAGTGTCAAACAGCAGTCTCAGTATCTATCATATCAACGGTCCCTGGTGGTATAAATGCGTATTAATGTATACAAACATTTACTTGTGGTTATTGCATTTCTGGTCATATATACCCATGGTTGCCAATATGCATTCATCCCAACAATGCATTCATCCCAACAATGCATTCATCCCAACAACAGGTATAGCTAACATAAGCATGTTCTTTTGCTAAATGAGTCTCACCTTGACAATGGCATGAAAGTAGGTAAAGGGTCAATACTTGTTACAATGGTGATTTCACTTGTGTTATTGGCGAGCTCGCGAGCGAAGCAAGCCGCTAATTGGGAGTTGGACGGGAAATTTGGTATTGCCACGCGGAGCATCTTATGTATGTATCATGTATTCGCTCAAAACGTTCACCCATAAAAATAGGAATGTGTCCACCTGCCCTTATATAAACCCTGGGATTGGTCGTCATAGTGAAGAGGAAGATTTGGAAACACACAGTAGATGCAGAGCTAGAGGAAAGATAACTGGCTGTAGCAGGGAAGTGAGACCAGGCTGCATGGTTAATGGCTGACGGGAGGACGCTGGAGTTTCATTCTGACGTCACTCATTTCATCAGCATGCTCTAGCTAGGGAAGTTTGGTAGGGAAGTTTGGTACTGCCTTAAATTAACTTCTCGGTGAATCTGGAGAATATCTGAGCAAGCTCTCGCTTGAATCCTTACCAGTTATTAATCTGTAAGGTTGTATACAGTTCTTAGCTACTTCTCTATATCATGATCCAAGCATTACATCATGATGACATCAATAATGTATAGATTAGTACTGTATTAGGCCTTCAGATGGCTAGAGCAATATAATCGAACAATACTAGGATTTCAAGCTAAAATAATGTACAGTATACTGTATCATGTCTTCAACTATGCTAGGGCTAGGACAATGTATAGAGCATTATTTTGAGAAGATTACAAAGGTTGTCCAATAGGGTATCAGGGTTTTCAAGCTAAAATAATGTACAGATCAGTATACTGTATTAGCTCTTCAGCTATGCTAGGACCAGGACAATGTATAGAGCATTATTATGAGAGGATTACAAAGATTGGGTATCGGGCTAAAATAATTTTTTAGGTTTCTTCCCTTTTTCCATCGACCACGCCCACCACTCAATGCCTTGCATATATCACAGTAGAATTATATACACATGCAACTCCATCCTGGACAACTCTAGGCCCTTGAATGGCCTCCGCAATATTTAACTACCTGGAGTTAAGCTGTGTGTGTAGTTCAAGGCCGTTGTCTTGCCCAGTTATGTCACTGTGAAGGTACATGTATTATGAAATGCAGAATTATATATACAGTGTCTGTGAGTCATCTATGAGCAAAATGGTTGAGGGGATCCACTTGAGGACTCCAATGAGTGACTTGATCTTTCAAAAGTTGTGGCAGTTCTGGGAAGCAGATGACTCGGAGATGATGTCTTCCATTGTAGGACTAGGCTGGTCAGCAACTATCACTGGTGAGGCTGAGAATTGCACGATGGGGACATGTAGGCTGGTAGCAGCCAGTGCAGCAACAACTATCACTGGTGAGGCTGGAGAACTACATGATGGAGACATGTAGGCTGGTACAGCCAGTGCAGCAATAACTATCACTGGTGAGGCTGGAGAACTACATGATGGAGACATGTAGGCTGGTAGGAGACATGTAGGCTGGTAGTAGCCAGTGCAGCAACAACTATCACTGGTGAGGCTGGAGAACTACATGATGGAGACATGTAGGCTGGTAGCAGCCAGTGCAGCAACAACTGTCACTGGTGAGGCTGGAGAACTACATGATGGAGGCATGTAGGCTGGTAGCAGCCAGTGCAGCAGCAACTATCACTGGTGAGGCTGGAGAACTACATGATGGAGACATGTAGGCTGGTAGTAGCCAGTGCAGCAACAACTATCACTGGTGAGGCTGGAGAACTACATGATGGAGACATGTAGGCTAGTAGCAGCAACAACTATCACTGGTAAGGCTGGAGAACTACATGATGGAGACATGTAGGCTGGTAGTAGCCAGTGCAGCAACAACTATCACTGGTGAGGCTGGAGAACTACATGATGGAGACATGTAGGCTGGTAGCAGCAACAACTATCACTGGTGAGGCTGGAGAACTACATGATGGAGGCATGTAGGCTGGTAGCAGCCAGTGCAGCAACAACTATCACTGGTGAGGCTGGAGAACTACATGATGGAGACATGTAGGCTGGTAGCAGCCAGTGCAACAGCAACTATCACTGGTGAGGCTGGAGAACTACATGATGGAGACATGTAGGCTGGTAGCAGCCAGTGCAGCAGCAACTATCACTGGTGAGGCTGGAGAACTACATGATGGAGACATGTAGGCTGGTAGCAGCCAGTGCAGCAGCAACTATCACTGGTGAGGCTGGAGAACTACATGATGGAGACATAGGCTGGTAGTAGCCAGTGCAGCAACAACTATCACTGGTGAGGCTGGAGAACTGCATGATGGAGACATGTAGGCTGGTAGCAGCCAGTGCAGCAACAACTATCACTGGTGAGGCTGGAGAACTGCATGATTGGAGACATAGGCTGGTAGCAGCAACAACTATCACTGGTGAGGCTACATGATGGAGACATGTAGGCTGGTAGCAGCCAGTGCAGCAGCAACCATCACTGGTGAGGCTGGAGAACTACATGATGGAGACATGTAGGCTGGTAGTAGCCAGTGCAGCAACAATTATCACTGGTGAGGCTGGAGAACTACATGATGGAGACATAGGCTGGTAGCAGCAACAACTATCACTGGTGAGGCTACATGATGGAGACATGTAGGCTGGTAGCAGCCAGTGCAGCAGCAACTATCACTAGTGAGGCTGGAGAACTACATGATGGAGACATAGGCTGGTAGCAGCAACAACTATCACTGGTGAGGCTACATGATGGAGACATGTAGGCTGGTAGCAGCCAGTGCAGCAGCAACTATCACTAGTGAGGCTGGAGAACTACATGATGGAGACATGGAGAGACTTGTAATATCTCCTTCAAGAGCATTGAAGCTGACTTGGAGATGAATCTGTGGGAGTCGAATGACCATACAATGACTTATTGTCACTAACCCAAGCAAGATCAGGTGATCCTTTACACACAGCCTGTAGTGTGTACTAATGCTGAGTCAGAGAGTTGCCTCGTGATCACTATTTAGGATCTCAAATCTCTCACCATCACAAGTGCTACATGGTGCCCCCATCATTGGTTCCCGAGAAATAGTTTTGAGATACTCACTTCGACCACCCTTTACCTACCAAGTAAATACCTACTAAGTTTAATAATAGCTCTCTTCATTCACCCTTTACCTACTAAGTTAATAGCTCAATAGCTCTCTTCATCCACCCTTTACCAACCAAAATAATACCTTGAAATAGCTCATTTCATCATCATTTACCCACCAAGTGCTTTACTCAACAAGTTACATGAAATAGTCTACCCTTTACCCACCAGGTTTAGATGCCATAGAAGGTAACACCAAACCATTCGCAGTTTAGACCGTCTCAAACATCAATCAGTAAATAACTTTGGCCATGGAACTTTCTTGGCAAGTTTGTCAATGCACAGGTTCTCTGCAGGTACACAACCCTGGTGCAGAAAGTGCCTAGTAACCTCCTTGTCAAGACCTGGAACCAAGGAACTTATTATATATTTTTACATTTTGCTTCCTTGGCCATTGAAGGGACCCCAAGGGTCGGAGTGTTGCACTAAAGCAGATAAGATGACCTGCTTATAATTACCCACCATATTTCCTGGGATGGCTCCTCCAATAGTATTCACTCCATTATGAGGTCTGAACCAAATAGTGTTCCTCCTCCAATAGTATTCAACCCATTACAAGGTCTGAACAAAATAGTGTTCCTCCTCCAATAGTATTCACTCCATTACGAGGTCTGAACCAAATAGTGTTCCTCCTCCAATAGTATTCACTCCATTACGAGGTCTAAACCAAATAGTGTTCCTCTCACTCCATTATGAGGTCTGAACCAAATAGTGTTCCTCCTCCAATAGTATTCACTCCATTACGAGGTCTGAACAAAATAGTGTTCCTCCTCCAATAGTATTCACTCCATTACGAGGTCTGAACCAAATAGTGTTCCTCCTCCAATAGTATTCACTCCATTACGAGGTCTGAACAAAACAGTGTTCCTCCTCCAATAGTATTCACTCCATTATGAAGTCTAAACCAAATAGTGTTCCTCCTCCAATAGTATTCACTCCATTACGGGGTCTGAACCAAATAGTGTTCCTCCTCCAATAGTATTCACTCCATTACGAGGTCTGAACCAAATAGTGTTCATCCTCCAATAGTATTCACTCCATTATGAGGTCTGAACCAAATAGTGTTCCTCCTCCAATAGTATTCACTCCATTACGAGGTCTGAACAAAATAGTGTTCCTCCTCCAATAGTATTCACTCCATTACGAGGTCTGAACCAAATAGTGTTCCTCCTCCAATAGTATTCACTCCATTACGAGGTCTGAACAAAACAGTGTTCCTCCTCCAATAGTATTCACTCCATTATGAAGTCTAAACCAAATAGTGTTCCTCCTCCAATAGTATTCACTCCATTACGGGGTCTGAACCAAATAGTGTTTCTCCTCCAATAGTATTCACTCCATTACGAGGTCTGAACCAAATAGTGTTCCTCCTCCAATAGTATTCACTCCATTACGAGGTCTGAACAAAATAGTGTTCCTCCTCCAATAGTATTCACTCCATTATGAGCTCTGAACCAAATAGTGTTCCTCCTCCAATAGTATTCGTAGTGTGCACTCATCTCCAGCATGCACATATAAATTTTAATTCCAAGCTGGAAGTCGAGGGTGGGAGTGAAGATGTCGTAATTGACCACCTAAAGCAGGAGAGGTGGAAGCTGAAGGCGCACCACAAATTGCTGAGCTCACTTTCGAGCTGGAATGTCAAGAATGTCAGGATTCTATCTACCCTTTCTCAGACCTCGACGATGACCCACGAAGAACTGGAACCAATCGAAACACTCGTTGAGGACTAGTAAACTTGCTTCCAACTTTGTCCAGGCCGTAGGTGCTAGTTTCTCTCACTATATTCAATTTCTTTGCACTAGTGTTTGTTGGCTCGCTACGATGACTGGGAGGAGCCAATGCGCAGGGCTATATGAGCTTGCGCATGCCTATGGCCTGAGGGTTGGGATTAATTGTGCACGCCTTCTAATTGTATTTGCCCTCATTTAATATTCGCTTCGTCAGGGTGCCTGAAACTATTTGGACCCACGGCATCCATTGGAGGTAATACATGCACTTAACATTTATTCACTTTGCTTGGACAGAAACACTGTTGGCTTGTAGTTGGTCTGTGTTCCTCCATGAAATGCATCGAAGACAATGGCCACAGGACAACACGAGGCAATCAAGTATATACAGTACTAATCGATCGAACAGCATAACTGGCAACAGACAATGTCACGTGCAGTAATAATTCACCGATGACATTTGGAACCCTCTGGCCGAGTCCATATTGTGCATTGTTTTGTTGACTGAATGACTGTATGTGATATATTGCACGTGGACTTGACATGCGAGTGTAGAAACTACGTGAAGTCTGGGGAGGTAAAAACACGATTCCTATTCCTTGTGTGTACCAACACTCATTGCTACCTCTCTCAGGATAAGTGCAAGAGAGAACTGGTGGCCTAGTTGATGTGCAGAGGAAAGACATTTCGGTTATCTACATGTATCATCGATGGGAGAGGGAGCTATGCTAAGGGGAAACACATTGCACACGACGTTTGCGATTCAAGAGTTCTTTAAAGGAGCCAAGCTTCTGTTGGATATGAATATTCATGAGCAAATGTTTCCCCTCATATTTTTGTATTCAGTGGAGATAAGATTTGGAGGCATGGTCATGCTTTGGAGGCGGAGTCACTGACGAACAATTTATACGACTCTCTAACTAGTCTGTTTGAAGTTGAAGTGTTGGGCATTAGCAGGCGAGTAGATGAGTCCTGCGTTGTTTTTGTTGTATTGCATCAAATCTTGACTATGCCCTTCTTTATAACATAATGTTGACTGGTTCTTATCGGCTACTCGAGTGCTGTGTTGAGACACTGTCTATTACAGCCTGACAATCCAGAGAGGAAGGTGATAATGGCTGTCAGTGACGACGACTGAGCGCCCATAACTGGCCGGTGGCAATTCCTCGGAAAGGAAATCCTTTGCTGCACACTTCCTTGGTCGTCTTTTGAGAAGAATAGTCATTGGGTGGGGGGGGGGGGGGGGGGGGGGGGGGGGAACTGATGCAGAGAAGTCACAGACACGAAGCTAATCACACTCTGCTACCTCGGCTACCTGCACCTCCCCCCACCCCACCCCTGCATATGCCACGCCCAACATTACAGGCTCCTCTTCAACATCTCTGAGGAGTGCCTCTGAGCTGACCATTGAACTTGCTCCAACATCGTCCTTCTCTTTAACCAAGATATGTGGAGTTCTCGCCAGCTTCTGCAAAGGTCTTCTCTGCTGTGCTCTACAACTCTGTCAGCAAGCAAGCTGTTGACCTCACTCTTAAGGCTGGTTCACAATACCTTTTATCAGCTGCATCGCTGTGCGAAGCGTCCTCAAAAGTAGTTTCTACCGCGTCGTCATGATTCACAATGTTGTTCCAAGATGCACGTGTGAACGATGGTTACCGAATTCTGACCTTTGACCTCTTTATTGAAGATTGCGAATACTTGGGAGTCCGACTTCGACGACAGCTCTGAGAGCGATGATGACTACGAGGAACACATCCATTGCTTAGAAACTCCGCTTAGTTTAACTTTCTAAATAATGCACAGGTTGTCAAAATCACATGGGATCAAGAAGCAATCTGATTGGCCGGGCGGATGAGGACCCTTCGCACCTGGACGCAGAAATAGAACTCGAGTCTATCTGAACGTTTTGGAGCTTTCACTTTTTTTTTTATAGAGCCCGTACAGACGCGCACGGATCACAAGACGCTTGAGGACACAATGCAACGCGACGTTCGCTGTT
Organism: Cladorhizidae sp. MBARI D1340-BT2; assembly: GCA_028752905.1. NCBI lineage: Eukaryota > Metazoa > Porifera > Demospongiae > Poecilosclerida > Cladorhizidae > Cladorhizidae sp. MBARI D1340-BT2. The sequence goes on along the minus strand of JAQNBH010000008.1, from coordinate 7,903,075 downwards.
TGCATCGCATTGTGAACCAGCCTTAAGAGTGCTTCCCATCTTCTGGGGAAACTGCTTCCAAGTCGTCGTACCAAAATCCTCCTCTCCCTCTCAGCCATTATTTTTCTGCCAGTCCATTAGCTTGCAGGGCAATAGGTGTGCAATCTGGCTCCAGGTGGACGTCAATAAGGACCGTACTAATCTCGGCCGTTTTCTCATTTCACTATCGAAGCATTGCATCAGGTCACCAGTAATGTACAGGCCATTACTGGATTAGGACCTGGTCAGTGGGCGGCAGTACTAGGGTTAGGACCTGGGCAGTGGCTAGGGTTAGGGCATGGGCAGTAGCTAGGGCTAGGGTTAGGGCATGGGCAGTAGCTAGGGTTAGGACCTGGGCAGTGGCTACGGCTAGGGTGGTAGCTAGGGCTTGGATTAGGGCATGGGCAGTAGCTAGGGCTAGGTTAGGGCCTGGGCATAACTCAGTAACTAGGGCTAGAGTGAGGGCCTGGGCAATAGCTAGGGCAACAGGGAAATACAACCTAACCACTGCATGCTATAATATAAAGAACAGGGTGTTTCAGCTTGCCACAGACAGCCTAACATTTCTAGTAGTAATTAAAATATAATAAAGTTTTTTGCTGAGGTTGTGTGCAGTCATATATATCTCTACATTGCTTCAAATAAAGCCCTACACTTTCATCATGTCGAACATCGTGGGAGATGTTTGCTGGATGTTCGTAGGGGCATTAGTGCATTCCTACTTTGATTGGCAAACATACTAAGCACTCGCTGGGTGGAGGAGCATGGGGAGAGGAACGTGGGGAGAGGAACATGAGTGTTTGTTCTGCTATGCACAACCACATCTGCGACATACATATCCATTGCGAGTGTGGATATGTGCCATTCACTCGTGTACGGTCACCCGTCTTATGAGGGGATTAAACCATTTTCTAACATAATCATACGGCTTTGGAGCTCCAAAGATTCTGCACACTTTACTGTATGGACTTGACATACAGCTCAAAGGTAGATCTCTCTGTGTTGCATAGGTGTATAACTATGCAGGTCTCTCTGAGTGCTTGTATAGGTGTATAACTATGCAGGTCTCCCTGTGTGCTTGCATAGGTGTATAACTATGCAGGTCTCTCTGTGTGCTTGCATAGGTGTATAACTATGCAGGTCTCCCTGTATGCTTGTATAGGTGTATAACTATGCAGGTCTCCCTGTGTGCTTGCATAGGTGTATAACTATGCAGGTCTCTCTGTGTGCTTGCATAGGTGTATAACTATGCAGGTCTCCCTGTATGCTTGTATAGGTGTATAACTATGCAGGTCTCTCTGAGTGCTTGTATAGGTGTATAACTATGCAGGTCTCCCTGTGTGCTTGCATAGGTGTATAACTATGCAGGTCTCTCTGTGTGCTTGCATAGGTGTATAACTATGCAGGTCTCCCTGTATGCTTGTATAGGTGTATAACTATGCAGGTCTCCCTGTGTGCTTGCATAGGTGTATAACTATGCAGGTCTCTCTGTGTGCTTGCATAGGTGTATAACTATGCAGGTCTCCCTGTGTGCTTGCATAGGTGTATAACTATGTAGGTCTCTCTGTGTGCTTGCATAGGTGTATAACTATGCAGGTCTCTCTGTGTGCTTGTATAGGTGTATAACTATGCAGGTCTCCCTGTGTGCTTGTATAGGTGTATATCTATGCAGGTCTCTATGTGCTTGCATAGGTGTATAACTATGCAGGTCTCCCTGTGTGCTTGTATAGGTGTATAACTATGCAGGTCTCCCTGTATGCTTGCATAGGTGTATAACTATGCAGGTCTCTCTGTGTGCTTGTATAGGTGTATAACTATGCAGGTCTCCCTGTGTGCTTGTATAGGTGTATATCTATGCAGGTCTCTCTGTGTGCTTGTATAGGTGTATAACTATGCAGGTCTCCCTGTGTGCTTGTATAGGTGTATATCTATGCAGGTCTCTATGTGCTTGCATAGGTGTATAACTATGCAGGTCTCCCTGTATGCTTGCATAGGTGTATAACTATGCAGGTCTCTCTGTATGCTTGTATAGGTGTATAACTATGCAGGTCTCCCTGTGTGCTTGCATAGGTGTATAACTATGTAGGTCTCTCTGTGTGCTTGCATAGGTGTATAACTATGCAGGTCTCTCTGTGTGCTTGTATAGGTGTATAACTATGCAGGTCTCCCTGTGTGCTTGTATAGGTGTATATCTATGCAGGTCTCTATGTGCTTGCATAGGTGTATAACTATGCAGGTCTCCCTGTGTGCTTGTATAGGTGTATAACTATGCAGGTCTCCCTGTATGCTTGCATAGGTGTATAACTATGCAGGTCTCTCTGTGTGCTTGTATAGGTGTATAACTATGCAGGTCTCCCTGTGTGCTTGTATAGGTGTATATCTATGCAGGTCTCTATGTGCTTGCATAGGTGTATAACTATGCAGGTCTCCCTGTATGCTTGCATAGGTGTATAACTATGCAGGTCTCTCTGTGTGCTTGTATAGGTGTATAACTATGCAGGTCTCCCTGTGTGCTTGCATAGGTGTATAACTATGCAGGTCTCCCTGTGTGCTTGTATAGGTGTATAACTATGCAGGTCTCCCTGTGTGCTTGCATAGGTGTATAACTATGCAGGTCTCCCTGTGTGCTTGTATAGGTGTATAACTATGCAGGTCTCCCTGTATGCTTGCATAGGTGTATAACTATGCAGGTCTCTCTGTATGCTTGTATAGGTGTATAACTATGCAGGTCTCTGTGTGCTTGTATAGGTGTATAACTATGCAGGTCTCCCTGTATGCTTGCATAGGTGTATAACTATGCAGGTCTCTCTGTGTGCTTGTATAGGTGTATAACTATGCAGGTCTCCCTGTGTGCTTGTATAGGTGTATATCTATGCAGGTCTCTATGTGCTTGCATAGGTGTATAACTATGCAGGTCTCCCTGTGTGCTTGTATAGGTGTATAACTATGCAGGTCTCTCTGTATGCTTGTATAGGTGTATAACTATGCAGGTCTCCCTGTGTGCTTGTATAGGTGTATATCTATGCAGGTCTCTATGTGCTTGCATAGGTGTATAACTATGCAGGTCTCCCTGTGTGCTTGTATAGGTGTATAACTATGCAGGTCTCTCTGTATGCTTGTATAGGTGTATAACTATGCAGGTCTCCCTGTATGCCTGCATAGGTGTATAACTATGCAGGTCTCTCTGTGTGCTTGCATAGGTGTATAACTATGCAGGTCTCCCTGTGTGCTTGCATAGGTGTATAACTATGCAGGTCTCTCTGTATGCTTGCATAGGTGTATAACTATGCAGGTCTCCCTGTATGCCTGCATAGGTGTATAACTATGCAGGTCTCTCTGTGTGCTTGCATAGGTGTATAACTATGCAGGTCTCTCTGTATGCTTGCATAGGTGTATAACTATGCAGGTCTCCCTGTGTGCTTGTATAGGTGTATAACTATGCAGGTCTCTCTGTATGCTTGTATAGGTGTATAACTATGCAGGTCTCCCTGTGTGCTTGCATAGGTGTATAACTATGCAGGTCTCCCTGTGTGCTTGCATAGGTGTATAACTATGCAGGTCTCCCTGTGTGCTTGTATAGGTGTATAACTATGCAGGTCTCTCTGTATGCTTGTATAGGTGTATAACTATGCAGGTCTCCCTGTGTGCTTGCATAGGTGTATAACTATGCAGGTCTCTCTGTGTGCTTGCATAGGTGTATAACTATACAGGTCTCTCTGTATGCTTGCATAGGTGTATAACTATGCAGGTCTCCCTGTGTGCTTGCATAGGTGTATAACTATGCAGGTCTCTCTGTATGCTTGTATAGGTGTATAACTATGCAGGTCTCCCTGTATGCTTGCATAGGTGTATAACTATGCAGGTCTCCCTGTATGCTTGTATAGGTGTATAACTATGCAGGTCTCTCTGTATGCTTGCATAGGTGTATAACTATGCAGGTCTCTCTGTGTGCTTGTATAGGTGTATAACTATGCAGGTCTCTCTGTGTGCTTGCATAGGTGTATAACTATGCAGGTCTCCCTGTATGCTTGCATAGGTGTATAACTATGCAGGTCTCTCTGTGTGCTTGTATAGGTGTATAACTATGCAGGTCTCTCTGTGTGCTTGCATAGGTGTATAACTATGCAGGTCTCCCTGTATGCTTGCATAGGTGTATAACTATGCAGGTCTCCCTGTATGCTTGCATAGGTGTATAACTATGCAGGTCTCCCTGTGTGCTTGCATAGGTGTATAACTATGCAGGTCTCTCTGTATGCTTGCATAGGTGTATAACTATGCAGGTCTCCCTGTGTGCTTGTATAGGTGTATAACTATGTAGGTCTCTCTGTGTGCTTGCATAGGTGTATAACTATGCAGGTCTCTCTGTATGCTTGTATAGGTGTATAACTATGCAGGTCTCTCTGTGTGCTTGTATAGGTGTATAACTATGCAGGTCTCCCTGTGTGCTTGCATAGGTGTATAACTATGCAGGTCTCTCTGTATGCTTGTATAGGTGTATAACTATGCAGGTCTCTCTGTGTGCTTGTATAGGTGTATAACTATGCAGGTCTCCCTGTGTGCTTGCATAGGTGTATAACTATGCAGGTCTCTCTGTATGCTTGTATAGGTGTATAACTATGCAGGTCTCTCTGTGTGCTTGTATAGGTGTATAACTATGCAGGTCTCTCTGTGTGCTTGCATACTGTAGGTGTATAACTATGCAGGTCTCCCTGTATGCTTGCATAGGTGTATAACTATGCAGGTCTCCCTGTGTGCCTGCATAGGTGTATAACTATGCAGGTCTCTCTGTATGCTTGTATAGGTGTATAACTATGCAGGTCTCCCTGTATGCTTGCATAGGTGTATAACTATGCAGGTCTCTCTGTATGCTTGTATAGGTGTATAACTATGCAGGTCTCTCTGTATGCTTGCATAGGTGTATAACTATGCAGGTCTCCCTGTGTGCTTGCATAGGTGTATAACTATGCAGGTCTCTCTGTGTGGTGTATAACTATGCAGGTCTCTCTGTATGCCTGCATAGGTGTATAACTATGCAGGTCTCCCTGTATGCTTGCATAGGTGCATAACTATGCAGGTCTCCCTGTATGCTTGTATAGGTGTATAACTATGCAGGTCTCTCTGTGTGCTTGCATAGGTGTATAACTATGCAGGTCTCTCTGTATGCTTGCATAGGTGTATAACTATGCCAAAGTTATTCCGGTAAAGAGGGTACCTCTTGAAGGCCTGCACAAGTGTGGCTCCTCAGTGCAGGAGTAAGGAAGCCCTACTCCACAGGATGAGTGTCATTAATTAAGTGCTACAGCGTGAGTAGGTAGTAGCGGGTGCTGGCCAATGTCCTACCTGAAATCTAACAACCACTTCCCTTTCTGTCCTAGAATTTTTTCCCCTAACCACAAGCTTGATCATCTGTGCACGACTTAGCACTCATGAGTTAGAGCAGTGCTTCCTTGTCACCGATATTAATTAGAGCATCCTCTTTCCTAATTAGAGCTTCCTCTCGCCATGGATATTAATTAGAGCTTCATCACAGATTAATTAGATCATCCCCTTGTCATGGCTATTAATTAGAGCTTCCTCGCAGATTAATCAGAGCGCATCCTCTTGGCAGCACCCTCACGCCACAGATACTCTTGCCACAGCTGTTATAATTAGATCATCCGCTTGTCACAGATTAATTAGAGCACCCTCGTGTCACAGATGTTAATTAGATCATCCGCTTGCCACAGATTAATTAGAGCATCCTCGTGCCACAGATACCAATTTCAATTGCCTAGCACTTTCCATCAGGAGCCACATTTGCAGCAAACTCAGGCCTTCAAGATTTCGAGGTGTGTACTGCACTTTGGCATGGCCATAGCTATGCAACATAGTTTAGTAGTGCACAGAGAGCCTTTAGAACTATACATCAAGTGAGGTTTCAGAATCTATGGAGCTCCCAAGTTGTAACCACAAGAATTTATTATTAATATATTAGTGCCCCTTAAATAAAACTTTCTTATGGTTAGTAACTGTCTGTGTTGTAAGGACCTGGACTCTGACATTCATACATAACTCCTCTCAAATCTCGACATAGAGGTCGGGATCGTTCATCTGAAGGTGTTGGAGCTTGTCAAGGGAAGGACACATTTGCTTGTGTGTGCTGCCAATCTCAGGCAGCGAGTACAAGGAGAACAGGTTGCAGGGTTGGATATAGAGGAGAGGTAAGCCCTAGCCAAAGCCATAGCCCTAGCCCTAGCGCACTCCATATAGTCAATAAGGGAGAGATATACTAATGGCGAAGAATATACTGGACACGTACAGCAATTGTGAGGGGTATTATTACGAATGTCTGACGCTACTTCCAGCCATTGCCTGGTCTCCCCTTCAGCACAATAATCATTCTTTCAACCAGCTCTGGTGGCCTCTCTGTCTCGAGTTCTTGTGGGATCCGCCTGATCTTCTCCCCCAGTACTCTGACAATTCCGTCGGATACAAGCACTGCCTGATGACCTCACTCCTAGCGTGCTTCCCATCTTTAGGGTAAGCTGTTTCCAAGAAGTCGTAACGAAACCCTCCTCTCCATCTCAGACATATTTCACACACATTTCTGTTTCAGCACCAGCCAACCCATTGTGTTGCAGGGAATCTGGTTGTGCAGCCATGCACTAATTGGGAAGCACTTACACATGTTTGTACATGACCTCTATACAAGCTAAAGACGGGGCAGCAGAGGCTTCACAATGCAGGTGCTTAATGGTGCTTCATCTTCACAGAACGTCCGTGCATTCACTTATATTAGTCATGACAACTTTCAATTTTTAATTCTGCACTCTCTCGGCAATCCGACAGTGGTGAGAGGGTTAATATGTACACGTCGCTGATGCGGAGGTCATCGCACTTCTGACGTGTGTGGACATACGGGATCAACCCTCGGAGTCAATTGGTGTGTTGGTACATGAAAGGACTAGCGTGCCATTCCAGCATGGTCGGCTGTGCCTGCTCGAGTCGGGGGATGCTTGTAAATGAAGGAGACTATACACTGCACGAGTTTCCCTCCTGTGTGGCCTGAATATTCCTCCACGGAAGAGCATGTGTGTGTGTATCTCTGTTCAGAGCTGCTGCAAGGCAAAGCTCCTTCATCACTCCCAGCTCAGGAGGCACGCATGGGATGCTAGAAGCCTGTGCAACACACGGTAAAATTGACATTCCAATTTCTCGTGTCATGTGACAACTACTTCGGTGTGTGCCAACCTTTCTCCTGTGCTGGAGTTCCAGCACATCTTTGGCTGCCTTTTTTAGACCACTCCTCCCTCCTAGAATGTCGCACTCGGCTTACTTCTTCAAGTGCAATTGTGCATGCCCTCAACGGGAACTGCCGCCCACCTGTTCTTGCACTTGCATTTCTAGCCAGTGGGGTGACTCGACTCTACCGTCTGCCTGTGTGCCAAATGCCAGAGGCTTCTTGCCTCGGTGGGGGGGGGGGGCATGCGGGAGTCATTGCCGCCACTTTGCCCAGCACCTTTCGCAGTGTCGGTGTGTGGCCTTGTTCACAAATGGACTTATGGACTCAAGTCGTGGGGGTGGGGGAAATTAGATTCATAGATACACGCTCCTTGAAGACGAACCTCGTGCCTCCCCCCCCCCTTAATTGCCTCGAGGCACACACTGGAAGTGTTTTTGGAGCTAAAATTAGCTAAAACCATTTGGGGGTAAGTGCATGTCTTTTGCCTGATGCGAGCTTTGTTTTGACAACCACCAATAGAGTCAAAACAATGCAGAGTGCTACCACACTCCCTGCACGTGCTCCACAGCGAGGCACTGTGCTCACGTGATCTGGTAGTGAGGCACTGTGCTCACGTGATCCAGTAGCGAGGCACACTGTGCTCACGTGATCCGGTAGTGAGGCACTGTGCTCACATGATCCGGTAGTGGGACACTGTGCTCACATGATCCGGTAGTGAGGCACTGTGCTCACATGATCCTGTAGTGAGGCACTGTGCTCACATAATCCGGTAGTGAGGCACGTGCTCACATGATCCTGTAGTGAGGCACTGTGCTCACATAATCCGGTAGTGAGGCACGTGCTCACATGATCCGGTAGTGAGACACTGTGCTCACATGATCCGGTAGTGAGACACTGTGCTCACATGATCCGGTAGTGAGGCACTGTGCTCACATGATCCGGTAGTGAGGCACGTGCTCACATGATCCTGTAGTGAGGCACTGTGCTCACATGATCCGGCAGTGAGACACTGTGCTCACATGATCCAGTAGTGAGGCACTGTGCTCACATGATCCTGTAGTGAGACACTGTGCTCACATGATCCTGTAGCGAGGCACGTGCTCACATGATCCTGTAGTGAGGCACTGTGCTCACATGATCCGGTAGTGGGACACTGTGCTCACATGATCCGGTAGTGGGACACTGTGCTCACATGATCCGGTAGTGGGACACTGTGCTCACATGATCCGGTAGTGAGACACTGTGCTCACATGATCCTGTAGTGAGGCACGTGCTCACATGATCCTGTAGTGAGACATTGTGCTCACATGATCCGGTAGTGAGGCACTGTGCTCACATGATCCGGTAGTGAGGCACGTGCTCACATGATCCTGTAGTGAGGCACTGTGCTCACATGATCCTGTAGTGAGACACTGTGCTCACGTGATCCGGTAGTGAGGCACTGTGCTCACATGATCCGGTAGTGAGGCACGTGCTCACATGATCCGGTAGTGAGACACTGTGCTCACGTGATCCGGTAGTGAGACACTGTGCTCACATGATCCGGTAGTGAAACACTGTGCTCACATGATCCTGTAGTGAGACACTGTGCTCACATGATCCGGTAGTGAGACACTGTGCTCACATGATCCGGTAGTGAGACACTGTGCTCACATGATCCGGTATAGTGAGACACTGTGCTCACATGATCCGGTAGTGAGGCACTGTGCTCACGTGATCCGGTAGTGAGACACTGTGCTCACATGATCCTGTAGTGAGACACTGTGCTCACATGATCCTGTAGTGGGACACTGTGCTCACACGCATATATATATATTGGTATCACTTCTGAGCATGCACAATGCAGCAGATTGACTACCAGAAGAAGCCAAACTTTCCAATGCCTTGCAATGACTAATCCGTTTCTCAATTCAGTAAAAACACAAAAATTTGTAAAGGTCATCGGCACAATGAACCCATATGTGTGTGTGTGTGCAATATTAAGCCTAGCTAAGCTAATTCAGCTGCAGTTTATTCACTACAAGGAGGTCATCCATTGGTTTCCTCAGAACCTTACTCTTGCACAGAGCTCCAACAAAAACCAGTTGAGCTAGCCAGGTACTTGAGTCTTGTGTGTGTGTATAGGAATGCATAGGCATGTGTGTTAAATAGTCAATGGGAACAAGGATAAAACCTGCTCTGATTAGTTACATAGTTCTGGAATTATCCTCGCCACTTCTTAACCAGTTGAATGCAGATATTAGTTGTGGCTTGTTGTAATTATTATATTATCTTGAGCTTATAAGAATAAACTTCTCAAATGTCATCAGAATGGAAATACAATAAGCTGCCGTTTGGTACGAGAATCAGCTCTGTTGAAGTAAGCAAGCAAAAGCTACACAATGCTACGTCAGCAACAAATACAATAAAGAAATCCATCAAGGAGTGCCTCCTTGCTCAGCAGTGAAGCCATTCATAGTGACTCCTGGTAAGCACAGGTGCCTGTGCAGATTTCCACCGAAGAAGAACTTCCAGAAACAGTAGCAAAAGCAGTTGCTTGTCAGCCATAAAAAAATAATTTAAAAAAATAATAAAAAAATAAAATAAAAATAATAATAAAATAATAAAATAATAAAAATTTTAAATTTTTTTAAAAAATCAAACAAAATAAAAATTAAGGCAGTTTTGGAGCATTAATTTTTTAATATTTTTATCTAAATTATTATTATTATCTTTTCTTTTTTTGTGCTTGCTCGCTCGCTCTCCTGTCCAACCAGAAGTAAAGTTTTATAACTATTAAAAATGACTAGGGCAGTCTATTGGGCATATGGAGAATGTGCGCGTAATACATGCCTTTTCCCCAACAATGTCCTAGTTTATGCCATACATGTGTGGCACTAATGACATTTAATCAGTCAATAAGCTGCTGGACTATTTAATCAGTCAAGAAGCTGCTGGACTATAAAGAAACAAGTAGAGAACAAACAAGCACATGTAATTAAGTAAAATATTTGTGACATCCCCGAGTGCTCAGGACAGAGGCCAAGTTCCCCCTCTGCTCTGTCCCACGAGACACTTATGTGCTTCCATTTGTAACACTCTTTGACCTTGTTGAAGAGCATTAAAGAGAATTTATCAGCCGTGGACCCACACATTTTATAGGGACTATTTATACCTTGTGAAATAACGGAGGACCATTATTATAGTACTTTTTAAATTTGTATTATATTTGGTGTTTTTTATTATAATAGGTAAAGGGTCTCCTGTGAATGTTTGTGGTCTATGCTGGTAAATTCTTGTTGCATTTCTTTGTTGACAAATTTTAAAGTATAAATTTGTGAGCGGAATGGGGGGGAGGCTGAGACGTCCACAGCCAGTAAAATGATTACCAGTTCCTGCAAAAGTTGTGACATTTCTATGAGGACAATGGCTCGGAAGAGGATCCTCGTCCACTGCAAGTCTGGGCAGGCAGTGGCCAATGCAGCCTGTAACGGGACCCACATCCGCTGCAAGTCTGGGCAGGCAGCGGCCAGTGCAGCAGCAGCTACAGTACTGCCTGTAAGGGGACCCACACCCACTGCAAGTCTGGGCAGGCAGCGGCCAGCGCAGCAGCAGCTATCGCCAGTACAAAGGCCAAGCTACACAATAAAGACAAGAAGAAACTGGTTACAACCTTTGTGAAGGACATAAGTCGGCCTAGAAGGGATAGCTAACTCTCACATGAACAGGATCAGGTGACCTATTGCATGCATAAGTATGCTACATACCATAATAGAGCCAGGTTCTTTATCAGGGAATCTTATAGTGTGGGAAAGCTTGTACCTAAAAGGAACTTGCTATGCTCACATGCAAAGTGAGTGTGTATATATATGACTCCTGTGTAGGCTGACAGCAGCTGTTGCCCCTACTACATATTGAAAATAACACATCCTTTGGGTCCAGTCATAAAGTTGTCTGTGGTGTGTGTGTGTGTGGGATGTATTCAAGCCCCCCCCCCATGGGGTTTAACCTTTCATCTCAGAATAATCAAATGGATATGTGGTTACTGTTGTGAAACAAAGCACATCATATATTATCCGTGTAGTGGGTTGGTGTGGCCTAGTTGTTCTCTTGCCCAGCCAGTGCCTCGGCTTTAGTTATACTCGTTTATACTCGTTCTTTGTTCTCAAGTCCTATGAAAGTTCCGAATTGTCCATCAACTTCAGATTCACTCGAGTCGGAGGATGGATGGTCATTGCCACATTTGATTTCGACAAATTCTATGTACTAGGGACTTTGTGCACCCACCCTAATCTTATCTACTTCACTGACAGCAGCTGGTGGGCACTCACTCTATAACAAATGATACTACAATAATATATGAATATGTTACAGTATTACATCAGAGCTGGCTAAGTTGGTCCAGGCTCACCACCTTAGATATTAGTGGGCCAGGCTCCCACCTTAGATATTGGTGGGCCAGGCTCCCACCTTAGATATTGGTGGGCCAGCTCCCACCTTAGATATTGGTGGGCCAGGCTCACCACCTTAGATATTGGTGGGCCAGGCTCACCACCTTAGATATTGGTGGGCCAGGCTCCCACCTTAGATATTGGTGGGCCAGGCTCACCACCTTAGATATTGGTGGGCCAGGCTCACCACCTTAGATATTGGTGGGCTGGGCTCACCTTAGATATTGGTGGGCCAGGCTCACAACCTTAGATATTGGTGGGCCAGGCTCCCACCTTAGAGATTGGTGTGCTGAGCTCACCACCTTAGATATACTAGTGGGCCAGGCCAAGATTGAGGATTGTGACATAAGTCTTCACAAAACTCATACTTGTAGTTATGCACTTCATGAACTTACAAACATATCTGAAGTAAATGAACTTCCAATTGCCTCTAATTAGAGCAACCAATGTTTTATAGGTGCTGGAGTGGCACGCTGGGATTGCGGGATTGGCTCCACCACTGTCCATTGTTGTTCTGCATGTCTGGCAGAAGACAATATCACTCTCCCCATTGTAGTGAAAGATGGTAGTCCACAAACCATCAGACTTGGCAAGACCTTGCCCTTGTGCCAAACTTTCTCTTGGGAAAGATGAAGTTATAATTTGGAGGTGAGGGACTCCTCAGCCGAGACAGTGAGCTCTGGTCCCATGCAGATGAAGTTATGATTGAGGTTAGGGACTCCACAGCCAAGACAGTGAGCTCTGGTCCCATGCAGATGAAGTTATGATTGAGGTTAGGGACTCCACAGCCAAGACAGTGAGCTCTGATCACGTGCAGATGAAGTTATGATTGATGTGAGGGACTCCTCAGCCAAGACAGTGAGCTCTGATCATGTGCAGATGAAGTTATGATTGATGTTAGGGACTCCACAGCCAAGACAGTGAGCTCTGATCCCATGCAGATGAAGTTATGATTGATGTTAGGGACTCCTCAGCCAAGACAGTGAGCTCTGGTCCCATGCAGATGAAGTTATGATTGATGTTAGGGACTCCACAGCCAAGACAGTGAGCTCTGGTCCCATGCAGATGAAGTTATGATTGAGGTTAGGGACTCCACAGCCAAGACAGTGAGCTCTGATCATGTGCAGATGAAGTTATGATTGATGTTAGGGACTCCTCAGCCAAGACAGTGAGCTCTGGTCCCATGCAGATGAAGTTATGATTGATGTTAGGGACTCCACAGCCAAGACAGTGAGCTCTGGTCCCATGCAGATGAAGTTATGATTGAGGTTAGGGACTCCACAGCCAAAACAGTGAGCTCTGTTCCGTGAAGCCATTGACCACCACTGGAAGCAGCAATTTGCACATATGCATGTGTGAATGAGTGCCATTGCCAAATATCCTCTGAAGTCTTAATGGGACGCTGCGGCCACAACACCTAAAAAGTCGTTTAACCTGTCAATCCAGTAGACCAAATCAACTCCACCTGCTCCAACTAGTGTGGGCAGTGCTGAACTAGGGAAAACCCAACTGCAGAAAAACCTCTCACCTCTTCATAGACCTAATTAACAGACGCTGTGGTTCCCCGCTACTTGGCAACCCCCATGCCTACTTATGCAGGTGTAAACAGTTGTAAATACCCAATACCAGACTGAAAGGAGGTCGATAATTGATTTTGGGGCTAATTGAATTAGGCTTTGGAATTTCAAATAAGCAGATCCAGCCTTCATGATTTAATTTACAGCTCGAGGAATCTGCGCTGGTCAGAGAGTGCCTGGTTGGTTGTGGAGAAGAAATGGGAGGGCTCCAAGGGAGGTTTCACTGGAGCTGGCGCAAGAGAAAAGCTTGGCTAGTCAAACACAGTGGTGTGTACGTGTGTGTGTGTGTGTGTATGCACGCGAGAGAGGAGAGGGAGTAAGGTGCTAACATGGATTATCGCTTTTGGTGCTTACTACATAGCAAATGGTAAAAGTTGACAGTCGAGCGTCAGTTTTGGTGTGGCTGTGGGCTGTGGATTGCATATGTGCACAAGTGGCGGTTGCTACTGAAGGGATTCCACACACACACACACACGTATGTGGAGTTGTTATGGCAAGTGTAGGAATTGATCACATGCTTCTGCATTATTTAGAATCTTAGGCGGCGGCTGGGTGTTGTCATGGTGATGTGGTGTTTTTTAAAATTTATTTTTATTCTTTATTTTTATTATTGTTATTATTTTGTTATTATTTTGTTATTATTTTATTGTTAATTGGTGAGTGAAGCCCTCACCGGAGAGTTGGGTGGGAAATCTTGTGTTGTTGCTCATGTGTACATATGTATGTGGCTATCTCTCTGTGTATTCACCAACAATTCCCTTATAAACGGGTTTGCGTTAACTGGAAATTTGTCGTCTTAGTGAAGATCTTTCGGCTGACAGATTGTCGAGGAAAGAAAACTGGATGCACGGAAGAATCTGCATGGGATGGTGGATGGGCTCCACGGGAGGTGGATGGGCCGCACGGGAGGTGGATGGCCGCACAGGAGGTGGATGGGCCGCACGGGAGGTGGATGGGCCGCACGGGAGGTGGATGGGCCGCACGGGAGGTGGATGGGCCGCACGGGAGGTGGATGGGCCGCACGGGAGGTGGATGGGCCACACGGGAGGTGGATGGCCGCACAGGAGGTGGATGGGCCGCACGGGAGGTGGATGGGCCGCACAGGAGGTGGATGGGCCACACAGGAAGTGGATGGGCCACACAGGAAGTGGATGGGCCGCACGGGAGGTGGATGGGCCACACGGGAGGTGGATGGGCCACACAGGAAGTGGATGGGCCGCACGGGAGGTGGATGGGCCGCACGGGAGGTGGATGGGCCACACGGGAGGTGGATGGGCCGCACGGGAGGTGGATTAGCTACAAGAGTTGTGGTGAGTGGGTGGGTGCTCTGTCAAGGCAAAAACACTCGATGTGCGCTGAACTATAAAGGAGGGAAGTGTTAATGATGGAGAACATCACCTGACAGATCAAGAGGTGCAAATTGTCTGAAGCTCTTATCAGCTACCTCTTACCAGCTGTTGCATAGTCGAGTCTTCGCTATTTTTGACAATTCTGTCAGCCACAAGCACTGCCTGATGACCTCACTCCTAGCGTGCTTCCCATCTTTAGGGGAAGCTGCTTCCAAGCAGTCTTAACGAAACCCTCTCTCTCCCAGACATATTTCACACACATTTCTGTTTCAGCACCAGCCAACCAATTGTGTTGCAGGGAATCTGGTTGTGCGGCCATGCATTAGTTGGGTGTCTGTGCAGAAGGCGTGTCAGCTCACCACATAATGCGGCCATGCATTAGTTAGGTGACTGTGCAGAAGGCGTGTCAGCTCCCCACATAGTGCGGCCATGCATTAGTTGGGTGTCTGTGCAGAAGGCGTGTCAGCTCCCCACATAGTGCGGCCATGCATTAGTTGGGTGACTGTGCAGAAGGCGTGTCAGCTCCCCACACACTGCGGCAATGGTGTCTGTACAGAGGGTGTGTCAGCTCCCCACATAGTGCGGCCATGCATTAGTTGGGTGTCTGTGCAGAAGGCGTGTCAGCTCCCCACACACTGCACCCATGCAATAATTTCTAGTTACTTTACCTCGTGCTGTGTGAGTGTCTGTGAGTGTGTGTTGGTGTGTGTGTGTGTTTGTTGGTGCGTGTGTGTGTGTTGGTGCAAGGGGGCGTGGTTGGCAGGCCCGAATAAAAACAAAAATGAAGTGCTCCAAGCCAAAGTGATCGGATTAAGCTTTCGTTGATGACATCTCAAATAAAGCACGTCAATGTTGGGACTATCACAAAATTCATGCGACGTGATGCATTTTCATGTTCACAACTGACGCGTCACATCCCCAGGCACGGCGTGAAGGTCACATCCCCAGGCACGGCATGAAGGTCACATCCCCAGACACGGCATGAAGGTCACATCCCCAGGCATGGCATGAAGGTCACATCCCCAGACACGGCATGAAGGTCACATTCCCAGGCATGGCGTGAAGGTCGCATCCCCAGGCATGGCGTGAAGGTCGCATCCCCAGGCATGGCGTGAAGGTCACATCCCCAGGCACGGCATGGTCACATCCCCAGGCACGGCGTGGTCACATCCCCAGTGCACACGACATAAAGTCTAGTAGTACTTATGACCAATACCAACTCGCCTAAAAAAATAGTACTGTTTTGGCTGACCCACTTCTGCCGGCCCTGATTGGTGTGTGTGTGTCCCCGATCAGAAGTTTCACGAAGTTTCTGCTTGCTGCCTCTATTGAAAATGCACCTGCTATGTTTACGCACTGACAAAGGGAATAAGCTCTGGAGGGTGGGGGTCTTTTCACTCCACTGTTGGCAGCTTCCACAAGCAGCTGACCATGTGCCTTGTTAGTGGTAGCAGAAGCTACAGCTCCATTTCATTTGACAAGAATATTATAAAGCAATTTTATTATTCTCAATGAACTTTCAGTTGACATTATAATATTAAAATCACCTTCAATAATCAACTTCAATTATTTTTTTCACTCGACGTTTCGACTAGATGCTCTAGTCTTCATCATCGTTGTTGTTGTTGTTGTTGTTGTTATTATATTATTATATTACTTTACTATTATTATTATTATTATTACTGTTATTATTATTATTATTATTATTTACTACTCTATTGTTTTATTATTGTATTATTGATTGTTATTATTATTATTATTATTATTATTATTATTATTATTATTATTATTATTATTATTATTATTATTATTATTATTATTATTATTATTATATTATTATTATTATTACTACTATATTGTTTTATTATTGTATTTGTATTGTTTATTATTTATTATTATTGTTGTTATTATTATTATTATTATTATTATTATTATTATTATTATTATTATTATTATTATTATTATTATTACTATATATTGTATATTGTTTTATTATTGTATTGTTTATTATATTATTATTAGTAGTAGTATTAGTAGTATTATTATTATTATTACTACTACTACTACTACTACTACTACTACTACTACTACTATTATTATTATTATTATTATTATTATTATTATTATTATTATTATTATTATTACTATTACTACTATTACTATTACTATTACTATTACTATTACTATTATTATTATTATTATTATTGTTGTTGTTATTATTATTATATTCCGACGAACAATCACTGCAGTGCGAAGGCACCCAGCCCTACCGCCAAACCTGCCAGCACTGTAGTGTGCTAGGTTTACTGTAGAGCAACTAGACACAAACATCTACAGCGACCGGAGGATGAACATGCATGGGGTTATTGGTGAGAAGTGCAGTGAAGTAGACACAGAGCCAGTCACCTCCACACCTGGCTTCTCGCAAACTTCTCCCTCTGGACTGCTGCTTCGCGGGCTTGTCATCAAATCCCTTTCGTAGCTGGTGCATCTTTGTTCACACTGACCGCAGCCATGGCAACATGCAGCCATGGCAACATGGATCGAGACGAGTGTTGATGGTTGATGTTGGCGTAGGTGCCACCGGTGTGGTGTGTGTGCCTGTGATGTTCCTGTTGTTATTATTGCTGGGATGGAAGTCAAAATTTCAATTACAAATTTTCTGGCAAGGAATAATTTGAATAACTGGTTGCAAACACAAGTACCAAGCAGCAGAGTTGCAGCCGACACATATAGTGCGGTGATGGTGGATGGGGGGGGGATCCGGAATGACTCCCTGCTTGCAAACAAATCACACGCAAATTTAGATTTAATTGCATGAGTAGTTTCAGGATTGCCATTAAGTTTCCCACTCTCTTCTTCTCCTGATCTAATTGGGGCCAATTAGCGAGGGAAGGGGCATTTCTATTAACCTCTCAGGTTCCTAAGCCAGCCCACGGCAGCACGGATTCCTAGGAAGTTTGTTAACGTGTGACCAAGTTCTGTTAATTAAGATCCCACGGGCGCAAACCAGCAATATCCCAAGATCTCAAGGGGTGGGCGAAGGATCGGCAAGGGCCCATTAAAAGTGTTAATTAAGCATTAGTGCACACGCGCACGTCAACAGATGTTGATTTGAGGGAAAAATTCGGTTGTTTAGGACTGGAATTTTCTAGCCTTGTTTTCCAGTGTTCTTGGTACTGGGCTTATTATAGATCCCCCTGTGGTATGCATGTGACCTGACCTTGCCCTCTCTCCCTCTCCCTGTGGTATGCATGTGACCTGCACTTACATGTACCCTCTCCCTGTGGTATGCATGTGACCTGCACTTACCCTCTGCCTGTGGTATGCATGTGACCTGCACTTGCCCTCTCCCTGTGGTATGCATGTGACCTGACCTTGCCCTCCCCCCCTCTCCCTGTGGTATGCATGTGACCTGCACTTACCCTCTCCCTTGGTATGCATGTGACCTGCACTTACCCTCTGCCTGTGGTATGCATGTGACCTGCACTTGCCCTCTCCCTGTGGTATGCATGTGACCTGACCTTGCCCTCCCCCCCGATCCCCCTGTGGTATGCATGTGACCTGCACTTACCCTCTGCCTGTGGTATGCATGTGACCTGACCTTGCCCTCCCCCCCTCTCCCTGTGGTATGCATGTGACCTGCACTTACCCTCTGCCTGTGGTATGCATGTGACCTGCACTTACCCTCTGCCTGTGGTATGCATGTGACCTGACCTTGCCCTCCCCCCCTCTCCCTGTGGTATGCATGTGACCTGCACTTACCCTCTCCCTTGGTATGCATGTGACCTGCACTTACCCGCTCTCCCTCTCCCTGTGGTATGCATGTGACCTGCACTGACCCACTCTCCCTCTCCCTGTGGTATGCATGTGATCTGCACTTACCCTCTCCCTGTGGTATGCATGTGACCTGCACTTACCCTCTGCCTGTGGTATGCATGTGACCTGCACTTACCCTCTCTCCCTCTCCCTGTGGTATGCATGTGATCTGCACTTACTCCCTGTCCCTGTGGTATGCATGTGACCTGCACTGACCCTCTCCCTGTGGTATGCATGTGACCTGCACTTACCCTCTGCCTGTGGTATGCATGTGACCTGCACTTACCCTCTGCATGTGACATGCACTTACCCTCTCTCTCTCTGTGTGTCTGGTATGCGTGTTGTGTGGCCTTCACAGGTTGCCTGGCTTGTTCTGGAAATGTGCTCGAATTGGAGAAAGACTGAGTCCGTATGTGTCCGCATGTTGTGTGACTATGGCCCTTTACCTAGTCTTCTGGACGAGCTAAACCCGTCAAGACTATAGTCATGCCCCTATGAATGAAAACTCGCTGGCTTGAACCCATCGAACCCATCCCATTACATCAACTGTCATCACATGCTAGAGTTCTGCCTTGCTCTGAAATCTATCTTTTCCTGTAATCCGTATGTGTTGTACTTATCGAATTAACTTGTAAAACCGGATACGCTGGAATATCTTACACTTAATTGACCCCTGAGGTCATGTTAAAATATTGACTATAATGGGCACCAATTGAGATGTGACGAGTGGAAAATAAAATGAAATGCTGAACATTTAATGTTACACACCACACACACACACACACAAGACAGTATAGAAGAAATAGGATCAACATAAAATGAGGTATGTAATGGAAGTCGTCGTGAAGCAGTCAAGAGAAAAGATGGAGCACTTAGTTTGTTTAGTGGGCCAGTTCTATGACGACAGTGCACGTGACTATAGCATGACTTCCCTAGGGATGACTGTGAGGACCACATCTCCCACTTCCTCCTTGATGATCTGGACAACTTCGTCCTGGCACATATTCCTCAGTGAGATGCCGTTGATCTTCATGATCTCGTCTCCTTTGTGTAGCCGACCATCCTCTGATGCCGCACCTCCTGGAGCGATGCTGCGCACGTACACGGGACTGTTGCCCTGGGAGGAGTTGACGCCACCAACCAAGCTGAAGCCGAGACTCTCGGTACCGTCACGAGTCAGAGTTATATCGACCTCTTCCACACTACAAGGTATAGATATTATATTATACATACACACCACACACACTGAGGTATATTACAGGATTTTGACAGCAGGCCTGTAACGTTTAATTTGTTCCCCCCCAAAAATTGTTCCCCCCTTATTGAAAGTTTTGTTACCACCCTAGCCCTAGCCCTTTATTTTTCAAGAGATAACTTTTTTTTCAAGTAAAAAGTTCCAGGGGGAACATATTTTTTAAAGAAAAAGTTCCAGGGGGAACCAAATATGGGGGGACCAGATTTGTCATGACAGGCCCTTTAAGTTGTAGATCGATTCCTACTCACCATTACACTAATACACACTTAGCTACTACGTGCTTGGCTTTAGGCCACTAACCATTGCTTATTTGGTTTCTCATCCACTTAATTGCTATCATCTAGATAGATTCCTACTCACACTTTATGCTAATACACATTGCTTGGACCCCGTAGCTTCTACGTTCTTGTTAGGCCACTAACCATTGCTTATTTGGTTTCTCATCCACTTAAATTGCTATCATCTAGATGATTCCCTACTTACACATTACGCTAATACACACTTGGACCTCGTAGCTACTACTACACGTGCTTGGCTTTGGCCCCTAACCATTGCTTATTTGGTTTCCCATCCACTGCCCGTGCTCAAGATTTTCCAATTATTGTGCTAGCATTTATTGGGAAATAGGAAATCATTTAAAAATGGCCAACACGTGACTACTGTCCTGACTCGGCATCCCTAGCAGGACACAACTACTGTCCTGACTCAGCATCCCTAGCAGGACGTGACTACTGTCCTGACTCAACATCCCTAGCAGGACACAACTACTGTCCTGACTCAGCATCCCTAGCAGGACATGACTACTGTCCTGACTCAGCATCAGCATCCTAGCAGGACGCAACTACTGTCCTGACTCAGCATCCTAGCAGGACGTGACTACTGTCCTGACTCAGCATCCTAGCAGGACATGACTACTGTCCTGACTCAGCATCCCTAGCAGGACACCACTACTGTCCTGACTCAGCATCCTAGCAGGACACAACTACTGTCCTGACTCAGCATCCTAGCAGGACGTGACTACTGTACTGACTCAGCATCCCTAGCAGGACGCAACTACTGTCCTGACTCAGCATCCTAGCAGGATGCAACTACTGTCCTGACTCAGCATCCTAGCAGGACGTGACTACTGTTCTGACTCAGCATCCCTAGCAGGATGCAACTACTGTCCTGATTCAGCATCCTAGCAGGACGTGACTACTGTCCTGACTCAGCATCAGCATCCTAGCAGGACGCAACTACTGTCCTGACTCAGCATCCTAGCAGGATGTGACTACTGTCCAGACTCAGCATCCTAGCAGGACGCAACTACTGTCCTGACTCAGCATCCTAGCAGGACGTGACTACTGTCCTGATTCAGCATCCCTAGCAGGATGCAACTACTGTCCTGCAGCATCCTAGCAGGACGTGACTACTGTTCTGACTCAGAATCCCTAGCAGTCCGTGACTACTGTCCTGACTCAGCATCCTAGCAGGACGTGACTACTGTCCTGACTCAGCATCCCTAGCAGGATGCAACTACTGTCCTGACTCAGCATCCTAGCAGGACGTGACTACTGTTCTGACTCAGCATCCCTAGCAGTCCGTGACTACTGTCCTGACTCAGCATCCCTAGCAGGCCAGAACTACTGTCCTGGACTCAGCATCCCTAGCAGGCCAGAACTACTGTCCTGGACTCGGTGTCCCTAGCAGGCCAGAACTACTGTCCTGGACTCGGCATCCCTACAGGCCAGAACTACTGTCCTGGACTCAGCATCCCTAGCAGGCCAGAACTACTGTCCTGGACTCAGCCTCCCTACAGGCCAGAACAACTGTCCTGGACTCGGCATCCCTAGCAGGCCAGAACTACTGTCCTGGAATCGGCATCCCTAGCAGGCCAGAACTACAGTCCTGGACTCGGCATCCCTACAGGCCAGAACTACTGTCCTGGACTCGGCATCCCTAGCAGGCCAGAACTACTGTCTTGGACTCGGTGTCCCTAGCAGGACGCAACTACTGTCCTGGACTCAGCACCCCTAGCAGGCCAAACTACTGTCCTGGAACCACTCTGTCCTGGAACCACTCTGTCCTTTACTCGAAGAGAAAGGAGATACTATTGGATGGATTTCTTTCACTGTAAATTTAAGTCGTAGTCCAGGCGTGATATAGCACTGTGTAGTTCTCCTTTGTTTACCTCATTCTCACGCCAAACGGCAGCTAATTATATTTGCGTTTGAACAGTTTGAAAACATTACTCCTGTAAACAAGGCTTCCAGCTATAATAAACATACAGCTTGTAAGGATTCGATAATTAGTAAGAAATGGCTGATGTATTTCAGTTGACGCGAAAAACAAAAAAATTGATTTTTAAAGAGAATCCTTCAATAATTAGTCCTGACCTCCCACGTACACCGAGATGTTCCCTGACAAGACATTAACAAACTGCTAATAAGTGACTTAATCTAAGTTCATATAAGTTCATAATGCTACCTTTCTGCCCGTCAATTAGGTACAGATTCCTTCCCTCTCCAAATGGAAATGGGGGGAAATCGTGTTTTCTTCTTTTTCTCTTTTTTTCTGGGTCATCCATTGGACGAGAGTTGGCTCGTTATGGTGGAGGGAGCACTTGCTAGCTGTGGCCTTAGAACTGGTTTTACTTGTTTTGAGTGGAGCAATTTGATTCGTCTGTATTGGCTACTATAATACACTCGAGTCTCAACAAGTTCGACCAACAGAACCTTCACTGTCCGCAATACCTCCAGGCCTTTGTAATGCATGGCCTTGCTACACTGCATGTCTGTTGCATCTCCACAGCCAGTCAAAATACCATCAGCACTGTAATCAAGGGTTCGACTCATTATTGGCTCTTGCTACTGGACACACGGTGTATTTGCAGGAGTGAAGGTCACAGTAGAGCTCTGTATTTACAGGAGGTCACAGTAGAGCTCTGTATTTGCAGGAGGTCACAGTAGAGCTCTGTATTTGCAGGAGGTCACAGTAGAGCTCTGTATTTGCAGGAGTGAAGGTCACAGTAGAGCTCTGTATTTGCAGGAGGTCACAGTAGAGCTCTGTATCTGCAGGAGGTCACAGTAGAGCTCTGTATTTGCAGAGTGAAGGTCTCAGTAGAGCTCTGTATTTGCAGGAGGTCACAGTAGAGCTCTGTATTTGCAGGAGTGAAGGTCACAGTAGAGCTCTGTATTTGCAGGAGGTCACAGTAGAGCTCTGTATTTGCAGGAGGTCACAGTAGAGCTCTGTATTTGCAGGAGTGAAGGTCTCAGTAGAGCTCTGTATTTGCAGCAGTGAAGGTCACAGTAGAGCTCTGTATTTGCAGCAGTGAAGGTCACAGTAGAGCTCTGTATTTGCAGCAGTGAAGGTCTCAGTAGAGCTCTGTATTTGCAGCAGTGAAGGTCACAGTAGAGCTCTGTATTTGCAGGAGTGAAGGTCACAGTAGAGCTCTGTATTTGCAGGAGGTCACAGTAGAGCTCTGTATTTGCAGGAGGTCACAGTAGAGCTCTGTATTTGCAGGAGTGAAGGTCACAGTAGAGCTCTGTATTTGCAGGAGGTCACAGTGGAGCTCTGTATTTGCAGGAGGTCACAGTAGAGCTCTGTATTTGCAGGAGGTCACAGTAGAGCTCTGTATTTGCAGGAGGTCACAGTAGAGCTCTGTATTTGCAGGAGTGAAGGTCACAGTAGAGCTCTGTATTTGCAGGAGGTCACAGTAGAGCTCTGTATTTGCAGGAGGTCACAGTAGAGCTCTGTATTTGCAGGAGGTCACAGCAGAGCTCTGTATTTGCAGGAGGTCACAGCAGAGCTCTGTATTTGCAGGAGTGAAGGTCACAGTAGAGCTCTGTATTTGCAGGAGGTCACAGTAGAGCTCTGTATTTGCAGAGTGAAGGTCACAGTAGAGCTCTGTATTTGCAGGAGGTCACAGTAGAGCTCTGTATTTGCAGGAGGTCACAGCAGAGCTCTGTATTTGCAGGAGGTCACAGCAGAGCTCTGTATTTGCAGGAGTGAAGGTCACAGTAGAGCTCTGTATTTGCAGGAGGTCACAGTAGAGCTCTGTATTTACAGAAGTGAAGGTCTCAGTAGAGCTCTGTATTTGCAGGAGGTCACAGTAGAGCTCTGTATTTGCAGGAGGTCACAGTAGAGCTCTGTATTTACAGAAGTGAAGGTCTCAGTAGAGCTCTGTATTTGCAGAGTGAAGGTCACAGTAGAGCTCTGTATTTGCAGGAGGTCACAGTAGAGCTCTGTATTTGCAGGAGGTCACAGTAGAGCTCTGTATTTACAGAAGTGAAGGTCTCAGTAGAGCTCTGTATTTGCAGGAGGTTACAGTAGAGCTCTGTATTTGCAGAGTCAAGGTCACAGTAGAGCTCTGTATTTGCAGGAGGTCTCAGTAGAGCTCTGTATTTGCAGGTCACAGTAGAGCTCTGTATTTGCAGGAGTGAAGGTCACAGTAGCAGTCTTTTCCATTCAGAGGCAAGACTTGTAAACACACCGAATGTGTCAATTCTGCTGGAATGTACGTCACATGACTAAACGGAACCACTGGGCATGGTTACAAGTGGAGCATGTGATCACACAACTAGCTACAATGCTCTCCATGTGTGTGTGTGTGTGTGAAATGTCTGGAACCAAATGCACGAATGAGCTACACACACTGCAGCTATTTAGCTCAAAGTAGTTATATTTGCGGAGAAATCCGGGAACATCCGGGAACAGAAGAACTGAAAGGAAGTAGAGAATAAGCACAAACCAAGTGCGAGACAGGGGGATTGAGTTGGCAATGTTACCACGTCCAGGTCAGCCAGATCACATCGAGTTAAGATCACTCGCTCTAACTCCTGCATGCTGCTAGATGGGCACTTTCTTCAGGGTGCGACTCGCAATTCTTATAATGGTGCCACCTATATATACACTCCAGCCAATACACTTACTTTGAAGACGACTGGGAGGCTACTATTAAGTCTGACTAGATACATGACATGAGCCACATCAAATATTCTGTATGCCCTCGAATAGATGGCACCACTAATCTGACGTTCCCTCGATTAGACCTCGTAAGCCCACCTGTGATTGCATTGCGATGCACATGCTCACCAATTTCTGTGATAGTTGTGCCTCCCCCCCCCCCACGCACACACACAGAAAGATAGACGACTCAGAAGATGAGCACATGTGCATCAATCTTGGCAGATAGCAGGTCTTGCAGAAGCAACTGTTATCCACCTGCGACAGCCAATCCATACCATCACAATAAGACCGGGAGGGGGTAAAACAATGATGATCCTCTGCGAAGGATGAAGCTGTCTTGGACAGAAGAGGAAATTCTAGATGCATAACAGTCACGCACACAAGCTATTTGTCACCCGATATCGGTCAGGAGACCATTGCGTGCATGCCCGCGCTCCATGCTAATCGAGTGCATCCTCGATTGGTACCCACGTACAGGCCACGCAGCTAGGGAGCTCACATAACTAATAAAGCGCATGGGGTCTAAAGGACGTCATGTGATCTATGAATCATTATGTACCGTGTAAGTGTCCACTTTGAGGACTGGATGTGACGAGATGTTATGTAACAAGAAGCTCTTCTACATGGTGCAATGTTAATGCTACATCATCGTGGCGATGTCAGTAATGTAATGATATGTGGATCAGTACTAGATGCCTTCAGTTATGGCTAGGCCCAGGGCAATGGCTAGGATCTGGGCAATGCCTAAGGTCAGGATCAGGATAATGGCTAGGTTAGGATCAGGATAATGGCTAGGTTAGGGCCAGGCAATGGGCAATGGCCAGGGTTAAGGCCAGGGCAATGGCTAGGGTTAGGGCAATGGCTAGGGTTAGGGCCAGGGCAATGGCTTAGAACAATGCAATGTTCATGATGATGATGTAATGTTATACTCTCATGACCATCCAGAAATGCTTTTTTAATTTATATTTATATGACATTATTTCCCTCCTTTTCCCCGGGAATACAGGGGGCGGGGTTTTGATGGAAGTATGCACATCTTCCTCTCGTTGTACACATATCTAATTAGCACCCACCATTACTGCGCCCTCACCTGTGCTTCCGACACCTGGCTTCGTATTTCTTCACCCACTTGACCCAGTCGGAGCAGAGTAGTCCCGTGCCATCTGACTGGTCGCCCTGAATCAGCTCCAACTTCACTGTGGACGCCGTGATGATACTCTTAATGATCTGGATCGCTTCTGTGTGCTGTTGCCCCAGTAACGACACGCTGTTGATCTTCACCAAAATATCCCCTCTCTGCATATACATGGTTATACATAATTATCCCGATGGTTCAAAGTTTTATTGAACTAGCTCTTAAAGGAGCCCCCCCCCCCCATACTCATTGACTCAGCCCCCCATACTCATTTCACACTATTCATATACTCAGCCCCCCATACTCATTTCATATACTCAGCCCCCCATACTCATTTCACACTATTCATATACTCAGCCCCCCATACTCATTTCATCTACTCAGCCCCCCATATTTATTGCGCACTATTCATATACTCAGACAAAACTTGAATAAGAAATCCGAGTGCCCTTCTGATCTTTCCATTAGTGCCAGTATGTTGGCAATTAAAGGTTTCCTGCTCAGACTTGCAGCAGAACTGGTGCCGTGCAGCTGCTGCTTGAGGTCACCATAATCGGCCATCTCTGCATCAACTGGAAGAATCACTCCAAGTCCATTTGCACTGCCATGTTGGCAATTACGGTTGGCTGCTCAGACTTGTAGAGTGAAACTGGTGCCTTGCAGCTGCTAATAAGCTTCCACCTCTGCACTCACAGAAAGCTGCACTCCCCTCTCACTGGCACGCTCCGTGGGGACACCCCCGACTCACATCAACTTTCTAATTGGGCCTGTGGGATTATCACTTGATGAATCTCATTACAGGACTTCCTGCAATAAACGCGGCATTCTTCAGTGGGAAGTGGATCCCTTCCCGATCACTTCTTCCAGCATTGCATAAGAACTTTGGCTACAGGCCGGAGATGTGACGATGGATCTCGGGAATGATGTCATGAGACTTACAATAACAACCTTCTCTCTCGTGTACTCGTACAGAATTGGGCATTAGGTAATGAACCCAAAACATGCTCACCTCACTCCAGACCAGAGCACATGGCACAATTATGTCATGTTTCATGTTATTGAGGGGGCGCTGGATATTGGACAACCCCACCCAACCGTCCTGTTGATACCGGGAATATCGTTTTCCTGGCACACACACCCGGGTAAAGCCCATACTTTTAGGAAGTGATCAAACTCTCTATGGCACACATCAAATACTATGCATTAAAACATCTTCCAGTGTCATTACAGCTTCAACCAGAGACAACAGCGGTCCTCCTGGCAGGACAAGATCCAAAAAACACATTGGCACATGGACCAGTCTGACTGGTCTTACAAGCGTCGCATGAAGCCCAGCAGCAAGGGAGAAACCTGCGCGTCCTGTAAGGTATGCAGCTTGGATCCAGTTGCTCAGTCAGGCTAGGATTGGAACTGCATGTAGCCCTCGCAATACTAGCACCACTGGCGATGATGGACTGAGCAACTAATTATTGTTATCATTATCCAGCAAACATGCGCATAGCAAGCATTCTCTGTCAACCATATATATACCTATCTATAATTATATTTATGCATATATAATCTCTCGCACATTCCCAACATTGCTATAAGCCAAGACGTACACACCAACAACTTCACAAACTCATTAAGAGTGGGTCGTTAGTTGAATGGCTTTCTTGTGATGTTGCTAAGACTCTGCCATATATAGGGTAAGCTCCGTACACCCCAGCAGCTCGCATGCCAGCGAGAGACAGAGGACTACAACTCGACAAACGTTTAGAGGAATCCTTCAAACGGCATCAAACGGAGCACCTCCCCCCCCTCCCCCACTTCTCCCTTGAACGAGGTGCACCACTTGCACTGATAAGCATAAGGCAAGTGGAATGTGTGGGGCAGCTTTTTGTACTTGAGGCTGAGCATTTTTGGGAAGTATGACTCCACTACATTATGCACACTCCACCCTCACACACCACTGCACACACCCTCCACACACACACCAACATCCCTGATGCCCCCCAACACACACACAACCCCCCCCCCCCCATCACTTGCATACCCCCTCCCCCAACACACACACACACATCACCACCCTCCACACACACACACATCACCACCCTCCACACACACACACACACGTGTTACACATGCATGCATATTTGCACACACCCCTCACCTGAATCTGACCACTCTTCCAAGCCACAGAGTCGGGCCGTAGAGCAGAGATAAAGATGGGCAGGTCTCCTGTCTTCCCGTCCTTGCCTCCCCCAATATTCATACCAAACGACTCCTCCGGTCGCTACGAGAAGGAAGAAATGATACAATAATAAAAGTAATCCACGACCTCCATGACCTCGTCATATTCTTATGCACACTGAAATTCCCTTCAGGCAGTAAAACATTAAAATCACCTTCTCAATAATCAACTTAAATTGTATTCACTCGACGTTTCGACTAGATGCTCTAGCCTTCATCAGGAATAACATGACAAAATTCTTGCAGTTCATGAGAAGGGTGAGCTCTATGTGAAGTATCTCACTCTAGTCAATCTGATGCTCGAGAGCAAGTTTCAGTTTAAAGTGATACTTCTTGAATGAGCAAGTTTCTATGGGGCGATGGTGTGTGAGGGGTGATGGTGTGTGAGGGGTGATGGTGTGTGAGGGATGATGGTGTGTGAGGGGTGATGGTGTGTGAGGGATGATGGTGTGTGAGGGGTGATGGTGTGTGAGGGGTGATGGTGTGTGAGGGGTGATGGTGTGTGAGGGGTGATGGTGTGTGAGGGGTGATGGTGTGTGAGGGATGATGGTGTGTGAGGGGTGATGGTGTGTGAGGGGTGATGGTGTGTGAGGGGTGATGGTGTGTGAGGGGTGATGGTGTGTGAGGGGTGATGGTGTGTGAGGGGTGATGGTGTGTGAGGGGTGATGGTGTGTGAGGGGTGATGGTGTGTGAGGGGTGATGGTGTGTGAGGGGTGATGGTGTGTGAGGGGTGATGGTGTGTGAGGGGTGATGGTGTGTGAGGGGTGATGGTGTGTGAGGGGTGATGGTGTGTGAGGGGTGATGGTGTGTGAGGGGTGATGGTGTGTGAGGGGTGATGGTGTGTGAGGGGTGATGGTGTGTGAGGGGTGATGGTGTGTGAGGGGTGATGGTGTGTGAGGGGTGATGGTGTGTGAGGGGTGATGGTGTGTGAGGGGTGATGGTGTGTGGCAGAGGGATGGTGTTTCAGAAGTGATGCCTCTTGAATGTATTTGCTTCTTTGAGAACAGATGCATTATAAGAAGGTTAGGGGTGGAGTTTGGGGGAGGGAGGGGTTCTGGTATTGCATATGTGTGCATGGCTAGACTGGTCCAATTTTAATTATGCCGCCCCCCTCAGCTTGGTGAGAACACTTGTAACATTGGACCAGCCTGGGCCAAGACAATGTCTCGACAAGGACTGTTGGTTAGTCCAATTAGACCACAGACTAATCGCTGTCGTAAAAACTGTGAGTACAGCGACAAGAGACTGTTTGGAATCTGCACACCTCCTGGGATGCTCACCTTTCTCAGGACCACACACTTCTGGTCTCCAGGGTTAAATCTCGAGACCATGATGTCGTTGCTGTAGATGGGGGTGTGTTTTGCCGGGTAGAGGGAGGAGGAGTAGGAACGACTGGAGAGATCCGAACTTGTTGCTGAACTCTGAAGAGGGTGAGACACAAGGAGCTTCAGGTTGCCAGAGGTGTTCTGTCGGTTGGAAGGGGGGGGGGGGGGGGGGGCAGGGGGGAGAGGGGGCAGAAAGAGAACATCAATTTATTTTCCCAATAGTATATAATTTATAAACCAAAAAAAATTTGACTTGCATAACAGACACACACACACACACTCTCACACACACCACATGTACACACACTCTCACACACACCACATGTACACACACTCTCACACACACCACATGTACACACACTCTCTCACACACACACCACATGTACACACACCCTCACACACACATACACACCACCACATGTACACACACACCACACAACCACGATGGCTGAGGTGAATTAGCCAAGCCCCTCCCCCTGTACGACATACAGAAATGATGGCCAATGCCTCGTCCAACGTGGCGAACTTGAGGTCCTGTCCGTTGGCCTCCAGAATACGATCTCCAGGATACAGAAGTCCTGATTGGTCAGATATAGAGTCTAGATGGAGGAGGTGAATGAACACCCCCGGCTGTCCACGCGAGGCACGAATCTGGATGCCAAGGGGTGTGATTCCATCACATGACAACTCGACCAGCTCAGAATCTGGGGAATCTGCAGGTGGCGGAGAGTTTGACGGAGTTTGAAAAATCTTTGACACAACAAACAAGCACCCATTAGCACCATCACCACAACATAACAACAACACAACATAACAAACAACAACATAGCAACAACACAACATAACAAACAACAACATAACAACGTAACAACACAACATAACAAACAACAACATAGCAACAACACAACAAACAACATAACAACACAACATAACAAACAACAACATAGCAACAACACAACATAACAAACAACAACGTAACAACAACACAACATAACAAACAACAACATAACAACAACACAACATAACAAACAACGTAACAACAACACAACATAAACAACGTAACAACAACACAACATAACAAACATAACAACAACACAACATAACAAACAACATAACAACAACACAACATAACAACAACAAAACAACAACACAACATAAACAACATAACATACATAACAAACAACGTAACAACAACACAACATAACAAACAACAACATAGCAACAACACAACATAACAAACAACGTAACAACAACATAACAAACAACAACGTAACAACAACACAACATAACAAACAACATAGCAACAACACAACATAAGAAACAACAACACAACATAACAAACAACAACATAGCAACAACACAACATAACAAACAACAACATAACAACAACACAACATAAGAAACAACAACACAACATAACAAACAACAACATAGCAACAACACAACATAAGAAACAACACAACATAACAAACAACAACAACAACATAAGAAACAACAACATAACAACAACGTAACAACAACATAGCAACAACAACACAACATAACAACAACGTAACAACAACATAGCAACAACAACACAACAACATAGCAACAACAACACAGCATTGTGCAGGCTTACTGTCGTCTAGGAAGTCTCTATAGATGGTGAGTCGTACAAGTGGAGCCACGACGCCAAGTGCCAGAATGATGTCCTCCAAGCTTCGGCTGGCTATGTCCTCATCATTGATCTCCAGAATCTTGTCTCCTATGCAGAGTCGACCGTCCCTGTGGACGTTGCCCTCAGGAAGGATGTCGTCTATCACTACCATGCCCTACAGGAAGGAGGAAGTGATTAATTCAACAGTCATAGTGTGTAGTAATGTCAGTACAAACACCCCCTGCTAGTTCCAATGAGTGCACGCCCCCTGCTAGTTCCAATGATCAGCTAATTAAATTACACAAACAAAAACAAAACACAACCACACACATCCCCACACACATCCCACACACAATCCCCCATACACACATCCCACACCCACATTCCCCCACACACACATCCCACACACACACACATCCCACAACCCCACAAACAAAGACACACACAGAGAGATGGCCAACACGACTGCTCCGCCTATGTCTCCCACACACAAACAGACACCTCATGATGCTAATGACGTGATAATTAGCCCCTCCTCCCACGTGACCTACAGAAATGACGACTGAAGCTTCAACCCAATGTGGCAACAACACAACCACAAGCAACCCAATGTGACGACAACAACACAACAAAAACTAACACTGCATGGCCTGGGGGCGAGTATTGGCGGGTGAGAGGACTTTGTTGCCGATTATTTTTGAAAGCAAACGGATAATGGTCAACTATGTGCGTGTGTGCATGTGCAAGTGTGTGTGTGCATACGCATAAGTGTGCATGTGTGTGTGTGCATACGCATAAGTGTGCATGTGTGTGTGTGCATGTAAGTGTGTGTGTGTGTAAGTGAGTGTGTGTGTGTGTGTGTAAGTGTGTGTGTGTATGCGTGTAAGTGTGTGTGTGCGTGCGTGTAAGTGGGCATGTGTGCATGCATGTAAGTGTGTGTGTATGCGTGGGCGTGTGTATGTGGGTGTAAGCGCGTGTGTGTGCATGAAACACAATATCAATTAGTGAAAATTACAGGTCAAAGGAGAGCTCCTTGTGGTACATGCTTTAATGAATGAGAGCAAAGGCCACCACTACTGGATGGTGCATGTGTGGGAGATCTTGTGCATGGGAACAGGTATTCATTAATGCACACACTAGAAAGAAACCCAATGACTACTAAGCAATGCCAGCCCTAGCCATGCTAAGTAAACATGTTCGCACGAGACTCCATGACAACAGGTAATGTTTGTAAGATATGAGAATGCGCCAAGAAGTGGGAGGGTCGTTAATAAAGCATAATATTTGAACACTATTCACGAGAGCCTGAAGAATGTCTGGGGATTAGATTAGCACCGGGAAATATTCACGGTCCCACTCGTCACCCACTCGTCAACCTTAATTGCAGTGTTAATTACTGCTAAGTTTTTTCTGGACAAGGAGTCAATTTGCAACACGCAACACTAGCACACTAGCACACCAGCACACTAGCACACCAGCACACTAGCACACCAGCATACCAACACACCAGCATACTAGCACACTAGCACGCTAGCTTTACAAGACTCCCACTTCGATTTTGTGAGTTTTTGGGGGTGGGTGGGGGGGGGGGGAATTCTAGCTCTCAAGTAGTGACTAGACTTCGCCCTAAAAACCTTGAACATTAATGGGCGTGGTTTGGATGGGTATGTGACTGTTATTGAAGCATGCTATTAAAAAATTTGTAGTGTTAGTTGTGGTTAGCATTCCTAAAAATCCACAGGAATGTAAAGGCTCGTACAGGAGGGAGAAAGGGGACAGAGTCACTCGACTTAAATCCCAGAAAACCTCGGCATGTTAGGTCAAGTCACGCCCCTGAAATGCAGAGAGATTTGGAACTGCGACCCGTACTCTGGCACGCATGGTATAGCAAGGTGTGGTGTAACCATGGTTATGTTACTAGAGGGGTGATGATTAATCAAACTAGGGGTGGGAGGATGACTAATCAAACTAGGGGTGGGAGGATGACTAATCAAGCTAGTGGTGGGAGGATGACTAATCAAGCTGGTAATGGAAGGATGACTAATCAAGCTAGGAGGATGGCTAATCAAGCTAGGAGGATGACTAATCAAGCTAGTGGTGGGAGGATGACTAATCAAACTAGTGGTGGGAGGATGACTAATCAAGCTAGGGGTGGGAGGATGACTAATCAAGCTAGTGGTGGGAGGATGACTAATCAAGCTAGTGGTGGGAGGATGACTAATCAAGCTAGGGTGGGAGGATGATGAGGGGGGAGGATGAGCTGAATACGCGACATTATTGTGGGTGGTGTGTGACTGTCAGTCTTCTGGAAACTGATGAGGCAGTACAGGTTGCCAAGATGCATCCCAGTTCTTCTCCGCCAAGTTCAGAGGGCAGGTGAGTGAGTTGGCTGGGAATTAGTTTCCTGAGAACGTCTCAGGGTCTTCAAAGCGCCATAATGGCCAACAAGGCTTTTCTGATCTTGCCAGTCCCATCATCGGCTGGCTCGAGACAACACCTTCCTGCTTGAGGTCCCAGTATCTTGGTCTTCATACGAACCAACGAGGAAGTGTCCAGACCCAACTCCACTTTCAGCAACTCCATGCCAAGGTACATGTAGGTCGTGATCCAGCTTCCTCGTTGAAGCTTGGCTAATAATCTATTCTGCTCGTGTGTAAGAGGTGTTTTTGGTACAACTCAAAATACTGCCATATTTAGAGCACCCCCTGCCCATCTTGGTTGATTACCATGGTTCCTTAAATAGAGTACAAGATTTCTATTTCCTTACAATTAGAGAGCATTGACCCAACTCCACTTTCAGCAACTACATGCCAAGGTACATGTAGGTCGTGATCCAGCTTCCTCGTTGAAGCTTGGCTAATAATCTATTCTGCTCGTGTGTAAGAGGTGTTTTTGCTACAACTCAAAATACTGCCATATTTAGAGCACCCCCTGCCCATCTTGGTTGATTACCATGGTTCCTTAAATAGAGTACAAGATTTCTATTTCCTTACAATTAGAGAGCATTCACTTCTATGTGACAGAAGTTTCTATTTTGCAGAGACAAGCTAGACATCTGCGATGCATTTCTTCATTAGCCTTCCCACAACGTCTTTTCTCTATGCTGGCATTATAAGATCCCATTTTTCGCTAGTGCGACAATAACCTCAGCTAGCTGGTCGCTCGATGCTCTGTTCAATCCTCCACTCTTTCCGCTCATTACATCCTCCGCACAAATAGATGTTCCCCATCAGTGCCACTCTCCTCCCGAGGGATTCATGTGGTGGCTGCAACAGCTAGTGGTCACCCCAAGCTCTTTGAGGTAGTGAACCTCTCCACCTTTGGACTTACCATCTTTCGGTTTGACTTGTCGGTGCATACACAGCACAGGAACACAACTATGCTGATCTTGTCTTTCTGAAGGTGCAGAAAGGAAGGATGGTTAGATGACATCACTTCCTGTTAGTTTGTGCCAGATTCCTAAGAGGGTGCTTTGCATATTGCATTTGTATGCTGTCCAATCTCTTGAAAAGCTGTCGCTGATGGTTACATGGTGGAATGTTGAGTCCTTGTTCCTCCATTGTTAGCCTCAAGGGAGACAGCTGGCCCTCTTCTTGGGCTCCCTTGGATCTACACTTCACTCTGAATCATCTAAGGATAACATCAACACTGCTGATCAACATTGTGAAGCGTCTAAGGATAACATCAACACTGCTGATCAACATTGACACCTTCACTGCTTTAGTAGACTTGGAAAAGTTGTGAAGAACTATGAGTCAGCAACACCACCATCATCCAATACTTACAGAGAGTAGGCAGGGCTCTAATTGCCGTTATACTACATCACGTGATCTGTGGCTAATCTGATTGGTTAATAACTATAGGTTACATAGGCGCGTAATCTACACTTTTAACCGCATGTAGTTTAGCGCGTGCGCAATGTAGTATAAGTAAGATAGCCTATACAAAAGAGTCGGTTATGCGCCAGTGTAACCTACTCGTTTGCTGTTACATTCCTCGGCTTCGCCTCGGGGTAACCGCAAACTCAGAGGTTACATAGGCGCATAACCGACTCTTTTGTATAGGCTATCCTATACGTAACTAAGGCTAATTCTGGTGCTGGGCTTGAGAGGTGTACATGACTTGTCAGCTCTTGTGATGACTGCTACATTCCAAAGGTGTCCAAGTGCTTCTTACAGAAGGCACACAGAGTGGAAATTCTTGGCTTCATCATTAAACAAGAGTGGGTGGTGTATAAATAAATAATTCTTGTTATATATTTATATATTAAGAGCACTATATCCTACATCTGGAGAACAGAGGTCAGACAACCATCTAGCTTGCTATAAGTTCAACTACAGGATCTGACCTCACCCTTCCACACCGC
This sequence comes from Cladorhizidae sp. MBARI D1340-BT2, assembly GCA_028752905.1. Taxonomy (NCBI): domain Eukaryota; kingdom Metazoa; phylum Porifera; class Demospongiae; order Poecilosclerida; family Cladorhizidae; species Cladorhizidae sp. MBARI D1340-BT2. The sequence continues at coordinate 7,867,764 of JAQNBH010000008.1, read as the reverse complement.
AATCCCTATTGCTCCTTGAAAATAAGTGTAGACCAAGGCAGCTAGCCTCAAGGTTGCTTGCTTGTTAGAAGAAAGCTCTGAGTCATGATGGCCCTAAGAACGGCACTGTAGCTCGGCGCACCTCGGCTTGAGCAGTTTACTTTGAGGCACACTTATGTGCTAACACCAGTGGCCTTAAATATTCCGGTGCTAATTGGTGACAATTTAAAAAGCTGATGTGGTGTTTGACAACTTGCTGCCAAATTTTTTTAAATTTTATTATTTGTAAGAAATCAAACAACTGGAGGGCACAGGTCAGCCAAGCTGAACCACATTTGTTGCAGATGACTCACATAATTGACAATTATCACTACTACCTGAACGACACACAGGTCAATTATTAACCCTTATCTCAGGGGCACTGACAACCTTACCTCTGGGTCACTGACAATTATTAACCCTTACCTCTGGGTCACTGACAATTATTAACCCTTACCTCTGGGTCACTGACAATTATTAACCCTTACCTCTGAGTCACGGACCCT